>OY796896.1:10158035-10908035 GCA_963680785.1 Diplosoma virens
ATAAAAAATCAGTTAACCTTACAAATTTTAACTAGTTGAAACCGTTTGTGTCTCAAAAAATCAGAAACATTACGTTTCAGCATGATTTAATTTTGCCTTTTTACAAGCAAACTTTTCAAAACAAACCTACATTTTACTTTGTTCACGTTTCGATAGGAATTTTACCTAGAATTCTTTTTTCTTTTTAACCTAAGAATATTTTTTATTTTTCAATTTGAAATCACAACTTGTGTATTTTGTTTTACAAACCTACTCTTTTTAAACTATTATGCACGTAACTTGTAGAGCACAAAAATTTTTATGTTTTCAACTGGTCTGTTACATTTTTATTTAAAAAAATTCTCTTGACTTTACGTATTGTTGTCTTTATAAAAAAATTATCACAATTTGTTAAAAATTTTCTTTTAACGTGATTTATAAGTTTGTTTGATGGTGAAATGTTAGATAAAAGTTATGATTTGAAAAAATTTTTATAATAGTGTTTTTATTGCTTTTGTAAGCAAAAGTTCATGCACAAACCTTGAAAAATACACAGATCGTCATGAAAAGCTTTATTTAAACCACAGTGTTGTCTATTTTACCAAGTTTTTTGTATCATAACAGCAATAAATCTATTTCTCAAGTCAACTGTTGAACTTGCGTCATAATCACAGTTCTTCTTCTTTCTGTTATTCTTGTTTTCAACACTATCTTTGTGATTTTTGATTATTTTCTTGTGTTTTTTCCTCCATGTCATCATCACCAACACATAATTTCATAACTATTTTGCTTATTTTTGTTGACGTTCACGTGTCTGTTTTTAGCTTCTACTTATTTTTTTTTTTATTTTTTTTTGGTAATTTTAGAAGGATTCTTGTTTTTATTTTATTTTTCGAAAATGTGATTATTTTTAGCGGTGAAACGTGTGAATATTTGACAATTTTTTTCTTGGTTGGTTTGGTAGCACTAATTTCAGAGAATAAGAAATAAATGCTTTTAAAATTCCATTGTACCAAATTGTTGTGAGAAAGTACAAAACTTATGGTAAAACAAAATAAAGTTTTCAAATAACATAGAGAAGGTTCTTCACCAAAAGCGAATTGTGTTTCAAATCAAAGTTTACTTCTATAAAAATCTTTTGTTTTACTTTAATACTATATTGTTCAATAAAACTAGTTTTTTAAAGAAGCGTTTTTCGAACTTCACGTAACGAAGCTTTGGCAAGGTCGCACGTGAGTGAAACACTTCGGAGGTGGAGAAATCTTCTATTTTCATGTAGAATGAAATTTGTGTTCCGTATTTAAGCAATGATAAAATTGATTTGAAACACAATTCGCTTTTGGTGAAGAACCTTCTCTATGTTATTTGAAAACTTTATTTTGTTTTACCATAAGTTTTGTACTTTCTCACAACAATTTGGTACAATGGAATTTTAAAGCATTTATTTCTTATTCTCTGAAATTAGTGCTACCAAACCAACCAAGAAAAAAATTGTCAAATATTCACACGTTTCACCGCTAAAAATAATCACATTTTCGAAAAATAAAATAAAAACAAGAATCCTTCTAAAATTACCAAAAAAAAATAAAAAAAAAAATAAGTAGAAGCTAAAACAGACACGTGAACGTCAACAAAAATAAGCAAAATAGTTATGAAATTATGTGTTGGTGATGATGACATGGAGGAAAAAACACAAGAAAATAATCAAAAATCACAAAGATAGTGTTGAAAACAAGAATAACAGAAAGAAGAAGAACTGTGATTATGACGCAAGTTCAACAGTTGACTTGAGAAATAGATTTATTGCTGTTATGATACAAAAAACTTGGTAAAATAGACAACACTGTGGTTTAAATAAAGCTTTTCATGACGATCTGTGTATTTTTCAAGGTTTGTGCATGAACTTTTGCTTACAAAAGCAATAAAAACACTATTATAAAAATTTTTTCAAATCATAACTTTTATCTAACATTTCACCATCAAACAAACTTATAAATCACGTTAAAAGAAAATTTTTAACAAATTGTGATAATTTTTTTATAAAGACAACAATACGTAAAGTCAAGAGAATTTTCATGAAGAGATGAGTCTATTAAACTTGACTAGTCAACTCTTTGTAAGTTTACTTTAAAATGTTTGTGTTGTTGCTTAGTATTTAAAACAAACAAATCGATATTTAGTTAAACTAAAGGTTTTAATGCGACTCTTTTCACTTTGGAAAGAAAAAACTAAGTAAAATGAGAACTGTGCAAAAGTCGAAATATTTGCTTCTGTGCAACAATTATACAAAGAGTTTGACAAAATTACAACATTTGCGCAATTAAGAAAACAATTGCGACAAAAATTTTGAGATTGAATTGTTGCTATGCATTGAAAAAATGGCAAAAATCTAACACAAAGTAGAATTTTTTAGGGTTTGGTTCTAAAAACTAACAAACTTCTGTGATACTTGGAAAAAACGTACACTTTTCAGGAAAAATTTTTTAGATTTTTTTAAGCAAGCTAGTGTTTTTGTAACTTTAAAATGTAAGACACTTGGAAAAAAGGTCGGCCTTTCAAAAAGTTAAATTTTTTCACGTAAAAGGAATCTAGTGTTTCCATACAAAAAATTTACAATGTGCGATTCTTGAGAGAATTTTTAAATGGTGACAATTAGGCTCAAAGTTTTACAATTTTTAACACCTAACCGCAAAACCTCCGTCTGAAAAATGTATAAAATTATATTCGTGGATCAATTTTTAATATCAATTAATGAAGTTTTTGGTTAAAAACTAAAGTATTTTTGGTTAAACTAGTGCAATAATTTAAAACTTGACCACAAAACGTTGTTGCGGAAAATGAAATTTAAAAGTTTAATTTTTAATACCCGTGGACGTTTTCTTTGACATCGTTGATGTTTACACCTTTTTCTTAGAGGTTAGCAACGTTCAAGATAAAAGAGTGAATTTATTGGTTTTTTTATTTGTGTTTGTTACCCCGAGCAAAAGCGTGTCCTGAAAGCAAAGTTTTAGGTATTTTTTTGAAAATCCTGCTTTTTGAAGAGTTTATTTTTAGATTTCGAACTAGTCAATAAGTTAATTAAATAATTTCAGTTTGGTTTGTTTTCGTTTAGACATAAGAACTGCCTGTGATAGGACTTGATAGAATAAATCTTAATATATTTTCAAAAAACAACCGATTTTTCTTGGAATTGATCTTACTTATACAAAACTTTTTAAACTCACGTTGGTCTTATTTGATTTCAAATTTTATGTTAATTTTAGAAAGTTTAGTTGGTAAAACGAATTAAAATGTTCGGTTTTATGATGAATTTTCTTATTAAAAGTGAAAAAATGAAAAACTTTTCAACATAAACGGTTGCAATTGATTGGGGATCAAGCTAAACTTAAGTCGGTGTTTTGAAATCAAAATATTTTTGGGTCAAGCTTGTAATAAATTTTCCTTTTTACTGAAAATTGTTAAAAACTATAAAAATCATGGTGTATTATAAAAATTTTCGCTTACTCTATTTTACTCTGGAAATTAAGGTAACCAGATTTTCAAACTCCGATCATGAATATGTCAGGAAACGCAATACGCTATGAACAGGATACGGCCAGCTTCTGTGTAAGAGAGAGAATTTGACGCAATTATCAAAAGCATATGGTCACGCTTACAGAGATTACGGGTAGCTTTCTTATTATTAAAAGTTTATAAAACGACCAAAAGATTAAACGTAGTTGGAATTGAATTCGTTTTTGAAACAATTAAAATGTTAACACTAGAAATTAAATTCATACAACATAAAAATAATAACTATGTTTGAATTCGGTTTACTAAATAATAAAGAAAAAAGACGACTTTTTTATTATGAAACATCTGCTTATTGAACACGAATAACCTATCAATAAAAATTTTTGTTTAAAACTTTTAAGAATTACTTTGACTGCGAATAAAAATCAAGGTTGTCAAGAAAAAAATTCAATAAGGGTGTAACAAAAAATCAAGCTTGTTTAGAAAAAAAAGTTAAACATAGGTATAATAAAAATCAAGGTTGCTTAAAGAAAAATTGAGATTGGTTATAACAAAAATCGAGGTTACCAAGAAAAAAATTAAGCATAGATATAACAAAATCAAGTTTGTCTAGAAGAAATTGAGGTTAGGTATGACTAAAATCAAGATTACCAAGAAAAATTAAACAAAGTTATGACAAAAATCGAGGTTGTTAAGAAAAAATTGAAGATAGTTATGACAAAAATCAAGGTTATTTAGAAAGAAATTTGAGTTTAGGTATGACAAAAAATTAAAATTGTTAAGAAAAATTAAAGATAGGTGTGACAAAAATCGAGGTTGACAAGAAAAAATTAAACAAAGTTATGAGAAAAATCAAGGTTACCAAGTAAAAATTAAACGTAGCTATAGCAAAATTGAGATTGCCGAGGAAAAAAATTGAAGATAGTTATAAAAAAAATTTAGTTTTTCAAAAAAAGTTAAACAAAAGTATAACAAAATCGAGGTTGTTAAGAAAAAATTGAAGATAGTTATAACAAAAACCAAGTTTGTTTAGAAAAAAAATTGAAGGTGGGTGCAACAAAAATCAAATTTGTCTAGAAGAAATTGAGGTTAGATGTGACAAAAATCAAGGTTACCAAGAAAAATTGAAGGTAGATGTGACAAAAATCAAGGTTGCTTAGGAAAAATTAGGCAAAGGTTTGACAAAAAACAAGGTTGTTTAGAAAAAATTGAGCAAAAATATAACAAAAACCAAGTTTCTCTAGAAGAAATTGAGATTAGGAATGACAAAAATCAAAGTTACCAAGAAAAATTAAACAAAGATATGACAAAAATCGAGGTTGCCAAGAAAAAATTAAATAAAGTTATAAGGAAAATTGAGAATGTCAAGAAAAAAAATTGAAATTAGGTATAACAAAAACAAGGCAGTTTAGATAAAAATGCAAGATAAGTATAGTAAAAATCAAGATTATCAAGAAAAAATTAAGCAAAGGTATAACAAAATCAAGTTTGTCTAGAAGAAATTGAGGTTAGGTATGACTAAAATCAAGATTACCAAGAAAAATTAAACAAAGTTATGACAAAAATCGAGGTTGTTAAGAAAAAATTGAAGATAGTTATGACAAAAATCAAGGTTATTTAGAAAGAAATTTGAGTTTAGGTATGGCAAAAATTAAGATTGTTAAGAAAAATTAAAGATAGATGTGACAAAAATCGAGGTAACCAAGAAAAATTAAACAAAGTTATGAGAAAAATCAAGGTTACCAAGTAAAAATTAAACGTAGATATAGCAAAATCAAGATTGCCGAGGAAAAAAAATTGAAGATAGTTATAAAAAAAATTAAGTTTTTTCAAGAAAAGTTAAACAGCGGTATAACAAAATCGAGGTTGTTCTGAGAAAATGTTTTAAAATTGAACAAAGGTATAACAAAAAATCGAATTTATCTAGAAAAAAATTGAAGCTAGGTGTAACAAAAACCAAGGTTGCCTAGGAAAAATTAAGCAAAGGTTTGACAAAAAACAAGGTTGTTTAGAAGAAATTGAAGATAGGAATGACAAAATCAAGATAAACTTTTAAAAATTCAACAAAAGTATAATAAAAATCGTGGCTGACAAAGAAAAGTTTGGAAAAATTCAACAAGGGTATAGCAAAAATCAAACTTGTTTAGAAAAAAGAAATTAAATATAAATATCTAAAAATCAAGATTCTTAGAAAAAATTTTGAAAAAGTGAACATAAGTATAACAAAAATCAAGCTCGCCTATAAAAATTTTGAAGATAGTTATAAAAAAATTAAGATTGATGAGAAAAAATTAAACGAAGTTATAACAAAAATCAAGGTTTTTTAGAAAAAAAAAGTTTTAAAATTGAATAAAAGTATCTAAAAACCGAACTTTTTTAGGAAAAAATTGAAAAATTGAACATAGATATAACAAAAATCAAGACTAAGTTTTGTAATGCACAAAGAAACCTATACAAACAATCCCGGTAAAAACCTAGGGAATTCCCCATGGGAAAACTGTGTATTGACCTGACTTGTCCAAACTTGCCCTTTGTGGAACATAGTTTGGTAGGTTTTTTTTTCTATGGAGCGCTTAAAAACAGGAAAAGCTTTGACTTTATTGCTTTAAAATCTTGCAGAATGTCTTGAAATAATCTTATGTCTTGTTTTGAAGTCTTGGGTAGGAATCGAACTCGGGATTACCCACTTTTATAGAGTTAGGCTTGAAATCTTACACCTGTCTTGGACAAGAAACGAACTCAGGACTACTGATTTTCTTAGGGTTAGGATTTCTACTGTCTTGGGTAGGAATCAAGCTCTGACATTCTTAGTGTTAGGATTTCTACTGACTTAGATAAGAATTGAACTCAGGACCTTTCTTAGAGTAAGGGTTTATACTGTCTTGGGTAGGAATCAAGCTCAGGACCTTTTTTAGGATTAGGATTTACAGCTTTGCTGTCTTGGTTGGGAATCAAATTCAGGACTACTAATTTTCTTACGATTAGGTTTTATATTGTCTTGGATAAGATTTGAACTCAGGATCATCGTCTTTCTTAGGAATAGGAATAAGAATAAAAATAGGATTAGGAGTAGGAGTAGGAGTAGGATTAGGAGTAGGATTAGGAGTAGGAGTAGGATTAGAAGTAGGATTAGGAATAGGATTAGGAATGGGAATAGGATTCGGATAAGGAATAGGAGTAGGATTTAGATTAAGATTCGAAATAGGATTCAGAATAGGATTCGGATTCGGATCCGCCACTGCTCTCTAGCGCCACCGCTCCTGCGATGACGTCAGCGCTCCACCGCTCCACCTGCTCTCTAGCGCCACTAGCGTAAAAACTCACCAAATGGATCATTACCTACTACTCTCGCTCCTTCACCGAATTGCGAGTGTGGTGCCTCTGAGCAAACCGCAGACCATGTACTAACAGCGTGCCCTATATATCGGGCACCACATGGAGCACGAGGTCTGACGGTTTTGGATGACGAAACTCGATGCTGGCTTAATGACATCACTGCCAGCATCTGATTCAGGCAGTGCAGCAGTCTGGGGTAGTAAAAGGATAAACCCTCGGCCCACGTCCTGTTTGTGTCTGGCCTGGAGTGGCTGCCCTTCAAACGACGACGACGATCAATTTTAAAACATTTGCTTTGTTGATGTGTATCATATGAAAATGTGTTGTTCAAGCGCCGTGATGTTTAACAACTACAACAATTTTTAACTTGTTTGAATTACCGCTATAATAGTAAGCGAACTAAGCAATTTTAAAACAAAATTTACCAATAGTATCAATTGCCAAAATTATCCAATCAAATCAATCAACAATCTATAATAATCAATATAAGGTTTTTTCAGAAGAGTGCACATTTTTTGTACTTACAGCAAACATGATGGAATTTATTTTATTTTTTATTTTATTTCTATATTTATCCTCCTGACTCGCAGGAAAGCGACGGAGGCGCTAATACATAGGGTAAGCAATTACCCCGCCTGCTTCCGGAGATACCAAGATATTGCTGTCCGCTTGTAATCTAATAGAGATATGATTGTAATTTAGAACTGCTTGCCAAGACCACCAATGATGAAATGTAAACTTAGCAAAAGTTTCTGATCGTGGGTTCAAAAAACCTTTAAAACAAAATCGAAAAGTTACTATGTGATAATACGAATTTTAAGCCATAAACGGTTACAAAACGTTTTTGTACAAGTGATAAAACTATAATGGTATTTCAAAAATTTGTCATAAAAAAGTTTTCCAATCACAATATCGACCCTAGCTTATCACACTACCAAGTTTATTTTGCCAGCATTGAGCACGCCTTTAAGCATTAAATTTTTTGCAAAGCCAAGTGGAGTGATTACATTGCTTTGACGAACAATTTTGGAAAGACTTGATTGTTGCCTCATTCATCTAATGTGGTTGCGGCTTACCAGGTTGAACACGCGATTGCCTCAATAATTGTATGCACTGTTGGCATACAGAGTATGGAAACCTCGTTACAACGTTTCGTGTCCTTTCGTCTCAAATGACACGGCTTAAGTTCGACTGCTACAGCCATTCTCTCCAGACTTTATAGGAAATGGTGGGATGGATATTCGGAAACAGTTCAAAGCATCGACTTTATACACTCTCATCCAAAAGCATGGAGTACATTAAACAATCTTAGATTACGGTATTTCCCTCGTCACTATTTCGTCTGTATCTCAGCTAGTCAAAAATGGAAGAAACAATGCTATTGCCGGCACGTCATCTCAACTTGTTTCCCAACAAGTGTCAGATCTTTGGAAGATCACAAGAACAGTTCCAGTGGATAGCTTGGTTACATGACTTCTTTTTTTTTGCTTGCACAAAATTTTCCTTCTGGAAAATAGCGTTTGCGGTGCCAATAAAAGCCCAAGAGGATTTAAGGGTTGGTGGCAATTCCCCACGCTGCCTACTAGTTTGCCACCAGCTTTAGACCACTTAGGCCATTTTGCCACGAAAAATATAACTAAAACTGCATATTGATTTTTTTCCGCTGAAACTTTACATTTTTTCGGAATTTTAGCTTTACTACTTACAAGGTGTAAATTTCGAAAAAAAATATCAAAACAATTTTAAACATTTTATTGGTTTGTGAAACAAGTTAAAAAAGAGTTCAAGATTTTCAAACACTGCAATAAATGTATTGGTTTACGCCTAAAAATAAAGAAACTTTTGTTTTTTTGATAGTAGTGGGCTATTTCCTTAAGATATTTCAGTGTCTCTTTTAGTGTTGTTTTTGAGAACAATTTTTTCATTTTTTCGCCTGCTTTAAAATGGAAGGGGCAAATAGTCCTTTGTGACGAATCGGTGGTGCCGAAAAGTTAAAAGCAGAGATTAGTGGTGCCAAAAGCAGAGATAAATTGCCGGTTGCTAACTGTCGGTGGTCAATGGGTGGCGGTAAATGATCCCATCTCCAGGATTTAAGGAGCTATCAACCAATTTTTGAGTCCCTTACACCAGTGGTCGGCAACCTTTTTTTATGAGGGCCCAAATTCTATCTATAAAAATTATTGAAGGCCCAGCAGTACACTTGAAACATACAGTGGCAGTGGCGTACGCAGAAAGTTTCGGAGATTTCGTCTCCAACTTCGCCACTTCCTCCCAAAATAATGGTGATCTCTAAAAAAAAAAAGGTCTTCACTTCCATTTTTTCTCGAATTTCTCTCTTTTTTTTCCCAAAATCATGGTGATCTTTAAAAAAAAACAAAAGGTCTTCACTTCCATTTCGTCTCGAATTTCTCTATTTTTCTTCCCAAAATCATGGTGATCGCTAAAAAAAAAAAAGGTCTTCACTTCCATTTCGTCTCAAATTTCTCCATTTTTTTCGCTACACTACGCATTTAAAACTACCATGCACGTACGGCTAGCATGCGGCCCACAAAGACTTTGTAAAACCAAATAGCCCGCGGCCCACGAAAAATTGCTAAAAGGCCCACATTTGGGCCGCGGCCCACAGGTTGCCAACCACTGCTCTAACGTTACAAAAATGTTTCAAAGTATTTAATCTGGAAAAGTGCGCGGCCCGGTGGTTGCCGACCACTGCCTTACACGATCTTTGTGAGGCTTAACTACACCCGCTTTAAACCAATCTTTGATCCATTGCTTCCCAAGAAGCAAGTGAGGTGTCAAATAGCTACTTTAAAATATTTAGGTAAATTAAGATTGTTAATGGCAATATCAATTTAAATGATTTTCTTTCAATCTTCTGGTTAATTTTGTTGAAAAACAACTTTAGCATGAATTTTTCAAAAAGACTTTAGAGTAGTGGTTCTCAAACTTTCTTGAAAAAAAATTGGGTTAATTTTGAAAAAAATTAAACTTTTTTAATGATTCGCAGATCAGCATAAATAGAAAAAAATTTACGTATAGCTGCATTTCGAATCATTATTTATTAATGAGATAATTGCAACTGCATGAATGCTGCAAGTTCCTCTAAGTTTGGTTTCACTAATCTAGACAATGCAACTCTTATATTATGGATCGCATTAAATATCTTTTGAGCTTTTAGTTTAACAGTGTAACGATATTTACATATCACATATGTTTGCGTTTAATTAACTAAAAAGTTACGGGCATCTAAATAAAACATAACATAAACAAATAGATTAAATTAAATTTCAACCGAAAACTATTATTTTATCACAACTCAAAACTCAGCAATTGTCTGTATGTAGCTGCAAAATCTCTGAACTAAAAACTTAAAACAGTCACGCGTTGATTAGGTTGTCAAGAAAAGTGTCAATGCTTACAACAAAAGCGCTTCATAAAACTTATTGCAAGGCTTTATTACAAACAGCTAGTGTTATTATGCTTTGACTTCTGCATTTTTTACAAAATCTGCGAAATTTTCAAGCAAGTTTGATAAAATAATTTGGCGACAAAAAAATATCAAATTGTTCTCCGATATTGTAGAGATTGCTTTTGGCTTGCCATATTTTCCTTTTATTAAGCACTGTGCTGTCGAATCCAGACATTTCTAAATTATTAGCAAGACTGCATGACCAATATTACAAAGTTCTATAGAATAATTATTTTTATTCACGTCAGGAGCTTCGTTTGAGAAACACTTTAAGCAGTTTTCTAAGGTGCTTTGTGGTCCCAGAATATTACTTCGCCGACCTTTATAGGACCGCAGACCTCAGTTTGAGAATAAATGATTTAGAGAGTTTAGTTAAAAAGAATAACGATCAACACAAAACATTTCTTAAAAAAAATTAGTTTCATAAACATTTTAAAAGTCAAATGTAGTTTTTTTTACTCAAATTTTGCAGCAGCATGTAAGCAATTAAAGTTAAAAAGCTTTCTAGTCATATGTCAAGTTTTTAAATCAAGCATTGAAAAAAATTAAAAACAATGCCGAAGCTTAATACTATTTAAGGTGCTCAAAAACAAATTTTACTCCTACAACATGCAAATGTTTTATAATTGAGCAAAAACATTTAGGCCTATATTAGTTAATAGTTATTATGGAAGTCTATTATTCAATTTTGGGAATGCCTGATACTTTAAACCAGGGCTTTCCAATTCGCGGTCGATATGAAGTTCTTTGATGCGACCCACAAAGGAATTTTTAAACAGCACCCCTCTCTAACTCAATAATCGCCGTGCTTTTCAACCTTTTCAATAGCGCGCTCAAAACTAGGAATTCTTTTATTACGACTTTTTTTTGGCCCAATAAAAATTCTTCGCGTTATTCATGAAAAATACTTAAAATCAAAAGAAAGACCTTTATTCATCAAATTTGTGGTTGAAACTTAGGTAATAAAGAGCGTTAACCAAAAATAAACACTTAAAATTAAAGAACCAAAAAAGTTTTCACTTTACTTCTAAACTAAAAAATCAATCAGAATCGAAGTGAGGACTTTTTTTTGGTTTTTACTTTAATTGCTGCACCGATTGCGGTCCCCGATAAACTTACCAACATAAATTTGCTCTGCGATGAATAAAAAGTTGGACAATCTGCTTTACTCTATAAAAAAGCAGTTTTTTGTATTTTACCAAGCTTAAAAACATCTTGTTTAATTTTTTAGGTACTAAGGCATTCTTTCACAAAAATTTCGGTTCTTGGTTCATCCATGCGTTTGTTAAAGTGCTAGATCACTTCAGCTCAGGTGACATATTTATGGTGGGTTTTACCTTAAACAAATGCTTTGTTGTTTTCAATTTTATGCAGGCACGGAGTACATTGATGACTTTGTTTCTCTGATGACTTTGGTTACACGCAACGTGGCAAATCACAGCAAAGTGAGCAAAACAACAAAGGATTTACTTATTCATATTCCAACAATAGTTTCAACATTAAGATTTAACTTAAAGTTGCCCATAAAAAGAACGATCACCCAAAATAGTCCTGAATCTGATACTCCAACCCAAACTAAGTGAGAATAAAACAAATTAAGAACATAAAAACTGTATTGTTTTTTGAACTTTAATTGAAATACCTGAAATGAAATACTTTAAGACGAAAGAATTTTACGTCCATTATACTGTATCACTTATAAAAAAAAGTAACTCAACCACGCGTACATTACTATATTTTCAGCGCTGGTTATTACTGTTATCACTGCGTTCACCTGAGGCTTGCACAACTCTCAATGGTTACATGCTATGCACGGTTGTTGCAACGTTTACGTAATGGCATTTTCAAGCATGAATAAAAAACCTTAATTACCGTTTTCCTACTTTAATTGGTCTGAATCGGGTCAATCCATCTCGTAATATAGTTGTCCTTTTTCTAATACTTAAAATAAGATACTTTGCTTAACAAATATTGTAATGTTTTGCCGGCAAAATGTAATAGTTTGTATTGTGGCGATCACGTGACGAATGACGGCTCTCGAAAGACTCACGTGACGAATGATGTGGGTGTGCATGCATGCGTGAAAGCGTTTACGATTGGACAATGATTTTGTTTATGTACTCGCACCTCGTGTTGAATTATTATTAAAAGTGTGTTCTTGAAACAAGGCGTGTATCGCGAAGGTAGGCAAAGTACTTTGTAAGCACACCCACAGTATAAAACCAATGTACGGGTACACTTACCACAACGACGGCTATCTGGAGAAAACTTGCTATGGTCAAAATGTTCAAAACAATAATTTTTTTTCTCATGGCTGTTTAAAAGAACAGAAATGTTTAAAAAAATTACAAAAACAAACAACGATTTGATCTGAGCTATTTTTTGAAAAAATAAACATTTTTCATAACTGATGAGTTTTTATCGGTCAAACATAACTCTATTGCTGTCAAATCACGTGAAAGAACCTCCGGGAACACGCCCAAATTTTTCTAATAACAGACTATTAACTAGATCAATTTTGCTAAACAGTAGTATGCCAGCAGACAGCGAAATTTTAACACAGTTAACTGAAGCAGTCAGCAAGTTAGCAGACAATGCTTTGTCAACGACAGGGATTCAAGCAGTAGCAGTTAAACTTCCAGAGTTTTGGATAGACGACCCAGAGATCTGGTTTCTTCGAGCGGAAGCACAATTTAGATCTAAATCCATAATCGTTGATCAAACTAAATTTGACTACGTTATTACAGCATTAGACAATCGCGCCGCCGCAGAAGTTAAAGCTGTTCTTTTAAACCCACCAGAGCAAGGAAAATATAATGCTTTGAAAACAGCTTTACTGAACGCGTTTGGCAAATCCCAACTGCAAAAAGACGCCGAGCTCCTTAATATTTCAGGGCTCCGCATTCTTACGCTATTCAGACAAGATGCCCTCCGCATTCTTACGCTATCTAGAGTCTCTCAACAATCACGCCGACACCCTTCGGTGAGCATTTTTTTTAGCACAACTTCCGTCGCAGGTTCGCGCGATTCTAGCGGCTCAAAAATTTCCAAATCTACAAGAGTTAGCTTCAGCTGCAGAATTATAGAATTATACATGTAGAAGCTAACGAGTTACTACCTACTAACTCGGTATCGGCGTTAAGCCCCAGGAATTTTAGGAACTTACAATC
Source organism: Diplosoma virens (assembly GCA_963680785.1). NCBI lineage: Eukaryota > Metazoa > Chordata > Ascidiacea > Aplousobranchia > Didemnidae > Diplosoma > Diplosoma virens. The sequence goes on from OY796896.1 coordinate 10,171,503, forward strand.
AAAATACAAACCCAAAACTAGTCCCTCCACTCAACCCACTATCTGCTACTACCATAAGAAATTCGGCCCTAACGCTCGTACTTGCAGACCTGGCTGCCCTTTCGCGAGTTACTCCCAGTGACAACGTCATCGTCAATGACCGTACAGAAAAACGGGCAAGCCGGCCGCCAATGACCGCGGCGGTCGGCTTAACTAAAACTAACACCTTGTCAGTATGGGATCGTTTTCCCTGCTTCTTCAAACGACAAGCGCAAACGTACACCTACCGAAAACCTCACAGCGGCCAACAGTTCCTAAATCAACACATGGGGACAGCGCGTTATTACTTTTACCCTGGGACAAGGAAAGCACTATCACCAGAACTTTTACTTAGCCGACGTCGCTCGCCCCATATTTGGTGCCAATTTTTTCACGGCCAACAACATCGCCATCGATTTACACGGACGCCGACTTGTCGATTTAAATCACGGCAACATTTTTGCTGCATATACTGAGCGCACACCGAACAGCCACTGCGGTTTTGTTCTGGACGCAACTGGCCGCTTTAATCAACTACTGTTACAATTTCCACAAATTTTAGCCCCCAGTCTACAAAACCAGGTGAGTAAACACGGTGTAAAACACCATATTGTCACTAATGGCCCAGCAGTATATGCACGACCTCGGCGTTTAAATGCCCGAAAACTAGCCCTAGCACAAGCTGAATTCCAGCAATTAGAGCGGGCAGGCATAATTCGCTGTTCCAATTCACCCTGGTCCGCCCCACTACACATAATGCCTAAACCCTCTGGGGGATGGAGACCGTGCGGCAAGTATCGCCGCCTTGACCAAATTGCCACCGACGATCGTTACCCGCTACCTCACATTCACAATTTCAACACACGACTGGCCGGAGCAAAAATTTTTTCCAAAATAGACCTTATTCGCGGTTATCACCAAATTCCAATGGCCGAAGATTCAATTGCCAGCAGTTTTGGCCTCTGGGAATTCCTTCGGATGCCCTTCGGATTAAAAAACGCAGCACAAACCTTTCAACGACTTATGGACAGCATTTTCCAACGCTTTGATTTTGTTTTCATCTATCTAGATAATATTTTAGTTGCTAGTAAATCAACGGCCGAACACTACGACCACCTTCGACAGATTTTCACACTGCTGTCGTCAAACGGATTAATAATTCAGAAATCAAAATGCATTTTTGGCGTTCAAGAATTCGCATATTTAGGACATCTAATCACAGTCGAGGGTGTGAGACCTGTCCCGAGCCGTATTGAGGCTATCCGCAATTTCCCCACGCCAAACTCGCGTTCTTCCCTTCAACGTTTCTTGGGCATAATAAATTTCTATCATCGCTTCCTCCCCACAATCGCCTCGCGGCTTGCGCCTCTGCATGCTGCGTCAGCCGGCCGAGGCAAAGAACTTGCGTGGACTACAGAATGTCAGGACTCCTTCGAAAACGCCAAGGCAGCGCTAGCACATGCCATCTTGCTACACCATCCTCAGGCAAACGCACCTACCAGAATAACGGTAGATGCATCTGACTTGGCCATAGGAGCTCAAATTGAACAATTACACCACGGTTACTGGGTACCCATCGCTTTCTTTTCCAGAAAGTTGTCGTCTACAGAAATGAAATACAGTACCTCCGATAGAGAACTACTCGCAGCGTATCAAGCTGTACACCACTTTCGATATTTCGTAGAGGGAAAGCCCTTTACTTTGTACACTGACCACAAGCCATTGACATTCGCATTGTCTAACAATGCTGACCGCTCACCCCGTCAATCCCGCCACCTGTCGTTCATCGCCGAGTTCACCTCTGACATACGACATGTGAAAGGAAAATTCAACTTGGTAGCCGATACACTCTCAAGAATCAACACTATCCCATTGCCTCCTATTGACTTCCGACAACTAACGAACGACCAAGCAGCTTCACAAGAAATTGCAGCGTACCGAATCTCAATAACCAATCTTTTTTTACAAGATATATCGTTTGGCGACGTCTCTCTGCTCTGCGACATGTCATTTGGAAAACCTCGTCCCGTGCTTCGAAAAGAGTGGACCAACAGAGTTTTCCAAGCTATACACTCTTTAGCTCACGCCGGACCACGTCCTACTCAACGGGCAATTGCAGACCACTACGTATGGCACGGCCTCAAACGTGACATTCGCAGATAGTGCCGAGAATGCCAGAGTTGCCAAGCAGCCGAAGTTCACCGCCACATCCGAGCCCCACTCTCTCACAGATTCCAACCAACAGGGCGTTTTCACAGCATCCACGCAGATTTGGTCGGTTCACTTCCCCCAAGCGAAGGAATGACATATCTCTTCACTATTATTGACCGATTTACCCGATGGCCCGAGGCCATTCCCCTCCCCGACGCAAAAACATCACCTGCACAAATGCTCTCATACGAGGATGGATTTCCCGGTTTGGGAATACCGGTAGATATTACATCAGATCGAGGCCCACAATTTACTTCATCTTATGGTCAAACCTAAATAAAATGTTAGGTATTATACAATAACACACCACTGCTTACCATCCACAAGCTAATGGCATGGTAGAACGTTTGCACCGACAGCTCAAAAATTTCTTTAAAGCCCACACTACATCTCCACATTGAATAGAACACCTACCTTTCACACTCCTTGGTTTACGAACAGCTTGGAGTGAAGAACCGGGTTGTTCTCCCGCCGAATTAGTATGCGGATCTACTCTACGCATCCTCGGTGAATTCATTGACCCCACCCTACCTCTTCCCCTACAAATTTCAACCACGTTTCTTCGCGACCTGCAAAAATCGATGCACGAAGCCGTTCCACCACCCCCGACACACCACTCATCTTCTACGTAATATTACCCACCCTCTCTTGGCCAGACCGGTTTCGTTTATGTACGAATCGACAAACACAAGACACCCCTACAAAGACCTTATGAAGGACCATACCAAATTATTTCTGCATCTGAGAAATTTTTTACCCTTGACGTAAATGGACGAACAGAGAACATTTCAGTTGACCGTCTTAAAACAGCATACCTGGCCACCGGAAGATATCCACCACAGCTTAACAACCAAGAAGAAGATATTTCGACGCCGTCCTCTTCGCCGCCGCTCCCCAATAAATCGCCAGGCGTCACAACTACACGCAGTGGACGATTAGTTCAACCGCCGCCACATATCGTCAAAGACTATATCGCTGCTGTACAACAGTGGTACGGCAACGCTAGGGGGGAGCCATGTGGCGACCACGTGACAAATGACGGCTCTCGAAAGACTCACTTGATGAATGATGTGGGTGTGCATGCACTCGTGAAAGCGTTTACGATTGGACAATGATTTTGTTTATGTACTCGCACCTCGTGTTGAATTATTATTAAAAGTGTGTTCTTGAAACAAGACGTGTATCGCGAAGGTAGGCAAAGTACTTTGTAAGCACACCCACAGTATAAAACCAATGTACGGGTACACTTACCACAACGACGGCTATCTGGAGAAAACTTGCTATGGTCAAAATGTTCAAAACAATAATTTTTTTTCTCATGGCTGATTAAAAGAACAAAAATGTTTAAAAAAATTACAAAAACAAACAACGATTTGATTTGAGCTATTTTTTGAAAAAATAAACATTTTTCATAACTGATGAGTTTTTATCGGTCAAACATAACTCTATTGCTGTCAAATCACGTGAAAGAACCTCCGGGACATTCCACGTCAACTCACGCCCCTATTTTGCCGACCATCTCCGATTTTGCTAAAAAATTGGCATGAAAATATTTTTTAATTAGAAAAAAATTAACAAAAAATTTGCGAAAATGATTTATTTGGAAATATCGACAAAGTTGCGAAAATATTTATTGCGTAAATATCAACAAATTTGCATCATTAGGCAAACCTGTTCAATAAAATGCAAATATATTAAAAATCCATAGAGATCCCACTTTGGTTTTTGGCATGCTGATAGTCCTCTATGTGAGGAACAAATATATTGAAAAATTTTTTTGTCTAGAGTGGAGGTTTTGGGGTCATGCGAGGTCAAGGTCACAAGGTCACGACAAATGGTAACTTTTTTTTTATGTACATACATTTGAGATATGAATATCATTGGAAAGCTGCTGAAAAGAGCTTTCCAATGATATTAACATCTTTGAAATTGAACAAAAAATAAAGCCAAGAGGGTTACTTTGCTCGATTAGGAGTGTTCAAGCGGCGATTTTGTGTCTAATTTTCAACCTTCATATATCAAAAACTATTTGATTTAGAAACTTGAAATTTGGTGTGAGACATTTTATCGTCCAAACCTACAAACATGCCAAATTTTAGCAAAATCGGAGATGGTCGGCCAAAAAATGCCGAAAAGGGTGTGGAGTTGACATGGAATGTTTCTCCGGTGTTTTAGTATTGAGCGCGCGTTTAAGAAAACGAAGTGCAGCAATTATAACAAATCATTGTGGAATCAATTTGCTAGCTTAAATTGTAGCAAATTCATTTTTCAAAAAAATCATTCTCAATGCATGCGTTGCCTTCGTACTAATTTTGTAAAATATTTGTTATCTTCTTTTGACGTTCAGTTCTCAAGCGTTGTTTTCCTAAGAATAATTGTTTTGGTATTTTTATTTTTATTTTCCTTCCTTTGATTCTCCCGAAATAGCAGTTGGCTGATTGTGTTACCACCTCATATAGCAAATTTGTTCGTTAAAAAAGCGATTTAATCACTCCATTAGACACTGCAAAAATTCCATCGTTTAACTGACACGTCTAGCACTGGCAAAGTAAAACGTCGTAATGAAAGCCTAATAGGCGAAAGTCAATGTTTCAACTTGGGAAACTTTTTTGTGATTTATGTTCAAGATTTTAGATGTAGACAGGAGTTTATATATTTTTTGTACTTATTGATTAAACCACGGTTGTGCATTGAGAAAAATTATTTTTCAACTCCACCAATTCAAAGTGTTCCTATTCCGATTTCACAGGATCTGATAATACGATTTCAACACCCCAGAAGTCAAACTTCCACCCTAAATTATGCGGCTGTGGCAACTCCGACCCAACCACATAGTTATAAGCAAAGTTGTAGAGTCGGAGTTCCCTGAGTCACATGTTTTACAGCGGAGTCGGAGTACTTTCCTCAGATTTTATAAAGTCGGGTTGGGAGTAGAAGTAGGTTTTTAGATTTGGTGTAGTAGTAATCGGAGTCCTTTGGGAGATTTCGATTCACGATAAATTATTTTACATTTTTACATTTTATTTCTATATTTATCCTCCTGACTTGCAGGAAAGCGACGGAGACGCTATACATAAGGCAAGCAATTATTACAACGTGTTTCCGGAGATGCCAAGATATTGCTGTTCGACAAAAATTTATTATTTTGTTTTTTAGTTTTATAGAAATATGACTAAAATTTAGAACTGGTTGCCAAGATGCCAAGCAGGGGAAAGTGCCGTAAAAGTGTTTTTTGCAAAGACACAGCAGAAAGGTGCGAGTAGGGTTTGAACCGAATCCATGTCATTTACAATCATGGCGATTTAACGCGCTTAACCTAGGCCTCCAAGGTTGTTAAATGAGCTGTTGTTGATTGCACGTTTTAGGATGTCATAGTCGTTTTTTCAAATGTCCAAGAGTTTTTTGTTCTTCCTTGTTCTTCCTTTTCTTGATCGTTTTAATATTTATAATTTTTGTGTTAAACTGTTTAATAATAGAATAAAATGAATGAATGAATGAATGAATGAGTTGAAGCTTAAATCGTAAAATTTTAAAGAGCTGGAGTCGGATTCGGAAAAAATTTCTCCCCGACTCCACAATCCTAGTTATAAGTACACTTAGCAACCAGTGAGGATCCAGCAGATAAAGAGCAATAACCCCTGAAATTTTCAAAAATACAACATTAAAAATACCTTTTAGCAATCCGACTCCAACATGCGACTCAGACTTCCGACTCTGACTTTACAATCCCGGCTTAAACTAAAGCAACTTATGTAAAGTTTCGTGTCTCGTCTCGGTCTCGATACTCCAAAGTTTGTCTCGTCTCCGTCTCGCTACCCCAAAATCTCGTCTCGGTCTCGAAGCATAGTATCTCGAGTACACCTCTGTTGCAAACATTGATCCACACAATCCACTTAATGAGAAAAAGACATTTAAAAAGCTGGAACAAATTTACAATACTCATCATTGGTCAAAGTAAATTTTCACAACAGACTTAGTTTAATAATTCCTGGCATCATAAATTAGTGGTTTATTAAATTCAAATTGCTTTGAGACGGAAATTAACGTTAAAAAGCTGTTTAAAAATCTGATGTTTAGTCATACTATTCATTTTATTTTTTATATTTTGTGACAAAAATACAAAAAATTTTAGCGTAAACAGTGAGGCACAGAGAACGCAACTTCCTGCTGAGTATTTTTGCTCTGATCTTTGGTAGTAAATGCTTGCACGAAATATTTTTAATTATTTTACTTTAACTAGTCAGCTTTAGAAACAAAATAACAGGTTTTCTTATGAGCAAAAAATCTCTACATTCCTCGTTAACACGTTTTCCAACTACAAATATGCATTAAGAACCAAAAAGCAAAGATTTAGAACAAATTAATTATTAAGAGACGAAAAGAAACTAACGATAAGAAACTGTTTTATATTTCATCGCTTCATTGAATTTGAGTTAGGTTCCTATGAACAAATTAATTATCCAAATGTCAAAAATATCTTCAAAGTTATATATTTTAAACAAAACCAAAAGATTTTTATTGACAACTTACAGCTAAACGTGACTAGATATCATCGATACTTTAAACCTTATAAGTAATTAATCATGCACAATGCTTGCTGTTGAATCGAAAACCGAAAGGCAAACTTGCAGTCCTTCTGTGGTTAAAATATAGTGGCGTTTATTGATTTATTTTTATTTATTTTGTTCGTTTGTTTTTTAGCAAATCAAATCTGTTGATCAAAATGAGCAGTGGCAATTCTAGAACCCTGAAAGTGAGGGGACCACGTTGGGGCCGAGGTATATTAAGAAAGAGGTGAGTGACAAAAGCATATGAGAGAAAAAATTGTAAGTTTAAAGGGCCTTTGCCACCGGGTTTAGGAAAGTAGGCTATATTGTATATAGTAGGGGTGGCCAAACCTATACCATGTTGGAACCGCATATCATAAATCCAAACTTTTGAAGAGCCGCAACACAAAAATCTAAAAATATGAAGTTAGTTACTCATTTACTGATAAAAAAAAAGGTTTTCACTTGAAATCATGTTCAGATTTCCCACTTCTTGTCTTAAATTTATATTGTTCTCTAAAAAAAAAAGGTCTCTATTTGAAATCATTCTTAGATTTCCTCTTTTCGTCCCAAATCTATAGTGTAATCTAAAAAAAAAAAGTCTTCACTTCAAATCGATCTCGTATTTCCCTATTCTCGTCCCAAAATCATGGTGTTCTCTACAAAAAAAAGGTAGTCGCATGAAATCATTCTCAAATTTCCCATGTAATTTTTCAATTTTTCAAAAGGTTTAAACAGCCGCCGGCCTTTAAGGGTCCGAAGAGCTGCCGTTTGGCCACCCTTGGGATATAACACAATACATACATATTTATTCTGATTTACTGTGTGCATTGTGATCTGCGTGCTATGCATTGTCTTGTATTTTGTGTTTGTTTTGAATCAGTGGGGTGGCTAGACTAACACATCATGGGCTAAAGAAGCTCGTTTTAACTGGGAGGCCAACCCGGGGACCAAGCAAAAATTTGAGGGGGCCATGGCCTCCTCTGGCCCCTCCCTAGAATCGCCCCTGAAAACGAGCTGTACTATGTTTCACTTTTAATTTTTGCAGCGGTTATAAAATAAATTTTTTCCAAAAAAAGATTTAAATGATTAAAAAAATTCTGGCAAAAAATTTAGCTTACTAGTTCGTCGTTTTTGTGTATTTATCTATTTAATTGATTTTGTCTACTTATTGCCTAAGGATTTTAGATTTTTTTTGTAAATTTTGTAAATTTATTAATTTTTTGTTTTGTTTGCATTTTACAATGTAAATATAGTTGTTTTAAAAGCATAATATCGCTGTTATTTTCTTAGCAAAAAAAAAATATTTTTGATCATCGTATTCGAAAACCTCTGTCGCTCACCAACTTGGCAAGAAAAAGGCCACGCTTTTGATCATAAGAAAGCGCACATATCATGACGTATATTGAAGCGGAATTCGTAACAATAAATTTTTGTCAAAAATTGTTCTTGCAGATGAAAATTAGTGTATTGCTTCGGTAAACAGTGAAGCACCAAAATGTGATGTTCGTCAAAATTACATCAGACTTTGTATTTTTGCAATGAAATAAAAAAACTAATCGTAGAACAATTCAAAAAAAATTAAAAATTTATGTACTTTTCATGAAACAAAAATTCCGAAAAAAATTTTAATGTAACAAGAAATCAAGTTTTGTTCGTTGTTCTCCCAATTTTTTTAGTATGACACTTTTAAACTCACGGTGTCCACTTTGGCATAGAAGTTAATGGCTATAATATTGTAAACATTAATAATAAATCTTTAGCAGGTGCATTAGGTTTATAATAGGCGACAAAACTTTATTCTCTTTGGAATTTTAGTTTTGATAATTCTGTATAGAAATGTTTAGATTGAAATTATAGTCAAAAAGAAACATTAAACTAGAATTTTCTTCTCTTTTAATAAGATTTAAAGAAAAATATTTAACAATCATGCGACAAGTTAAAAAAAATTAAAGATTTTCTGTTATGACTTATGAAACTTTTATAAACTCGTTGAAGATATCTGACTTTATTCAAAACAATGTTAGAGTTTTGATGCATTGAGTACTTGCTTTAGTAAATTACGTTGAACCATTTATTACTTATATACATGATAGATTGTCGGCATTTGAAACTATAAAAAATAAAAACAAATCATGATTTAATCATAGACATAGGTATGGGGGCATTAAAAACCCCATTTTTCCGGTAAAACGTGTCCCGGACAATTTTGTTTCTTCCATGAGTCGGAGCGGCAAACTCCGATATGGATTCTTTTTGCCTCCATCCTAACTCCCATGAGGAAGTGATGGGAAATTCAAATTTGTTTTCCGGTGGAATTTGTTTTCGAGCAAGTAAATATTGATATCTTCCTTTTTCCTCCTTCGTAAAACCATCAAACAGAAGTTTTTTGGTATCTGAAGCACAAAAACTGAATTGAAAATTCCATCAAAGTTGGGCAAGCCAAGATTCCATCTCCAGCGCCTCAAAAAAGTAAGGTGGGCAAGTCATATTGTAAAATTTTTTAGAGTTAAATCAATAAACTCCTTCAATATTTTACAAAAAGCTTCCTGTTATAGAGTTTATACCCGTTTATTAGGCTTAAACAAACTAAAAACACTGATACAATTTAAACAAAACGTCGGTTGTTTAACAAACTAATACAACTAAAATACCAAGATTTACTGCAAAGAAAGGTAACATATTTAAACTGAGCTGCGCATGTGGAAACACAAAGTCGAAGTCAATTACGCATCGCGTGTACCTCGAGACGTATTACAACGTTTGATCAGTGTTACTAGCGGTCACGCCAATTACACTGATTATTAAGTAACACATATTTCATCAGATTTTCCTAATTATCTTACTTGTAAAAATAGACCGCGAGTTGTTAAAAGCTTGAATCCAAACGTGACCGGTAATTTAAGGTGTTTCAAAAAGCTAACAATAATTTTATTGAGAGCAAATCTTACAATAGTACAATTGATGAATGATGACTCATAGTTTTTCGAATAATTAGAAATTAATCAAATAAATATTGTAAAATTTTAAACAAAACGACAAGCAGAAAATTACAGAGAAGTGACCAAAAATAAAATCATAATTTAAAGCCTTAATGCATGACACAATTTTGTCAAGATGCTTTTTTAAGAGCTGGTAATTACCAATTTGAATCATAATTGAATCCGCCTAATAATTATAAACAAACTCAGTCATGCACTTTAACAAACTGCTTAGAATGCCGGTTGCAATATATTTTTGCATTAAATAAGACCTGAAGAACATACCTGGTGAGACCGGCCTCATGTCACATAGGTCCTCGTCTATCTCTTCTTTGTATCTTTCATCTTCTTCAAGCTCCTCTTTCCGCGACATTCCTTTCGGCGGATAATCGATGACCGGGATTACTTTTCCTTTCGGAAATTTGGGAACTGCTTCCTGAAGTCTTTTTATTCTCGTTTTTCGCTTTTCTTCTTCCGTCGGATCGCAAAGTTTATTGAAATGCGCAACGTCGTGGTAATATTTTTCGTGCCATTTCACTCTTGTCATCGCCTCTTTGTAGTACGCCTCTCTAAGGAAATTCTGTTTCTGTGTATTTAAGCTTACGTTTCGCGCCATTTCTGTTCTGAAAAAATTGATTGAAGAATTTCAAAGCTAAAGTTTCTAACTTGTTTTATTTTGCGATTAATTCAAATCTCAATTGACTAAGTACAGTATATACGTATAAAAAGACAAAAAAAAATTGGCTGAGCAAAAGTAAAATATTCTAAAAGAAGTAAAGACATTTATTTCTTAAAGTTTTTATCTGACACAAACTAAAAGAAGATAATCAGAAAGAATGGGAAGCCGAACCGAACTGACTTATAAAATAGAGAAAAACAGAGACGGACAAGTCACATTGGTCAAAATAGATTGACCCGTAAGAACAAGAAAAGTTAAAGAAAAAGTTTTAAGTCGTACACAAATATCTTTTGCTCTATTTTAATAATTCATAAAAGCTGTTTTTATAGCGGATAATTAAAAAAAGGAGCGAAAGAATTAAGAAATTGCAGTCTCTGTTGCAACGTGCATATTGCAAACTTCTTCAAAAAGTCGGCCAATAGTAGAGCCGCGCTTAAAAGCGGATTGAATTTGCTAATGAACAGAAACAAAAATTTCGCTGAGTTGACAAAAAAGGTTTGCAGAGAGCAGATCCCAGAATGCTTTGTTTGATTCGCTTTTGTAAGTGTTGAAACATAGGGAATCAACCCAAAGGGTGAATAACTTAGTAAACTGCTTTGACAGTTTAGCTCACAAAACTTCAAAAAATTGTTCAAAATGTCTTAAAACGGCTGTTAGAGCGATCACAATAAAATTTCAAGATTTAGAAAAAACTGTTTTTTTATTTCACTATTGATGATATAATAATAATGATATGAAATATATAGGCCTGAATAAATCTGATTTTCACTGTATAAGAATTGTTATTGTTAAAGGTCTTTGAACATAAAACATAAAGAAATAAGCCTACACAAAAAATAAACAAAAAAACAGAAAAGATTAGTTCATTTGAATACCTTATTTAAATAAGTCTAAACCTAACCCTAACTACAAATACTGGGTCGGTATTTTTTTTTAATTTTTTGTGTTTATAAAAACTTATTTCATAGTCTACACGATTAGGACTCGGATTAACACATTCCTATTAATTTAGGTGATTAAGATTTATCCCTGCAAAAAAATTGTTTTTTTTCTTACCTCTATACCAGTATCTGTAGTGCAGCAAAAATTAAAATACCTATGAGGAAAATTTTACCTGTAGGCTGGACCTACTTAATTTATTTTATAATATGCCGAGTTTTTTTTCTTTTTTTAACAAACGACATGGTGTTTATGACGCAATAATCTTAAAAGTAAAAAGCTACAGGCAAACCTCCGTTTACGAACACAATTCGTTCTGGAAAGCTGTTTGAAAACCGAATTGTTCGAAAACCGAATCATATTTTCCCATTATAAATAATGTAAAAAAGATTAATTCGTTCCACGCACCATAAGAATAACTTATTTACCTGTTTACAATATACCTTGCATATCATAAAATAAAACCATTTCTTCCAAAAGTAAATAAAACAAAACATAACAAGTAATTTACATTTACATAACTTTATATGGCTTAAAAATTTACATAACAATGTAAATTTAATAATACATTTTTTTTTTCCTTAACCAATATCACTTCTTGCTTTTATTGGATGCATGACTTAGGACAGGGTTGTCCAAACTTTATGGGACGCGGGCCGCATTCGGCAAGGAAATGAGATCGCGGGCCGCGGTTGACATTTTTCCTCTTATGCACTGTCTCACCGTACCAGATGTAAAGTAAAACACGTACATGTAAATGAATCTTTATATTTATCATAAAAACATATTCCCGGAGAATAGATTAAAGAAGCTAAGATGTGAATACTACGAATAAGAGAGTTTTGGAAATTTTGAGCAACGTCAGTAGACCAGGAAATTTTAAAAATAACTGACAAGTATGAATAAGAATAAACCATAAATTTATTCGTAAAAAATATTTAAGGAAGTACGTAAAACGGTACAGTTTACTTAAAATTCAGTGAGATGGGTGTGCCTGCATTTTGGAAGCCAGCTCCTTTGTGTCAATGTCAACTGAGGTTAAGGCTAAACGAAGGCAGGCTTCGAGAGATGTTTGATTAAGTAGATTCCTCTCTTTGGATTTAATCGACTTCATTGCGGAAAATGCTGCTTCACAAAGGTAGGTACTGCCAAACATTGACAGCAAGTGCAATTCAAAACGGCGTAAATTAGGATAATGCTCTTCAGAAAGAAGAGGCCAAAATTGAGTGATTGGCAGTGTAGCTTTGCTTAATAAAAACTGGTCACTTTGCAAGTCACACAATTCAAGCTGCAAATCTTCATCGGCTTCTGATATAGTTATAGTTAGCGGAGCATTGAATACATTGAAGTTTTTCTCAAGGTGCTGGAAATCTTGAAATCGCTTGTTGAAGTCTTCAATCAGGGTATCAAGAGTTTCAACAAAGCAGCAGAAGTTATTGTCCTCTATTTCTTTAGAAATAACATCACAACTTGGAAAGTGAATCAGAATGTTACTTTGCAGATTACTTTTGAAGAGACATAATTTTTTGCGGAAGCCATCTATGAAACCATACAGAGAAGCAATTGTTTGATTCCTACCCTGTAAACTTAAATTGAGCTTATTCAGATGCTGAGTAATATCCGTGAGGAATGCTAGACCTTTCAGAAAGTTGACGTCTTGCAATAAACCTTTAAACCCATCAGTGTCTGCATTCAGTTCTTCTAAAAAGTTTAGAATCTCATTACGCAGACTGAAGAACTGCTGCAGACATTTCCCAGCACTAAGCCAACGAACAGTAGAATGGAGTGAAACGTCAGAAAATTCTGTATCCAAATCTTTCAAGAAATTAACAAATAGACGATGTCTCAGCGCTTTATTACCGCCTCTAATGAAATTAATAATTTTCATTACATGCTGCATCACATCAGATAAACGTATACAGCGACTAGATAACGATTCTTGATGAATAATGCAATGAAACATTGGGCAGTCGACTCCAGCATCTCTCAAGTACGCTATAACCCCTCTTTTAGCTCCAGTCATTGATTTGGCACCATCTGTAACGATGCAAGAGCATTTCTGAAATCCACCATACTTGCTCACTAAAGAATTCAGCGCTTCATAAATATCAGATCCTTTCGTAGTGGTAAAAAGTGGGAGTAAGCCGAGTAACTCCTCACTGACATTAAACTGTGAGTCAATACTTCTAACAAAGACAAGCAACTGGCTGACATCCCTTATATCTGTGCTTTCATCAAGAGCGAGAGAAAAATAAACACACTGCTGAATTTGATTCATGACCTTCTACTGAACGAAATTGCTAAGCTCTTCAACACGTCTAGCAACAGTTTGATGCGAGAGTGGAATTTTTTCAAACCCACGAGCTGCATCGTTAAAGCCCATGGCCTTTCCCATAGCTATTGCACATCGCTTAATGAGATCACCGTCAGAGAATGCCTTTTTGGATTTAGCCATCAAAAGTGATACATCATAAGAGGCAATGGTTGTAGAAGACGAAGGCTTCACTAATTGAAACATCTTTTCTTGACGCTTACGCAGGTTTGATTTGAGATCATTGAGTAGGGCTCGGCGCGCCTCACCAGTGTATTTATCATAGCCAGTGACATGAAGAGTGCTGTAGTGTCGTTGTACATTGTACTCTTTCATAACAGATATCATTTCATTACAAATTAAACATAAAACTCGACCACTTTGTTCTTTAACCAGGAATCTCAATTCCCAACTATCCTTGAATTGACGCTTTTCATCAGAGATTTTTCTTTTCTGAGCCATCGTAAAAAATGTGGCACTAAGTCTGAAAAGAAAAAATAGAACAGAATGTAATGGAGGATTAAGTAAAACTGAAATTATAAAGAAAATAATATTCCAATTCAAACTTAAATAAAGTTTAGTAAAAAACAACTTTTTTCGAAATAACTCAATAGATGTCTAAATAATACTAATTTTTAAAAGTTTTCTAGAAGAGGCTGCGGGCCGCATTGAAGGAGGTCGCGGGCCGCATGCGGCCCGCGGGCCAGACTTTGGACAACCCTGACTTAGGACTTGAAGAGAAAAGAATGCTTCGTACAATAAAATTGTAAATGCAGAGTGTAACAATGAATGTTATAAACGTAACAATAAAGCACAAGTAACAATAAAGCAACGTAACAATGAATGTACTGTAACTCGTATGCTGGTGAACAAAAAAAAGTAGTTCGAAAACCGAATTTTTGTTCGAATACCGGGTCATTTTTGACTCAAAATTTCTGTTCGAAAACCGAAATGTTCAAATTCCGAGACATTCGTAAACCGAGGTTTAACTGTATTTAAAAATAAAGAGCAAACCACTTTTGTAGCAGTAGACAACAGTGTTGCCAAATTGCAAGACTTATCGATAATTGCGCGATTTAAAATTTTGATTCGCGATGAAAAATGTGAATTGCGCATTTTTAAGATTGGCAACTTTCTTTGGTTTTGGAGTACAGCTTTAGCGACTTTAGTTGAAAAAAAACATGTTTTAAAATTATTTTTAGCTTGATATGCCAAAATTTGTTTTAAAAGCTTAGTATTATTGTTGCATTTGTGGTGAACACTTTTTTTTAAAGATCGTTACTTGTTTGGGACGGAAATCAAGAACGCAGAGTCAGATTCAAAGTGAAAACTTTTTTTTGGTCTTCACCCTAAATTTGAGACAAAAATTCTTCTCAAATGGGTAAAGTACTAGAAGATTAACTGTTTGAAAAAATTGGGCTATTTTCAAATCCAATTGGCTACTTTTGGGCTGTTTTGATTAAAAGAATCTGGCAACCTTGGATAACAGTTCAATATATCTCAACAAATCTTGTTTTAATAAGCTACTTTATAAACTACTGAATCTTCATATTACAAAAATGTACACCTAAAAGCAAAAGATTTTGTTTTTTCAACCCACTAATTTTATTATTATTACAGGGTGCAGGGTGCACAGCTAAAAATTCGTTTACTTCATTAACATCATGTGGTAAAGAAAAAAAGGAAGCATAAGTACTTTTAAAAGGGACATGGAGAAGACTATGGAGATACAAAGGAAGATTGAACTCAGTTATGAAGAACAACAAAGCACTCGCTAGGTGGATGGAAACAGCTGTCACTTTTCAAAAATTGTTGGAATTTCTTCTAAACAGTGTCAGACAAAAAGAGCTTTGGGAATAATATCAATTTTACTGGCTATTTTTAAATCATCGTTTTGTTATCTCCATAACAAATTTATTATTTATTACCTATCTATTATATTATCTATATCCATTAGATTACCTCTATAACATACCTAGACCACGAAAATTTTATATTGGTCTGAGCCGCTCGGCAATGACACTTATTTAACAACAAAGTTTTGCCTGATGAAGTAGAAGTTGGTTCAACAATTTTTTTTTGGTCTTTTCGTTGTCTCCTCGCCCATCGTAAGCTACATATTGGATGAGGTTTTTGCACTTTTCTTCGTCTTCCTCTAGTAAATAAAATGAATAGATCGACTCAAACTGACAGGAGTACAGATTACAGTTTGACCATACAGCAGAGCATAACCGTACTAGTCGAAAAAATTTTGGGGGGGCAATACAGTTTTTCGCAAATTTTATTATAGATTGCCTGAATCATGATCTGGTAGCATTTAAAACAACATGACAAAATCTCCACGTTTTTGTGAAGGCTTAAAAAAAGGTCATCACTTCAAATCTTTATTACATTTGTCCAATAATCAGATTCGTTCTAGCTTTGGAAACTTTATTCTGCGCAAATACTACGTCATCGGTGCCAAAAAATTCCTGTCGCTTCTCGAAAAATTCTAATTTTGCCAAAATAATTCCTTATTGCTGCTTGAAAATTCTGATTTTACGCAAATGTTTGAGATTTTCGGGGGAAAATAACCCCCTCTACCCCAGTTATTCGGCTATGCAGCAGAGTTTAAGGAAAGCACATTTCAACCACCGAGATATGTAAACTTCCCGCCACGCATTTAAACTTCTTGCTTTATCTGCAAGCGGTCAATCGATTCGAAAAATTTGATAGTAAAATGACAATGATTTAATATTAAAGTCACAAAGGTCTTCAAAAAATTCTTGTTGTGTTGAAAATAGAATCATAGTACATATGTACCACTGTCCCCTAAAGGTTTAATGATAAGTAACTTTGTCACATCCCTCGTTCTGTTGTCAACATCGTTTTTCTGCTTTACAGCCACAAGAATTATAAATTACAAAGAATCCGATTAAATTTTCTGTTTAATGCGATTTAAAAGCATCTATGAAATTCAAATAATGAATTCAAAACAATCAACTGTTGAATTTCAATAAATAATAAGAAACTAGATGCTACTTTACTATTGCAATATACAGTCACAAATGCTACTCGTGCAAGCGAGAAAAATGGTTAAAAACTTTAACAAACACAGTGCAAATTAAGAATAAAAATCCAAATAATAAGTCAAAAATTCAAACCGGGATCATCGTACATTGGGTCAAATATTAAGTTTTTTTTTAATGAAAAGTGCTTTTTTTAAAAAAAAAAAAGCTTACTTGAAATAAACGTGTAGCATGTACTACAGTTTTTTTTTTTTTTTTATTAAGTACTTTGACAAATCAATCAAAACGATACGAATAAGAGCTTTAAAAAATTACGTCAAATTGGGGTACAGCTTGATATAATTCTATGTAGGAAAAAAATTTAAATAAGGTGTCCGCATTACGTCAGCATTACGTAACGATGACAGAAATATGATATAATCAAGCATCAGAAAAGCTACAAATGATTTTAGTAATAACGTTATATGGTAAGCTTCAGTAATAAAAACACAAGTAAAATCAGACAGATTAATAATCGTGTTATTAATATTATCTATTAAGGTACATTGGCGTAAAAATCTACATGAAAGAGATTTTACTTTAGACACAAATTGACAAAAATATTCAAAAACAGACAGACACTAGTGAGAAGGTAAATTATGCAGCAAAATAGACCAACAAAGACAATTCATAATTAAACATCTTTCGTTTAACAAACAAAATTTTATTGCACAACATTTTAAAAAATTTTTACGACTTAAAATCAATATTAAAATGTAATTTTATACGGTTTGATAAATATGTTTAATATATAACAATTAAAAAAATAGAAATGGAAACTAACAATTAAGTGTAACAACTCCGAAAAGTTATAAAAGCACAATGTTAAAAATACTTTAAAAATTTGATAGAAACTGCAACAAAATAGACAAAACAGCAAATCAAGTTAGTAACAAGTACAGTATATGATCGCAAATAGCAAATAATATGTCAAAACAAATTATGTAAAGTATGATTTTCACCTAAGTTCTGGTCTACACCAGGCGTATACGCTCAACGTACGTTTCCTTGTTTACTAAAATTCCTACATTCGGCGTGCGAAAGTCAATGAATAAATAAACAAACTTACGCCAAGCGTATACCGATGCAATCTAGCTGCAACCGCCTCGATCCGGTAGTGCTATGATTGGTCAGGTATGCTACTATGACGCTAAATACTGCTAAAAGCTCTACTCTGCAACGGAGTTGAATATCCTAATTACAATAATAAGTCAATAAAAAGCACATATAAGTTGCTACAAAAATACATATTTATACGAAATACAGGGTGATCCTAGCCGTGCCCAGCGACGTTCGAACTTTAAATATTCTTAATCTTGTTCATATTAATATTTTTCACTCAAAATGAGCCCCATAGAATAGCACAGCCCGCTCATATAATTTCCTCCTTTTTAGTCATCGATTGACATATGTAATCAAAAAGTACTTTTGAAAATTGACTCCTTTTTTCAGTCATTCAGGCAGTTCCCGAGCACTTCGAATTCTTGCATATTGAAGTGACCCGCCGAAGTAAAGAAATTGGACCACCCTGATGTAATAAATCAAATATAATAACAAAAAAAATTGCAAACTTCACTTTGTAAAGCAAAAGTTAAGCAAAGAATTTTTTGCTTGTTTTGTTAACTTTTCTAGTTCCTAGGGAGGAATCTGAAAAATAAACGTTACTTTAGAAACAACAACATGAACGTGAATTAATCAGAGCATCTTCTTCATATTAAACAAAATTTGGTTGTATCGATTTAACATGCTAACTTGAAGTTTTAAACGTTATGACAAAATAATGTTTTGAAAATTTGTTTTTCAAGCCGTTTTCAAGTCGTTTCAATAAACAAAACAAATTTTTTCAAGCGACCGTCTAAAAGCGTCAGTTTCATGACGTCAGATGGCGGTTTACAAAGTTTTATTACTATCAAAAATAACACTGGTCAACAAAAAAGAATTTTTTCTTTGCGGCATGAACTTTGATAATCGATTTAGGCTAATTTTGGGCTGCTGAATCCAATTCTGAACTCAGATTTACTCTATCACGTCAGGTTTTTTCGCTACGTCTTTAGCCCATTTTTAAACTTAAAGGCCTAATTTTGACTTCTGATAGTGGTGGTATGTTGAGCGTATAACGGCAGCAGCTCAAGCATTCTTACCAAACTCATCTTTGATGAAACATTGAAACCTACACAGGCCTGGAGATTAAAGGCGCTCTGCTTTTTGTGATAAGACCCTTCTCTTCAGCAAGGATAAACTTCAGCAGTAAATAGCGTATTGTTCGTAACTTGAATAAAAATTCGTAAAATATACATATAATCTTTAGTTTACAATGGCCAATGGTGAATAATTTAAAACAATTAAGGAAGCGACACTGTACATCGATTATGCAACTAATTAAACTTGGTGCTTTTTAAAAAACTTGTTATTCTGACTAAAAAGAATCGGAATCGAGAAATGTTGTTGAAATCGGCATCGGAGACAAAAAAAAAAAAATTGGCATTATCCCATCACTAATTTAAACACTCATTGATTAAGAGTAAATAAATATCAAAATTTAATATGACTAAAACGTAATGTAGCCGTGAGATTTGGATAACTTAAATTTTTTATTTGGTTCAATTTTCGCATGATTGTTACGTCGTAAATTTCTCTCTTAAAATTGTAGAGTGAAGATTTGACTGACTCAATCTTATTTATTGCCCTAATGTTTCGTCACAAATGTTCTCGCTTATTTCGTCGTGCGTTAAATCTCTTGGGAGTTTTTGTTTCACGCACATGTGCTTCTAAAGTTTTCCACTAAAGAGATAAAGTTTAGCTGTTTGTCATTGCGGAGTTTGCAATCCATAATAGTTACGATTTAACCTTTTCATTGTTTAGATAAGGCCACAATTGATTTTCATTTAGTTATATTTCTTGGTACTCGCTTTCAGATTTGATTAATATAATTGTAAAGATCAAAAGTCGTGATTCTTGTTCGAATAGAATAGTTTATCGCAAAAAAGATTTAAACACTAAATGATTAACTACTTGTTTATTAAAGAGTTGGAGAGCCTGAGCCGAGCTGGGGAGCCGGAGCCGGAGCTAGTGGATAAGTGCTTGATAACTCCGGAGCTGGAGCCGGAGCTAGTGCTCTTCTACAGTGGCTCCCCAGCCCTGCTTGTAACCACATGAAAATCAGAGTACCTTCTTAGCAGTTTGCTTTTATTCCATCAAAACAGTCTTAGAAGTTTCGTGTATGAAAGAATATTTTTGTAGTAGGCAGTAGTGTATAATAAAGGTGTGAATTTAGAGACAGTTTGTGTGCATTATAAGAGAACAAACTCAGTTTGAGTTTTACTGATATTTCTACAGCAAGGTTTCAAATTCGGTGTTAATTAGCTTTTTTCTCTGCCAGATTGTATCATTAAGGTGTGAGTTTTGAATATATTAAAACTATGTCAGCTGTCAAAAAGTGTGGATGCTCCAATGATCCCAATATTTTTTGCTACATTTGTGGGAGCTTTACTCTGTCATCCCAACGACGTGAAATTACCAACTTTGTAAAAAAGGTGTATTTCGCTTACTTCAAGGTGAAGTTAGGAGACCAAGATAAAAGTTGGGCTCCTCATAAAGTATGCAAAAGTTGCGTGGAGAGTTTGAGGTATTGGTCTCAGGGAACGGACAGACATCTGAAGTTTGGTATACCAATGATCTGGCGAGAACAAAAAAATCATGTCGATGATTGCTACTTCTGTCTTGTCAACGTCAAAGGATATAACAAGAGAAACAAGCACAAGCTGCAATATCCTAATCTTGCCTCTGCTTTGCGACCTATACCTCACAGTGAGGAAATACCGGTGCCTACTTTTACTGAATTGTCCGAAATTGATGATGAAGAGCTTGGGTTGTTTTTTGATTCTTCACATGATGAAGATTCGGAGTTAGATTTTCAACCCTCGAGCTCTTTTTCTGAGGGGCCCTTATTGTTCAATCAGTCGGAACTGAATGATTTAGTCCGTGATTTGAATCTTTCTAAACATGCGTCAGAACTGCTTGCTTCACGACTCCAAGAAAAAAACCTTCTCCAACCTGGAAGTAGTGTCACATTTTATCGGAATCGAGAAAAGCTGCTTCTGAATTATTTCTCTTTAAAAAGTTCTTTGGTTTATTGCCATGATATTGAAGGTCTTCTTTTGCAACTAGGAATAACCCAATATCAACCAAATGAGTGGAGACTGTTTATTGACAGCTCAAAACGAAGCCTGAAGTGCGTGTTACTACACAACGGAAATAGATATGCATCGATTCCAGTGGGGCATTCTGTGACACTCAAAGAGTCCTATGAAAACGTTAAGAATGTGCTGGAAACACTGAAATACAATGATCATGGCTGGATGATTTGCGTGGATTTAAAAATGATGAACTTTCTTTTGGGACAGCAAGGTGGATACACCAAATACCCTTGTTTTCTTTGCTACTGGGATAGCAGAGCCAAAGATGAGCATTGGATAAGAGATCAGTGGCCAGCAAGGAGCAGTTTGGCACCTGGAGATAAAAACATCATTCACAGACCGTTAGTTGATGCCAAGAAGATCATCTTGCCGCCACTTCATATAAAACTTGGGGTGATCAAGCAATATGTTAAGGCTATTGATCACAGCGGAGATTGCTTTAGGTACATTTGCCAAACCTTTCCAGGTCTTAGTGAAGAAAAGAAAAAGGCTGGAGTTTTTAATGGCCCACAAATAAGGCAGTTGCTCAGAGATTCAAACTTTATAGCATCAATGACAGCTCATGAAGCAAGGGCTTGGAATGCATTTTCTTTGGTTGTAAATAACTTCTTTGGTAACAGAAAGGCAGAAAACTATGAAGACCTTGTGAAAGAATTGTTGACCAGCATGCAAGAGATGCAATGTTCTATGAGCATAAAGTTACATTTTCTGAAAAGTCATCTAGATTACTTTCCAGAAAACCTTGGGGACATCATTGAAGAACAAGGTGAGCGCTTTCACCAAGACATTAGAGTTATGGAAGAGCGCTACCAGGGCCGATGGACTGCCATATGATGGCAGATTACTGCTGGAACCTGAAGAAAGAGAGTTCCACCGCTGTGCACAAACGAAAATCGCTCAAAAGAAAATTTTCAAGTTCATGATGACTGTGACATATCTATTTTATCAAATGCAATGTGCTAGGGATTACGTCCAGTGATGTTTTTAAAGCACAGTAATGTTGGGGTCTTGTTTTGTGTTTTTGTGATTAAAAGTTACATCAGACCTGCTGCAAACCAGCCACTGCATTTCAAGATAGTTTTTTTATATTTTTTGCATTATTTTGTAATGAAGATACCTATTATCTCGAAAAGGTGATGTGATGGAAACAAAATAATGCCAGATTTGGATTCAGCGCCCCCAAATTAGGTAAAAACCATCAAAAAACAATCTGCCGCAAAAACCGTGTAGACCAGTGTAATTATTTATTTTATTATTTTATATCAAGTTTGTTGAATTTTATATTTGAAAGCTGTCAAGAGCTTAACTAAGAAAGCTGAAAATCTTTAATCTAGACCAGGGGTCGGCAACTAGTTAGGACGTGTGCCATGCGAGATGGTTTTCCATGGCACGCCAAGTAATTTATTACTCTTATGATGCGTTGATATTTTAAAATTTGGCAACATTGTATTTTGTGACATTTATTCTGGCCAAATTGGTAGCCAGATATGGGGTAATCGTAATCAGTAATCGTAGTCGATTACATTGAGAAAAACTTGGGTCTAATCGTAATCGATTACTTTAAGAAAAACTCAGAAGTAATCCAACAAACATTTTAAATGTTAATCGTTATACTGCTTAAGGTAAAGATTATTCTACCAATGCATTTCCGAATTTATGCTGTAGCAATCGAAAAACACATGATTATTTTGAGTAATTGTAATCGTAATGGTAAAGTAATCGTAATTGTAATCGATTACATTTGTTGTGTAATCACCAAATTCCTAGATTGCTAACTTATGTATTTGTGAAGTAATAACTTCCTGAAGCCTGAATTATCAATGTCCCAACTATCAAAGCTTCCTCAACTTCTAAGCTCATTCACAGAGAAAGTGCTTTAGCAGCTACAACAAACGGTGCAGCTGTTATAGTTGACTAACACAGTTTTGTTACTCTTGTTGATAAAAAAATCAGGCATGCTGTAATCAAGTTTTACTGCATTTTCATCTATACCAGGGTGGTCCAAACCGCGGCCCGCGACGTAATTTTCTGTAACCCGCTGAACAATGTAACACAATTCAAGTCTTGTCGATCGCGGGCAGCGGCAACCTTCTATAACAAGGCATGGTGAGCTTCTATAACAAGGCATGGTGAGCTTACGGGACAGAGTCTAGGGTTGCCATACTGTCCGGAAACTTTCAAACATCCGAGACCGATTTGAAGTGAAAACTTTTTTTTAGAGAACACCGTGGTTTTGAATAATTTCTAGCCGGCTCTGGCCCGCAAGCTCAAACAATTTTGAAAAGTGGCCCGCATGGGTAAAAAACGTGGACCACCCTGATCTAGACCTTCTTTGTGTGAAGATTTCAAATTCAGCATTCAATCACATAATCTCAATTGTAACAAAATTAGTAGATTTTCTTTTAATGCACAGACAGTTTCGTTTTTGCTTTAAGAGATGCAGAGTACATACCATGACGTGCCTCTATATAGCATAGCCATGCAGGCGAATAAGTCAAAAAAAGTTTGTTGAGTTTTTTCGAATGTCTATCTGAGTTAAAAACCTTTTTAAAAAAGGCAAGGTCTATCCTGAACTGGAGGATTGAAAGGAGCATTAATTGCAAAATTAATGCTCCTTTTCAATCAATTAATTGCAAAATTAATGCTCCTTGCTGCCATGACTACGCATCTCAACGAGCTTAAACTTTGTTTTCAACATCCAGGACAAACAGTTATAAATCTTTATAAGGCATGGAAAGATTTTGTAGCCAAATTTAAGGTATACCAGTAAGACGTACAAACTGCAACTTTTTACTACTTCAAGTACCTAAAGAAATTCTTATCAGATTGCCAAGTTAATACCGTTAAAATTGACAAATATATGTGTGTCATCAAAACGTCTCAATGTTGCAAAAGTTTCAAGATTTATAGTGTTTCAGCCCAATATATATTAATATATTTTTTAATCAATCTAAACAGCTGCGAAGACTGTAATTAAATTTGTCTCTTTTTGAATGGATTGATATCGGTGACTTCCAAATGCAGATATTAAATTTTGAGACATGTTTTTTGTGGGTAAATAAATTCATCGAATTGCAAAAATTATTGGAATCAAATGAAAACAAACTCGGGACCGTCATTTAAGATTGTTGGCAATTTTTACATTGTCCAATATCTAAATATAGTCCAAACATTATAGAGTTTAAACAAGGGAAACAAGGACAATGATTTCATTAAACTTGTTCTTATAACTGCCTTTGATATCAATAAATATTTAAACAATAATTGGGTTGATTAACTAATCTGTCTGTTTCCCGTTTACTATGCTCAGAAAAATGACAGTTTAAAACCGTTGCTCATGAAGCATTGGAGATAATTTGTAAAATAGAATAATTCAAAATATTTTGGCACGCTAAGCTTAACAGAATTGGAAAACTGGCACACTGCGTTGAAAAGATTGCCGAACCCTGATCTACATTAATCTAATCTAAGCAATCGTTAATACAATGACAAGTCGCCGATCAAAAAGGTTCTTAAAAGGTTTCCATAAAACTGCCCCATTCAATGCGAAACCTTCACGTCAAAAAGGTTCAATTTTCATCGAAAGCGTTGAAGGAGGTTCGACGATGAATAAAAACATTCAATAAACTATCAGATACAGCAATGTAAAGTAAACGAGTCTTTCGTCGAAGTAAACATAAAATAGCTACATAAGCAAGAAAAAGTTCAATTAATAAATCAAAAAGCGTTTTTTTCTAATTACAATCTAACTAATCAATTGTGGGTGCAACAATCAGCTTGGGAGAAAAAAAAGAAAAATTTATAAAAAGTAAAAAAAAAGACGCAACTCAGTTAGTTAATTTTCACATTTTCAGGAAGAACATACGCACTTGTTTTCACAAAACACTTGTTAGCATTGAGGTAAGTTATTCTGCAAAATAAAGCAGAGACAAAGCAAAATAATGTACTTTGGCTAGTTATCACGTTACAATACATGAATTGGGTGGCAGTACGATCAAGTAAATAAATGGTTTTTAATGCTAGATAATCGTGACGATTGATAAAATTTGCCGCAATATCATAAAATCTAAAGCAATTTCAATTACCGGAATCGCTTCAGTAGCGCAATGCAAGTGGAAACAGAGCTACACGATTTATAACCAAGTAATCGCCGACAAAGTAACTAAAACAGGTACGATTAAAAAAATCTGTTTACTTGTTGCATTCTATCCTTGGTAACTGGCTTCACAGGCAATACAAAAATATATTCGTAATATCTTCATACAAAAAAGCGGTAAATTTATAAACGCCGTTTTTATAACAAACGCAATCTACTCATCAAACTGTTATATTCTTGAAAAATACACTTGACACTTTCTTTTACTGGGCAAAAAAGACATTAAACAGCAATGAATTTTAGTCATATCACAAGGTAGAATAAACGGAAAACAAATAATCCCGACAGCGATACCTTGGCATCTCCAAAAGCAGGTCAAGTTTATCACTTGACGGTTAACTCAAGTATAGCGCCTTTGACGGTGTCTGCGAGTCAGGATAAATATAGATGATGATGATGATGCAGGACATGACACAGCGCCACCTAATCACAGCGATAACTTTCCTTCAAGCAGAAGACCTCCTTCTTGCTAGTTCGCTCTACTTACCACCATGCTGTCTGCTTTGATGTTGTCAGTCAAAGCTTGCTTGGCGAGATAGTTCTTTCGTTTTATCTTGAGCTGCAGACTTTCCGGTACATCCGGGACACCCCAGTCGATCATTCGACCAACGAAAAACACGATGTGCTTAAAAGTGATCGAAATAACAAGATGAAGCGATCGTTGAAATCCGCGCAAATGTAAAAAATATTTAATTGTGCGATCACAACTATTTGCTGAAGGTGGTGGCCTCAAATTGGGTTGACACTTAAAGTAAACGTCTGGGTTTGGACAATCGTGTTATGCAATTAAGCCTCAAGCACATTTCGTTTTAAGTTTTATTCAGTGTGCATTCTTGCTCGGGTTCCCAACGCGACGCGAAGCTGTCAAGTTCAATTCTATTGTTCTTGTGAGCTGTTTTGCTATTTTTTTACTAACGTACATTTCTGGTTAGATAACTATGCTTTTCTAGTCGATTAAAACTGAAATTCCGGTTGTGTTTTGGGTTTATCTCGTTACAAATCGATTGTTATTTTAAGAACCGGAAAAACTAAAATACGTATATACATGTACAGTGTTTCATTGAATAAAAGTGTATAAAGTCAAAAGTAACAGAAAAAAATGACATAATTCGTTTCAACCTTTGAAAATATTATCACCGATTCACAACTAAAAGAAACGATAATGGAGCAAGAACTTCAAAATTAAAACAAACAATTTTTTGAAAAGTAATCTTTTACTAAAAAGCGATTATGAGCAACAAAACAAAAAACACTTTTACTTACCTCAAACACAATGACAAAAGCTAATTTGGCAGCCAACAGTTGATAGTAGAACATAGTGTTGTGCCCGTCCATGTCACGATACCCGCTATATCTACAGTGATTAAGACCTGCAAGTCATGTTGTTAGCCGAGTTATCCACAAGTAATACCACAAATCAATTGATATCATCAGAAACAATACTTCAGCACAGATACCTGTGTGATTTCTTGTTTAATTAGCATCGGAACAAAAAACAAATAAACCATTAAAAGTAGTAACATTAATAAATCGATTGTGACTGTTCTTACCAGAAAGTAAGGACACAGAGCTTGCTACTTGTCCGTTAATTAAAAAGCATAAGCAACACAACACATCTCACCTGTGTGGTCAGGAGCGTAGGAAAGAGTAAAGTTCGTGTATCCGTCTAATGTTCCGTTACCGATGAGACTCATGTAAGCCAGGCGAGGTATGAACTCTGATGTGAATGCGATCAGGAACGCCTGGTGATGACAAAATTCGTTCAATTCACTGAATAAACTTAAAAGCATCAACAACGAAACCTCCATCTATCAATTTACTCTTAACATATAAAGACAGAATTTGAAACAGCAACAGAAATTTATAAGATGAGATAGAAAAAGTAATGATCTCACAACGGCACTAAAAAACAAAAAGTCGAATGATACAAGTACAACAAAGAATAAGATTGATCAATAAAATTCGTGCTTCAAGGAAAGCTGTAAGAAGAGGAAGAGAACGGCCAAGCAAGAAATAAAGAAATAACATTAAAAAATATCGAGGGGTGAGGTTTGTTGAGACATGATATGAAATCGAAACTGATAAATTCTTGGCTCGCATCTGACATCTAGTGGTGATACTTTCATTTGACAATGTAAGGCCTCATTGAACAACATGAAAATTGTTTATGAATAAAATAAAAAACACAAAGTTGGACATAAGTCGAAAAATAAAACAAAAAATGTTTTTTTTTTTTTAAAAAGCAGAGTTCAAGAAGCGACGCTCGAAGGCGCTTCGAACAACGCGCGATCACGTGACTCAACCTACGTTGGTGATGACGGCGATCTGCACCAGGGCGTCGAGAATCTCGTACCAGACGCCGATGTTTTGGGCACGGTCGGCCACAGGGCGGCGGGTTTCGCAGATAAGCTTTCGAGCGTCGATTCGAATCTCGATCCAGTTATTGAGGAGGGCGAACAAAGGGGCGAGGGGGAAGGCGGCGACGAAGATCGTGATGAAGCCGAACTGGAGAACTGTCGAGATAACGATTGCATAACTTTTCGCTGCGCAGGCGCAATATCTATCTTATATTACAGGGGTGAGAAACCTGCGGTCCGCGTATGATTGGGAAGAAGCAAGTCAATCTCATTCATCAATGAACAACCGAAGTCTGATAATAGAAATATTGGCCTATTAGAAAGAAAATTGAAGAACATTCAATAGAAAAACATAGAAAAAAGCTGGTAAATAGACCAAGCACGCTTTTTATCTAGTTCAATATGTGAAGACTTTTTTGGTCTACAATCGAATTAGAAGAAGAAATAAGCCTACTGTTTGATGTAAGTCTTTCCATGACCAACTAGACGAAGAAAGGGTGGTCAGTCAAATCATTGCTTTTTTCTAAAATCAACCAAAAGTTTATTGCGTCTCGTAGATATTTTAATCCTGGGGATGCGGCGGCCCGCGATTGCAATCAGGTTCCCACCCCTGCTACGTAACAATGGCTCCTAAACTAAAGTCCAATGACCCAAGAGGGCCGTGAGCAACTTTCGTGCGGCTTGGTACGAATTTATCGACTAGCAAATATGTCAAGTAGCAAGCATAATGCAGCTTTGATGACAATCGTCGCTAGCAATTTTATTTAACTTTTGTCGGCCATTTTTTAAAGAAAGCAAAAGGGGTTCGTAAGCCTGTTAAAAATTTTTGAGTGCCTACAGCACAAGTTAACTTGAAATGTCGGACAATTTCTGTTGGTATCTTTATATTGATTAATCGCTTTGAAACACGCGGCAGGTCAGCGAAATCCTGCTAAATCCTACTAAAACCTAAAAAAATCTTGTTGAAAATTCTTATCCCTGTGTGATACTGCTAAACTGAAATTTTTTAATTATTATAACAATTTATCAAACGATGAAAACATCCCTACCCATCTCCAAATATTCATCAAACAAGCCAGGAAAGTCGATCAAGTCCTCATAGTCTTGTTCCCAGGTTTGCTTCGGCTGGTCAGATGCTGTAACTTTCTTCATCTTTCTGTGCTGTAGCCATTGTTTTATTTTCCTTTAAAAAAATATGTTGACATAAATTTTATCGCAAATTTCTTTAAAAAAATAAATTAAAACCTATTCTTCTACAAACTATCGATATCATATCGTGACTCTGATGTCCTTATTACACTCAAGTAAATTCAATAATAAATTTGAGCCAGATAAGATACAATAATCAATCAAACTAGAAGAAACCCAGTGTTAAGGTCGTTTATATTATACTAATACAAGTAAATTCAAAAAAAACCCAAAATACATTTTGATGAAAAAAACAACATCGAAGAAATTACTAACAAAAAAATTGCTCACGGAACTAAAAGCTCCTGGACATTGTTGATCGCTTGCTTCCCAACCATGATCACAAACAGCTGCTGCGCCAATTCGATCAAACATCCTCCACTCCCGCAGGACTCATTACGGATCCCGAATGTCGTGGCATAGTGGCCGGGATATCCCACGAGCCTAAATAAACAAGGTGAGTTAAGTGAGAAAAAGTAAAAATGCGACCAGATGAAGAAAGGATGTTACAGTAAAACGCCGACTAAATTTAGAAGAAAAAGGAACATCGCATATCATAATACTGAGAAGCGAAGGGAAGTTGAGTGCGTTAACATACAATAAGTTGTTAACATTAAAGCCGTGCATCAGTGTTGCAAGCAAAAAATTGAAACCCAGGTAATAATTTCTGATAGTTGTAACAAAAAATAAGTTAATGGAAAGTGAATTGTTTGAAGTTTTGGTCGATTGTTTTGCAAAAAAAAAAAACGAGTAAAAAAAACGAAATGCTCCTCAAATAAGCTAAAAAAATCAAATTTAGTTTTGAAACAGATCATCAACTTTAACACATAATTTTTTGAAGTTTTATTCAATTTCCACGAAGTTACCGTCATCTTTTTTAAACCAACCAAATGAACTGCAGCAAACAATCCGGGCCATCGGTCAACACGAAGCGTGCACTGATTAAGAGTCATTCTTAATTGTTCCACGTTCAACCACAAGCTAAAGCTAAGCTACAAGAGTTTTCAGAAGAATAAAGCAAATTTTTGACTTCAATAACAAGCCAAATCAAGCTTTTTATTATATTCTTGTCCTTACGTCACAGCTTTCCATTAGGGTTCGTTTCCACCACAAGCATGGAATCGAGTATTCTTTGTTTGCTTTGTTGCTTTTTTGTTTCGCTTAACGCTCGCGAAAAGATCAATAAAAGAAACAAAGAATAATCCTTTCCACGCTAGTAGCGGAAACGAGCCTTTAGTTCGAGTCCCATCAACGAACAGCTCGGTCTACACACATTGGGTCTGGGTAACAATGGGTCTGGGTAACACAGCCACTTACTGCTCTCTCGGTGGCAAACCAATTGGCAACAACTGCGCCAAATTCCTCTGGTCCGGGAATTAAACCAGTGACGGAAGATGAAATGTTTTTAAGGTTTGCGCTTATCATGGATGGATCAGTGATGGAATGTTATAATATCGTGGTAAATTCAAAATAAAATCAAAAAAATAACTTCGGTTTGCTATAACCATGTAACAATTTTTTTTTTGTTTTGGTTTGAATTTACCACGATTTTGTTTTGGTTTGAATTTACCACGATATATATTTTAGCTTAGGCGCAAACCTTAAAAACAGATTACCAGTGAATTGACGCCCATTGAATTGAATCCAGACCTATCGGGTCATAAGCAGAAGCACTAACCATTACTAAGAGTAGCAGATAATGTTATAACTCTATACTCACTTTCCCTTGAAAAAAGCAATGTAGAAAATAGAAGAATAGTAGTTGACAAATTGAAAGATGAACACTTTAAAAGTGAGCGAGTTTTCGTAATCTGTTTGCGTGCGGTGCATTTCTAAAAATAAAAACCACGTTAAAACGAGTGTTAAGTCACTCTTTCCGTAAATTGAAGACTATGCAACGTAAAAAACGAACGATAAATTTACCGCTTTGTAGATGACGGTGGACAACGAACACCCAAAGTCGTTTTAAAGCTAAACCCAAAATATACTGAGCGATTCTTGATTTTTATAAACTGTCAAGGGTATATTTATATAATTCAAAGCTTACGTACGTACACGGTGCCACGACTTTGCGTTTGGATATCACAACTACAAGCAAAGTTTTTACCCGAACGTTCTACTTACCCCACTTGGTTAGCCATTCAGCAACGACGGTGTAGACGTTCGCCATCAACATGATTAATATCAAGTTGATGATAGCTCCCGAAAACGACTGCATCGCTGTGGCCTGCAACGAACTTTACAATCATCATCATCATCATCATCAATCCAATTTTAATCCGGTTTAATCCCTAGTGACTGGAGGTGGCCGGATGCATCCCACTACTTCTGCAACTCTTCTTACACCTTCTCTCCACCTGCATCGATCTGCCGCATGTCCGCATCTTCTTTCTTTAAACCAATCCTTCTCATGTTTCCTTCAACTTGTTCACTCCATTACAATACAAATGCGAAACAACCGGAACTTCATCTTATAGCTGGTTTTATGTCTCAAGCAGCTTAACATATCCAGGAAAGTGACGTAATTCAGGAGAAAAATTTAACTTTATTAATATGAGCAAGAGACCTTGCAATAATTGCTGTTTTAATTAACCTGGATCGGTGGTTCTCAACCTGTGGTACACGTACCACTGATGGTACGCGAGAACTTTTTAAGTGGTACGTGAAAAAGTTTTAGATTTCAACAAAATTCAACAATCGGATTAAATTACATTTTCTAGATATTCATTCGTGTAATTCTCATAAATAGAGTTGAGCTAAATTTTTCTTTTCAAAAATTATAACACTACTGTATTGTAATAATCAAAATGTGTATTTCGGCATTAAATATTTGAAAAAGTTGCGTAAACATTTGCGCCTCAATTGTTTGAGCCATTTTCAAAGCGCAAGTTTGGTCTGACATTGCTGCGTTTCCATTGTTTGTGTTCGAATGTAAAATTTGGAAAAACAAATGGCTTCTTTTTTGTTCAAATCTACGTTTGGCTAGCACAAGAAAATATTGTAGGGTTTTTGAATTAGGAAAAGAGTTGCTAGAATTTTACACCCAAAAATTACTATTTGATTAATCTGAAATTTCTCTTTTGACGAGCTATTTATCCGATATTTTTGATACTCTCAAACTATGAATTTGTTTTTCAAGGTCCAAGCGGCTCTATTACAAATCTTGTTTCTACATTAAAAGCTTCTGTACGGAAGCTAGATTCGTGGCCAATGAACAAAGAACCCAAACAGTATCGAATGTTCGCACATCTTTCCTCATTGTAGAAACAACCCAACGAAAAGCTTTTTCCTGTCGTCTAAAACTGCTTAAAAGGGTGTTCATGCATTATGTCTCATGTGTCAACAGTTCTTAAATTTTTAATCTATTCTTGGTTTATTATCCGACCTAGAGAACAGCAGAACAAGGAAAAATCATTGGTATCCAATTCGATAAAACAGCTAAAATCAAGCTAGATGATGAAGAATTCTAGATGATGAATTGATCCAAATTTATGTTTTGAAAGCAGTAAACAGCGGGTTCGAACAGTAACTCAGCACATTCAAAAAAACGAGAAATTAAGTTGTCTTTGATATTTAACTATTTTTCAAACAAAGACAGAAGAAATTAATGTCGTCTAACTTTTTTCGAGAAACACTAGCATCGAATAGGAAATGGCTCACCTGTCCATGTATAACTTTGTTGCTGCTATGAAGCAGAACAACGCCGATTATTCCCTTGTAGATGATAACCGACAATACAAAGACAACTACCATCATCAGCTGTAATGAAGCTAGTAGTTAATTACAAACGTAGCTTTACGAACACCCCGGTGTTTTATCAATGCGTAGATTAAAAACAACTAGATCTTCGACATATGAAAAAACTTGTGGGATGAAACGTTACACACCGAGTATAATACGAAAGTAATTAAAACAAATGAACTTATTCCAAAATTTTAACTAATCGGTATACCATTATAATTAGTATGGCGAATCCCGTTAGAACTCTTTTAAGTCGCTGCTTTGGGGGAAAATGGGGTTCCAGCACTCCCGTGATGGGGTTCACTTCCAAGGTGGGGGCGCGGGCGTTATACTCAGGTCGTGGTCTTTCTTCCTCCTCTTCAAAGTTCATTACCTCCCAGTGATGACTAAGCTGTGCGCTTTTGCGCTTCCAAAACTCCAAGAAAAACACCGCTGAAATGCAAGGGAACAAGGATGTGTAAATCATTGTTATTTGTATATTAAAGTTGAAAGTGCTACGAAGGCAAGAAGAGCAAACGCAAGATTTTGTCTTTTTGGTAAACACACAACCACATGCGCACACCTTTTCTAAACCAGTTAGTTATTAAAAAACCAGAAAAACAGAATAAGTTAACGTGCTAATTGCCGTTTCTAAAACAAAACCTTCTCAAACTGAATTCTCTGAAACAAATCTTGTGATAAGTCGCGAAACTACTGGACAAAAGATAGGTTTAAATAAACTATAATACAATATACAGGGTGTTTCAGCGAAGTGTAGACAAATTCAAACTTCGTTAATTGCATTGATTGAAAGTTATAAAAAAAACTAAACAAATCAAAGAAAAGTGCAAACTTCAAGCTTTATTTTTATACTAGAATCATTCAAAATAACCGCCTTTTTGTGTGATAACTTTCCGTAGGCGCGGAATGATTTGATCACATGTGGCACGGATGGTGTTTTCGTCAATTTCTGACCATGATTTCGTCAATTTCTTTTTTAAAGCCGCGACACTCATGTGGGAACTGGTGCAGGCCTTCTGCTCAAGAATGGACCAAATACCAAAATCCATCGGATTCAAGTCGGGTGAGGATGGGGGCCAAAGTTCTTTGGTCCAGAATGACTTAAAGTTGCTCTTGCACCAGTCTTGCACTTTTTTTGCTGTGTGGGAAGTTGCCCCATCCTGCTGAAAGGTGATGCCGGTTTCTCCCATCGCTTTTTGCACCCAAGGAAATACTTTGTCTTTCAGCATGTCCAAATAAACATGTTGGTTAATTTTGACGCCAACATCAATAAAAATTAAGGGGGTTTTGAGTCCTGAAGAAGTTACTCCCGCCCAGACCATCACCGACGCAGGTTTTTGCCTTCGGAAAGATGTTCGGCGCTCAACAGGGATAGAATTTCTTGATTCAATCCAATTCCGGTCATTTTGGGTGTTGTGGATGGCCTGGACAGTAAACAATTTTTCGTCGGTCCATAGAATAGGCGGTTGCGTGCCATCATGCAGAAAATTTAGGAGAATCTTTGAACGTTGGAGCCTTTTCAATTTTGAAGCTTCGGAAAGAAGCTGGCGCTTGACTTTTTTGTATGGCTTGACTTTCAGATCATCTCTCAATACTCTGTGGATGGTTGCTGAGCTAACGCTCGCTTCTCTAGCCAGTTTTCTGATGCTTCTTCCACTATTCCGCCGTAATTTCTCCCGGATCTGTTTAATCAGATTTTTGGTTCGTACGGGTCTCTTCGGTGTGCTTCTGACCCTCGGTGAGCAATTTCCAGTCTCTTTGAATCTTTTGACAGCCTTGTAAACACCTGAAAGACTGACAAATCCTTTCATTTTCTTGAAAATTTGAGCAGGTGAGAGTCCCTTTCGGCAATGCTCTTCAATCATGTCATTTAAAGTCTTTGTCATGGCACTAAACGATAATTTTTTTGGAAATATTATGACAAATTTATAATCTACAATTGTTACAGTATAATTCTGAAAGAAATTCAAATTATTAAAGGGTTGGGAAAATGCAATTAAATTCAAAATAAAATCTTTTCTACACTTCGCTGAAACACCCTGTAGAACTAAAAGCATTTTTAATTAATTTCTGTTTTACTGTCATTGTGCAACAACTTGAGTTGATAGGGTACTTGACAAAGAAACGATGAAAGAGAAATACAGATGTGATAAAATTAGTAAATAAAAATTTATCTAAACCGTTTGTTCACATCAAAAACAACAATCTTGTAGCGCTAAAGTTACCTTAATTATTTTTGACTTTCTTAAATTAAAGAAACGTTTGTTTTATTACTTGTCGAAAAACCTGAGACGAAGCAGCACAAATAATACGAGAAAACAAATACAAATACGCTTGTTTTGTTCTTAAACAACACGAAACGATAAAACATTAAAAATTTATGAAAGTCTTATTCACAACCAAGCTTTTAAAATGATAGCGACGCAAAGTTTTCCATGTAATTTCACCTATTGAATATAAACGTTGATAAAATTTACAACTGAACGACTTTTGTAGTTTCTACCAGGGTTGAGTCGGACAATTCGATGCAAGCGTCTTTTGAAAAGTAAACAAGCATACAGGTATTCCGAACAGTAAACACTGCTGCTTCCTGCAACAAACATCTACCTACCCCAGAATGACATCAGTGTTGCAAAAAATACAGTTCCACCGTTGTCAAATAAATAGGAGATCTTTGCCATGACGCAGGTCTTGCTGAGGTACCAGGTGGGACACAGGGGGCATAGAGGGCACATTGTGTAATTCTTTCCACTATGACAAATCTCCAAGCTAAATAAATAAATCAATTAAAAATTATTAGGGCTTAAATTTAATTGAATCAATGGAAAACCATTTAGATTAAAACAATCAAAAAATTTGCAATTTTAAATAGAAAAAAGGCCTCCTTATTCACAATCTTAATTTTTATTTGCACTATGAGTAATTTTGAGTTGATGGCGAGTAAAAATAAAGATAAAAGAAATTTATCTATATCTCAAATTGAAGAGTAAAATACAAGATTTGTATTGAACATAAGGTGTTGCTTCGGACTACGACCTCACCCGGGTAGTGTTATAAATAAGATCAATAATAATGAGTCAAAACTGAGATGGCACCAAAAGTAGCACAGAATATTACTTTTGTTTTACTTACGCTGGCGTGTTGGTGTTCATTGTAGCGGCAGCTATGATAAATACAACCAATCCAATCACAGCAACTGGAAGAAGCCAAGCGGTGTAAAAGCCTAAAGCGAAACACTAAAGTTACTTAATGGAAATGAAATTATATGAACATGACATTGATGAACCAATTTGATGTAAACACACGCAGAGTGATTAGAATCAGAAGCCTGTATTTTAGCTTTCAAGTCCAATTAACTGCAAGACAAAACCAAATTGCAAAGCTTACGAACATCAACAACTGCTATTGTTGAAAAAAATCTCTGTGATTATCGAATAAAAGGTAAACGGCCGCGCTACCTTTCTAGTGTAATCAAATTAGTTAAAAAATTTTAAATAACTTTTTTTGTAGCAAAATACCTCGTGAAACGACATAGAATAGCTGGTGTAATATTTCTGCTGTTGTTGGTACAAGGTATGTTATTATCATATTTTTTTGGTATAAAAATCAGAGTCTAAAACGTTGTTAAAATCTATAAATATAAAAAGGTTGAGTTTTTAATTAATGTTTTTTCTTTCTTTTTAATTTTAACACAATCGTTGACTCTGATTTTTTTATACAGAAGGAAATGAATAAAAACCACAAAAAATCGTTTGTTTTTATGTAATTGCTAAATAAATGTATTGGCGGTTAAGTGAGATGGGAATCGAACTTTGAATAGAAAATGACAACAGGTGCTGCAGCAAGCTCTAAAATGCATTCAAGAAATTCTGGCTTAATTTGCAAAGCTTATCGCGGTTTGATTCCACACTCTGGGCATCAAACAGTTGAAAATCTAAGCAATCTAACCATAACGTTATCTTGCCAATGTTTCGATAAAACTTGAATTAACAAAATCTAAAACTCACCAAGCCATGCAAAATAAATGCTGATCTTTTCACCGAAATAATGACGAATGTGGTCGAGGGGTTGGTACTTGTACCAGCGACCCCACCTTGCCCAATATTCGTACAGGACCTGACGTTCACTGAAAGTCGATTCATTCTATATATGAAAAAATTCTTAACATGCATGTATGAAACTTTTAACATGTGTACAACTAAACATTCTACATATGAATTCAAAAAAATAACTATCATTTTGTTCGTATCTCTCTTCAGAGATGAGCCATGCTATTTCTTAAGGTAAAAAACTCGCAAATTTCGTACTGATAGGCGTCTACCGCAATGTTTGATCTTGTAACTTAGTGGTGGGAAAATTGCGGCCCGCCAAAGGCATCTATGCGGTCCGCAAAGTGTTTTAAGAAAACAAAGAGGATAAATTAGGGGAAACTACGGCCCACGGGCCACATACATTCCATTTTCAGGGACAAAAATTAAGAAATCCAAGACAGATTCAAAGATCACATTTTACGGACGAATGACGTTAATAAATGACCCATAATCATTAAAAATTTACCAATGTCAGTTATGTGCGGCCCGCGAATCATTCCAAAAGCCCCAATGTGACCCGAGGTTGAAAATTATTGCCCAGCCCTGTTGTGACTAGTTGGATAACACGTCCGATTTCATCCTAGTTTGGACGCTTTTATATGTTTTCAGAAAAGAAACAAAAATCTGGGAAACCGAAAAACCTTAAGAAACCAAAAAAATATACGTCCCTAAAGGCGCGTTTACAGCCGTTTACAGTACTTTTTTCTTTCAGCGCGATCTTGGTTTGTTTTATTGACGCTCAATTCCACTCATATTTTCATGAAAATATAAAACAAACCAAGATCGCGCTGAAAGAAAAAAGTACTGTAAACGGCTGTAAACGCGCCTTAATCTAAAAACCTTTGTTTAATTTCCACAGTCATTAAAAAATAAGCATGCATGCATGAAACAATAATAAAATGTCAAAAACGCCAAAATTTTTTGTGCTCGTAACGTCTTGTTTCAAAAACATTGCATTTAAGAGTATGTATATAGCCTTCATTCCAATCATAAGAGTCCATAATGTTGAAAATATGGAAAACTAATATTTAGTTTATAATTTAAAAGTGAAAAACTCCTTCAATTTTAAATAACCTTCAATTCAATATTTATAAAGACGAGAAATCGAATTGTAAAAAAATCGGCATAAACTATTTACAAAATACAATAGCGTATTCACGTCAAAGAAATATCTAATCTACGCGTTTTAAACCTTGGTTTAAAGAAAGACAAACTCGATGTTCATGAGAAGGAAAAATAATAAGTTTTTGCGATTGTTCGTCGAACGGAGGACACAATGTAACTCATTTTTTTAACGCAAGAAAAAAATCTTTAAACACTTAAAAAGTAAAATGAATAAAACGTTATTAACGCAGCATATAACAATTTTAAAACAGAAGTGCTTAACCTAAATTAAGCTATGGTTTATAAATGGTTTATAAATTTGTTGATATTAAATCTGTAGAAAAATCATGACAATTGAATATAAAAATATATCGCTTTTAAAGCAATGTTAAGCTTACTCAATTTACATCGATTTATCTTTAACGTGACAATAACGAAAACGATCTTTCAAGCGCGTTTAATTAAATAGAACAAAACAGACCGTATCGCCTGTCGTCTGCTTTTCGCGCTCGAAAGGCCCATCGTGCAGCGGAAATGCAGCAGAGAAAACATCTTCGGATAGCAGTCTGTCGATTCCTGCAAAGATGATGATTACATACGCGCGAGCTAATTAATGTTGCCGGCTCTTGTTCCCTGGGAAAATTATTGACAAAGTCTTGAAATATTGACGCCGTTCACCGACTAAGAAACAGGGAAAATTTAAGTCAATTGCAGCCGATCGTTAACGGGACCGAAAATATTGATTTTAAGCTCATCGTAAATTAACACCTTATACTAGTTGTTCCCGACCTTTTTTATATGGCGGCATACTATTAAGCTATTTGAGTTTTCGCGGCACACCCATTATATTGGTTAATGATAAAAAGGACTTCACTAAAAATTTGTCCATGATTTCTCAACTTTCGTTCCAAAATCATGATGATTTCAAAGAAAAAAAGTTTCCGCCTGAATTTACGATCTTTTTTTCCCTCCAAATCTCACGTACAAAAATCGCAAAATTCGACGTCCCTAAATAGTTTTTTTCCGAAATCTTTCGCGGTACACCTGGAGACCTCTCGCGATACACCGGTTGGGAACCACTGCCATATATAGACGAACACGAAACGCGTGCGACTGGATACAGACTTCTAAGCCTTGCGCAACAAGAAAGTGGAAATTATGGACTTAAAATCCACCTAATTCCGCTCTTTTCTTCTTTCCGTAGACAGTAGTCTGTAAAATTTCGTACGCGACCCGAGATCGATCCGTCGATGAAAAATAAGTATCACGATTTTCACTTCCCAAAAATCTATCGAAAAAAATTTGCTTTTGCTTCAAGTAAACGTTTGAATCTGAAACGATTTACCAACTTGTGCAGCTTTGACTTTTTGAACGTACACGTATAGTACATGCTAGGAGAATTCGGGACTTCCATTTTCATCCAGTTGGGAAGGTGGAGCTTGTTTAATAGTGAACCTGATCCCTGCTCAGTTATGTTCGGACGAAGCTTAAAACATAAAAAGCGGCGGTAAAATTGTGTCGCTAGAGAACTATTGTAAACAATTTTTTGGATAAATTTGAAAAAAAGCATTTACAGCAATGACATATTTGCAAATTGATTATACCAGTCGACAAGGACGCTTTTAAAAGCGAATAATAATAAGAATAGAACACAAAAAAAGCCATGATCGCGTAAACGATAGTTTCACTTAAAAATTGCGGTTTTATTGTTCGCTTTTTAAAAGTAAAATCAATTTCGACACGTAAACAATCTAAAATCGCAAATATTGACCACTGACCTAAAATTCTGCTACAGGTTTACAAACAGCATGCATTTATTTAACCACTTTATAAAAATAACGCATTTTTTTCTTCCATGGCAAAATTGTTGTGTTCTTGTTTGTTTTTTTAACGCTAATATTGATGCATGGGTAACTAACAACACATCCAATCCGAGTCAAACACACTTTGTAATAGTACAGTTTACTTTTATAACAGTCTGGCCAGTATAGTAGGCTGGCGGGGCCGTTTAAATCTGACAACGCCTTGCCATAGTAGCGAGAGTATCGCTTGAAGAATTGTGTTGCCCGGGCGCAATGCTCCAGAGATGCCACAGCGAATTTTTGAAACTTTTCAGCTTATGAAACAAAAGAACTTTTGAATTACGTTTATCTTCACCATTCTTGAAGTTAAAAAAAAAGGCTTGGATTTATTTTGATGATTAAAAACGTTTATTTTCCAAAATTCATTTTTTCTAATCTTTTCTTTTTTTGTTAAGAGGAACATCTGTCACAACTTTATTCAGAATCTGAAAGGACCAGTTGAACTAGGTAACCCAAATAACTGCGCTACAATAAAATTGCTTAAAAACTTCAGTTAGTTAATGTGCTTGAATAAAACAGTAACAAAATAAATTAATGGGGATGATGTGCCAATTATGCGACCACTATGTAACAATGGAAAAACGATGTCATAATCAAAAGCTTAAAAATTTTGTAAAAGATTGAAAATCAACTATAGATTTAAAAGTTAAGATTATAATTAAGAAAGTGTGACAATATCATTCCTTTAAATAAAAACATAATCAAAAATAATGCTGTGTAAGTTGAACTAGTTTTTGTTTCTCTGTTTACATTTACTTAATAGATAACTTCTATAAAAAATTTACTTTTGTTGTAGTACTAGCGGCAAGTTAATAAATATGCGAAAAAAATTTAACAAGCTAAATCAACCAATACAAACTTGTAAAGGTGCTCGTAAATTTAACTCTTCAGCATAGTGAACAAGAACTTCCCATGGGCAATGGATTTTTATATACTTTATTGTTTTTTTGGAACCGAAGCTTTCATGCTGAAACAAAAAGAATTTGTTTATAATTTACTTTTAAGCTGTTAATTTCAAAAATAGAAGTTATAAAAAATGTTACTAAGAGTTCCAACAAAGATCAAAAAATTATACCATCTCAAGTTTAACTCCAGTTCGACGTAAATTTCTTATGAACTTCTTTCTCCACTTTTGGATTAGTACTTCTTCTGCATTTTTATCTTTTTCTTCTACTGAAACTGGGTCAGTTTGTGATGCCTCATGAAATTCTTCATACACTAACACAAAATCTAAAAGAGAAAAATATCTAAATTGTAGTGATTTCACAAAAGGTAATCTCACAGTTTACATGCATAAAGAATTTTTGGA
The DNA here is from genome assembly GCA_963680785.1 of Diplosoma virens. NCBI lineage: Eukaryota > Metazoa > Chordata > Ascidiacea > Aplousobranchia > Didemnidae > Diplosoma > Diplosoma virens. Next base: position 10,212,240 of record OY796896.1, read on the forward strand.
AACCAAAAAAGATTTTCATTTAAATTTTAGGTGTGCAAACTCTAACCCTAATCCTAAGGATATAAATTTAAGCACCTGAAATGTAACAGACAACCTTTCTTGGTCTTTGGAAACACTTTACACACCTGAACTGCAAGATTACCTTCTCTTATAAAGTAATATCAAAAAAAATTTATGAGTTTATTATAGTATAATTTGAAATACTTTTAATCAGTAATAGCAGCTTACTTTGATAAGCACTTGGTCTTTTTGATTTTTGTATGTTAGGTTGAGCAAAAGTACTAACTTTAACTTAATAGTTACTAACATTAGGTAACTAGTTACCAGTTAACAATACTAAATAGCACAAAATTTAAATACCTATTTTAGATTTTCCATCATCAAAATAGTTTCCTTTTGGTTTATTTTCAATTGATAGACTTTTTAAAGATGCATTACTATCAGAGAAATGATCCATAGAAGTTTCATTGTAAACCTACAAACATGATTTGTCAAATTTCACTAAACATCAACTTTAAATATAAAGTTAACTAATAACTGATGTACCAGCAGGCATTACTTTTTATATTATGCTTTGTTTATATTTGCATTTTCCACAATAGATTCTTTTCCTCTTGTTTTTATCATTTCCCTAACCCTGGTGCTGTTGGGAGTTACAGGTTAATTTCACTGACAAAAAGCGTTTACAGTGACTTCTTGAAGAGACCCAAATATTATTCATGAGCAGGGAAGAAGCAATAAAAATCAGTCTAATTGAACAATAAAGTAAATCTAAAAATATTAAGAGAATCTAACAACAAATGTTAAACTAATCTGCTAAAATAAGATTTATTTTAGTTAAGGCAAAATATAAAAGCTACCGAAAATTGAACTAGATCTTTAAGAATTACTACGCACCACCATTTTAAACAAAAATTACCTTTTCTGGATCATTTGATTCACTTAGTATAGGTTTTTTTTCTTCATCAGATCCGCTTTTGCCTAGGTGCTTCAGTTGAGACGACCACTCCATTTTATTCACAGTTTGTCATAACAATAATATCAAAGTTATTTTCGAAAAAGAACCAAAATCTTGCTGATTGACTGGTAATACAACACTTAGCTAAACAACTCACAATTTAAACTTTACTCCAGTTTTTAATGCACGCGACGCCACTATTTTTTGTTTTTTTTTTTTTTCGTTTATAAACAATACTAGGATAGCAGGAACTGGAATCGGAATTCGTTACAGTTATTTATTGCTCGATGATAGCTTCTTGTTTACATAGTACTAATTTTCTCACATAGAAACGATTTGAGAGAAGATTTTGATTTACTCATCGACATAAGAAAAAAATCAATACTTAGAAACTTTTGCATCTCATTTATCAAATTACGAGATATTTGTACCCATTAAACTGTAAAGAGACTTATTTATCAAAAAAAAAGGACTGAACCTTTCATTTTATGAGAGAGTTTGAATTGGAGGATACCAACCAAAACATTAGCATTGTGCAATTTAATTTTATGTCATCATTTATATTTAGTGCCAACTTTCAGGAAAACGTAAAAGGTGTAAAATTTAAAAATATAAAATTTAAATATTTAACCGTCAAATATTTATCCCGAACTACATGCTCTCTGTAAATCCATTATATTGACATCAGGTTAAAATTTTTTTCTTTTTTTTTTAATTTTTTTAGAGTCCTGTATATGTAATTTAGAAATAATTCCTAAGACTGTCAAGAAGACTAAAATGCCATTAAGGCAGATGATGCAGTTTATTACTTTTTATTGAATTTTTGTGGAGTCAGATGCTTGAACCAACTACATACATTCTTAAAGCGAATTCAGTTGAGGAGTTGGGCTACAACTTATGTTTCTAGGACGCAACAATAATCTTTGTTTAGACTTACCTAAAAGTGTAGGACAAGGATTTCTAAATCGTGGCCCGTGGGCCACATTGCGGCCCACTGCTTACTTAAACTTTTTTAGTTATATTTTTATAACTGTATAGAATTTAATGTCACTGCTGTCATAGTAAGGTATAGGGAGACAAAGTAAATATTTCTGTTGATTGCTGCGTCTAGTGCCGTCCAATAAACTGATCTTTAAAAGCTTTTGTGGCAGGAGCTTGTCATAAAAACGCTTGCCCCAAGCATCATTTTTGGTAGCCTATTCACATTGTTTTGCTATTTTATTAATATGGAATTTGTTATTTCCTAACATTTTTGTAAAATATTAAGTGATAGTTGGTTAACGACATTAATGATAGAAAAAATAGTAACTTTAAACCAATGCGAAGTAATTTGGAATAGGTAACACTGGGTTACAGTAGTAGCAGTGATACTGCCAGTGAAAAAAAGGGAAACGTGTGTAACATCGCAATTCGCTTTGTCGGCAATCCGTAATTTTAAATAACTCGCTTTGTTTTAGCGACATTCTAAAACGGTCGTCTAGTAAACGGTTCGTTGATTTCGAAGACATAGGAATTAATTGCAACCAGTGAAAGTCATAGACAATGCGTACGAGCAGTAAACGTTTTGACCAAGATTGTGTTGAATTGAGTATATATTGTAGTGTCAAACATTTAGAGTATAAAGAATTGCCAGTGAAGAAAATTCAGAAAACCGCAGCGTTGGACCGTTCAAAAATATAGAATTTGATAGAAGAAATTTGCTGCGCATTTTCCCTTGTGTATGTCTCGCGTATCACTGGGAGCGTTTTAAGACATTACACGAAAGTTTTCTGAATTTTTCTCTGAAGTTTTCTGAATTTTTGGAGTGGTCTGAATTTTTCCTTCTTTGGTCTGGAGAAAGTTTGAAGTTCCTAAAGTAAAGGTTTGACTGTATTTTTTATTCACTAGTTGCTCTAGAATACGTAAACTTATGATGGACGATAGAGTAGACCCTCGGACCACAAGCGTGAATGAAGATAGATTCGACGTTTCTGGTCACCCAGTCTTTTCCAAATTAGGTACCTGTGATATTCAAGGGAATGATCCAGTAGTAGTAGGTGTGGGCAGTGCAGGTCCAGCTACTGCTAATGTACCTGAGGTTGGTGCTATGACTGTTGAGTCTCCTAGCCCGTCATCTAGTCAAAGGCTTGCTCCTCTTGCTATACGTAAGCACGCATTTAGTGACGGTTTGGTGCAAAAACAAAAGGCATTAAAAAGAGAGCTATTAAACAATCAATCGTGTATTGCCGAAAAGGCTATTGTAGAAGAAAATATAGCCGCTCTTTCGTTTTTAAAAAATCAAGTTGATCGGTTATTTAAGGAACTTTATTCAATGTATGAAAATGTTCTTTTTACTTGCGATGGCAATGTAACGTCACGCTACAGCGTGAACTAGCCGGTCTACGCATAAGCCAAGGCGAATTCGAAGTAAGATTGCAAGATTTGCACATCAATAAGGTTGAGTTAACCTCTAAAGGAAATTCTTTTGTAAATCCGACGGTATCTTTGCGCGTTTCCAAAGCTCAGTCCGTGGCCTCTCGCAGTACTCCGTCTCACGCATCGTCGCGCAATCGCGGGTCGAGATCTTCTTCAGCCTCCAGATCATCGAGGTCGAGTTCTATCAATAGTAATAAAGAACGCAGACTCCAGAGCACCTTAAAATTGGAGAAGGCAAAATTAAGATTAAAATGTCTTCAAGAAGAGCTTGGTTTGGAAAGACAATGTCGTAAGATGTGAATTAGCGTGAAAACCAAAACGTAAATTAGCCAAAACGTGAATTAGCCGAAGCGGAACTAGAGGCAAGGATAGTATGTGAAGATCCTATAATAGCAAATTGTAAGTCTTCAGCTGGTCAAGATCCAAACATAACTTCTACTTCGGCACCTATTGCTTCTGCAGTAACTTGTTCACCTATACATAATGTTTCTGTGGCTCAAGCCGTAAACCCACCTGACGAAGATCAGGTTTCTGCTTTCACACCATTTTCGGGTCATGCTTCCAAAGAACAGCCACATGAAAAACGTGAGTGTCCTCCTCAACATCCCAGCTTTACAGGATATTACCAAAGTCCTTCTATGCCTTCTGGGGCTCACTTCTCACCTCAAAATGACTCACAATTTGTATCTGGAATTGCTCGTGCTATGACTGAAGCCATGACAGCACCTAAATTAGAATGTATAAAATTTTACGGTGATCCAATGAATTACACAGCATTTATAAGGTGTTTTAATGAAAATGTAGATAAAAAGGAGCTTAGCGCGATGCAGAAGTTAACACTTTTAACACAAGTAACAGGTGGCAAAGCAAAGCGCTCAATAGATCATTGCCCTAATATATGGCCATGTGAAAAAGAATACCTAATTGCTCTAGACACTCTGTACAAAAGGTACGGAAGGCCGTCCGTTATAGCCACAGCCTTCAAACAAAATTTGTTTAACACTCCTTGTCTGAAACCTAACGATAGAGAATCACTTTCAGATTATGCTACTTCGTTAAGAAAATGCTTCGAGACCCTTCAAAGTATGGGAAACGTTGCCGAGATAAACAACAGTCTCATAACGTTGGCTGAAAAGCTCCCTTTTAAGGTGAAAGAAGCATTGAATCGACGATATGCCGAAATATCTTGTCGTAAATCAAAATTACCTGACTTTAGTGATTTCGTTCCATATGTTGAGGAAGAAGCCAATCTTCTTAATGCTTATCCAGAGCAATCGTTTGCAATCAATCGACAAAATGATAAGAAGCATGTTTTTAAGTCATCAAATGCAAGTAAATCAACTTGCGCTAATGTTGTAAGTGGTGTACAGTCCCAGTCTTTCTCATTCAAAAGAAAGCCTGACTCCATTTCAGTAAGCAATGTATCGTGTTTCTAATGTTCTAAGTCACATGTTATTGCCAAGTGTAAAAGCTTCATTGCCCTGCCTTTAAAACAGCGTAAGGAGTTTTTAAATAAACAGTTGCGCTGTTTTACGTAATTGCTTTTTAAAGCACTACACCAATGATTGTAAAAGACCTTCCACATGCAAGGCTAAAGAATGTAAAGAGAAACATCATTCGTTGATGCACGATCACACGTTAGATGATGTCGATCTACCTGCTGTTCAATCTAATTTTTCAAATAATTCTGACAATTCCACAGCTAATTGTAATGTTGTACGACAAAAACAACGGTGTTATTTCAATGTTGTCCCTGCTAAGGTCTGCGCGAATGGCAATAAAATATTCGCTAACGTGTTTCTTGATCCTGGTTCTAATACCAATTTCTGCCTAAAATCATTAATTGAAACTCTGCATTTATCTGGAGAACAAAAGCAACTGTCTCTGAGTACTCTAGAAAAAAGACCAACCATATATAATAGTGTATCTGTGAATCTTTCTGTTGTTTCTCTTGATGGATCAGCAAAGTTTAACCTTCGACAAGTAATTGCAATTGATAAATTACCTGTCAACGTCAATCCGTCGTTATCTAGAACGGATATACAAACATATCCTCATCTTAAAGATTTGCTGTTTCCTGTTATAGAGAACACAGATGTTTCTTTATTGATAGGTAATGATATAATTCAGGCCCACTCAATTTTAGAAAAAAGAAACGGTAACGGAATCGGTCCTAATGCTTGGAAAACACCTCTAGGTTGGTCCCTTGTAGGTCCCTCGCTAGGATTTGGTACTCGAGATGCACATGTGAATTTCCTCAAATGTGATGAGTTGTTGGATAGCGATATTCAGCGATCCTGGCTAAAAGAATTTAAGCCAGAAGAAATTCCTTTCCCGACATCTAAGCAAGATAGGGAAGTTCTCACGTTACTGCATGAAAACGTGACGTACGCAAATAGTCATTTTTATGCACCACTGCCATAGCGCCACGACGTTAGTTTACCCAAACACAGTCGCTTGATGGTTAATCGACGACTTTACTCTTTGAAAAAACGTTTAGAACGTGACGAGGTTTTAAAGAACAAATATGTTGCGAAAATGCGGGAATACATAGATAACAATCACACCGAGATTGTCACTGACCAAGAGAAATTGATTGAAGGAAAAGTATGGTATTTGCCCCATCACCCTGTATATCATCCTCGTAAGTCAGATAAAGTCCGAATTGTTTTTGACTGTGCGGCTCGGCACAAAGGCATTTTGTTAAACGACGCTTTGTTACAGGGTCCTGATCTGGTAAATAGCCTCGTTGGCGTTCTTACAGTGTCCACGTCAGCTATCACAGGGCGCTGTGATAGCTGACGTGGAGTCTATGTTTCACCAAGTTCGTGTGAAAAAAGAAGATCGGGATGCTTTGCGCTTTTGTGGTGGCCTGGAGGAGATTTAACTAAAACTCCTGTAAGTCATCAAATGCTTGTACATGTATTTGGAGCCACATCTTCACCTTGCTGTGCAGCATTTTGCTTAGCACGAACTGCTAAACAGTTTGGAGTTAAATTCAATTCCGCAACTTTCGAAGTTATAAAAAACGACTTTTACGTTGATGATTGCCTAACATCTTGTGATTCAACCGATGAGGCTATTACTCTTGTCAAGCAGCTCGGAGAGTTACTAAAAATAGGAGGATTTTGTTTTACTAAATGGATATCGACTAGCAAGTCTGTACTCGACTCTATTCCTGAATGCGATAAAGCAAAAGCAATGCTTAACTTTGATCTTTGTGAACCTCTAAAAGAACGCGTTCTTGGTGTGTCTTGGAATGTTTCTAGTGATAAATTTGAGTTTCAAGTTGCCAACCAATCGCCAGAGAAGTTCAGCAGACGCTCCATTCTATCTCGCGTAAACTCTTTGTATGACCCATTGGGTTTTGTAGCCCCAGTAGTGTTGGTTGCCAGAATGCTCCAGCAAAAAATTGTCCAACGGAAACTTGGTTGGATGATGACTTGCCAGAATCAGATGCGCGTAAATGGAGGAGTTGGTTTGAGCAACTGAGACTTCTTCATAACCTGACTTTACCTCGCTGTTTCCTTCCACCTGGCTTTGGTAAAGAAGAGTCTTTGCGTGAGCTAAATCAGCAAGTGCTCCAGTCATTCTTTTGTCAGGAAGAAATTAAGTGGAATTTTAATCCTCCCACAGCTAGCCACATGGGGGGGGGCGTGGGAACGAATGATTCGTTCTATACGACGCATATTTTGTGCTTTGCTTCAACAACAAACGCTCACAGATGATATTCTACACACGCTTCTCGTGGAAGTTGAAAAAATACTAAATTCGCGTCCCTTGGTTCCAATCAACATTGATCCAAGTGCTGATGAAGTTCTCACCCCTAACCATCTTTTGCTACTTCGATCAGAAGATAATTTACCTCCAGGAATTTTTGATAAAAAGGATAATTATGTTCGCGCCGTTGGAGGCAAGCACAATATCTTACAAATCAATTCTGGAAAAGATGGTCCAGAGAATACATCCCGACTATTGCTTTGCGCCAAAAGTGGCCTGACGTTGAAAGTAATCTCAAAATCGGCGACATTGTGCTTGTTATCAAAAATAATGCTCCGCGAGGGAAGTGGAGGCTCGGACGTGTAGTCGAACAGTTTCCTGATCGGCAAGGGATTGTACGAACCGTCGAAGTCCAAACTCAATATGGTCGCATTCGTCGTCCAATATCTGGGTTGTGTTTGATCCTGAAATCCGATGACAACAACAGTTCGTTTTTTCCATCAATAACCAGTGACCGTGATGAAGAACCCAACAACAAACTTTAACCCTTCATGTTTTTTGTCTTGTTTTTGTGTGTCCGTTAAACCTTTTCATTTGTTGTAAGTTTGTAAATGTATATGACATGGGGTGATTGCGATGTTTTCTGTATATTGTGAGTAAAAATGAATTCCGTTTCACTTTAATTGTATTTTTGGGGGGAGAATGTAACATCGCAATTCGCTTTGTCGGTAATCCGTAATTTTAAATAACTCGCTTTTGTTTTATCGACGTTCTAAAACGGTCGCCTAGTAAACGGTTCGTTGATTTCGAAGACAAAGGAATTAACTGCAACCAGTGAAAGTTATAGACAATGCGTACGAGCAGTAAAGTTTTGACGAAGATTGTGTTGAATTGAGTATATATTGTAGCGTCAAATATTTAGAGTATAAAGAATTGCCAGTGAAGAAAATTTAGGTGAAATTTTATTGCAATGAAGTTAAATGTTTATTTTAATAATTTTAGCTGGTAATTAATTCGGTACAGATACAGTATTTAAAATTAAATTGTAATTAAATTAAATTCTATTTATTCTTGATAAAAAAACATAACCCCAAACTTAACCGAAAATTATTTGCTAATGGAGCATCATTTTTATTAAATATATTTTAGATTAGTATTTTGTGTTATTTGGATTTGTTGGATGTATGTTGGATCATATTCATCAAGCCGAATTCTGCTATGGTCCCACCATTGCACCGCCCCCATAGCAGTGTTTTATTAAGCGAATAACCTCGGTCCTATACTTTATTTTCTTTCTTTTTCTCTTTCTATGTTTTTAAGCAATTATATAATGAGGTGAAGCAACCTTGCTTCTATATTATACAACAAGTCACACCTTTCATCGCTAATTAGCAAGTCACAACGTCAACTCGTTTTGTTGCTTCTTCCTTTTTCTAACCCCGTCTTTAACAACACACAAACTTCTCAACATTTTGTTATTTTGTTCATGTGGCGGAGCAGAAATAAAAGAAAACTGAACTGAACTGAATTGAATGTATCGGCGGGTTGCATTTTAAATTAATTCCTTTATGTTGATAAAAAAACGCGTGTAAAAAAAGATGTCACAAATAATTACGTAATTCAAATCATTGACTTCGTCTTTTTTTAAATTACAGTGTATAGTTCTTTAAATCATTTTATTTACCTGAAGAGGGCTGACGCAAGCAGAAAACGTTTATCATGGTTTTCTTTTGTTTGTTTTGTTATTAATTTTTTTTTTTTTAATTACTGATGAATACATTAATAATGTTATATTTAGTTGTGTTATAAATTAAATTCTAATTTCACTCTGTCGTTTAATTTTGTAAATCTGCTTTACTGCTTAATGGTGTGCACGAGCTGGTTTATCGTTATTTCATATACTGTTAATTTGGTAATTGTTTTTTGTTGTTGTTGTTTTATTCTAAATTTCCTCTCCAACACTGTCTTTTCTGTTAACAGAAAACCGCAGCGTTGGACCGTTCAAAAATATAGAATTTGATAGAAGAAATTTGCTCTGCGTTTTCCCTTGTGTATGTCTCGCGTATCACTGGGCGCGTTTTAAGACATTACAACGTGTAAATTTATTAGAAGGTTGGAAAGAGGATCAGACATTTTTAAAGATTCTAGGTCCAATCTAAAATTAATATATGGTCCGGGCCAGGATTCCACCGTCAGCCAAAAAAAAGTATTGCTCTTACTCGACGAAGCTCAGTTGGCTTGATGCCTGAAAGTATAGATAGGTAGTCCGATGGTGAAGGACGCAGGCATCCCGTGACAATGCGCAAAGCATCATTCAGGACACTGTCTATGAACCAAGTATAAACGTGGGATACCAGACTGGTGCGCAGATTGGTACGCAGGACTAAAAACACTTCTTTTCAGATGGCTAAGCCTGCTTTGCTTGTAGTCACAGGTCGTAAGGATGAACTCTGGTTTTTTACAACCTCCATTATCATTTTCACTATGTGCTTATTTGGCAGAAGTCTGAAGCAGCTTGCAGGTAAGGCCATTGTGCCAGGCAGAGTCATACGCTAGGGATATAACTTTTCAAACATTTTTTTCAAATCAAAAAGCCTGTTACTTTACTCGATGAAACTTTTTGTTTTAAGCGTAAAAAGGCTTTTTTTTTTGCTTTTTGCGCAAAAAAGTCCGCGCGCATTGCTTAATGAAATATGCCTGAAAATGCTACTTTTGCCCAAAATTTTAATTTTTTTTCGCTCCGGGTACAAGTAAGCTTCTTTTATATGCTTATTTTAAAAATTAGTTTTTTCTTTTTATACAATATTTGACAGAATTGACCTTGTTTCTTTTTATATAACATTTGAAATTCGCAAAACTATGATGCCAATTTACAAATACTTTTCATCTTTGTTTCAGACCCATAAATTTTATTGTTTTTTTTTACATGAGTCAAAAAATGAATAGTAAAAACTTACCCAAAACATACTCTGTGAAAAGAAGACCAGACCTTCCGTTGGTAACAGTAAGTTTATCTGAATTATGCAAAATGCCGACAAAAAAGCATATTGTGGGTAGCTATCTTAAATTATTTGATTCAGAAAAAAGTAGAATTATCAGAATAAAGATGATTGCTAAAGAATTGACAAATTTATGGAAATCTTTAAACTTTCCCATTGTATCACACCAGCAGGTCCAGTCTAAAACAAGAAGTGTTGTTGATCTTTATAAAAAATATAGAAAAAGAAAATCGGAGCAAGTAGAAAAGGAATTGAAAGGTCTTTTTGACATAACTAAAATAGATGGTAATTGGCTATGTTCAAAAGATAAGAAACTTTACACCACGCAGATTCAAACGTCAGGTCGAGTTGGGTACAGCACCAGAAAAGAAGCAGATTTGAATTCAATTCATCCTTCAAAAAGAAAGTTCATTCAAAATCAACCAAGTACCTCTGGCTTTCATTCAACTCCTTTAAGTTGTGAAATAAACAAGAAAATGATGTGATCTCTGATAGTAATGACAATGAAAGCGATAATGATTTCAAACCAGTGGAGGAAAAATTCAGCGAATATAGTTCAGCGGCGTCTGCAGCTAGGCTCGTAAGCAAGCACTCTTTATCAACGAAAAAGGCAGCAATCGTATGTAAGTCGCTTAAAGAAGATGGTGTTGATATAGCTTCACCGACTCAGGTTGGCGTTTGGAAACATGTTATCAAAGATGCAGAGCGTAAAAAAGTAAATATCAAGGCAATTTTACAAAGTGAAACATTTTGCCTTCATTTTGATGGAAAAGTTATATTGAAAACGGAATATCAAGTTGTGTGTCTTCAAAATAAAAATAGGATAATAAATTTGGGAATTCTTACCTGCAAAAATGGTTCTTCTAGAGCTATTTTCGAAGAAATCAAAACTTTAATGGACGATTATGATGCCTGGAAGAGCATTAAAATGATAATATGCGACACCACGGCAGTCAATACTGGCAAAGAAAATGGAGTTGTAGTAAAGTTTCAGAAAGCCATGAGTGAAAAAGGATATGAAAAACCTCAGTTCATTGCATTTCAGCACCATATTCTTGTTTGAGGCATACGTATAATGGATTATCAACTAGGCGGTTCAACCAGAAGCTCTCAATTGCCATACGATTTTATAAATGAAATCACCAACAGTTATAAAGTTTTGAAAGCTAACTACGAGCATGTTCTGAACTGTTATTGAATGAAAACCCTGGTTGGAGAGATGATTTCAGGTTTTTATATTAGCTGTGTGAAGCATTTAAATTAAATAAAGAGACTTGTAAATGGCCAAAAATTCAATGGAAAAACCTTCCAGCTCTTCACAACACCAGGTGGAACTCTCGTGGTTCATATGCTCTAATGGCTTACTTTCTCATACCGAATTCCAGAAATCGATTGGAAAACATTTGCCAATTCATTTCGAAAGACTGGTCTAGGTTTTGGTTCCACAATTAGATCTATGATACAAGTATGTATGAGTGTCTTCATGATGCAATTAAGTCACAAAATTGCCCAAAAGCATTGTCAACATTTTTGAAATTTTATAATCAGGAGTCTTCAAAAATTAATATCCCGAGAACAAACATAATTGCGGAGAGAGCAGTTAAAAAAATGCAGGATATTATTAAAAATAGCCAATCAAAAAAGTATCTAAGCAGCAAATTTGTTACTACCAACCATTTTTAATGAGTTTGAAAATTATTCAATGAAAATAAAAAGTTTTATTTTATTTTTTGCCAGAAAAATTGTTTATGAAACATTATAAACATGATTGTAATTTGTTTTAGTAAAGAACGTAAATAACTAATAAATTTTGATCCATGCGCGCGACGTTTTTTAGACCGATCCACGAAAAAATGGTATTTTTTAGTTTATTTCAATATTATTCATTGAAAAATGACACAGGGTTAGAAAACTGGAAAAAGTTATATCCCTAGTCATAAGCCGCCTTCCGATCGACAAATCGACAAAAAGTCCTTGATGTTTTTTGTCAATGAAATGACTTGATACATGGTTGACATTCCGCATCAAAACCCAACCTGCCCTTTAGGGAGCAATGGATCGATAATTGGTTCGACGCAGGCGTAAATAAGCGTTTCGAGGATCTTGTAGGAGATACAGAGCAGACACTATATATTTATCGATAACTGTTTGGGTCCCCTACGGGCTTCATCGGCTTTGGGATTGCGACCGCAAGTCCTCTTCTCCAGATCTTGGGAATTACGAGTCGGTGTAGTAGGCAAGAAAAAAAGAGTCACATAAATGGGACTTCAAAGCAGCTCCAGCATGGATATTCTTAATATTAATTACATAATAATTTTAAAAGCTTCACACTTCACTTGGATTCTTAACAGGCAATCAATTTTAAATTATATTTTAATACTCGTTATTTGGTCATGGCATCTAATGCTAAAATGAGAAAATTTTTATCATGCACTTTGTGGGCCGCCAAATACTTAAATTTACAATTTGGCCTGTTGTTATTAAGGTTAGACACACTTAGTTTAGGACGTGAAAGGACTTGTGAGTTTTGCTGTTATAAAATCTTCGATTCGTACTTGCTCAACGTTTGTTGTATTAGGAAGCAGTAAACGAGCCAGCGTTTGTGTTTTATTGATAAAAATTGCAATTTTTAATTTTTTTGTGCTTTTTTTTGTTTTTTTTTCCTTTTTTTTATACAAACAGTTTTATATTGAGGTGAAGCAACCTTGCTTTGGTAATAAAACTTCTATATAATTCATATTTGTCTTTGCAAGCTACAACGTACGCTCATTTTGTTGCTTTTTCCTTTTTGTAATCCGCAGCCTTAACATGTTTATTATTAAATAATTACAGTTGTGCTTTTACTATGTAAGGGCAGAAATAAAAAAATTAGCTAAACTGAAATTTAGTCAGGATAAACCATGATTATTTGTTTAAATCAAGGTAAAAGTTATCCAAAGGTTGGGGTCACAAATAGGAATGATTTTAAGTAAGTAATTACTTAATTACTTACTTGAAAACCTTTATGCTATTTGTTAATTACTTAAGTAATATTTTACCTTTTCAAGTTAATTGCTTTGTAGGGTAAAACTTAAAATCTTAAAGTGTTATTTTAAACAAAATAGCAATTGACTCTAGAAAATCTTATTCTATTGAGCTTTGTGATAATGGAATTGTCACGTCGTCATTGTTTGAAGGGTATCCACTCCAGGCCAGACACAAGCAGGACTTGGGCCGAGGGTTTATCCTTTTACTACCCCAGATTGCTGCACTGCCTGAATCAGATGCTGGCAGTGGTGTTATTAAGCCAGCATCGAGTTTCGTCATCCAAAACCGTCAGACCTCGTGCTCCATGTGGTGCCCGATGTATAGGGCACGCTGTTATACATGATCTGCGGTTTGCTCAGAGGCGCCACACTCGCAATTCGGTGAAGGAGCGAGACCCCATTTGTGCATGGACGAATGGAAATGCCCAACACCAGTCCGCAGGCGGTTGAACTTAATCCAAACTGCTCGGGGTAAGCCCATCTCAACAGGCCTGGCACCGGTCCGGGGTACAAAAGCACGGAGCCTGGAAGCATTTTCACAGTACTCTGGGTTCCATTTGAGATTTGTCCACTCAGAAGCGGATGCGCGGATGCCAAGTCTTGCAAGGTTGTCCAAAAGATTCCGTGCACTGGCACAAACGGGCGTCTGGATCTTAATCTCACTTGGCGAGTATCTGAGGACCCACTTAAGAGACCATACAAGATATGATCGGGATCCAGAGATGCACGGTAAGCCAAGGAGAGTGTCGCTCCCATTCGGCGAAGCTCACTGGCTGGAGGCCTGAGAGTACAGGCAGTTTCCAGAAGAATGCAACAACGCTAAGTCATCAGCATAAGCAAACTTTCTGGAAATTATGGAAGGAAGATCGTACGTATAGATGTTAAATAGGAGGGGAGCCAAGACCGATCCCTGAGGAACGCCGTTTTTAAGACGGCGTAGCCTGCTTTGCTTGCTGTCACCGGTGGTAAGGGTGAAACTTCGATTTCGGATAAGTTCCATAATTATTTTGACCATGTGCTTATCCGGAAGTAGTCTCAGCAGCTTGCAGGTAAGGCCACGGTGCCAGACAGTGTCATAAGCAGCTGTCAGATCGACAAATACGGCACCGACCTTCTTTTTAGCCTCAAAAGAATCCTCGATGTTCTGGGTTAGCAGAACAACTTGATCTACGGTTGACTTCCCGCGTCGATAATGGAATGATTGATAGTTTGTGTTTTATACAAAGTTTTTTGAAAAATTAAGAATTTTTTCTACATTTTTAACACTTTTGCTGCGAAAAAACGTAGATTTACGTCTAAGAACAGGGTCTCATTTATCGTTAGCTAATACTAACCTCCCAAGCTTTCGGGATTTCCCTAAAATTAAAAAACAATTTACTAAACTTGGCAAATAGTAAACAAGAGCCAAATTGCTTAGTCTTCCGCACCGAAAGACAGTTTTAAACATATAGTTTTTTAAGTATATAGTCTTAAAGCTATGTTTGCACAACTTAAGTCAGGCTGGCCATCACAAATTTCTGCCAACTAAAGATTTCTTTTTTATATTTACTTTAATTACTTAAATTATAGAGTTACTCAAGTAATTAACAATTGGAGTCTCCTCAAGAAGTTACAATAGGCGATTTTTGTTTGTGAAACTAACCCGGATGCTTCCTGCGATTGCTATCACTTCTTGAGAGATTTTTTTTCTTGGTTTCTTCTTGATTCCATCCTGGTGCTGAAAAGGAGATTCTGGGTTAGTTTCACTGAAAAAAATTGCTTATGGTGACTTCTTGAAAAGATCCAAAAATTGTTTAGGCCTCTTACTTAAACAAAATATTTCATTACCTATAGCCTAGCCCAAGTGATGAAGAAAAAATCTATGTTGCAACCAAAGCATTAACCTGAAACAGAGCTCTATTGTGAATGGTCTGCAGTTTGTTGATACTAATTTTTTATATGTTTGGGCTCTATTTTAGTGTTTGCATATTCCAAGATAGGTGAAATAATACTTTTAAATTTGAAGATAATTAGTTCCTTTAGTTTTACTTGTTTGGCAAAAGTAAAAGCTTTAAAAGTATTAATAATTTTTTTTGCTTTGGATAAAGTGACAATTATATATTGTAAAAATGCTAGTTTTAAGTCTGGAGTGTGGTGACTCTAAAGTTCAAAACTGGTTTTTTGTTTGTTTTACTTTTACCCTTTGTTTTGTACATTCTTTTCAACAATTTTTATTATTTTTTGTGTTGTGTCCTAAAGGACTAGTTTTGGTATTAAACTAAGCAACATTCATTCATTAATTCATTCATTCATTCATTTTATTCTCAATCATTATTAAACAGTTTAAAACAAAAAATTTTAAATAATATATTAAAAAATAAATTACAAAACTACAGAACAATGGTGTGTTGAATGTTGATTCACTGTATTAGTTTGAAAGACAGACTAGAAGCAGATTAAAAACACATTTGGTAGTAGAATCTACCTTTTGATAAAAACAACAAATTATAATAATAATTGTCCTTTGGTTTTACACAAATTTTTAAGATTTTTGTTGTGGTAGTGTTCGGTTATTTAATTTAACTGACAGAGTTGTGCCATATGCCTGTGCATATTAAAAAAATTTTTATTAATGGCCCATTTATGGATTTTATAAAGATGTGGTTAAACGGGTTATTGAGCTTTTTGGTTTTCTTGTAAGATGCTGCGGTTGTTAGATGTTTGGCTTTTGTTGGGATTTCCACATCTTTGTGTGGAGTGAATTGTTGATTAAGGTAGGAAACTCTATCTAGTAGTACACAAGTGTTGATTTCTTTGAGCTTAGAGAGAGTAACCCTCATTGATAAGGTAGGCTAAAGGTGTTATTTGCTAAATTGCAGCTGAGTTTTTAAATAAGGATCTTTTTTTATGTATTTTTATGGATCTGGACCACATCAGAATCTAATAAATTTTAAGTAGGAGTCAAATTGGCTTCTGAAAAAGTATGATTGCTCATCTCTGATATAAGTGCATACAAAAGAAGTTCTGAAGTACTTCCACTAAATACCTATTATTAAATAGCGTAAATTATTTAATTTGTATAAAAAAGCTACTACAGCTAGTTTGCTTGAATATGTTGTACTTATACAGCATGGTCAAGTCATTAAGAGTACCCTAATTGTGTTTGACAAGGCTCTGTTCAAAACCTACTTATGCTATTCTATAGTGTCCTTGAGAAAGACACTTTAGGGCACTTTCTCCTGCTTGGCAGTCTTGGCAAGCAGTTCTTGATTTCCATCATATCTTTATAAAACAAAAAAATAAGTAAAAGATTTTAAGTAGACAGCAATATCTTGGCATCTCCAGAAGCAGGTCGGGGTAATTGCTTGTCAGTTGCTTTACATATAGCACCTCCATTGCTTTCCTGCAAGTCAGTAAGATAAATATAAAGTTGACATGAGAAAAAAATACAACTTTTTCAGTGTCACCCTTGTGCAAGGTGAAACACCTGTTAGCCTCTTTGTGTTGGGGTTACAAGTCATCAAATAATATCAGGCATATTTAATCCAGGCTAGATTTATCTTTTTTTGTGTTTATATTTGTTTTTTGTTTTTTTCATTAAAATTTTTTTCTCAAGGTTATGCAACCATGCAATTTTTTTATTTTAGCTATTGTTATTGTCTTTGCATGTGTCAATGTTGTGTTCATTTTGTTGCTTGACCCTTTTGCCATTGTGTAAATATTGATGACATAGAATAATTTATTTGAAAAATCACAGAAATAAAAAAAGACTGAACTAAAAAAAACAAACTTCTTTACCTTGTTTTAAACTATTTCATAGTTGCAAATCAAAAAACACTTAAGAAAAGTACTTGATTTTGTTTTACTGAGTAATAATTTTACTGCAAAGTAAAAGCAATTTTTAGTGTTCAAAATTTTTCTATTTCTCTGCAGTATTGCTGCATCATGGTCAAGTGCTAAAGCGTTGTGATTGTGATCAACATGGTCTCAATTCAAAATCTACTTTTGCCATTCTGTTGTGTCCTTGAAAAAGATGCTTAACAACACTTTCCCCTGCTTTGCAGTCTGGGCAAGCAGTTTGAAATTTCAGTCATATCTTTATAAAAACTACAAAAACAAAATAAAAAATTTCAAGTGGACAGCAATAACTTGTCATTTCTGAAAACAGCTTTGGGGTAATTGCTTGCCCTACAAGAGGAAAAATATAGAAGTAAAATGAAAATGAGAAAATGCAAAAAAAACTTAAATTTTAAAATATGAATATAGTCAAATAAAAACAAAGAAATTATTTGCAACATAATTAGGCTCATTTGATTGCTACTTTGTCAACGGTAAATTAGCTAAACATCACTGTGTCATTCAATGCATAGATATATAGTGGGTATAAAATATTGGACAAAAACAAACTGCAAAGTATTACTTGCTTGTGCCTTAATTGAAAATGTATTCAGAAAAATCCTAAATTATGACGCTATTGATGTTAAAATTATCACTATCTCGTTTTCTTTTGCTACAACAATCAGAAGCCATTTGAAAATTAACCATGTGTTGATTCAAAATAAACTATTAGATTGCAACAACTCTTCAACAGATTACGAACTGACTATCATTGTACAGGGTCCTCCAGTGAAGTGTAGACTGTTATATATTACGTTAATTTGAAAACGAAAAGGCCAATGAAATTTTTTTTTGAAGAAAATTAAAGGTAAATGTATAACTTCAATATTGAATTCAGTTTATTCAATATATCTGCCCTTTTCAATGATAACACGGCGGAGGCAAGAGATAACTTGGTCACATGTGGCATGAATATTTTCACTTTCTATTTTCGCCCAAGATTCTTTCAATTTCTTCTTCAATTTTTCCACATTTGAATGTGACACAGCGCAGGCCTTTCTCTCCAAGATGGACCATATCCCAAAGTCCATCAGATTAAGATCAGAAAAAGGGGGCCAGAGTTCCTTTGACCAAAAGGACTTAAAGTTGTCCTTGCACCAGGCTTGAACCATTTTGGCTGTGTGAGCGGTTGCCCCATCCTGCTGTAGTGTCACCACTTGATTTCCAGGCAATGAATTTATCCATGGAAGAACCCTGTTCTTCAACATGTCCAGGTAAACGTGCTGGTTGACTTTTACGTCATCTTCAACAATTATTATTTGACAAAAATTTATAGATACTTTAGAAATCTATCTAAAAATTAGTCTACACTTGGGTGGAGGACCCTGTATAGTTGATTCCTCAAACAGCATTCTTGTGATGCCATAAACTTGATTACAACCAATCAAAATACCAACTATTTTCATAAATTAGTATAAAACCTTTGCATTCTCTTTTTTACCAGTATTTTCATCCATTTTTGAATTATATTTATATCACTTTTATGACAAATATTTTTAAAATGGTTGATTTCCCCTTTGATATTGTTCAGCTTTCTAGGGATTTAATCAATAACACAGTAAGTAAACTAGACACATGAGAACTAAATATACAAAATCAAAAAATTTTTAAAGATAGTAAAAGTTCACTAATTAAAAAGTTTTAAAATTCCATTTTAAAAAACAGCATAATTAAATAAAAAATTTTAGCCTGAATTTAATAATTGGGTATCTCCAAATTGTTTAGAAATTTCCTGGTGATTGCTAAGTTGTTTTAAGTCTAGCCCATCAACTGTTTTCTAATTTCAGAAGACAAATAGCAACTGTGTGTGATGATTTCTTCAAATTGTTTTTTTAACCTAACTATTTTGACTATGCTTGGCTAATGTAAAATAATTTTTATATTGTTTGATCTTCTATATATATGTATAATATTTTTCTGTGAATGGGCTTTAATTAAAATTAGATGATTAACAATATCATTGTTAGCTTTTTTTGAAATCAGAAATTTTGTTAGCAACTTATTTAAACAATTTTTCATTAATTTGATACTTTTAAATTATTGTTGTAAATTTACAATATGTCTTGCTTTTCAGTTTGAATTAAATTTTATGACTATAAAGTTTGACATTTTTAAAAAATACTATGGATATTATTGTGTATTGTATTGCAGCTGTTTTTGTCGGTATTCTTCTTTGGTTTGTCACTAAGAAGAATGTGAAGAAGCATGGTAAGTTTAATAAATAATAATTTTAAAAAATAAAAAAGTAATTTATTTTCATGAAAGCACAATCTTTTACTATGATTTTTTTATATTGTTTAGGCCCAAAAGACCAGAAACCCCAAGTTGCTGCTCCACAAGGAGCTATGATTGGTCCAGGTGGTGTTCGAAGGCGACAAGGAAGATCTCGCATTCAAAGAAACATAGAAAGGTAATTTTATTTGAAACATAACCATAAATATTTTTTAAATAAGAATAGTTTACTATTTGTGTGTTGTATATCTTTGGTCTTCAAAGTTATGACTTCTAATTTTTAAATTGCTGTTAGTTTGCCTTTTAGTTTGAAATAATTTTTATGCACTGGTATTTAGTTATTGAGCATTCAGATATGTAATGTGATGTGTTGCTATTTATTCGCACAACGTGATGAACACAAAGTATATATTTATATCTTGATTCTTAATTTAAGTGTTGATATTTGCCCAAGTTTTCTACAAAAAATGTGTTGCTCAGTTTGTTCTGATATAATTCAAAATATAAGTAGTTGTGACGGTGCTGTTTTTTGTTTTTTGATTAGTTGAAATTTTATTAGGTGTTGATAATTTGGGTTTAATTGAAGTTTTTTTTTGCTTTTGCTTTTTGGCTTGATATCTATTAATGTTAGTATAAAATACTTGTTATAAACAAGATATTCTTAAGTTTGATGTTAAATGGCTACATAGAAATTGAAATGTGTGACATCAAAAAAAAAAGTTTTATTATGTAGATTACGGTTGTGAAAGCTAAGGCTGCATGTTGTTTGATGGTGCATGTTGACCTCATCAAATCAGACCACTGCAAGGATAACTTCACAACAGTCATTACATTTATTTTTGGTTAAAAAAAGTCTAATGGGTTGTCAGATGTCTTTTGCTACGTAATTAAAAAAACTGTTACACGTAAGTTAGTTTAATGAGTAGTTTATTCCAAACTCACGACTGAACTTGAAATTAGGCATGCAACCTCAATGGCAATTAAGCTACACCTTGATGTGAATGTTGAGTATTTGTGTCTTGTATCCATTTAGTGACAATGCATACGACCGAGGCCGTTACATACTACCGACGTAAAAGTTCTTTACGATTTCCTGATAACATCACAATAGGAGAACAGTCTCTAGAAAAAATGAAAAAGCACTTTAAGCTTCCAAAGCTGTTGTATGAAAATAGTTTTGAATTAACAGTATTTTGAATAAAATTTCATATTTTTTAATTGTTTTCATTATTTCAGTTATCATAAGTTTATAGTTTAGGTTGATTTTCCCGTACAGCATTGTAGTTAAATTTTATTTAAAGAAAAATTTCATTTGTTGTAAACTTTACCAGATTTGTTTGATGGTCAATACAAACCTGCCCATCAGCAATCCTCCAATCACATAATGTTATAAAATTTTTAATAAAGGTTTTTTAGGATTCGTGTAATAAAAGCATATGTTGTTGCATTTTTGTTTTTTGTTTGGTTTTCTCGTTTAAATTTTATCTGTTTTTTAGACAACAACAACTTCAGGAACAACAACAGCTTGGAGAACAAGAAGAAAAGAAAAATGAAGATCAAGATAGTGACTCCAACTCAGAATCTGAATCTGAATTAAAAGTGTCGAGCAAGAAAATAGGAACAAAAAAGCAGAAGAAACTTCAGTTAAAAGAGGAAAAACGAAAAGTGAGAGAAGCTACTGAAAGAGAACGAGAAAAACAAAAACTTGAAGAAGAAAAACAAGAACAGGTTCGATTAAAAGAAGAAGAAAGAGAAAAACTACAAGAAGAAAAAAAGGTATTCCTAATTTTAATTGGTTTCCTGTGTAAAATTCTCTAGTTACAATCAAAAATAGACCATATTATTGACTGAATTCAGAAATTTTTTGTTTATCAGTAAGTTTAATTACAGATGATTTTTGTCTAAAACAGTTTTAAGTTTTCGAAGCTGATCAGCTTTTTTTGTTTTAGGCTGCTGAATTAAAGAGATTAAAAGAGGAACAAGAAAAGCGCGAAGAAGAAGAATATTTAAAATTGGCTGCCACTTTTGAAATCGAAGAAGAAGGAAACGAGCAAGGAATCGATGATGAGGAATCCGCACACGCCCTCGAAGATTTCATTAATTACGTCATAGTTAGTCAATATCGATGCTTTATTTTTGGTGGTAGAATGCTCATGATTCATAAATATCCCGATAGGAATGCTTTTTGCAGACAAAAAAAAACCGCCATTGATGCGTTAATTTCATGCGACAAACTTGTGGATATGCTTTTTTTTTCAAAATACAGATCTAAAGGGTACGGCATAAGTAACGCCCTTTTTTAATTTTAATTATCTTTAATATTTTCTTTAATTAATTTGCTAATTCATTTTTCATTTAAATTATTAAACCGAATAAGCATTAAATTAATTTTGTTAATATTAATCTATTAACTTTTGGTAATACATTCATGCTTGAAAAAATAAAGGATAATCAAAAAGGCTTCAATTTTGTTCCACTTGAAAAAAGGGCGTTATTTATGCCGCACCCTGTACTGTATTTTAATTGCGTTTCACTTGGATCAATCATCAAAAGAATACCTCCAGTTTTAAGTGATTGATTTAGGAAGTTCTAGTCGACACAGCCAAACACAATAAATTCTACAACCGCACTAAACACAGAATCTGTATATCAATTGTTTAAATCCGTATCCATTATCATCAACTTTGATGAATAATTTAACCCTTATTTCACTATTATTGGCCCGCTTTCGTGGTTCATTTTTACCATGTGGCTTCATTGTTTTTCTTCATTTATTTATGAAAATTCAAATTTCGTAATCAAGTAGCATTGGCATTTTTAAACCTTTTAAATTATATGGTATAATAGTCACCACTGCTGCAAAACGATTGTTTGTATACGATTTTTCCAGGAGAGCAAAGTGATTTTTCTGGAAGACCTCGCTTCACATTTTGGATTAAGAACACAAGATGCCATCGAAAAAGTTCAACTCCTTCTAAAAGAAGGACGCTTGACAGGTTCGTATTATTTAGTTGGCAGCAAGCCAGAGTAGGTAGGAGCGTCATTTTTATGACAACTGTGATCAACATGATCCTGTTTAATTCATTATTCTGTTGTGTCCTGGGAAAAGACACGCTACGTCATTTTTCTCTGGTTGCCCTACCTAGCAAGCAGCTTTAAATTATTACTAAAAAAAAACTGAAAAAACCTAAGAAAAAGTTTAAACTCGACTGTTTATAATTTCTTCTAAAATTTTTTTCAGGCGTGATTGACGACCGCGGAAAATTTATTTACATCACAATGGATGAATTAAAAGCAGTTGCGAGCTTCATCGAGCGACGTGGCAGGGTCTCCATCTCCGAGTTGGCCCGTGCCAGCAATTCCCTTATTAATATCAAAGTTGAAAAAGACCTTAAGCTTTCAACCTAGTGTCTTTGTTAATTTGATTCTAGCGCAATTTTTTGAAGGTATTATTGGTGATTGTTTTATTGTCGCTGCTACGCCGAGCGTGAGCCAGAAGTTTCGTTGTGACGTATGTCAAGTATTTGTTGGTCGCGTGCAATCGGTTTTTAAAGATGGTTGTTTTCTAATGAAATAATTTGTCTGAAACTAAAGCGGTCTCATGAATTGGATTTGCCTTGATTTCAGGGTGTTGGTGCTTGAAATCATCAGATCGAAAATCGGTTTGTTTTTTTATTTTTTGAAAAGATTTTTATCGTTTTCTTGGCTAAAAAGATGAATATTTTTCGGAAACTTTACTTTTCTCTATTCTTGAAGTTGAAGACATTCTCTGCCGTGGGAACAATGAATTTTTTTAGGTGGGAATCATGAGAGGATTCCAAACTATCTCGGACTCACAATGACAATCCTATAACATTGACTTTGTTTCGCGATGCTGTTTCTTTTTTTTTTTAATTTTTAAATTGAAAATAATGAAGCAATGGCACTTTTTAAAACCAAGATACCTTGCGTGTTTTGTACTAAATTTCTTAAGTTAATTTTATATCGAAAATTAGAACAATACGAGTTGTCTGTCTCTGATACACAATATTCTATTGGCGACTGCAGATAAACATTTCCTGCCGCAAGCCGCTTCAGTTTCGATCAGTCATCGTATTCACTTTCGATCAATGCAAAAGGTAGGCTGACAAAAAAGATTAATTGTATGTTATTGATCCGAAAAAATCAAACATAGATTATTACTTTACATTTTGTATTCTCGCTTTCCATCCACGACGGCATCTTTCATAATAATATCGATGATTTACCAACCTGCAGCGTAACGTCTGAAGCGCTGAATGTAAAGAAGGAAATAACGTTCTACCTTCGGAGATAATCAGAAGATAGTGTCGTTCGGTAATGATTTCTGTTGAGTTTTTTTTCAGTCGCTTAAAATAATATGACTTAATTTACAATTAAGACCTTTGTTAAGTTCGCCAAGCTCTTGCTAAGTTTATATAAAAAAACAAAACGTGACGAGAATAAAAAGTTTTGATTGTACAATGAAATCTGCCAATATTCACATCAAAAAAACTAAAAAAGAATCAATTTGTTCCCAGTTTTCGATTTTAGTTCAATACAGAAATATAAAAGCAGCACCGTTTAACCTGCCCGCGAAACAGAATTATAAAACCCGCGGAAAGTTGTGGTTTTAAAATAGATTGATGTCTAGCCATACCATAAGCAAACCGAGATGCTTGTTAACAAAAAATTCGTACCGTAAAACGGGGTGACAAAAACCACTTTTGGGGCTATTTTAGTTTGTAGTTTCTTTAACTTTGCGTAAATTGTACTGTTATTAGTTTTAGATTAGGGGGAAGGATGAATGCTGTCGAATTAAAAAAATTTTCAATTTTTTGATCGCATTTTCATAACATGTGGGGTCATAAACCGTGGTGGTTTTTTTCACCCCGGCATGGGGTGACAAAAACCAGTCAATGTTTTCACTATTTTTGGTATTTGTAAACCTTGCTATAGGAGACAAAAGCTTTAAGAAAATCTCTTGCCTTGACCTAAGTTAAGCTCAAATGATTTTAAGTTCTTCTTATGCTTTTTGCAGGGTATCAGGCAGGGTTGTGGAGTCGGTAAAATAATTTCCGACTCCAAATAAATGAAACTTTTCGACTCCGTCTCCAACTCCAAGTGATAAAAATTTTCAGACTCCAACTCCACACCTCGGAAAGTTTCTTCTCCTACTTCATCTTTAGAAGACATCTGAAAATGTTTTTGACACCAAAATTCATAACTTTAAAAAATATCATTTACAATTCATATATTAACTCTAAAAAAAAGCGTGGCATCTATGAGATCTTCTTTAACTGGCTTCCGACTCCAGTAACTAAAAACCCTCCGACTGCACCTCACCTTCAAACTACCGACTCTTCGACTCCGCTCCACCTCACCCTCAAACTACCGATTCTTCGACTCCGACTCCATCTCACCCTCAAACTATCGACTCTTCGACTCTGACACCACAACCCTGGTATCAAATCGCCCTGCTAGGTATAGCCGAGCATCAGGTTTTGTTTTATACAATCTTGGCATGATGAGAGCGCAAGCGATTCCAGCACCAACGTGATGAGGCTCGCTAAACTTAAAAAATATTGTAAATATGATATAGAGAAGAAAATTACTTCAATTTATTGGTGGTTTTTGTCACCCCATTTTTGCTCATGCAGTCCGGGGTGACAAATCCCACCCCATAAATGACCCCTAAGGGGGCTCATTTACAATATCTAAAAACTAGCTCACTTTCGTTATAATTAAAGCTACGAATTAACGCAGAATTAAATGTAAAAATTTGAAAAAATATTTGAGATACATATCAAAGTTTCCAAGGGTCAAATTTTTAAAAAATTTTTCGAATTTGAGCCGGCTGTTTTTAATCTATTGTAGTCCGATGCAAAAGAATTACTAAAACTCTATTTTTTTACAAAGTAATCTAGAATAATTACATTCAATTTTAAAATCTAAAAAACATAGATTTGAAAATAAAATGAAGCTTAATTTTAACTTCGAAAGTCGAGAAAATCATTTTTTGACCAGTGGTATTAGTCACCCCGGTTGGTATTTGTCACCCCGTTTTACGGTACCTAAAAAGTAGTATTTATTTAAAAAAATGTCTACACTTTAAATTTCTTGATTTTTGTCCTTAAAAAGAAGTTCTCTGAAAAAAAGTTCTTTACCTTAAATCTGTCCCAAATTTTATAATTTTTGTCTCAAAAAACTTGCGATCTCTGAAAAAAACAAAAAAAGAGAAGGTCTGCACTTAAAATCTGTCTCGGATTTCTGCTGAAATTGCGAACAAAGCTCTAAAAATTGGGACTTATGATAAGCCTAGTGATGCCTCTTGCCATTCAATTCATTATTGAATTTTTTTATGGCCTTATAGCTCTATTTTGATAAGGTGATGGGTAAATAAAAAAAATTTGATAATTTGCAATAAAATTAAATTACTTTTATAGCAACAACCAAGTAATCAACGAGTCCAGCCCGCAATTTAATCTTGTGTTTACGGATTTAACCCGCGATTTTCAAATTCCTAGATTAAAGGTTGAATGTGCATTGTCGAGCTTTATCATAGTGGGAGATTGGTTTTACGCCTGCTATTTTCATGATTTTCTTGCCACTGCATACAATATACATACTTCTTAAACTAACTGAAGTTGCAACTATGGTTGGTTTTTTATTGACATTGGATAGAGCAAGTTTTTGAATTTTTAATAAATTTTTTTTCTACTGTTAGGGATCATTTTATACGATCGTACTATGTGCCTAGCGTTATTGTTTCAACTACACAGCCTACCTTCCTTTACTGCGAAATTATTCTATCGAATGCAAACGTCCCATTTATACAGAGTGGACCATAAGTTCTGGAAATTTTTGATTAGTTCGTATCTCCATTGTGTTATGTAGCTTTTCTTTTATTAAACTTTTAAATTTTTGTATTGTAATATAGGTTGCCTATATTTTTAATCAAAATGAATATTTGTCTGAGAAAATAAGGAAATTGACAATAGGTGTCCCAGAAGTCGCGCACCATGTAAATTTAATACTTTTTATGTTCCAGATATGAGTGAAAAACTAACTATACAGGAAAGAGTTAAATTAGTTTTTATGTTTGCAAAAGATGAAGCAACATACCGCTCTGTAGCTGAAGAATTTAACCGTACTCATCTTGAGCAAGAAAAGCCATTGAGCCATACTACTGTCATCAGCATAATTAAACGTTTCCAAGATGCGATAACAACTGGATGTCAAAGGATCAGTACTGATACCCTCAACAGAGTAAAAGACAGTTTTATAAAGAGAATTGATGCATGTATCAACGAAGAGGATGAACAATTTGAACATCTGTTATGATTATTATTAATAAAATTGTTATTCATATGTAATTTAAAAAATTTACATGATGCGCGACTTCTGGGACACCCTGTGGATATGAAATCCAGAAATACTCAAACACGACGATATTAAGTGCCCTTGAAACAATTTTTTAACAGTGAGTCGCTCTATAGAAATGAGCCTTTCAGCGAGAAAAGCAACTTCTCATACCAAAAAACGCTCCCAGAATTTTTGCAAAAAAATTTCCCTAACTTTTTAGAATAAATCTGCATGGCCTCCTTGTTCTCCAGCCTTTAAATTCAATGGAGTATTCAGTTGGAAAACTCCTTAAAAAAGAAGGTTCAAAGTTATATAAATCAATCAACAGCTTGAAAAAGAGCTTATCTTTTATATATAAAGATAAAATAAATAAAAAGAAATAAAATAAAAATAATCCTTCAAGATTGTTTAAAAAGTATGGTTAATGATGTGCACAGAAGATTAGAACCTGTGGTACAAAGCAAAGGAGGACATTTTGAATAAAATTAATAAACATGTACTATTTTGAATAAATTGAATATTTTAAATAAATTCCAAAAGCAAGTCAAGAGAGATTGGGATGCAGTGTTGCTTATGCAAAACTGGGCACATAAAAAGTACATTTTTTTTCAAAGTTGTGTGTACGTATCATAACCGTAATACCGATTAAGAACCCAAAAAAATTAAAACCTCAGTGTAGTTGGTTCAAAATAAGCGT
Source organism: Diplosoma virens (assembly GCA_963680785.1). Taxonomy (NCBI): domain Eukaryota; kingdom Metazoa; phylum Chordata; class Ascidiacea; order Aplousobranchia; family Didemnidae; genus Diplosoma; species Diplosoma virens. Next base: position 10,239,525 of record OY796896.1, read on the forward strand.
GAAAACATTTGATTTTTTCATATCAAAAAATAATCAAGCTGTTTCGTGCGACAGAATCTGCATATTGCAATATTGCATGCCTACCATTCGTTACTTATCTTTTTTTTAAGTACAGCTACTGTAACTTTAGCCTTATGTAATTGTATCAGGCGGTCGACCGAGAAAATAAAACATTGTTGTAAATAGCTAACTGAACGATAAATACAGTGCTATTTTACTTGACGTGTATATAATATTTTTGTATTATTCTTTTATCAATAAAGTGTTGGTTTAGTTTTGGCGTACAGCACAATTTAGCAGCAACCGAGTGAGTGTCAATTCACAAATAGCTGTGACATCTTACCCTAATGTTTGTGACAACCAGGACAGATTAGTTTTAAAAGCTCTAAAAACACGTTTATCGCTGCTGAATAACCAAAAAAATACTCTATTAGCTGAAGGCTTTAACAAAAGCAAAAAAATTATAAAAATCGACCAACCATTCGCAAGATTATAAAGTTTGAAATTTGTGACAATCAGACCCGGTCTTCCCTAATTCTTAAAATTTAAATTAGAATTTTACTGCTTAAAATTTGGCAATATTATTTAATAAAAATAGAAATCGTGTTGTACACTTTAAAGCTGTATTTCTATAGGCCTATGTTATATTATGTAATTTGCTATGGGAATAGACACTTGATGCAATCTCTTTGCTTAGCCAATCAGTTCTAATAAACAACTTTAAATAATATCTAAAAGCATTTTATAAAACTATAAACCAAACAAAATTTTAACTGGACCCTAGAATAATATCTTGGCCTATCCGAAAGCAAGTCGGAATAATTACTAAAGTCGTTTGATCAAAGTTTAACGTTTCCGACAAGTCAAAACAAAAAAATAAGTAATTGACATTAAATAACATCACGAAAAAAACAGAGCGAGAATCAAATTACTCACACCATATATCTTTTTATAGTTGAAAAGCTGATTCTAAAATTAAGTCTTATCGATTGCTAAAAGTTTCAACTCGGCGGCAATAGAGAAGGCTTTTGATGACGCTTTATTTGAAGTACCACACATGATTTTCTTGCTAACACAGCTGAAACCGTCGTATTGACAAAAACAAAAGTCAAGAATTGGTTAAAAATAACTTGCACACACGAAACAAATAATGTTTTGATAAAAGATCAACGAATGACATTTCAATCCAAAGCGAAACAATGTCGCTTCTTACAGTAATCTCAAAAAGAAAAAAAGGAACACCACGCAAATACAGGTTACAATTATTGATATGAGACGCCATTTAGCGTCCAGAATGAAATCACAGTGAGTAATGGACAAGATAAGGGGCAGTTCTTTTGTAAATATTTTTTTCATTTTTCTTCCTCGGTCGGAAAAGCATTTTAAAACCAAATGAGATTATAAAGCACGTTCTAGAAGTTAGAACTAAATTCAATTAATCGACTATCGCTGAAATGTTCTATTAGGATTATAGATTACGTCACTGAAACTGAACATAAAGTGCGGATCACTTTTGAAGTCACGAAAGCTTAATTATGAAACACAGCACTCTTTCCACGATAAATCATATTAATAAACATCTGACATTATGAATTAATCAGATTGCAAAACATACCAGCCAAAATCAGACGGAACAAAGCTAAAAAAAGCAAATAGAAAAGTAATACCGGCTATAAAATGACAAAGACATTAAACACAAAAGTTATTATTCATCGTCTTCATCTGAATCGCCTACTTCACCGAGTCGTTTAAACGCTAGATGGCGATAATGATCCAACCACCCGTCGACGAGGCGCGTAACAGAAGGAGACCTTTTTCCCGGCCGCTGCTTGGCTATAAGAAAGCCGTCATCAGTGACGTTACAATCGAGCCACTCTTTAAGCATCTCCTTCCTCTGCTCCTCGGTGCAGGCCTGGAAAGCGCAAAGTTTTTACAAAAATTAAAAATTACTTTGATATCTGAAGAAAAATTAAATCAAGACGTTGATCATTTCTATCTTAATTTTAATTGTAATAATTTCCAACGCTTCAGGTTTATGACAAATTATGTCAGTTATCTTGCAATATCTACAAAACTTTTTAAAAAATTCACCAGTGCTCTTAACTGTTAAATGCAATTTTAAGATTGTTTAAAATGGCTTACACTTTACATCTCAAAAAAGAAACATTCCATTACGAATTTGCGATCGAATACAAACTCAAAACAATTTGAATATTTTCAGTTGGTCACATAGAAAACTTTGTTCAAGCAAAATCGTCTTTAAATAATTTTTTTTTTCTTATTCGCATGCTAGAATTAAAAACCATTCACCTCATCTTTTCGTGTGAAATGAATAGGCAGGATCTTCCCATCACTGTCAACTAGAGGCAGGTTCTTGACGCTATTGAATGGCACTCGCTGGCGACTTGTAGAGCGGATATCCTGCAACGGTAACATGAACGCGATCAAGACTTGATTCAAAGCAAGACGCATTTAAACAAACGCAAACATGATTATAACGAATATGCGATCGATCACGATGTACTCGCGATCACGATACTTCCTGATAAGCAACTGCACTCGCGCGAACTTCAGGTTGTCAAATCATAATTTCAAATTAGTCAAGAAATCTTTCGTTCATAGCAAGAAGAGATAGATTTGCTACAAACAAGAATGTTTTAGCGAATCGAATTAGGAAACCTTGCTCTGCTAGTCTAAAGGTTCGCATTCCTGCTTCATGTGCGGGAAGTATGGGGTTTGAGCCCGCTGTACCAAATAAAATTTTTGTTAACATCTGACACACCGTACTCATGGCATGATTTGGTGATCCAGTGAGTGTAATGAAAGGTTTGCTTTGAATTTTAAAAGCTTTCACTCAATTTAAACTGCTCTATTCAATAAGCTCAAAGACGTTTGACATGGAAGATACATAAACTTCACGATTAGCATAGTTTTGCAAAATTTGATCATTTAAGCTTTTGTAGCAGCAAGTAAAACAAAAACAAGGTGATTTAAAAGGCAATAACTAGTTTTAATAAAACTTGGTTGAGGAAACAGAATCTATTTCTTCATTGCTAGTAATTGCCTCTATGCGTTCAATAAAAAACTTTAACTGCGTAAAAACACAAACGTCATTTTATGTTCATTACAATGTTGAGTCATTAAAACTTTTAAATTAATTTATAGTTTTATAACGAATATCGCACAATTCAAATTTCTAAAACGACTTTTAGCAATAGAATTTATTAATGGAAGACCTTTTTAAATTAAAGTGAAGTCAATTTCAAAAATAACTTAGCATCGTAGTAAGAAATTTTTTACATCGTTTAAAATTACGGCTAGTTATCTATTAGGCTGTAATTAAATATAGGAATCGTGAACATTCATGATTTATAAATTTTAATTACAAAAATTCTTGTTATGAAAATTAGGAAAACGAAAGAATTGCAACTTCAACAGGCATGCTGGAAAATCAAATACTGTTTCTTATCCTGATGAAAGCAATTGAGAACAAACAATGAAGAAATCAAGTCACATGATCTTACTGCACAATTTCAAGAACCTCGATATTTTTCTTTAGAAAATCTGAGGCACTTGAGCAGAAAAGCTAGTATACCACATTTTAAGGAATGATTACTTGTGATAAAAGGTTAGTTTTATCATTAATGTTGATTTTAAACAGTACAAAAAAAAAAACTAAATATTTGATTTAAACAATAAACAAAAGTAATGATGCGCATTTAAAATCTTCTGCATCGTGCAGAGAATTATTTAGAAAACTGGAAACGTGGTATGACAAGGAAACTTCAAAATAACCTTAATTACGTTGTGCATTTAATATCAGATATTAAACATAGATTAAAGACAATCAAAGGTGACATTAACAATGCACAAGGATGAGTTGTTGATTATCTAATGAATAGTGTACGCGTAAACATAGATAAAAGCCATCGAGATCTTTTACACAAAATGCAAATCAATATTATTCATATACCACATGAGTATCTATTCATATTCATATACTAAATGTGATCTATATACTACATTGAACTTTTGCTGGTAAATTTATACTTATTCAAAACAGCCAAAATTAACTTATTTTACGATAAAGAGTAATAATGTGTTTAAAAACGCAATTAAATCATTAGGTTCTGTTGATGTTAATTTTATTCCAGTTCTTAGAAAAAAAAACAAACAATTACTTCAAAAAGAACACCATTAAGAAACAAAATATATAATCAGCAATCTAGCAAAGCAGTTACAAATACCTTTGAATCGTTTTCCATTGTAACTAAAGCTGTAAAATGACCCCTGGTGTATCCCAACGCTATAGGGCTTTTGTAACAAAAAGACTGATCCCACAAAAACGGAAGATAGACCCCTAAAAGTTAAAATAAAATTAAGGCACAAGAATTAAAATAACTGCATTAATTACTATAACAAATAAAGTTCATTAACTAGTAATTCACACTTAATATTTCACTTAGTACAAAGGTACATTAAGTTAACTTGTTTCAGCTTATTTTGTGCCAAAAATAAAAACGGATAAATTATCATCATTTTTGGGGAAAACAGTTAATTAATTCAGTGTATTTCCCTTTGCCCGCTTGTCCTGTTAGGGTTGCGGGGACAGCAGGCCGAGTTGGGATTTCAAAGCATCCCAAGCATTTGCAACTAGTGGCAATTGAATACAAACGGATGAATACAAAATAAAATTACTGTAGTAATGACAGGGAGGCTGTGAAGCGACCGTGAGGTCATTGAACTACAGTTATCCTACACTTCATTAATGACGTAGAAAAAAAGCGTGGTAATGAAAAATTCAATAAATGCTTGGAAGAAAAAAAAAACATTACTGAATACAAAGAAAATAAATCGAACAATGTTAAATATCAAAGAGCAATACAAGAAGAATGAAGACATTGGACACACCAAACTCCAAGCTTCACAATAATTATTGTTTCAATTGAAATCTGTTTCAAGTAAATAAAGGAATATCCACTTGATCTTTATTTGAAGGTCTAATAATACAATTCCGGGCAATTTTTCAAGAAGAGTTTGTCAGAATTTTAAAATACAAAATTATTAAAAAATTATGACATTTAGCAGTTTCAAATTTAGAATAAAGTGAAAAAAAAGTTTAAGTGGTCCCAAAAATTTTGTTTATTATGCGCTCTGAGTTCGGTGACGTACCGACTTCTGCGCCCTTTCTTTGATTATAATCCAGTCAAAGATTTATTTTTAGAAGCGCAAAAACTATTTGCTTTTATTAAGATTGTCGCCAATAAACTTTTAAAAAATTTGAATTTTTAGTTTAGTGTGACGGAGCTTAACCCTTTTGCTGGGTAATTACAATTCACAGAAGAATAAAAATTGCTATTTTTTAGTGAAAAAAATGAAACTCTCAAACACAATGCATTTCTATTCTAATAGTTTTGTAACAAAAAGTGACATTTATTTTCCCAAAAACTTGAATTTAACAATATATAAGAATACATTTTATAAAATATTTTCACATACTTTTAGTGCACCAAAAATTTTACTGACACTATTTTTTAAGAAAACCGGCAGAAGTATCAGCAAAAACCTTTTGTTTTTAATAACTCGGTATTTTATTATGCTTGAATATTTAAAAATAATAAAAGCAACTTTATTTGAAATCGTTTTTGAAGCAAAGGATATATCCGAACGTCGCAGTAAAAAGGTTAAGTTAACCGACAAAAACGGAAAAAGTGAGTCAGTGTCGAAAAATTAGTTTGGTTTAAACCAATTACGTCTATGTGACATATTACGTTGGTGGTTATATATATACTTAGACTTCGACTCGTGATGCAAGAACGGGCAAGCACTGCTCCCGTTCGAATGACCTTATAGCAGTTTATTTGTCAATCGTAGACTAAATCTCGTTCAAGTAAATGCTACGCTGTTAAATTCAAATTTGTAAGATTAGATTAAAGTACCATGCATTACTCAATACGTGGTCAGCAACTTCTTATTCAGCAAAGCAAAGCTCATAAAATTAAAGTTAATTAAAATTTAAAACACTGTATATATGCAGCAAGGATAAGAGCAGACAGAGTGATTGATGATAATTCGACGAGCATGAGATGTTGACAAACAAAACCTCATCAGCGGATTGGGTATGTCAAATCTTTGAAAATGAAACCATGGCTTGAGTAACGCCGAACTTTAGCGCGCCGAAATCTGTACATCGCCAAACTCAGTGCGCGCCGAGAGTTGGGCCCTTAAATCTCGTTCGATATCTACTACAACATGATCCCAAAATCCAAACTGAGATTGAGCGATAAAATGAAGATTTTTGCCGCATGCGTTTCACATCGGGTATAAATGGTTGCTCAATAACTGGTAAGGCTGAAATGAAGATTTTGAAAGTGGGTTTTTAGTACTGAAAACAAGCGATGCAAGAATGCGTAATCTCACTTAAAGATCATGGTGGAAATTAAGTTTGTTTTTTCTTATTCATCTTCATTAGTGACAACAACAAAAAGTTTGCAATACCATTTGGAATTTTAGTAATTAATAACAGAACTTAAACAAGGAATAAAACAGTTAAAAACATTTTCACTTTACTGGCTATCCTACAATAGAGCAATATTTCCTGCACTACAGCGAGTACAGCTCACGTTTTAGCTTCTGTTTTACAGTTTTTATTAGTAAACAAACAACTTCCTTTCTTGTCTCATCTTTTTTACAACGTTAACATTAATATAACGACCAATTTACAACGGTACCTTGAAACTTGGCAAACCCGAGGGCGTCACCACGAAAACTCTTCAAGTATTTGATGCCGTACACAATAATGGGACGGCGTAGTATGTGGGAAAGAACGAATATGTGACAATGCTCCAGTGATGCACCAGGCTGAAAAAGGCACAGAAATAAATCAAAGGTTGTCTACAAACAGTTGCTTTGCTCTGTGGCAAAAAAATATTGGTCGTGGTCGTTATCGTTGCTATCTTAATCAGAAGCGGGGTTACCATTGAATGTTGTTGTACATTACTTGCTTCACTCGCTAACTTTTGTATAATACGGTATCGTTGATATGCTAAGGTCGATATAGTATAGCTGATGTAGTTCCTATATAATATATTTCAGGTTTAAACATAGAACCAACCGCTGCATTCATAAACAGAATAAAATATCAAATCACAAAAATCAATAGCTCAACAAAAAGCACGTAGCAGCACTGATTAACAAAAAGCTCTTTATTTCAGCACAAAATCGATTATACGACACTTTTAACAAATTAGTGTGAAACGCAATATGTAAAAAAACACAAAGATTATCAATGGTTTTTTTTATAAGACAGCAATTAGTCCAATTTTAAACCAAGATGATTTTGTTTATGCATCACACATTTCACTATAATAAAACAATACTACTTTTACAAAACAAAGAAAGTAGATTGTGATAGTATAAATAAAAAATATACATACAAATTAAGTATTTAGCAACTAAACACCTGTTGAGCCAATGAATGAATAATGGACCAATCTTCCAAGCATTGTCGCTCAGTCAAAGAATAACCAAGGATATCAGCTTGCTGTAACTCCCAATCTTTCCAACGTTTATAGAAACTAAAAATGAAGCAGATTCAAAAACAATTCTCATAAAAAAAATGTAACAGTAAATCTATTAGCTATACCAATATAAATATTCATTTTATTTCATCTCTATATTTGCCCCCTGACTCGCAGTAAAAGTGCCGGGGCGCTATAAATAGGGAAATTGTCAAGCAATTACCCCGACCTGCTTCCGGAGATGCCAACATATTGCTCTCCTGTTAAAATTTTTGTTTTATAGAGATATCGCTGAAATTTACAACTGCTTGCTAGGACTACCAAGCAGGGAAAGTAGCGTAAAATGTCTTTCTCAATGACGCAGCAAATAAGCGCGAGTACGTTTTGAACAGAGACCACGTCGTTTACAACCACGGCGCTCTTAACCACTCGATCAATTTGAAAACATTTCTCATACAAAAAACACAACTGCGGATCTATTAGCTTTACCAATATAAAATTTTAACGAAAAACATTTTTTAGATTCCTCAACTTCACCTCATTTCACAACTTGGCATTTAGAGATGCAAAATTCAAATTTAAAATTCAAACTTCACATTCAAAATTTGAAAGTTTTATACCCAACAACCGTAAATAACATAAAAAACGGCAAATAAAAACCATGTTTGTGCAAAAACCAAAAATTTTTAAAAATTAAAATTTTATAAAATTTATCGTAATGCAATCTTAAAATGATTATAATAATATGTAATTTTATTTAAATTTCAAAAAAATTTATTTTTTCTATGGAAAGCCAAACTTAAGTTCTAAAAAAGAACATGAAGTACTGTATTTTTGAATCTTTACACACTAATCGAAATTTATAAAAAAATTACAAGCATTTAATAGAGGTTGACTAACACAAAATAATCAAAAAAAAATCAATAAACAGAAAGTATAAAACGAACCTCTTGACTATCACCTTTGGTTAATAATTCATAAAATCAATAAGGAACAGAAATAAAAATCTATTATAAATAGTAAGGTTAGAACAATTTTCATCGTAAAAGTAAGCTTCTCACTCAACTATAAAAGTAGCCCAATCACGTGATTTCATGACGCGTCACTGCTGCTACATTAAAAATAAAATTAACTAACCAAATCATGTGCAATTTGTGCATTGTATAGCGCATTGACCATAATAAAAATCGCCACTTTTCCGAAGTCCGCAAATCAAACACGTATTGATATATTGCTTTAGGCTTAGTTTGCCCTTGATTACCTTTTAATTGATTATGTAGAAAAACCATAATGTCATCTCAAACATTAAGAAAGAGATTGTTGAATTGTTTTGTTAAATTAAACAAGACATATGACAATTCGAAAAAAATATACAGGGTGTCCACAAAGTCTTTAGGCAATTTTATAAATTTATTAAAAAATTTTGAGAAGTGTTATCAAAATAATTTTTTTGCATATTAATCAGTTATTACTAAAGTTTTTGCTAATATCACTTTTTTATTTCAGAGATGAATTAGATAAATAAAATAATTGAAATTAAATAAATAAAAGAATTTGCTCTTAACATTTTGGAAAAAATTCAAGAGGATGGTCACTTTCTTAACCGCATTTGCTTTAGTGATGAAGCAACTTTTCATGTGTCTGAAAAGCTTAACAAACATAATGCAAGAATTTGGGGAACTGATGGACTGATGGGAACTGGTGGAATATGTTCATGCTTTTACATATATTTTAAGGATTGATCATATTCTTCGAGCCAAACTCTGCTATGGTCCCACCAATGCACCGCCCCCATAGCAGCGTTTTATTAAGCCAATAACCCCGGTCTTACATTTTATTTTCTTTCTTTTTTTCTTTCTATTTTTTTACACAACTTTATAATGAGGTGAAGCAACCTTGCTTCTATATTATACAAGTCACACCTTTCATCGCTAATTAGCAAGTCACAACGTCAACTCGTTTTGTTGCTTCTTCCTTTTTCTAACCCCGTCTTTCAACAAACTCACAAACTTTTCAACATTTTGTTATTTTGTTCATGTGGCGGAGCAGAAATAAAAGAAACTGAACTGAACTGAACTGAAAACCCACACATTACTAGGGAAATTGAACGTGACAGCCCAAAGGTTAATGTGTGGTGCGGATTTTTGTGTAACAAAGTTATTGGACCATTTTTCTTTGATGAAAAGACAATAAGAACAGACATTTACCTTGATACTCTAATTGAATATGTAGGGCTCATATAGAAGTTTATCAATGCTTTGAACAAAAACTTCACTATTTACTTGATATTATTTAAACAATTCCGAGATTTCCAACTTCAGTTGTAATATTAAAAAAATTTTTTAATTGTCTAAGGATTTTGTGGACACCCTGTCTAAATTTGACTTAAAGAAAAATAAAGTACGACGAATCAAATGAAATTTCAAAATACCTAGTTCCGCAATCTTTTAAGCTCTCAGACATAGCATTTCTAAGCACATTGTCACGATCGAAGACACCCCAAGTGGCTTGCAAAACCGAATCCAGCAAGCAGTCGCCGGCCGAACGGTTCCACAGTGAATAGAGTCGATTGTTGCAATCCCCTAACCTCAACAAAGAGGGCGACCAATTTATGGCTGACTCTTCTTCAAGTTCTAAAAACAAAATTGTACTGAATTTCAGTCCTGAAAGATCATGTAAAATCTAAAAATAAACTGCTACAAACCATGAAATAAGAACTCTATAAATATCGAGAAATTTAACGTGGCAAAGTTTAAAATAATTCAAAGCGATATTAAGAGTATCGATTTATCAAAAGGACTCGGTATGTAAATAACTTCAATTATATTGAACGGTTATTCAAATTAACCAACAACATCAGTCGACAAGACGATTTCAGACATTTCCCGTAGCGTACAGACGAATTGAAAATACAACAAGGAATCAAAGAGAGAATAAAAAGAAGCCGCAAGCTATCAATACGGTTCAATGAGCAATGCGCATGCGCAATGCAAGAATAAGTTAAACGAAAAATCTAGAACCTCACCAATGAACGTTCATAGTTATTAGTTAACTGCAAGGGCAGTTTCTAAGCAGTTTAACCGTAAACCAAATAATGCGTTCGCGCCAACACCGCAATGACGCACTGCAAGTAGTAGCAAGAAACAATCGATAACAAATAATTTTTCACGACGTCAAGGCAATTTATCAAATCGGAAAATAACGTGAAGTAAAAATCAATTTTCACCTTTTTGAACGTCTTGATCCAGCATTTCGTTAAAAAGAAGTTGTTGAATTGCAGATGGAAAATCGGAAATTTCTAAAATTTTGCAAAATTTATCAATAAGTATATTTATATCAATTGATCAATGCAGGGCAACAAATTTAAAACGTAATCAATTGATAACAGTTAAAAATACAAAATGAAAGTATAAAACTTATCTGTTAACACAATTTGATAATTTTTTATTTTGGTTTTTTTCTAATGCTGCTTCATAAAATATAATGCCAATAACACTCAGGCCTGAAGTACACTTTTACAGCACTTTTAAGAACTGATGTCTTACTTAGACATCAATCTCCTTGAGTATATAATTACAAAACGGTTAAATAACAAAGCAAGTACTTTTTTTGCAAGAAAGTATTACTTAATGTAAAAAGAATAAACACACATACAATTTAAAAAATACAAATATTACAACAGTGATTGCCCACCATTTCTGCTTTGCGACTCCTTTTAAATACTTTTAAAAAATTGCGCCAGTTTCAAAGCAAAATTTTGGAAAAGATCATAATAAAAACAAGAGTGTTTGTAATGAGTTACTTATGTAACTTTACAATCAATCAGCGCATCCTTTCCCAGCAAACACACCATGTGAATTCCACAAAAAATCCACATGGTTTTTACGTAAGTCACGTAAAAGTTACGTGAAATCTGCGGGAAATTGCTGTGTTCGTAGGAAACCAGCTTGTAGTAGTGCAGTCATATGTGAAATTTTTTGGTGATAACAAAATCAGCCTCATCTGTTAGTTGACATTATATTTCGTTTTATTTTTTGATGAAAGAGTAAAAAAATTACTCTAATAGAGATGTGTCCTAGAAAGGAGCAACAACGTTCTGTGTTAGCTCTAATATAATAAAAAAGAGGCAAACAAATCACACTAAAGCTGAATAAACGATTTTTAGTTGTGACTATCCTGATTTACTATCCAAATATGCACGAAAACAAAATTGACCAAAGTTTCTCAACCTTTCAGTCACGAACCCCTTAGAGGTAGCAAAACGGTAACAGTTATGTAAAATGAAATAAAGTTGTGAAAAAAAGTAGATTGTATGAAAATTCTGGCAGGCGTCATCAATCACTGAAGGTTAAGAAACACTGACATAGATATTATGTAAGTGCAACCATAAAACATTTAAACATACCGTCAGATAAGACGAGGTACAAAATTATATCGGCTTTCGGCGTATTTCGGCGTATAAGGCGACCGTCAGATAAGACGAGGTACAAAATTAAATCGGTTTTATATACCATAAAGACTTTTATATCGGTTGTATAAGACGATTCGTTCGGTTGTATAAGACGTTTTTTGACTTTAAGGGTCGTCGTCTTATACGCCGAGATATACGGTACTTGCTTTTGCAGTTAGATACAACAATATGGCTGTCTAGTTGAATTTTTTCATTTGTTTTTTTAGTGCTTCAGAAAAAATAATGCAAATTTAATTTAGAATTATTAATTAAAGGAGTTAAGCTGAAATTTTCTATTAAACTTGCGCAAACTTTTTCAAAAACACAAAAATAAGTTTAAGGCAGGCACTGAACTGAGATCATATCAATAAAAAAAATTTCAGTCATGTTTTATTCAGCAAGTTGATCACAATCACGGTGCTTTTAACCATTTGTCCACCCTGCCAACTCCTGGATTATGCTAAAATTAGCAACATATTTGAAGGTATAAACATTGCCTACCTATAGGCAGTTGAAACGTACTACACTCAGATAAAAATCGACAATGTAAATCTCCTTTAATAGTTCGAAGACTCATCATAATCTCACGACGAATTAAATCAGCAATATCAGGACTTAAATGCGATGGATTGCGCTTAAATCCACGTGGAGCAATCTAAAAAAAATGAGTCTTGGAATTAGACAACACCCATTATCATAAAAGTATTTCTTCAATCACTCACCTCAGGCGTCAACAACAAACCTAAAATATTATGTCTTTGAAACCGTATGGCAAGATGAACTAAAGTATGACCAACATCAAAAGCAGATGGTCGATCGAGAGAGTTTATTTCATCAAATGTTAAACAACGAGCAATATTACCGCCATGAGCCATATATGCATCAACAGCTTCTGCATTTCCATCAACAACTCCTGGGATCAAAAATATTGTTTAAAAGCATTCTCAATGCATTTGAATAGCCCAAGAAAATATAAATAATTTTGCGATACTACACAGCAAAACCAAATTCATAACATTTCTATTTTCGAATGTTTTCGACTTTTTAATCCATTATCTGCCACCGTTTCATTTATGAAATGCAGAAAAAAATGTATATTTTTCTAATTAAATAGAATTAAACACTTTTTGTTGATATAGTAATGTTAGTACATGCCTAACCAAAGTGTTATTAGCCCTACTTTTGCCATTTTTAATATGCATGTGAAATTGTACAGAAAAAAAAAGTACCAATTTTACTTATGTTTTAGATAATTTCTAGAAAAAAAAATTTTTTTATAAATAATGAAACCTAATATTCTGTTAGTAATAGCATCATAAGGATTTAAAACACCCATCTGATGTGCTAGTTTATATTTTTTTAAAAATATGCAAGTTTAATTTGCATTATAGTTCTGTGTCCCATGCAATAGCTATTGTCATATTATTGATAAATTTCAATTTTTGGGATTCCTTGAAAATATAGCACATTTAAAAGTGATGTAAAATTTGTTTTTTACTCTTAAAAGAGTAAAAAACTGTTTTTTTTACTGAGCAATGCCACATCCAAAGAAAGCTTTAAACAAGATGAAATTGCAACAATTCTCCAAGAAATAAGTAATTAATGAAAACATTAAAGACTACGTAATTGATATATGGCAATTATTCTCTCCTAGGCTGTAGAATTGACTGATGAAGAAAAGTTGGATGAGGATAATCTTGCAGATGGAAATATAAATGAATTAGCTGGAACATATGAAGTTCAAGTTGTTGATGAAAAACCAAATAAAGATGAAAATACACTGTAGCAAAACAAAAAATCAAAGGTTTCCCAATTACTTCTTTTAAAATAAAAACTAAATCCAGTTTGCACAGAAGAAATAACTGAAACAACTGAAATAAATTATGTTATGCTAGAAAAATATAAAAATTACACAATTAAAGAATTCTTTGAACTCCTATTTAACATAAAATTGCTTGAAGAGATAAATCATTAATGCATTGAAAGATGTATCAATCACAACATATGCTGATGACATAACAATTACTGCATCTCACACCAAACACTGTAAGGCCCAACAACCATGTATGAATGGGCCATTCAGCCATATCTTCACAAAATATATTTCAGCCATATCTTCACAAAATATATGAATGGGCCAACACTAATAACCTTCATATAAACACAGACAATACTACCACCACACTTTTTACACCAAGCCCAGCTGAATATGGCACAACTCTATCACTTAAATTAAACAACCAAACACTACCAATAACAAAACACCCCAAAATTCTTGGAATGACTCTTTACCAAAAACTGACATTTTCACAACATATAAACGTTACACGACTAAAGCAAGACAAACACATATTATTTTCAAAGCACCCACTTCTACCAAATGGGCTAAACAAAGAAATTAATTGTCTCTACATTTAAAGCTATCACTCATTCCACTTTAGAATATACAAACACCATATGGAACCCTATCATATCAAACACCAACATCAAGAAACTGCAAAATATTCAGAACACAGCTTTGTACATCACTACTGGCTACAGACAAGATACAAACAATCAATACTTATGCAACAAAACCAAGGTCCTTTCAATGGATACCTATCTCAAACTTTAAGCTATTCAATTTAAACATCTGATTTAAACACAAATACATCCTTTACATGTTTTTAATGCATACTCAGATTCACGCAAAAACATGAAAGCCACAATCTTTCATAACAATAAGCACATTAACATCATCTTCTCAGAAACAAACATATCAACTGAGGAATGAAGAGAAAACCTCTAACATATTCAAATTACCATCACTCACAATACCTCAGTTTTAGAAAAAACAACAAAGTTACTAACACCACACTTTATGAGATTTATTCATCAGAACAATCTTATGCATACAAAACTGGCACAGCTCAAAGCCAGCAAATCACCACTTCTGCAAAGTTTACATACAGCAAACACTGAAACTTACATGTGCAATGCTCACTATACTTGTCACACACACATGACACTAATTACTTTTTTAATTGTAGTCAAGTGTTAACACAACACAATGCCACTAGTCTGTGGAAATAGCCTTTAGAAGCACCAGAGATAATCCAAGAGTGGGAATCAAGATTGGCCTTTTTCAGAGGTTAAGAGATGGCTACTCCAAGATATTCTTGGAGGAGGGGCAGCAACAACAACAACAACAACAACATTATAGCATTGAACATGCAAAACAGAGAAATGATTATCTATTTACCTAAGTAGTAATAAATTCAAGTCTTCATTAAAATCCTTTTACTGAGTGGCTATCACTAGGAACCCCAAGAAGACAAATATTTTGGGGCTATAGAAAAATGCTGGTTTGCATACAACGCAATGACTAGAGAAAGATCAAACAATTTTTCCAGCTTTCTGAGTTCTTTAACTTAGATAAGTTAAATTTGCAAAAGAAAGACCTTATCTTAATAAACTAAAAGAGAGTTATATGCAATTTCGAGTTTTTGATTTTTGTCCTGGGATAAAAACAATCTTGCTAAATATTCTTTGATAATTTTTTCAAAAGCTTTCAAACCCTTGCAATGAAAGCTAAGGGAACCATTTGAAAGAATCTTTGCAAAGATCATGAAGAAAAATGAGAGCATATCTATTGACTATAGATTGGACTGGATAATAAAATACTTGTCATTAGGCAGAATGACAATAAATTTGTCTTAGTAGCAACAAACTATAGTACAGTATTCCTAACTGTTAGTGCCAAAGGATATTTCCAGAAAGAAAAGCATTTGAACATCAATCAAATGGCAAGGACTTGCACTCATGGCAAGAAGTGGTGCTTCTTTGTGTTGACACAGTTTTTTAATATCACAGTTGTGAATGCTTGGCTTCTGTATTAGGAAGCATCCAATTGAGAATTTAATCAGAAGACAATATAAGAAGTTGACAATTTAAACTTTAACCAATAAATTAAAAGATTAAGCACCTTTATGCAAATGATTCTTCTTTTCTGTTAAGTGTTTTTTAATTTTCTTTTTTTGATTTCTTTTAATTTAAACTTAAAAATTACTTTCATTTGTTAAACAATTTAATGAAACTAAAAATTGACTAAAGTTATGATTCTATTGCCTTCAACTTATTTGTTACAATGTAAAATCATTCATGCATTGCATAAATAATTAATTTTCTTTGTTTTTACACATTAATTGTTAATTTGATTTTAATTTCAAGTTTTTCTTGAAAAGGCTTAAGAAGTCAAAAACATTTAAAAAGGGAAATTTTATGAATTTGGTTGTGCTGGAGTGCTGCTTAGTATTGCAACATTATGGTTAAGAAAAATTTATTCCTAGTTGAAATTATAAAACAATTTTCCTGAGCAAATTCTAAAACATATCAGCAAAAGCACACAAGCAGTTACTAAAACCAAAGCCTTTATTTCATTTTATCTCTATATTTATCCTCCCAATTTGCAGAAAAGTAAAGGTGCTAAATAGAAAAAGTAATTAACCTGACCTGCTTCCATTGCTGTCCAGTTGAAATTTAAAAATTTTTTTTTAGTTTTATAGAGATATAACTGTAATTCAGAACTGCTTGCCAAGATCACCAAGCAGAAAAAGTGCCATAAAGGGCTTTTCCAAGGATACAACAGAAGCATGCAAGTAGATTTTGAACCTATATCATGTTGATCACAATCACAGTACTCTTATTCACACAACCACACTGTAGCCTCAATATAGGCCTTCAAATTTAATATAAACTAACAATGCTATATTACACAGGAAAAAAATGTTGGCATTCTTACCAATACATGCTTTAAGAAACAGCCAGTTTAAGTTTCGAGTTCTGTTTTTTAATGACCTCTTGTCAATTAATTCAAGACAACCAGGCGAATACAAGTGATTAGATGAGTTGCTTCTTGATACTTTTCCTGAGTTGCCACTTTTATTAGTCCCAGTCAATTCATTTAATGATGAGTTTGGCTGCAGTAAAAATTCAATAACTTAATTTAATTATTTGTTTATAAATACCTGCACCAACACATGTAGTGAAAACAAGTCCTTAGTTGATAAAAAAAGTAGCTAGCAGTCCATGAAAACTGTTCAAATAACAGTAATAGTTAAGTAAGAACCATGTATTTTTTTTGTTTAAACTGATAAATACTGATAAGGATTTTACATTAATTGATATTTTACTTGAAATGTAATCTATCTGAAGCCATACCATTTTAACAAAAAAGTGTTTAGTCATGGACAATTGATTAGGTTTCAAAATAGATTACAAATTTCTAAACCTCTCAAAGAGTTTGAACTTACTTGATTAACCTTTTTTTTCCTTTGGCGATTATTTCGATGTTGAGTAGAAGTAGGTGCTTTTGTATCATCAGATGAATACGAACTACCTGATGACACACTAGATGAAGGAGATTTATGCTTATTGCAGTAAGCATCTTGAGACAAAGTTATATCTATGGATCTTGTCAAATTTTCAGTGTTATATGAAGTTAAATTGTTATCTAAATCTTGTAAACCTTTTAGCTTTGTAAGATTGCTTTTACTATCAACAATGAATTGATCTAATGATGTTTTACTTGAAGTAGCAGCATTGACATTTTCATTTTTATTTTTCTTCAGTTGTTTTTCTTCAATAATACAGTTATGAGTAGCTCCTTTTTCATTATGGCACATGACACATTTTCTTGATGCATTCCAGTTTTCATAAGTGCAAATACCACATAACCATTTTCCAGATATATTTGCATTATCTTTTGAAAAGCATGCATTCTGACATTCTTCTAATTTTGCTTGGGTATTCTTGTCTTTATGAGAATTGCATTGAGTACAAAATGCATTATACTCTGGATTAGAAAAATAACAGACTGAACAAGACCAAGATTTATTGGAAATCAGAGAAAAATTGTTTGCTTCATCTTGATATTGAGTAATAGCAGTGTTTGCTTCGTTAAACTGGTTACTTGCAGCAACAGTTAAATTCTTTCCTGCAGACTTTGATGAACAACTAGGAGGACAAATTATAAAATCAGAAAAAGAATTATTGGTAGACTCACTTTCAACATCATGAATTACTAATGGTTTTTCACGTGTAACTGGTGGAAACTGTATAACTTCTGAACCTCTGGGGTGCAAGCAAATAGAACATTTGCTGGATGCTTGATAATTGTCAAATGTACACATAGAACAAGACCATTTTTTTTCATTTTTATTCATTTTAAGTTAAAATCTGAATAAATAATACAAAGTGTTATGAACAAAAGTTAAAAATTAGTTGATAAAAAATATCAAGAACACTTTTATGAGTAAATAAGTGACAAAATTCTGTACAAAATGTATGCAGTTTATAGGTGCTTTTTTTAATCCAAAGGTTGAAACTAGTGGTTCTCAACCTTTTTATCCTTAACAATCTTTTTCCAATTCTTTCTGTAGTAGACACTTTCCTAGCTGTATGGAAAATAAACTTAAAAATTTTAGTCTTCAGTTCTTTATATAGTAAAGCACCATATATGCTTAATTTAAAAGACATGCCTTCTTATTTAATGAAAAGTTGCTTATCTTCTAAAGACTTTAAAAATTTCCAAATATCTACCTTACCTGTCATGGGAAATGATATTAAGTAATAAGATAATGTCAGCTTGATTTCTTTTTTTTCATTTTCAATCCAGCAAACACTAAGTGGCATAATTCATAGCTGCTTACTTTACCCACTTCTAATAATAAGTTTTTAATTTTTTGGTTGCAGCATAAACATAATTTTAGCAAAATGTAACAATGATTATGATGAGGAATCAATAGCCACCATTTTATTATTTATATTTGCAAAGTTTTATTAAAAAAACTGAACATTTTTGACTTTTATAAGTCCTTATCAAAACATCATAAACCATAAGACAACAATTACATTCTCAAGTCTGTGCTCACACTGGTATTAATTAAAAAGCAATGAAATCAATTCAGTAATTTAATTAAAAAGCAATGACAATCAATTCAGCAATGTTACTGTTGATGTAATAATTACTAAATTGTCATTGCTTTGTAATTAAATTAGCCGTAGCAGTGTGACAATAAACTTGAGAAAACTGCTGTATATATTGTAGTTTAATTGTATGTAATTGTCACTTTATGGTCTATTGTTAAATTGTGTTAATTTAGATGCTTTGATTAGGACATGTGGAAGTCCAAAACATTCAGTTTTTTTTTAATAAAACTTTGCAAGTATAAATGATAAAATGTTGGTGATTGACTGCTATTATTTTCGATTTGATTCTAAAAATTACCACTCTTCTTAAAAAAGCGATATTATCACTTAATTCTATTTTTAGTGTACCCAGTTTAATTAACACAGCTAATATCTCAAAACAAACCAATTAAATATTTGTTTAATAAGTTAAAAATAAATTTAAACTAAAAATTTTTTTGTGATCAACTCTGGCATTGAACCTACTTTTCCATATCTTCTGATTGTCTTTAAATATCTATGCTTCAACTATTCTACATCACTTGCCAGTGAAAAAAAATCCTCTTATATCTGTACAGTTGTGCCTCATTAGTACAAACAAGCTGTTCAGTAGTTATTCAAGAATTTTATTATTATTTTTAATGTTTCATTATTTTCCATTTAATCTATTTGCATATTCATTTAAATTTTTTGTTGTTTCTGTTATGTTTCAGATAATCACCTGAAGAGCCATTTTTTGGTGAAACAGACTGCTGCAATTGGGTTATTCCATGTCAAGTGTCCTAGTGGCCCCAGTTTGACCCTACCCAAATTCTCTAAAACTTTTTCAAAATGTTGTGTAGCATGATTGAGGAATGTCTTAAAAATTTTAGCGTAATAGTTGGGTATTTTTAAAATTTTAATACTTCAAAGTTTTAGATAGCCGCAATGAGAGCTGACATTCTGTTATTTGGTAACACTTTCACAGATGCATATCTCTAATTTCAAAAATCACAGGAAGCTAATTTTTATATATGTGTTTAACTTTTGGTATGCTTTTTATATCTCATGCAACAAAATAGTAGTCTTGTATTGTGGGGAGTTTATGAACTGTGAAAATTGCTCCTTTTTTATGCAAAAACATAATTTGGGTCAATTTTGAATGCTTGTAACTTTTGAACAAAAAAGAGGATGATTGATAATTGCTACTACATTACAACTTGATAAAGTTTGAGTAAAAATACTGCATTGTTGAGAAAGTTAATTTAATTCAAAACAAGGACCAAACGCAAAAATTGTATAAAAATATTCCTGCAGGTATTCATGTAAAAGATTTTATTAGTGAAAGAGCATTTCTTTATAAACTTGCACAGAGAGTTTCATTCTTGTGACTCAATTGTTAACGGTTAATATGGGAATGCATTTGACCTCCCACATTAAAAAAAATTTTTTTGCATGTCTAAGGATTGCCTAAATAGCATGTCGTAAAAACTTAAAAATAAAAGTTTAAAAACGATGATTACATGTGTGAGTGTGACAAAACACCTTTTTAGAAAGGTTTATTACTTTTTGTAATCAAACAATGATGTATAATTTATTCAGATATCTTAAATTTGAACTTTCATCCAGTGGTTTTTAATGTCCAAATTTCATGAAATGGTATTAAAAGTTAATATTTATTACATCCTTAGCTAAGTATAGTTTAGGAAAAAATAATTAACATATATTTTGGTGTATAAAACAACCCTTATAGTCAAAAAACCACTTTTAAAATTGGGGGTCGTCTTATACAACTGATATAAAAGTCTTTATTTTATTTATATAAATTTATAAAATTTTGCTCTAATATTGTACCTCATCTTATCTGACGGTTGCCTTATACGCCAAAATATACGGTATGTATATATTAAACATTGTAGTCACACACACTTAAAATATAATCAGAAACAAAAGAATAATACCCTCAGCTATTTTCCCAAGTTTAAAAATTTTGATCACTGTTACAAGCCATACAAGAATATTTACTGATCAATTTATGAATTTAAAATGAATATTATATGAATAAATCTATGATTTCTTAGCCATATTATCGATATTTTGTATAAATGCTGTCACAGCATGGATTAATTATTTGCTGAAATTTCTAATCATTTTCTTAATTTGAATAATGTTGATCTCATGATTGAGACTTTTACAGCAAGATGCTTGTCTGCAATTTTCTCTATAATTAGCTTCCAGAATTGTTTGCATGTAAAGTTTTAGCATCTCTTTTCAAGTCTTTTGGACCATTAATTTTGATAAGCTAAAACAAAAAGGAAAATATCAATCATAGTTGACGTGTTCTTCTTTCTCTTTTTTTTTCAAAAGTTACAAGCATTCAAAATTGACCCAAATTATGTTTTTGGATAAAAAAGGAGCAGTTTTGGCAGTTCATAAACTCCCCACAATATAAGATTACTATTTTGTTGCATGAGATATAAAAAGCATACCAAAAGTTAAACACATGTATAAAAAATTAGCTTTCTGTGATTTTTGAAATTAGAGATATGCATCTGTGAAAGTGTTACCAAATAACAGAATGCCAGGCTCTCAGCGCAGCTATCTAAAACTTTGAAGTATTAAAATTTTAAAAATACCCTAACTATTATGCTAAAATTTTTAAGACATGCCTCAATCATGCTACACAACATTTTGAAAAAGTTTTAGAGAATCTAGGGAGGGTTAAACTGGTAACTTCAAAAATTTTAGGACACTTGACATGGAATGATTCAATTTTTAATTTTACATTTTATGTGTAGTGTTTTAACCTAAATAAACAAAGTTTTTGATATATACCTTTCAAATTAATTAAAGTATAGTTATTTTTAAAAATGTTTTTAATGTATTAGCATGAATCTAGTTGTGTTGTCATTTAATAGCAACATTAAAATGTATACATAATCAAAACATTTGTATAAAAATTTATTTATAAACCCTCAAAAAAATTTGGTGATGTTAAACAGGAACTGGTTGTTTAATATAAAATGCTTCGCTCTTAAATTTTTATCTTATAATACCTGGATACTCTGGGAAAGCTAAATGTAAAAGAAAAACAATGGTGCAAAAAAATGTTAACCTTACACCCATTTTCATAATACATATTATTTTAAACATATAGTAAGATATTATTTTATTTATTTTATATCTATATTTATCCTTTTGACTCTCAGGAAAGCAATGGAGGCGCTAATAACATAGGGTCAAGCAATTACCCTGACCTGCTTCCAAAGATGCCAAGATATTGCTGCTGCTTGTATTTTAATAGAGATATTACTGTAATTTAGAACTGCTTGCCAAGACCACCAAGCAGGGGAAAGTGCCATAAAGTGTCTTTTCCAAGGACACAACAAAATGGAGCGAGTGAGTTTTGAACAGAGTCCATGTTGATCATAAGCACATCACCTTAACCACTCAACACAATATTAATAAACAAATAAATCTTATAAAGATTTTTTGTTTACTTACCTGACTTCTTAAGTAGCAATTAATAAAATCAAGACAGAAACTTTTTAACTGGTTAAAAAAAACTATTAAAAACATTTAACAGTTTGTAAAATTTAATTTAAAAATAAATATTACTTTGCAAGTCAATATTTTTTAAAATTTAAAAATAAAACCCTTTTGAAACAATAATAAAATTGTAGAAATTAATGAATCAAAAAAATTTAATGAAATTTTTATCATAAAAATTTAAGTCTCTTCAAGAAATCACCAGAAGCAATTTTTGTTTGTGAAACTAACCTGGATCCCCTTGCAATTACCATCTCTTCTTGAAAGGTCCTATTTCTCTTGGTTTCTCTTTTATTCCATCCTGGTGCCAAAAGGGGGATTCTGGGTTAGTTTCACCAAGAAAATCGTTTATGGTAACTTCTTGAAAAGACCCTAATCTTTTTGTTAAACTAACCCAAAATCCCTCTTATAACAGTAGAATGGAATAAATAAAATCCAAGAGAAAAAGGATCTCTTCAAAAAACAATAATAACCACATGAGGTCTGGGTTAGTTTCACCTAAAAAAATTGCTTATGGTGACTTTTTGAAAAGACCCAAAATTCTTATTACATTTAGTTATTTTTCGATATCTTAAAAATGTACAAGTCAGCATGGTTGGAATGGTCAACTAGATTGACACAGATGACTTGATTAGTTAAAAATATTCATTTATCATTGAAAACAATTATACAGGGTGTATCATAAATACTGTTAAAGAAAAATATAGTCAGAAAACATAATAATTTATTGAATTTGAGCAAATTGTATATTTTACACAATATACAAAAACCAATAAAGAACCACTGAAAAAAAATTTATTCAAAATGATCGCCCTTGACTTTGATTACAGCTTGTAATCTGCGCGGGAAGTCTTTTATCGCAGCACGCAGAATACTTTGGTCAATTTCTGACCAAGCCTTTATTAATTTTTGCTTCAAAACACTAATTGATGGTGCAGGAGTTGCACATGCCTTTTTCTCTAAGATTGACCACACAAAATAATCCAGGACATTCAGATCTGGCAAGCTTGGAGGCCATTACACCACTGTTGCATGACGTTTGCTGTGTGAGATGTTGCACTGTCCTGTTGGAACGTCCAATCACCGTTAGGATACTGTTTTTCAGTCCAAGGAAGAAGTCCAGACTCTAAAATATGGCTAATGTAATGATCTTTGTTGATTTTTACTCCACTTGGAACAAAAATGAGGGGAGACTTCCCTAAAGAGGAAACAGCAGCCCAAACCATCAGACTAGCGGGTTTTTGGGTTCTCCTGATTTTTCTGGCATTAGTAGGTATTGCTTCAGCTGATTGTGCAAGTATCCTATCATTTTGGTGATTGAATGCTGCCTCTACGGTAAACAATTTCTCATCACTGAAAATGATGTTGCTTAGCGTGCAGTCTCGGGATCTCTTTAACAGAATTTTTGATCTGTCCAATCTCTTCTTTCTGGTTGCTTCAGAGAGCAACTGACACTTTTTCAACTTGAAGGGATACATCCCCAGATCATTTCTACACAGTTGATGAATAGTCATAGGGGACGTTTGGTACTCTTTTGCCAACTTTCTCATCGATCTCTTCGGATTTCTTCGGATTTTCTCTCTAACCGCCTTTACTAATTTTGGGGTCCTTTGAGACCTTGGACGTCCAGATCGTGAACGGTCGTTGATGCCTTTAGTATCCTCATACCTGTCCAATGTTCGTTTTATGAACATTGCATTCAAATTGAGGTGTTTCCCCATTCTCAAAATATCACTTCTTGTTTTCTTATTCTCATACTGCTCCACAACAAACTTCCTTTTCACTAAAATAGACATAGAATGAATAAAATATACTGGAAGTTTAAAATTTAAGTATATTTATTAATACTAGGGCTAATACATTCAATCTGGACAAAAAAAACATTATAAATCGATTTTGAGGGCATAAATCGATTGTAGAAAATTTTTAACAGGACTTTTGGTACACCCTGTATTTCTAATGTCAATAAGTTAAGCATTATTAATCATTTAGCTTCAACAAGTTGGCAAGGTTAACTATATAAAATATTTAAATTTTATTAAAACTGATAATATTTGTGAGGTACATAAATATAGAAATCATAATCATTTGGCAAGGTAACTCGTTTTGAAAATGTGAGCTTGACTAGATTGGTTAGATAAAGTAATTTAGCAAAGCTTATTAAAAAGTTCATAAGTTTTTTTAAAACTATTTATAAATAACTGTAAGCAATATTTAACATTCAGTTAACCTTTTTAACTTTTAAAAATTTACAACAATTATTTTGGTTTCCTATAATTATTTACAATACAAATATGATAGGTTTTAACGTAAGTTAATTATTTCATATTTCTAACCACACCAAACACACTAACCTGTACATTTTAAAAAAACTCAATTTTTTTCAAAATTTGATTCAATAATGTTTTACAAATAAATTTATAATTTAACATCCTAATTAGAAATATACGAACAATCTTGATGCCAAAAAATTCAAGAAATTTATAAAACCAAAGGTTGAATGGTTTCTCATAACAAGGTTTAAAAACAAACTTAAAAAAAGACTCTATGCAAAAATTCTTTCAGCTTAAGTGCAAAATGTCAAAATCAGGTTCTTGAACATACTGAAACATTTGGACATTTTAATTGACCAATGTTTATTTATAATATATCAAATTATGAATATCAAATAAATCAAAACATCAAATGTGAGTGTGACACAAAGGAACATACAGCTGAGCCCAAATCTATCACCATCCAAATGAGGTCTATGCTCTTTTAGATGTTGACAAGTACCTGGTGACCAGGCTAACAAAAACATGTCCAGACATTTAGTTGACCTTCCACATCTCTTCCATCCCCCCAAATAAAAAAGATAAATCAAAATAATCATACGTGGCTAAGAAATCTTTTTTAAACTTGATATACAGGAGTCTAACATAGTTTTATTTATAATCTTATACAATTCCAAATAGACTATTTTAACACTGTATATTCATTGCATTTCAGTTTATTTGACATTTTGATTTTACTTATAAGATACAAAATACTGCTGCTATACTAATTAATGTGTATTAAAAATCTGCTTATATCAAATTTACTCTTGTAACTTATGCAGATTTAAATATAACTTTTAAATGCTCAACTTTCAATATATTTAATTAATATCAAAGAACTACTAGTGATAATGTTAATTAAAAGTTAATCTTATAGTCATTTAACAAATTTTCTTGAAATTCTAAAAGTTTTATAATAAAGTAGAAGATTGGGTGTAAATGATACTTTTATTAAATGCCATTTGTTTTTGTAATAATACCTGTCAATGTGTCACAATTTAAATTCTTCAATTAGGCAGACGATTTAATTGAGTTTTAATGAAGATGCATTTCGCGTGAAACGTCCTAGAATCTTCATCCGTGGGGTTGAACTGATCCACTAAGATTTTTAACAAATTAAGCTTGCGTCACAATTTAAAATACAGTTAAAAATTCACCTAAAAGAAACGAAATATTGGTTAATTGTTTCATAAATGAAATTGTCACTATTCTTTGGCATTTTTTGTCGATACTGTTGTATTGATTTTTCTGAAATTGACAACGTACTCTCACGGTTTTTGAGAAATTGTAAAGCTCTTCTGATTTAATGCAGCACATAGGCAAGAAATACGCTGTGCAAGTTAGAAATAATAATACTATTATTCTGCTTTAATTATTTTTTCGTCTTTTACACTAAAATACAAAAGCAAGTAGGTATGGTTGAGAAATCCATTTAAAAGACCACAGAAGAATAAAAAACATTGTCATTCTTTAAGATAAAAGAAAAAAATATTAATATGAAACTTTTCTGGAAATTGGAAAACTGGATAAGGTTTTTTAAAAATTAGGATAAAGTTGAAAAATTAATACGTATAGACCAGTGGTTCTTAACCTTTCTGTTTCCAGGTACCATCCAAGTAACTTTTTGTTACACTAAATAGCACAAATTTTATAAGAAGATTAATTTCTTGGATTTTCTTGAATATAAATAGTAATATTATTTACTACGGTGGTAGCCTATCTGTTTTTCCTAAACAATTATCTTTATGCGCAACCCATAGCACCCGCTGCACATCAAAAATTATGGGAGGGCAATGAAAGACAATTCTGGCTTTTAGTTTGAATACTCATTTTTGCAGAGAAGCCCTGCTCACATTCTCATGAGCCTTTCGAGTCAGAGCTGGATAAGAAAAAGTTCAATGTTAGCCAGAAATTGATTGGCGAGCATTCTTTATCCTTAATTTTAGCTGCCTTAGCAAATTGAATATCAATGGTTTCTTTCATCATGCTATTTTACATGTAATCAGATAGATAAACAAAGAATAAAATAAAAGTAGGGACAACCTTCTATGCTCAAAAAATAATGCAATATCAGTGTTTTAACAGTTTTAGATGGCAGCCAATTTCTTGAAACAACTTTTTTTGGATTGCTTTTACAACAAGGAGAGATGTGTCAGCAGTAAAGGCCCGTTTCCACTACGAGCGTGGAAAAGAGCATTCTTTGTTTGTTTTATTGATTTTTTTTCGCTCGCTTCAATTTTAACCGCTCGCTTTAATCGAAGATCAATAAAACAAACAAAAAATGCTCTTTTCCACGCTCGTAGTGGAAACGGGCCTTAAGTATTTGATTTTGGTTTCTTTGTTTATAAACCACAAGTCTAGTTTTTGGACACAAGCTTGCAATTTAGAAACAAAATCTTCAAAAGAGCGTTTAAACGTTAAAAAAACTAATTTACTGTTTACTGTCACAGAAAGCATACAAGAATTTTTGAATTACGGAAAAAATTGCTTAAATTTTAGACCAAAAAAATCATTATTTGAATAACCCAGAGTTTCTATCAAAACATACAGCTACTTATCGGATATTCTCATCAAAAATTTGCGAAAAGTAGCAACAAGTTTTGATAAAAAGTCTGGATTATTTAAATCGTGATTTTTATCATGATTTTTTTGTCATAAAATTCGAACAACTTTTTCCTTAGTTCAAAAACTGTTCTTACCATATTTTCTTGTGAGAGGAAACGTACATTTGTACAGAAAAAAAAAGATATTTTCTCTTTAAAACATTCATAACATCATCACACCTTCAAATCAAAACACACAATAGAAACGAAATGATTTATCACCGAAATAGATTTTTTCAAAGTTTTTTTATGAGCTACATTAAATTTGCACTTACGCTATAAAAATAGCTTATAATTTCGCGGCGCCAGCGTTTTCAATACATTTTTTCAAATGTTCTACATGTAAATATCAGTTGTTGCATGTAAATCAGCTCCTAAAAGTACCAACTCTGATTATTGCATTAATTGCATAGCCCGATAAATTTAGTTCTTTGCAATAAATTAACTAAAAATTTAGCTTAAATGTGTTTACTACTATACCACCAATAACTATCTAGAAAATATAATTCGAGTATTGAATTTTATTAAAATTAAAAAACTGCTTGTGTACCATTTAAAAAGCTCTCGCGTAGCATAAGTGGTACGCATACCACAGGTTGAGAACCACTGCCTTAAAATTAATTGAGAAATTGTTTTTGACTTGAGTCTGGATAAAATTGTCGCGAGTCGATAAATTAAAATTTTTTTTTATCGAGGGTTACTCACAAAAATAAAACTCATGGTCACTCACAAAAATAAAAGTCAATTTAACTTGATGGACAAGAGAAGACTTTTTTTGAAGTTTTACTTCTAGTCAAAAATAAAAAAAAAATGATTATTTTATTTTATTATTTATTTATTATTTTATTTTATCTCTATATTTATCCTCCTGACTCGCAGGAAAGCAACGGAGGCGCTATACATAGGGTAAGCAATTACCCCGACCTGCTTCCGGAGATGCCAAGATATTGCTGTCCGCTAGTAATTTAGTAGAGATATGACTGTAATTTAGAACTGCTTGTCAAGACCACCAAGCAGGGGAAAGTGCCGTAAAGTGTCTTTCCCAAGGACACAACAGAATGGCGCAAGTGGGTTTTGAACCGAGACCATGTTGATCATCAGTCCGGTGCTTTAACCACTCGACCACGCTGCCGACTTTTTCATGAAAAAATCACGATCTTTTTCATGAAAATGAAAAAGATCTTCCCTTGTTAATTAAGGAAAAAAATTGTAGATTAATATTTGGTCATAGATTTGGAATCGCCAGTATTTTTGAAATTTAATAAATTTGTACTTCAAAGGACTATAAACTTTGGTGGACTCGGACTCAGACTCAACTCGCACTCGACCCTAGTGATGGTTCCGAATAAGGCTAGGATTCGAAGGTTGCTGGGCGCAAACTGACTGGAGATTTTAAATGTTGGACTCTTTTATAATTCTAATTGATTGTACTGCTTGCTGTTTGCCGCTGTGCTTGCGCTATAAATTGTTTTCTCATTTAAATTTTTTTGTTTAATACAATTGCAAAAGTTCTAATTTTTTTGTTTTTATTTGGTACAAAACAGTTTTTTTTTCGAAATATTTTCATAAACCTTTTTAAATTGAAATTATTGAAAAATTCTTGGACTTTACGTGGAACAGCAGACCTTTAACTTTGACCATAGATAATGCTATTTGACTTGCTTATGCCTGGTTAAAACCTAAAACCCAATAGAAAGTAAGAAAATTGGCCAATCACAAAGCTTTTGTTGAATCATCTGATTTGTATTAACAACGTCATCGGAAAGCTGATTCTCTATGTTTTCACGGTCTAATAAATTCCTTATGAAGTCAGAAAATTTTGCCGAAATTATGGTAGGTCTACTAACTTGCAAAGCAATCGGCATTGACTTTAGTGACCAATGTCTACTGACTCATTGTCGCTATACGTCTTGTTTTGCACACAGTATAATTTTCCTGATATTGTTTAGTGCTTCACTACGCTACTTAGTAGTCTATTTCAAAAAATTCAGTTAGTTCATTATTCAACAGGTTTTTCTTTTATGTGCTTAATTACGGTGTCATTTGATAAAAAGATATTGTTCAATTTTATTGTCCTTTACAGCAATTAAAAAGTAGGTATCATCTTGTTACTAGAAAAGATCAAATTAAGCTGCTAGTGAAATTTAGGACAACTTTTGTAGTCAAAACCAAATCGAGATTGTGAGGTATGGCATAAGTTGGTTTTAGCCAGTGCATGAATTTTAAAAGTTCTTAACCCTTAAACTGCCGGAACCGTCTATAGTCGGTCCCCGGTTTTTTACCAGAGCACTGGAACCGACTATAGATGGTACTAAGTTTAAGTGCTCAATGCTCACGTAAAGTGAAGAAAAGGGAGAAACTGAACAATAAGCGGCCTCCACAACTAGACCCCTAGGTATGTGCCAGTTTAAGGGTTAACTAATATTAAACTTATTTTTTCAAAAAAATTTGTTGGCTTTTTATTTCGTTTTGTGTTTTAATTGACTTAGAGTTTTATCCTGTTTACAATTGTTAAAAAGGTTTAAATTAAAAACAATTTTATTAGTATTAAGCAACTCTAATTTATATTGTACTTCTTCAAAATTATGCCATAATGTCTGTTCACAATGGTATGGATCTTAAAGTGCAAGAGTATGGAACACTCAAGGTGAAATTTGTGTGATTTAGTTCTTAATTGATATTTTTATTTGCTTGAATTTAAAAAATTTTTAACATATAAATTACAATTTAAACTATATGAAATTGTGAAAAATATTTTATAAATTTTGTCTTATTTATTAGTTTCATTTGGCATAATTTAAAATGTTTTAAAATATGAATATTTTATTTTCATAAATTTTTTATTGTAATAACTAAAATTGATAAGAAAAAATAAGTTTCTTTAAGAAGTTACTGTAAGCAATTTTGGTTCATAAAACTAACCTAGATTTCTCTGTGATTACTATTGCTTTTTGAAGAAATCCTTTTCCTTTTGGTTTCTTTTTTATTTCATCTTGGTGCTGTGGAAGGATTCCCAATAAGTTTCACTTGCAAAAAATAGCAGCAGTCCTTTTTAAAAAAAAAAACAATATTTTTTATTGTAATATGTCTCATTATTTTAAAGCTAGAGTTTGCATGTAAATAACCTAGTGAGAAATATGACACAATTAAATGTTATTTATCAAGTTATGTAACATTTAATTGTGTTGTTGTAATGTTATTTTAAATAGTAGTTCATATGATGCTGCATATTGAATTTGTAAGTTAAAACTAATTATTTTTATTTTAGGTTCCTTATGAATTGTTAAATAAAAGGTTTCGATCAGCTCAAAAAACCATTGATAGAGAAATACATGGTTTAACAAATGCTTTGAATGAACTAGAAAAATGTGTTGAATCTGGAAACACTACAGCTGGGTCTGTTGTTCAAATTCTTGGTGGTGTTGTTGAGAAGCTACAAACCCTTAAAAGAAAGGTTTAAGTGTTAGCTCTTTATTATAATTATGTATTTGCTACTGATATTTTTATAAAAGTTTGTATAAAAAGTTTTTGTGGTGGAGTTGTGATAAAAATTTCAATTATAAACAAAACACAAGACATTCATAACAAAAATCGCCTTTCTTGTAAAGATTAAATTACCACCTTTGAGGAAGTTTAAAATGAGCTGGGTAATAGCCAGGGTCTTTGGAGAATTTGATGTTTTTGTCATTTCAAGTGATGGATCCATTTGTTTACTCTTTGAATCCAGATCTGCTGATGTGTATCTAACTGTGATTTCATCGTGGGTGCATTTTTTTTAATTAAAAAATAATGATGCAACTTTCTTTGTCAATAATTTCTGCAAAATGCTTAAAATTAATTCTGTTAAAAAGTTTGTCATTTAAACCATGTGGGATTTGTTATAAAGAAGGCCTCAATTCCGTTGTTAGTCAATGATTTTAATTTTACTTTATAAACAAGATATACAGGGTGTGGAGAAAGTCCTTGGACAAATTCAAAAATTCAATTTAATGGATGTTTAAATACGTATATGCAGTAAGTTTTCAGTGTTATGAATTATTACAAGCCTCATATTTCAGATTTCATCATTTATTTTAAAAATTTTGCTTTAATACCAAATATGAGTGCTTAACATGCAGCCATTATTGAGCTCCATTGCGTGGGCAAGACGAACTCTGAAATAGTGAAGCTTCTTAAAGCTGCAAGATCGACTGTTTACTACACTGTTACGAGGTTTTGAGAACTCAAAAGTACTGAAGTCTGCGATCACAGTCTTCTGGAAGATGCCAAAGGTTGTTGATGTGGTCAGAGCCTGAGTCTGGCACAATCCAAAGAGATTCATGATGGGAATGGCCAGTGATATGAATGTGAGTGACAAGATGATGAGAAACACCGTTAAGACAGATTTGAAGTTGTCATCTCTCAAAATTGAAACTTGTCAGTGCCTCACAGACCTCCAAAAAGAAAAGAGACTAGATCAAGCGAAGATTCTTCTTAACAAGTTGAAGGCATGTATGGATACGTATGAGATCATTTTCTCTGATGAAAAATTGTTCATTGTCGAGGCAATCTGCAACCGACAAAATGACTGAGTCCTAGCAAAATCTTTTGCAGACGTTTCTGATTCCAGGAGAAGGGTTTTCATATGCCAGAAACCTCTTTTCGTCATGGTGTGGGCTGCCATATTCAAAACATGGAAGTCTCTTTTCTTTTTGGAGGGTGTTTGGTGCCAGGATCACTTTCCGCATTTCTGGAGCAAGGAGGTTTGGACACCCTCATCACCAGACCTGAAGGCGATGGACTGTTGTGTTCAGTCCCTTTTAGAGGCAAATGCTTGTGCTTCTCTTCATGGGTTAGTTAAAGCTCAAAAACTTTCTCTTGTGACAGTATGGGCCAAAATGCCTCAAGAAACTTTGTGTAAAGTGGCAGAGGGCTTCTGCAGCAGACTTAAGCATGTAATTCAGGCCAGAGAGGGACATTGAATGAAATTTTGTACAAATGTTTAAAAATGTCTTGTTAATTATATTATTCAATATCTTGTAGTTTTATTCACTATTTACAGAAATATCACATTTTAATGTTGTCCAAGGACTTTGTCCGCACCCTGTAATGTTTTGCTGAATAAGTTTGCTCTGTTCTGCTGAAAGTTGTTGCATTCAAATTTAACCATAGGTAAAAAATAAATTCAATCTCCATCTTAGTCTACAACTATGTAGTTTTTTTGCTGGGTGTCAGAGATGTGTATTTTTAAATATAAGGGTAATTGTTAGATTTGGGAAAATTTTGCTGACTTTAAGAATTTTCCTCCACAACAAAATTGAACTAATAATTTTTTATTCAACTTTTAGCCAAAAATTAAATTTATACCATTTAAATTGCAGTTTATAATCATTCCATAAATTTTAAACGTTCAAAACTTTAATAGTTTTTTTTTTTAATTTTTGATTAAAAAAAGGAGATTGTAGAATTAAAATAGAATACTATTTAAAATTAAACACCCAATATTGCCAAGTATTTTCAAAAACGTAAGGGCAAGCAGTTCTTCTAAAATTTGATTTGAAAAAGACACATTTTTTAAAAAATTTTTAAAAAAATCAAACAAATTGATTTATTGCACACTTTATAAACTGGAATTTTTCATGCATTTATTCAAAATACATGTTTACCTGATATTCTCTTTAAGTTTTATGACAGTTAAGTATCCTAATATGTTTATTAGCTAATTCAGAAGTAAAGCACTTGGCAACCATCTGAAATAAATTTAAAACTAGTTGACATTTTTGATTTAACTTAAAATGGCTTTTGTGCCCTATTACAATATTATTTAAAACAATTAAATGCATTAACAGCAATTGCTTAACTTTCGCACAGACAATATAAAGCAAAGTTTTAGCAACTGAGCATGTTAAACTTGCTTTTATCATGGTAGTCTCTGTTATTTTTTAACCTAAACATTGAACCACAGCAATGACTTCAATGTCTTTTTTAAGCATGCTATTTTTTGCTTTAAATTTAAAAAAGCTGCTTGCTACTTGTATTTAATGACATAATTTATTTTTCACACTCTGTTGATGTGGGTTAGTGTAACTTGTATTTTTCTGGTTACAACAAAAATCCATCTACCTAGGAATGTCAACTCACAAAGTGCAACAAGATGCTTAACTTATTTCCTGTATAAGGTGACAAGTTAAATCTGCAAGCACAAAAACTAGCAGCAGGAATTTTTTAATATGCAATCAATTTGTCTAAATTCTGGAAGATGTAAATACAGCATGTGCATAATGCAAATACCATTTAAGTTTTTTTCAGTTTCCATTAGTTATATCAATTTTTTTACTTTCAAATAATGTGACGTCAGAAATTGTGCAATTGTGAATGAAGTAAGCACAAGAAAATGAATATTATACAAATAACTGACATGTAATAATCCAGTAATTTTTTAATGCAAAGTAGAGTTGAAGTGGTATTTTGGACTTTTAATCAGTAAACGGTTTTATGCTTTTATGCAGCATATAATTGATTGATTTTGTCTGTACATACTGTATATAAATATCCAAGTTTTTTTATTCAGTCATTGATTGTGAAAATAGCAACCTTCAACTGTAACCGTATTGCTTGACTTGTAGTTTCTCTTATAAATACCAGTATTTGTGTTGTTTTTGCAAATACTTATTAAGAATTCTAGAATGATTCTTTTTAGATAACCTGTTGTTTTATTAAAATTGTTTTAGAAAAACTTACATTTTTAAATAGGCTGCAGATGCTGTAGAGCTTGAAGAGTCAAGTGCTATTCTTTGTAAAAGAAGAGTCGATCATTTAAAGGTTATACTTTCTTTAAAGTATTGTTTTTTTGTACAATAAATAAATCTTGTGTTTCTTAACTTGCATGTAAGTAATATCAATATATCAGTGACATAATGTATTTTATTACATAAGTTTACAACACACATAATAGTTTAGATCAGCACTTTTTAACCAGGGTTTCACTAATCCTTGGCATTCCTTATAAGATATCCTAATTCCATTAACTTTAGGTTTTTTCTCATTGATTCTTGGTAGATGTCTTAAACAGAGGTTCCACAAAGTTTTCAAAATTAGCTCAAGGGTTTCATGATACTTTTACATTTTATAAGCGAAATATAGTAATTGGGTAAATATTATCAACATTAATATCTAATAACTTCCAAAATTTTTTTTATAACATAAGCCTTACACAATGTACATCCACTTTTGCTTTATCATACTGGCAAACTGTTACTTAATAGGTACAAATAAATGACAAATTATAATCAAATAAGCTTTGTAATCTAATGACTTAGAAGAAGCAAGAGCCTATTATAACATTAGTCATTGTCAATAAAGTAGTTCTGTAAGTTAAAATGAGTGATTAATGCTGTAAAAGCAAAAATCAATAAATATCTCAAAAAGATAAGCTCATTTAAGCAAACCTCATCCAACAAACTTTTCTAACTTGATTTGATGCAATGCTGTTTGCATAAGTCACAGTTTTAAGAAACTTGCTATTTCAACTATTTCTTATTACAAGAGTGTACAACCTTTAGCACTACTAATCATGAGCACTAATACCTATAGTAGAATTAAATCATAGGTGCAACTTGCATTTTATTTACTATATTATTTCTTTCTGATCATAAAGTTGTAAAAATGTAACCAATATACTTTGGCAAAAATAGCAGATCTTATTCTAATAGTTAACTTAGTCATGAAACGTTTAAAATGTAATTAATTAAGTATTAGAGCTTAAATAAATTAACTGCTTAAGTAACCAGACCAATAACTTGTTTGAAATACAAAAATGCATTTTGTTGACAAAGGCTGCTGTTGAAAGCAGCAGCATTATTGCTGATTCTTTTTTCCTCTAATACAGACTTTGAGATACCTGCTATTTAGTTAAGTTAATCAATTTAAATCAAGCACTAAAAATCACTGCCCAAAGCTCATAATTCATACTGGAGCTGGTTTGAAGTCCTGGTTGCATGACTTCTTTTCCTGCTTGTGCTGACTCAAAATTCCCAAGATCTGAAGAAGAGTGCTTGTAGTTGCGATTCTAAAGCTAATATAGCCTGTTGGAGACCCAAAGAGTTATCGACTGATATCTCTGCTCTGTGTTCTCTACAAGATTCTCAAGAGGCTTATCTATGCCTGCGTCGATCCATTAATCGATTCATTGCTTCCTAAAGAGCAGGCTGGGTTTCGACACAGGAACTGTAGATCAACTTGTCTGCTGACCCAGAACATCAAGGATTCTTTTGAGGCTAAGAAGGCTGGTGCCATATTTGTTGATCTGACAGCTGTGTATGACACTGTCTGACACCATGGCCTTACCTGCAAGTTGCTGAGGCTTCTGCCAAATAAGCGCATGGTCAGAATGATCATGGAGCTTGTCTGAAACCAAAGTTTCACTCTTACTACCAGTGACAGCAAGTAAAGCAGGTTATGCCATCTGAAAAAAGGGCATTACTCAAGGATCAGTCTTGGCTCCCCTTCTATTCAACATCTATACATACAATCTACCTTTCATGATTTCCAGAAAGTTTGCTTATGCTGATGATTTAGCATTGTTGCACTCTTTTGGAAACTGAAAGGACTTGGAGGGGACATTAAGCCAAGACATGTCTACACTTTTAGTGTATCTCAAGACTTGGAGGTTGAAGCTCAGTCACACTAAGATGGTGACGGCAGCATTTCACTTAATAACTGAGAGGCCAAATGTCAGCTAAAAGTCAACAACAATGATAGACTTTTACCGTTCTGTCCGACCCCTACTTATCTTGGGGTAAAACTGGACAGATCGCTTACATTTTGTCACCATCTAGTGGCATTGTGCAAAAAACTATCCTTGCACATCACACTGCTGAGGTGACTTGTAGGCTCAAGTTGAGGTGCTGGTGCCAAAACACCATGCACAGCTGCCTCATACCTGGTCTACTCAACAGCTGAGTACTGTGCACCAGTCTGGTGTCACATCGCTCACACTTGCCTCATAAACAGTGTCTTGAATGACGCCTTGTGCATAGTCACTGGATGCTTGTATCCCACTCCAATGGACAACTTACCCATGCTCTTGGGTATCCCACCAGCTGAGCTTTGCCAACTGGGAGTGACACTCTCCTTGGCTTACTATGAATCTCTGGATCTTGATCATATCTTGTATAACCTTTTAAGTGGGTCCTTAAATGCTTGCCAAGAGAGATTAAGATCTAGATGCCCATTTGTGCCAACTGCACAGAAACTTTTGAAGAACCTTGCCAGACTTGGCATTCATGCTTCTGAGTGGACAAACCATAAATGGAATGTGGAATAGTGTGAGAATCCATCCAGGTTCTGTGTTTTATACCTAGAACCAGTGCCAGGTCTGTTGGAGTGAGCTTGGTCTGAAAAGCTTGAGTTAAGCTCAACCACCTGCAGATTGATGTTGGGTGATTCCATTCATCCATGCACAAATGGGGTCTCACTTCTTCACCGAATTGCAAGTGCAGCACCTCTGAACAAACTGTACTAATAGCGTGCTCTAATGGCATTCTAATAGCGTGCTGCATACATCGGCACCACATGGAGCATGAGGTCTGATGGTTTTGGATGACAAAACCAGATGCTGGCTTAACAACATCACTGCCAGCATCTGATCCAGACAGTGCAGCAGCCTGGGGTTGTAAAAGGATAAATCCTCGGTCCCAGTCCTGTTTGTGTCTGACCTGGAGTGGGTGCCCTTCAAAACAACAACAACTAAAAATCAATAAAAAAAATTATTATTTTAGGTTTTTTCTCTGTCACAGAACAATAAAATGACATAGCTGTTAGAGACATAGCTTTCGTAGCATGGTCTTTATGATGTCACAAATAGAAACAGTTTTATGTTGTCAGAGATAATCTGTCAGCACCCTACATTTTAAAGAAGTGTTTGTGAACCAGGTATGCCTGTGGTTTATAGATCTCAAGAAATCTGTGAAGAGATTTTAAGGGGTCTGTGAGTGCACAGAAAGTCAAACCAAGTTAAAAAAAACTTTGTAGAATTATTATTCAAGGTCAATCTTCAAAATTTTTACATACACTGCTTTGTCCTAAAAAGGCATTTGCCGATCAACAGGCCCTCACTGAACATTGAGATGGGTGGATAACTGTGCTTACAACCTGCCTTTCAAAATCTTCAGAAAGTTTGCTATGATAATTATTTATCTAGCATTGTTGCATTCATTTGGAGACTGGAAAAACTTTGAGAAGACTAAAGTCAACATGTGACTATGTGGTAATCTAGAGTTTTAAACTAGTTTCTTCTTCATTTCTTGCATTCATTGAATTATTTTACTGTGTTTTTCTTCCACATCATTATTTTCCACATTTTTTAGTTGACCTGAAGTCTTATGTTTTAATTTGTCATGATTCGTGTATGCTGAATGCATGGCCACAGCATACTTGCCTTATGTTCGAGCTTATGCTGTATTTTATGAATTGTGCCCCACTTCTCATAATATTCATCATGTGAAATTATGTGTGAAGGCGTTTCTATGTCCCATGGTCAGTGATATGTTCATTCATTCATGCTCATTATATATAGTAATGTGGCTGTATGATTTAGTAGAGAGGTGACGAAATAATGCATAACATGATAGCGCTATAATAAATTCAATAAAGTTTATTTGATATAAGTTTTGGTTATACTGTGTTAGGGTTAGTTTAAACCAAACTCCTAATCCTAACAAATTCTTATTTTTGTAAGGTTGTTTAAATTGACAAAGATGCAATAATAAAATACAGAACCAACAATAAACAAGATTGTCTTGTCATTTTATTTGCGAGAAAGATTGACCATCAGATTTCACACAAATTTAAAAAAGACGATGATAAAGAACTTTTAAAAAATTACTAAAACTAAACTTTCAGCATATTTTCAGAATTAGAGGTTGAAGTTTAGTCACACAAAGACGGTGACAATAGTCTTTTATTTAAACAACCAAGAGGCCAAACCCTTTTGGATATGTTTAGAATTAGAGGTTGAAATTCAGTTGCACAAAGACAGTGATAACAGTCTTTTACTTAAATAGCTGAGAGGCTGAATGTGAGCCAAAAGTTTACAACAACAACAACAATAAACTTTTAACATTCTGTCCTCTTCCTACTTATCTTGAGATAAAACTGAATGAAATGCATTCTGTTGCAACCATGTGGCATTGTGCAAAAAAACTATATTTGCCGGTCACACTTCTAAGGTGACCTGCAGGCTCAGGATGGGGTGCATATACCAAAATATAGAGTTCAGCTTCTCTATTTCTAGCCTAATCCTGGCATGAGTGCTTGCATGTACAGCTCAGTCTGGTGTTGCAGCACACATACTTCCCTCATTGAATGTGTCTTGAATTGCACCTTGCACTTTATCACTAAATGCCTGTCTCCCACTCCAACTGACCACCTACTCATACTTTCAGACTTCCAGCTATCTGAGTTTTGCCAACTAAGAGCAACATTTTCCTTGGCTGTATGTGACACAGTGGAATCTAACCATATACTGCATAGTCTTTTAAGTGCATCCTCAGATGCTCTCCAAGAAAAACTAAAATCTAAATATAAATGCCCATCTGCTCTGGCTGCACAGAAACTACTAACAACCTTGCTGAACTAGACATCTGCACATCCCAGTGACAAAACAAAAAAGTTAAGCATGGAGTACTGTGTGAGTGCATTCAGGCTTTGTGCTTTCATTTTCATGACCAGCACCAAACTTGTTGTAATGGAGTTGTCCAGAACAGCTTTATTTAAGCTCAATCACCTGCAGACTAATGTAGTGCAATTCATTTGTTTATGCACAAATGGTATCTTGCTTTATTGAATTGCAAGTGTAATGCAACTAAACAAACTGCAGACCACCTCCTAAAAGCTTGGTCATACATCAGACACCACATGGAGCATGAAATCTGACAGTTTTAAATGATAAAAACTGATTTTAGCTTTACTGTCAGCATCTAATCCTGGAAGTACAACAATTCGAAGTAGGAAAAGAATAAGCCCATGGGCCCAGTGCTGTTTGTGTCTGACCTAGAGTAGATGCTCTTCTAAGTGACCATAAAAGCAAATGTTATAAATTAGGGACCCAAGAACAACTATTGTTGACAAAAAAAACTTAATTGGGATTTTTGTAATGAAGTCAATATAACAAAAGTTGTCAACATTGAAAAGAAACAGTAAAAAGTGGCACAGCACTTGCCTGTTTTTGTTTTTTGTTTGAACTTTGATCAACTTCAAAATAACTCAATAAAACAATGATTTATTAAACAAAAATTTAACCCTGAAGCAAATTTTAAAAATTACAAATAATAATTGAATAGTTTTAAATAAAATTATCGAAGACATCGATTCTGCCTTTTATTCAAATTGTTAAATAGTATGTTAAAATAATTTATCAAAAATTGGGTGTTTTCTGAGCCCTCATTTTATTAAGCTACTACAGCTTTCTGCTTGCTTTGATTTTGATTTGTTGCTTTGACGTGTGAGCCATAGATGACCACAGCTTATGGCATACCAATGCATTCAGTTCCAAAATAGATTTATTTACCAATTTCTATTGCAAAATATAAAAATGATTGCCAATGTATTTAAATTAAAACTTAAAAGTGTAATCATGATTCTTGTATTTTTAGACATATAAAAATAAATACAATCACCCGTGCATACTTAGAAATAATACTTTTTAGGATCATGCTAGTCCCAACCCTGCTGTTGTAAACAAATGGAAAAAGACCAGATTTAACAGGATGGTTGTTGATCACCTTTTGAGATGCGGTTACTATGACAGTGCTTTGCAACTTGCTAAAGAATCAAAAATAACGGTATGATATTGATTGCGCCACTACTGGTATTGCTTTGCCCTTGATTTTGGTTATTCAGCCTACTGTAATGATGTCGCTTGTATTCTCATTAATCATTTAAACACCGATATGCAAAATTCTGTTTAAGTTCTTTTAGGTGCAACTGTTTTGAAATCATTTGACTATATTGACTGTCTAAAGTTAATCTATACTTGTGTAACTACGGAAACAGGAGATTTACTTTAAAATATTAGAACACAGTCTTGTAATTTTTTCACGTATTTAGATAGTTTTTAGTTTTTCTTTTTTCTCGACATTTCCAGCCATTCTAAGGTACGATGTAATCTTTTGCATAAAAGACACTAGCCTTTTGACCAATCTTTCACTATCGGACTACGAAATGTAGATTGATGCTTTACTATGGTATTCTGGAAAATAATCACTTTCGACCAGGACTTGGTGAACACCGACGTGTTCATCACGGCATGGGAGGTCGAGAAGTCGCTCGATCGAAGGGAATGCGAATCCTGCTTGAACTGGTGCAACGAGAACCGCTCGCGCTTGCGGAAGTTGAAATCCTCGCTCGAGTTTCAACTTCACCTTCAGCAATTCATTGAGCTCGTGCGAGCGAACCGAAGAATCGACGCTGTTACGTAAGTCCTTGTGATTTAAGCATTGTAAACGTCGTTGCAATAAATTCTTTTCAAATAATTTTAAAAACCAAATGCCTTAGAAATGATAGATTATACGTTGTAGCGTTCTTTTGCGAAGGTAAACGAGTTTAAGTAACATAATAATAATACATAACAGAACAATGCTTTTCCTGTAGGTGAAATTAAGACTTTTAGCTTTAGAATTTAGATGATGATCTTTCGGTAGTTTTGTTTGTTTTTGCAGGCTGTTTTTTTATATGTTCGACTTGTACTCATTGAAATATTAAGCTATGATGCAGCTAATACATGACCTTTTAAAAATTATTAGATATTTTAATATAATATTTCTTTTTATTAAAGTCAAAAGACTTT
Organism: Diplosoma virens; assembly: GCA_963680785.1. Taxonomy (NCBI): domain Eukaryota; kingdom Metazoa; phylum Chordata; class Ascidiacea; order Aplousobranchia; family Didemnidae; genus Diplosoma; species Diplosoma virens. Next base: position 10,280,714 of record OY796896.1, read on the forward strand.
GTTTTAGAACTGCTTGTTTATTTTTAAAGAGTTGGTGAAACAAGCATCAAACTTGCGGCTATGAAGTCAAGTGCTGATTAAACTTACACGGAAGCGCATGTTATGAGAGTGTTGTTACTTGGGCTTTACAAGTTTTGTAACACATCTTTTGTCTTGATTTGCCTTGCGTCAATGCTTTTGTCTTTTTGTTTTTGCTCAGATCTTAAATTTAGCGTAGAATTGAATAATAATAAAGTCATGAACTACAAAAATTAATGAAATTTTGTACTTTAGCTTGTGTTGAATTGTTATGCTTGATGGTAAATTGCTTTGACAGTCACGCGAGAAAGTTTCTCAGCGCCGCCGATTCATCTCAATTGGAAGATGTCAAACAAGTTCGTACTTGTTCTTGAATAGTTAGCAAATTCTAACTTAAGACCGTAAAATTAGTGATCGTTGTCGCTTGCTTTCTAATTTTTGATTTATTATTTTTGTTTCTCTATATCAATGGTCGAATGCAATAATTTAGTTAAAAGTTCTTATTTGAATAAAAATTGGTGCTGATTTTATTTATTCTAACACCGATAGCAAAATTGTAAACTATTATTTTTTTATAGGTCATGGGCATTCTCGCATTTCAGCAAGAGACCCATGTGACTCCGTATAAAAATCTCTTCTCTCCTAAAAGATGGCACTCTCTCAAAGAACAATTCCGTTACGAAAACTATCGGCTACATCAGCTTGGCTCTTTCTCCGTTTTTAAACTGACCCTTCAAGCTGGAATGGCTGGATTAAAAACACAGTAATTTTTTGATGCTTATGCTTGTTGTCCAGCTTGGTTCGGTCTAAGGCAGGGATGGCGAACCTTTTTCATAGTACGGGTCAAAAATTGACGTTTTTATCAAAATAACCATTGAGCGGGGCCATTCGCTTTATTTTCGGCCAAAATTCAACGTGAAAACTAAAAAAATGTCTTCACGTCTAATCCGTCTTAAATTGCCAGAATTTTATCAAAAATGCCAGAAACTTCGGAACATAAGGTGGGTCATTGAAATTCAACCAGTGGATCAAGTTGTGACCCGCGGATCATGGGTTCGCCATCCCTGGTCTAGGGAAACTCGACAAACGGAAATCGGGCGTTTGACGGTTGTTTATTGCCAAGGCAAATGCGAAATTTGTTTGTATTCGCTCTTTTGTAAGTCGTAGCCTTGATGATTTTGTTCCAAGCGCCGAATTCTCGTGGCCCACGCTTGGTTGGATAGTGCTTTAAGCAGAATTTGAGCGTGCTTTCTGTTTTACTTTAATTGGAAATATAGCAGTTCCAATATAATCATTGTTATCATCATTATCATCGTATCTAGAAAGGAGCGAAGCTTTTGGAACAACAAACTTCTACGTTAAAATAACGTCACAAATTCATAAAAGAGATAACAATTTTAACATTTACGAACAATTTCGTCATGCTATTCTTTGAATCATCGCACTCCTATGCATTAATAAACCTGAAAAGATTACATCATCTTGTGCAGGAAGCGCTGCTTTATATCACCGCTTGTATTGCAATCTAGAAACGCCGCTTAAAATTAATTCTTGATTTAAGATTGCTGAAGTTTCCTGTACAATAAGGTTTTAGAAGTTTATTAAAGAGTTTCATTCGATTAGATTTATGTTCAATTAAGCAGCGGCGTAACTGGTAAGAAATGGAGATTAATCTCGTTCGTTATTTCATACGTAGTTACAGGTTAATTTCCTTCTTTCAAATTGCTAAATCGAAACTGTATCTTAATAAAATAAACATTAAACTTCTAAACCCTTCATTCTAAACGAATGGTTAAATTCAATATTAAAAATGAATAAAGCAAACAAAACTTCAATTTTGCCCTTGAAAGCCGATGACGTAAAAGCTGATTGACGTCAACTGAAACATCGAAATTCAGTTAATCGCGAAAAAGCACTTGAATGGTTGTTTTTCGTCATTTTACAATCTGATTTTTTTGCTTTAATTGGTTTATAGTTTAGTAAAACCATAAATGGTTGTGATCAAGGAGCTTGGGCGCTATGCGAACCATTTTAAAACACACGCCTGAAAAAGCTCACGTCAACTTTTCATTTTTGCAGCCATTGCTACAGCGACACGTCCAAGTCACCTGATTGTCCGATCTGCCTCCCCCCTTTCAATAAGCTTGCGGAGCCCCTCCCGTTCTCGCAGTGCACCCAATCTCGTCTGATCTGTTCGATTTCGGGAAAGATGATTAACGAACACAACCAAGCCATGATGCTCCCCAATGGTCACGTGTATGGGGAAAAGGTGACATTTCGTGACATACATGGAGGAGATTTTTAATTTTTTACTCGAATCTATTTAAGTTTTGTTAATTGACTTTAAAATATCTTTACGGCCACAATGCACTCGAGGCTTCAGCCAATGCTTCCAACTTCAATTCATTCCATTTGAGTTTTTACAAGCTTTTTAATGTAAAAGTTGAACGTTGTATGTTGAAATGAAAAATTTTTGTCGTAGTTTTCCTTGCTTACTACAGTTGGCCTTAAAATCAATTTGATTTCTGTGATGCGTGAATATGTTTTTTTATTTATTTAGTAATATAAAATCTACCCGACCAACTTGTCCACATTTTGGCAAATCATAGGGTCAACCTGGCCTAAGTTTAACGGCTGGGCCTCGGCCTTGAGACCACGGCCCTCGTGATCACGGTGTAGACTTCCTCCCAGTCAGTATAGTAGTTAACATTCCTGCCTTCAACGCAAAAAATCTGGTTTCGATTTCTGATCCGGGCACGTTTGATTCAGTTGATTCAGTGTTGTCAATGTAATCGGCATGGTGACATGCTCTGGGGTGAAAAACCCTGAGCTTATAATGAAAATTTGTTTTGGTATTCTTGCATTCTTTGGCAGACGAAGACAAAAAACTAGTTGCTTTTGGAATTTTTTTATAGTTATTATACAATATAGGAATATTATTAATATTTTATAGTATTATACAAAAAAAAGTATAATTTGTAAGCTGTCATTTCGGAAAGAATTGTAGACTTTTAAGTTAACGTCGTCTTATTTCAGGGCTTGGCCATGATTGCAAAAGATGGGAAAGTAGTTTGTCCGCGCACTCAGCAGGTGTTTGACCTTTCTTCCGTGGAGAAACTTTTTATTGTCTGTTGAGTCTTTATTACATTATTTCATTCATTTTTTAATGCATTTTTATGTCAAACAGAAAGTTTAAAATGTACAGGTTCTTGAGTTTTTGACGCAATTTGACTTTTTTTCTTTAGAAAATTGTTGTCAGTTATGTTTTTGTTCCGCTTAACAAAATTAATTTTTTCAGTAGTAAATTAAAATTTTATTGCTCTATAGTTTCAGTTGCTTAATATTGTATTGTTTTCATTGACACAAGAACTTATACAATTAGATTTTCTGTTCAATTGTTTTCATATCTGCTTTTCCTCAAAACTTTTTGTATACCAACTTCGGGTAAGTAACTGTTTTTGTTCTGTTCAACATTACGTTCATTTACATCAAGAAAAGTCTGACTTGTCTTTGTAATAGACTTTAAAATTTTTCAAAAATTTGCTATTATTCGCCTAAAGATTTCTACCAATACTTAAATTATTGGATCAAATGTCAGATAAACCTAAAAGAGATAATAAACTAAACCCGTATCCCCAATTCGTTCATTACGTCATAATTCTGACCTGTCAGCTGCTCAAACTATCGTGCTGTTGACCAGATTTCCATAAGCAGCTACGTATCTTTTAAAACCTATTTCACATGCACAAGGAAAGCTTATTTACGTGGATAAATTGAACCCAAACTAAAATATTTCGTGTACGTACTTTGCAGTACTAAAGTCATTGAATAAGATTTTCTTTTCAATTTCTTTCTGTAAAAACTGGACACTCACGCCTTGAAAAATATCTGGCAGCTTATTATCTGTTGGAAATTCAAACATCACTCACCGACTAAATTTTTACGAATTCTTAATTGATTCACACTTCAAGTTGAAAGGCGGCACTTTGAGTAGTATTATTCAAAGTTGTTTTTATTCTTTTTATGTTCTTTTTATTACATAATATCTTAAGTAAAACCATTTTTGAGTCGACACGACTTTTTGGCCACCCTTGATTACTGCCAGCTTTATTTGCAACTTTGAGTTTTGTTTACTAATTTGGTTAAAAGGTATAGTAAAGCTCTACAGTTTCAAGTCGTAATTCCTTTTTCCTTGTCTCGATATTATTTTTTTTAACAGTTTCGTATCATTTTCGGTGTTTTTATGCTTAAAAAGCACTATTCAAATGCAAAAGTTTCTTTTGTTTGCGCGAATTCTGTGGCAAAAAGACTTCAACTATCATATTCAAGTAAATGTACTTTTCAAAGTTTCATTCTATGTATAAAGAAGTGTTCATAAAAAGTGTGCTAGTTTTTCACTGTTCGTTACCACTTAAAGGAAACTCATTTTGAAACTGTCATCTTCATCTTTATCTGCTTTCTTATTTTTGTTGTGTGCCTTTTTAAAGAAAACAAACATATATGTAGTGTATATCTAACAAGCCCGTAGAGTGTGTAATATCTTTTACTTTAGAACAATGGCTGCTACCATTCTTTGCTTGCATCGTTTGTTTTCTTATTTTCTTAAGAACCGCAAAATAAGTGATTATTTTCCTCGAAAAAGCGTTCAAAATTTACTTTATTTTGATGAGTTTGTTGAAAATAATTTTTTTGGCTGGAATGTTTGTACATCGTTTTACGAAAAACCTTGATAGCGGAGATATTGGTGCGTTGCTTTGTATTGTTACGGACTTGCAAAGCTATTTTACAAAAATTTAAAAACTCTTTCTTGCGTTTTATTCATAAATTGAAATTGCTAATAAAGTAATATAATAGTTGTAGGTTTGTCGAACCAAGCTAGTTTGTTTGTAACTTGAGTTTAACTTTTAAAATTAGATCATAGTAAAAGTGTTTAAAAATATGCAAAAAATGATATGTGCTTCATTTACTGTCAGATAATAACTGCAGTAAAAACTTTAAACATTTGCTAAATATTTTTGGAGTAAATTAAATTTTTACTGCAGTTATTCAGTTTAGCATACATAGCATAGGTACAACGCCTCATATAACTGTTTATGACCACCAAGCAGGGGAAAGTGCAAGGTCTTTACCAAGGACAACAGAATTGTGCTACTAGGTTTTGCACCAAGACCGTGTCGATCGTGTCCATCTCTATAACCACTGATGCATTTAAGAATAACTTACTCGGATCATATATTCTCCACGCATGAAAAACAATTCACGACCCTTTCCTCTGCTTGGCGCGCTCGGCAAGCATCAACTTCTTGATACAAACTGAACCGTATCTTCTAAGCGGGTCAGGGTAATTAGTTTAACGGTATCCAGCCCGGTTAAAGCGCCGCTTCAATGACTGCGATTAACATTGTTTCTGCTTAAGCCAAACACTATTTAAGACATTACCCTGTTATTTCCGGAAGTCGATCGACGGTAGCGGTAATTTTTTTTCCCGATTCTTTCCTCCCAGTCCGATCTCAAAAAAGCTCTGCCTGACCGAAATCAAGATGGCTTTGCTTGCTAAATGTAGCGAAACAAATTGATAGACATTTATCAGGCTGAGAGACATGTGCGAGTTAAAGAAACATTTTATTTTTCGGCCCAAAACTCACAAAATATTGATAAAAAACCGAACGTCACGACCATATGATCAATCGCTGATCTCGAATAACGTCAGTCCTCTGAATGTGGTTTGGTAAGTGACAGAAGCACCAGACGAAACGAGGAATTTCATTTCAGGACTCTTCGCGTCGGCTCGGTAGCGGTGGGAGGGGGAGGGGGCCCTCGACGGTAAAGATTCTCGATAAACGCCGATAGCAGATCGTCACGCTCATCAGGAATGCAGTCGAGAACCAAGTAGCGCTTGTCGTTTTCCAAAACGGAAATAATTTCTTTCTTATGCTGTGGGTTCGTCTTAAGGTTTTCTTTGGATCTGAAAACAACCAGTTATGAAGCGAGCAAATGGATTTTAGATAGAACAAAGCTTTTACTTGTGAGTAATTATTTTGCATTCTTGCAGCAGATTCCGGAAGTCCGCTTTAGCAGCTGTAAATTTCTCTTTTATGAAATCATCAAACTCGTGCTCGCGTTTCTGAAACGAAACATCGCGTAAATAACAATCGTTTCCAACGACAAGCCACCTCAACGTGGTGGTGCAGTCCCCTTCCCTGCACTGGGGAGGGTCGAAATGGCTTGTCAATTCCCCGAGGGTCTCATCCTCGGGCGATTCTCCCTTGGACAACTCTTCCCATTTTTTATCCCGGCTGTCCAATGCGCGGTCACATGTGGACAGCACTCTTAAACCCAATTGACCGCCCCCCTACCCCTTCTATTCTCTCTCGGACATCTCTTCCTCGTCCCTCCTTCCACCCCAAACCTCTTCATTACTCATCCCACTCACCACTGCTTCTTATCTCTATTCTTCTTATCAGCGGTGACATTCACCCCAACCCTGGCCCTATAGACCCCTGCTCTGTCTGCTCCCGTAGAGTCACTTGGGGAAACAGATCAATACAATGTACCGGCTGTTCTCTCTGGGTACACCTCTCCTGCTCTGGTCTTTCTCCCGCTGACTTCCGCAAAATCTCCCCAGGACACTCTTGGACTTGCCCAATGTGTCCATCCTCTTCTCAACCCCCCCTCCCTCTCACATTCCAATCCCATATCCTCATTCTTTTCCGCATCTCCATCCTCTCACACTCCAAATCCCCCACCTTCACTCACAATCAACCACAAAACCATATCTTCAAAAACTAAACCCTCACCCAAAACAACCTCGAATAATCCCACCTATCTTCCTAATCACCCCCAACTAATTTATACTTACCCTCCCTCAGCTTTGACTACTCCTTCTCCTCAAACTCAACAAACCACCTCTCCTCTCACACAATCCTCATTTCATCCTTCCTCTCCCTCTCAAAACAACCTCCGAATCCTACAGTGGAATGCTAATGGGATTCGCCCGCGTCGTACTGAACTCCTACACTTTCTCTCTCATAATCAGTACGATCTCATCTTCATACAAGAGTCACACCTCTCCTCTGACTCCACCTTCCGCATACCAGGCTACAAAACCCTCCAAAAGAACCGTTTTATGACGAGGAGAGGAACCACCAATTCTACGGGAAACCTAGGAGGAGGTGTTCTGATACTTGTCAAAAATGGTCTATCTTACACTTCACTCTCCACACAATCCCTCTCCTCCCTCGACCCCAGCTCCGATTATTTAGCTATTGCTGTTAAAATAAAAGGAGCCGCTCCCATACATCTTTTCAACGTCTATGTCCCTCCTATCCGCTCCTCTTCCTCCGACTCCCGCCCAAAATCCTTCTCACCCTTTCTCCTACCATCATCTCCTACCACTTACATCTTTGGCGACTTTAATAGCCATCACTCATCCTGGGACTCCCACTCACCGGAAGACCATTCAGGCAAAGATTTGTTTGATTGGCTCCTCTCCTCTGATCTTTTACCTCTTAATAACCCCGAACACCACACCCTACTACACCGTGCCACTGGAAACCGCTCTTCCCCGGATCTCTCCCTAGTTCCTGCCCGATTAGCCTCTAAATGTACATGGCAGACCCTTCCGGACCTCGGCTCAGATCATCTTCCTATCTCCATCACTATTCCCACTTCCCCTATAATTAACTCTTTCCACCGCCCCCCCTCATTTAACTATAATAAAGCTCGCTGGGATGAATACCTTACTCATATTGATACCCACTGCCCCATTCCTTCTAACTTTACAACACTCTCTCTTTCTGAAGCCACCCACACCTTTACCAAACTCCTCAATGATGCTGCCACTTCTGCCATTCCTTTCGGCAGCATCAACCGTCCTGCTAAAGCCTGGTGGTCTCCTGAAGTCGCAGATGCCGTCGCAAAACGCCGAAAGGCATTTGCGAAGGCACACTGTTCCGAAGAAGACCGCCAGCACTATATCGCTACATCCAGATATACCTCCACTGTGATTAATAAGGCTAAAGCCAAGTCATGGCAGAATACTTGCTCTAGCCTTTCTCCTAAAACCCGTCCCAGCGAAGTCTTTTCTCTGCTTCGCTCCATCTCTGGTTCCCCCTCCCCAACTACTTCTGACCTTCCCAATTTCTCAAATTGCCATACCCCTGTAGATTGTGCCAACCATCTCTCCTCACACCTACAGTCCCATTTCTCTACCCAAACCCCAAAACCTTTTCGTAGCACCGAGAAAGCCCAAATGAAGCAAATCAGAACTGCACACTGCAACACCCTGCATTCCACTTTCTGTACACCATTCTCCTCAATTGAACTCTCTACAGCTATCTCTCAACTCTCAACCTCAACCTCCTCCGGCCCTGATCAAATTACCTACCCTCTTCTATCCCACCTACCACAATCTGCGTTACATTTTCTTTTATACATCTTCAACCTTTCCTGGTCAACACACACCTTCCCATCTGCTTGGAAACAATCAACAATCATCCCCATTCTCAAACCCGGTAAACCCTCTGACTCACCTTCTTCATATAGACCCATTTCTCTCACTTCATGTACCTCCAAACTCTTCGAAAGAATGGTATTAGGACGACTAACCTATTTTCTCGAACAACATGACATTCTCTCACCCGTGCAAGCTGGTTTTAGACCTGGTAGATCGACTGTAGACCAGATTCTCCTTCTCTCACAGTCAATCGCAGATTCCTTCCACCAATCTAAGCCAGGCGCATGTACAGTCCTTGCCACTGTGGATTTTGCGAAAGTTTTTGACTCAGTATGGCACTCTGCCCTACTCTCTAAACTCCTCTCATTAGATCTTCCTCTTTGCTTTGTCGAATGGATACGATCCTACCTCTCAGATCGCCGTTCGAAAGTCCGTATCTGTAATTCATACAGTCGTCCTTTCCGTCTCCGAAGAGGAGTTCCCCAAGGTTCGGTTCTAGGACCAGTTCTCTTTTCTTTATATATCAATGACCTTCCCACTTTCCTTCCTGCATCTGTTAAGACCTCTCTCTATGCAGATGACCTAGCCATCTGGGCCTCCTCCCCGAAAGTTGAGTGTGCAACCGCTGTAGTACAAGCTGCCCTCAACAGACTGGTGGAATGGTCCTCAAAATGGCGCCTTCCTCTCAACCCCCTCAAATGTGAAACATCCTTCTTCAGCTTAGACCCCTACCAATCACGAATACAACCCTCTCTTCACATTCTTAACACCCCTCTCAAATTCAACCCTCATCCAACCTTTCTCGGTGTAACCTTCGACCGCACTCTCTCTTTCAGATATCACGTCTTATCCTTACGGAAAAAGTTTCACAACCGATTCCGTGCTTTTCGCTCCATTGCCTCTGCCTCCTGGGGCCCATCAAAAGAATCCTTATGTACCCTATACAAAGCCTTCATTCGCCCCATCCTCACCTATGCTTCCCCAGGCTGGTTTCCCTTCTCATCTCCTACTCACATCACCTCCGTGGAGAGGATGCATAGACCTTCCTGTCGAGTAATCACAGGTTGTCTATCGTCCACTCCCATTCCTCTACTTCATATAGAAGCACTTCTACCTCCACTACGAGTCACCCTCACTCACCAATCCCTTTCCTTCTTTGAACGAGCCCTCCGTCTACCTCCCACCTTTCCTATAGCCTGTCTTGCGAACTCTAACCCCCGTACACGTCTCAAAAAGTGCTCATGGAGATCCTTCTCCAGATCACATAACCTTACCCCTAACCTACATCTCACCCGTGAACCACTAATCCTCTGCCCTCCTAAACCCCCCTGGTCTGCCCCATCTAATTACACAATCTCACTCCACCTCTCATCCCCATGCTCTCGCAAAGACCCCCCCTCCCTTCGCAACACTGCAGCTACCTCCCATCTTTCCACTCTATCTCACAGCGATATCTCTGCCTGGACTGACGGTTCGGTACCTGGCGGGCTGGGACAGGGTGGTGCAGGGATACACATCAAGTGTACAAAGTGTGTCACTGCTACCTCGCTCTCCTTCTCGACTGGTCTCTGGGCTACCAGTTATAGTGCTGAAACCTTCGCTCTCCTACATGCTCTTGAGTGGTGTATCTCTCACTCCAAGACATGTAATTTCGACTCTATCACCTTCTTTTCCGACTCTTTATCTGTCCTTTCAACTCTCTCTACCCCCCTACCATATTTAACCCCAAAATCCTTATCCAATACCCAATCTCTTCTTAACTCTCTATCTCAATCCAAGGTTGTCCATCTTCAATGGATACCTGGTCACTCTTCCCTCCCAGGCAACGACTTAGCTGACTCTCTAGCTAAAGCCGGTGCCTCTCTCGATCCCTCCAGTATATCAGTATCCCTCACACCCCTTATCTCCTCCCAACGGCTATCCCTCTACACCAGTTGGAGACGCAGTGTCCAATCTGGTTTCTTCCAACACCAAATCCCTACAGTATCTCCCGAGGAGCTTACTCTCCCTCGCTCCGCTCGCTGTGCTCTCTCCCGTTTACGCTGCAACGGGCACAGCACTCTCCTCAACTCTTATCTCCACAGGGTTGGTCGAGCCGAGACTCCTTCTTGCAGCAACTGTGGTTCTGAACCACAGGATCTCTCACATCTCGTGCTCGACTGCCCTGTACTAGACCCTCTGCGTCGGGCCATTTTCGGCCACACTCCTTCTCTTCTGGACCTCTGGTCCCGTCCGTGGGGAGTCGCCCGACTATTGGGATTCCGCGGAATTGATCCGCGCCCCCATCCCTAGGAATGGGTCGGGTAAAACCACCACCACCACCACCACACGTGAAACTCATGCATCGCAGTAAAAAATAAAAAATTGATTTTTTTAAAGCAATTAGGAAGCGTTCGCCTATTACATAAGCAATTCTTTCTTTAACCCTTACTTTGCATTTGTAAACAATCATAAGCACAAAGCAACACTCCCTATAATTACGTCAGCATTGATAGACCCCACTTAAGTAAAGTAAAGCATCTAAGTTTTATAGGGTTTCCCAATCAAAATGAGATTCTTTGCAACCAAAAAAAGAAGTTTTTTTGCAATAAAAAAGAGACTTACAGCTGCCGCAAAATGACGTGAGACCTGCTTAGTTTTTTGAGAAAAACTCAAAACCTTGAAGCAGTTTTATTTCTTAATAGCACATTGTCTACGCATTGAAAATTATAATTGAACTACTGTAAGCGAAAAAAGATGAATGGCTTTATATATATCTAATTCTCAATGGCAATGAGAACGTGCGAAAATGATCCAGGTCTCAAGTCATTTTGCAGTAGCTGTATTTTATATAGTAAGTTAACGTTGTGCAGATCACGTTTTGGTTGTATTGAGTAGTTTTGTATAATGGTTGGGAATGGGAGAAGAGCTGTTTCCAGTAAAATGAGGAAAACAATTATTGATAAGAGTTTGGAAGGCATATCTGCTAAGGATATATTGGTAATACTGGACATAAATTACCAAACCGTGTTTAGAATAATCAAGATATTTAATAGTACTGGCAGGATTGAGGCAAAAGGTCGGGGCGGTGATAATAGGGTAAGGGTTATTCAAAACTCAATCCAGAGCAAAAACAAATTATTCTTTCATGGGTCTATGAAAATTGTCTTTTGTATCAAAAACTAATCTCCACAAATTTAAATTACAAATATAAATCTCATTTTGGTTGCAAAAAATCTCACTTTGATTGCAAAAAATTTCATTTTGGTTGCAAAGAATCTTATTTTGATGGGAAACCCTATATTTTAAGCACTAATGTATGCGATTAACCCGTTAATTTAGTTTTCCGAATATTTTTGGCACATTATTTGCTCATACAAAACAAAAACATTTTCAATTCTTCTTTACAGCTTTGTCATTCGCCTAATAAGTAATATAATTAGAGATCCGCATTCGAAGATCTTGGCGTCCAACCGAGTCTGTCCTTTATTTAAGCAGTGAGATTGCAATTCACACTCAGACAATAAGCACTCAGCCTTGAACAAAACGATTTAAAACAGTTCATAACGGAACACTGCGAGTTATTAACGACTACTATTGACTTTTCAGACATTTTTACCTTTTACAAAAAATTCTGTCAAAAAAAAAAAAAAAAAAAAAAAAAAAAAAAACACACACACACACAACTTGGCCTAATAAAACTCAGTTCGGTAAAATATTAAACAAATTAATTACGTAATCATCTCAGCTACTTTTTCCGTATCCATAAGCTATACTAAGCATTTAATCAACCTTTTTAAGTTTACGCATATGCAAGCGCTCCTTAGTTGTGGTTATTTTAAGTACGCCACGACTGACATCCGGACATTTTCAAATTTCAAGTTAAAAGTTGGAAGAGCTATATTGTCGTTCACAATGGCGATTGTTTAATTGTGTTCACAATTTACGTAAGGGATTTTGCAATCAGTTTTTACAAGTTTCGGTAGAGCAGAGGTGGCCCAACTTTTTACCTCGCGGGCCGCATTCACAAGTTGATTTTTAGTGTTAAATCGATTTCGGCATACAATGCTGATTGCAATACAGCTTAAAACTTTTGCCTTCAAACTAATGATCAAGATTTTTATATATTTCCTTTTGGTTCAGTTTGATTTTTTAATGTTAGACAGTGATCTTTAGCTATTTTATTGAGTATTGAAATGTTCGGTGATTATATTCATATTTTGGCGTAAAGAAAATTTATTAAAATAATTTTTTTGTCATTCTTTGTAGATATTAAGTTAATGTTATCACAAATGTATTATTTTTATACCAGCAAAATAGTAGAATTGATTGTATACCATTCAATTTTCATTCTAAAGACAATCGAAACAATCGCCATTGTAACAATAGCCCTTCCAACTTTCAGTTAACATAAGTCGGTTAAGGGACCGACGAGGGAGAAAGTTGCGGGTCAAAACTCTCCCTCAAACCGTGTACCAAGACAAATTTTCTTATCAGGGTAGTTCTAAAATTCGGGTAAAGATTACAAAAATATTTCACGTTTAATCGAAGACGAAAAAGTGCTTTTCACTATTCATTTGACTTTAGTAGTTAAAAAATCATTAGTTTTTCATCTCAAAACTTTTTAAAGGTTTTTCCAAGCTTTCAAAGGCGAGCTTTTCCTGGACGAATTTCTGCGTTCACCATTGAACTTACCGAGACAATGTACAATTGCAGATCATAGTATAAAACTTAAAAATTAATCAACAATTAACCAGAAATGACGTATTACCCTGTCACTGGACGAGAACTTGCTGTAGCGTGGGTCTCGCTTTATCAACTTCTTCGCTTCCTTCCATCGAGTAGTCAGAGTAATCGCGGTCGTTTCTTCGAGCAGCTGTTTGAATCCGCTTCGTTTCTTCTTCTTCAGAGATTCGATGTGACTTAGAAAATATCTGGAACGATACAAAACTGCTAAACGAAATAAGGGTTGTCAGCACATCCTTAAAAAACGCACGCGATTAAAAATTGCATGGTTTTAGCATTAACAGCACAAACGCTTTACCAAGCAAAAGTTATAATTGAGATGGAGAACAACTTAGCAAGCTATAGAGAATTAAAGTAACTGTTTAGATCAACCATCACAGCATGGACTGTAGTGCCAGGACAGTGACAAGACAAATGTTATTTCACTGAATCTAAGCCGGAAGATATTTTGAGATTCTCAGAATAACTTTTCACATTGGTTCGTTTGCAACGCTTTAACGCTTTACAAAGTAACGCGACGTACCTCTCTTTGTCGTCTCTTGACAACAACGACGCGAGATCCCATCGATTATCTTTCTTCAACTGCCGTCGAGTGTCTGACCAAGACGAGTCGGTGGTACGAACCTAAACCAACTTGCGTTGACTGCGATTGCGCACAAGTGACCAATCAAGACCTACCATGTCAACCAGCAGCGCTTTGAAGTGCTGAACAGCCTCATCGTGACGATGTTTCTGTCGCTCGGTGTTAATCTCGCGAGCGCGTTCCGCTTTCTCCCTCTCTACCTCCTCCTGGCGAGCTTTCAAACTCTCTTCAGCGCGACGTTTGCGCTGCGCTTTTTCATCCTCGGCCAGCTGACAACATAAAAAAAAATAATCACAGACAAACGCACATGGCCGGCTTATAACTTTTTATTCATTCGAAAACAAGTTACCGGAACAAAAATAAAGGCTTTTTTTGTGATTAAAACAATTGCTGCGGATGAAAAAGCGCAACAAAACTAAACATTATTTTTTTTGTGAGCGATAATAAACGATTTCACATTTGGCCAGCCTATAGTCAGATATGCGAGCAAGTTGAAGAATTTTCTCGAACAAATCCTTTATGGATTTAATGATCTTGAAAGAGCTAGTTGATCTTTGTATATGCTGCCATCATATGATCCACTCGATAGCGATACAGATTTGTCAGCAAGACCATTAAATGGAGATGGCAAAGCATTACTTGTACTCGAGTGGTTTGCAAACTTTTTCCAACATTGATTTGCTTGCCCGTTTTGAAATTTTTACTCTTGCGCATGTTAAACAAACAATATCGATTTATGTCATATTTACGACCGGTTTGCAAAGCATTGTCACGGTCGAAATACTTACGGAAGGAGTCTGTGAGGAGATGTATTCGTTGAACCACTGCTCCCTCTCGTACGATGACCCCACCGCGTTGTACCGGGCGTCGTCCATCAACTTTTCGCGGGCACGTGACCAGCGCGGGTACTTCTCTATTTTCCGCTCTTCCATCAACGCGAAAAAATTTGATTTGACCTGAAAATTAATTGGACGCGTGAGCAAAGAGGCGTTCCAAAAAAACGAAGGTTTTTTTCCGGCGACAAGCAAAACTTTTGTTGAAGATAATGTTGTTGAGCGAATAATTTTTTGAAGTTTCCAAATTTATTTCGATTTTTTTTGTAATTTTTAAGATTTTTTTGTAGCCTAATTGCATTTAACTTACCCAGGCATATGAGCGCTCGTATATTTCTCAAAACAAACAAAACCACACACGCATTTATATTTCTTGACGAGTAACTTTAGCAAAACACATGTTTAGCATGACCATTCTACAGTATATAAGCACATCTTTGATAATCTCGTCTGCAAGCCAAAACCGCAAGAAACACCTTAAATAAACTTAACTACCACCAAATATCTTGAGCTGTATTTACTTCTTAGCGCCATCGGTTAATGCTTTGTCGTTTCTATCGTTTAGAATACGGTTGATCTTGTCGCAAACAACATTACTATGTCTACCTCGAGAGGTTATTCGGATCTATTGCTTTGACTCTGAGGCGGTCCAGCGGCCAAATCACACTAAGCGTGGCTCCGACGTGCTAGAAACTTGAAACAATTGACGTAAAACGGTCGGAACTTCATCAGGATGTTGACTTTAGAGTAACAACAATAGCTTGAAGACATTTAGAAAAAATAGTAAATCTTTAAAAGCTTTTTTTTTACATCTAACGTTTTTCGAGCCAAAGTGGCCTAAGAGTCTATTTAAAAACACTTGTAGGACATTAATGCGAAACAGTGACGTCAACAATACTCTTTGAAGAGACACACGACTACCAACTACACACTAGGCGTCAAACAAGCGAGGATAAAACGATCTGTTTACAGCTTCAGCCGAGTATGTCTATGTGCAGGTCCAAACTCATGACATAAACCGATAAATATAGTAAATCAAGGTTGACAAGTAAAAGCAATTTTTAAAGCACCCTTGCCCTATCCCCCCACCCGTAACCTCCCGGCCGTGATAATCGGAACAACCCCTCCCCCATACTTTCGCCGCTTTGTTTCTGTTTTCTTCCTCTTTCTTCTTCTTCGATTCGCTGATAAACTCGTTGAAGAGCGTCTCCCTCTCCTTCATCTTGTCGATCAGCTTATATCGTGGGTCTTTGCTGTGTTTTTGCGCGAATTCGCTGAATCCCATTCTAAAACACATGATTCAATGTGTCACCGACACAACTACATCAACGCTCCTCCGTTAATATTCATCACAGGTTCCTTTCAATCAGAAGCGACGCCATTTTATATTTCTTAAAATGAAACAACTGGAACCTGAACCGATGATGAACAGAAGTTGAAAAACAAAACTCACTTTCCAAGCGGATTCACTTCGACGAGGAGAGTCTTGAAATCTTCCTTCGCTTTTTGAAGCAAGGCTTTCTTCTCTTTCCTCTCTTCTTCGGCACGAGTCCTCACGTATTGATCGAAGACCTGGGAGCAAACAACAATCCTTATTGTGACGTCAAAAAAGACCCTCGTACTCGGAATTGGTGAAAAACAATATCATTTTTTGAAAAAAAACAACTATTAATTGGCTATTGAAAATCAATTCATGATTAGTTTAGGAATAGATGACGCATTAGATCAGATAAAACGGAGAAATGAAGTTGAAAAGATGAGGTAAATCCGGCCACTTCGAAAAACAGGATCAAACAGATTAAAACTGGATCATCATCATCATCATCATTAATCTCCGACACTGATATTAGTGAAGCAAGGATACAACAAGCAAGTCTAATGCTCGCGATTTATTAACATAGACTTGCAAGGGCAGCCACGTTAAATCGTGTTGCTGTAAAAGCGTAAGAAACTAAGTCAGCTCCTCCTATTGATTAACAGGGGTATAACAAACAAAACTCAAACAGCAACAACATCACACCTGCTTGCGTTCTTTCGGGTTGAGCAAAGTATGACGAGGATCAAAAACTATTTTATGGAGCTCTTTCTCCCAGGTTGAGAAAGCTGAAACCTAAAGAAGATAATCAATAAAAACAATTCTTTCTTTAAGATAAGTCGCTTTCAACCTGTCGTTCCACCAGCATCTGTCGGTACTCCTGCATCCGGACTTCCAGGGGAAGCACAGAGCGCTCATTTTCCTTCTTACTCTCATCATCCTCTGTTTTGTCGTCGGCATCTCTGTGTTGCCATCAAATTAATAACTTTATAAAGTTGAAAAAACTTATGCGTTGATTTCTGATCAATCAACATAGAAAACACCTACTAGTTACATGTAATTTTGAATTATCCACTCAGATAGCTAAGTGGATAAAACGCCCTAGTCTGAAGCAACCAGTTTCAACAAAATAAAATCAAATATTAAATTTATCATTTAAGAAACTCTAATGCGTGAATTAGAAATCAATATCATTTTCGTACTAGCTCTTTAGAATAACCAGAAAAGAATAATATAATGAATAGGACATATCCCTTAGTATTCGAACTATTAATATCTTACGTTTTCTTCTTTTTATTCGCCAGACTCTGAGCTTCAGATTCTTGCAGTTCTTCCACTTTAGTTTCTATTGAAACAATGACAATTTAGTACTTGTAATTCTGCGAAGCGTAGTTACAAAGTGAATCGAGATTTTATGGCATTGGTTACAGGCACAATCACCAAGCACACAACCAACAACTCGTAGATATACATTCGTATTTTAACGATAAGATTTGTGATAATTTTGATATTCTAGGAACGTTTCTACACGTAACAGTGGCGAAGATTGGACTCAACTTACAGTAAACATTGAGTAACAAGCCAAAAATTTTGAAAAGTTCATTCTGAAACTTCATTTTTGGTCAGCATTTTTTAATCTGATATAAATTTACTTATGGGCATATATTTTTCCATTCTTCATTTCGAACACTTCAAATATTCTTAACTTTTTTTTTCCTACAGTACTTTTAGCTGACCTACTTCGAATAAAACCTTTACAATTTTTTTTGGTAACACAGACTGCTAAGTTAATAACAGAAGCGTACTACGAATCCGGATCTGAAACCAAAAGAGGATTACTTGGTTATAGTTTTGGATCCCGATCCTAATTTTCTATTTGCACTAATTCAGGATTAGAGGTAAACCTGTTATTTTTTTTTGACAAGGGTAACACATGAAAAAAGTTAAGAATGATTGTCTTAAGTAGGAATTACAGAAGGACGTTTAATAGATGGCTAGTTATAGCTATGAACGAATTAACAGGATAAAGAAAAAAGCTTTAGGACACTTACCTCCTGGTCACATACCAACCATTTACCCCTTGAGTATATGACCAAAATAAAACGACACTAGGGGGTATGTGATCAGGGGGTAAGTGACCTGGGGGTAAAGCAAACCTGCTTCTCTTTTCTTCTTGTGGGGGGGTTCAGCGAGAATCCTATCAACATCAGCTCGCTCCATCAGCTCCTCAGGGCGCTCCCACATCGAGAGACGAGTGGTTGGATTGAAGAAAAACACTTTTTCATCGCCGGTCCAAACAACACACCTAAACACACAAACAACATACGATAGTAATGTTTCGTTGAGCCATGAAATAGCATTAATTGCTTTATAAAATACTCTCTCTCAAAGCAATTTAAAACACTTTGAAGAGTCGTAACTGGGAGATTTCAGTAGCGCTATATAACGTCAATATATACATTAATAACAGATGCAACAAAACATTTTTTCCTACGGGAGAAAGACAATTTTTGGCTCATTTTAGAAGAGATTCGTGTACACAAAATACGGTGCAAAATAAGACATTGATTTCAAACAAACCAGGCGAGCTCTCTAAGTTATTTTCCTAAAGGTTTGTTTCGCCGAACACTAATTTCTCGCATAATTAGAGAAAAAACAGGAAACAAAAAACCGATTATCCGAGATGAAATCAAACAATAATTTATAATCAACAATAAATGTTTGCTTTAATATGTCTTCTGGTTTTACTTTGAGCTATATTTCAAGAAGACAAAGCTTTATTTTCTTTTTTATAAACAAAGTAGTTCCGCTTTACTACTAGGTTAACCGACCAGATGTCCCGCTTTGTTTTTGTTTTTAAACATCTCAGCCGACAAGATTGATTGCCAAGATACAAGAGATTGCTAAAAATTATCTCTTTCGAATGTCTTTTGTAAAGTTCTGAAAAATACTTTCGACCTCCAAATAGTTTGCTTTATTTGTTAAACTTTTTTGACATCTTATTTTTGCTCAAAGCGATACGTTTACCCAAGCCATAATTTTGCTGTGATCGACCTCATTTTTAGTTCTGAAAAGACTTATGTCCAGTCTCTGCATGAGTTTGTCAATCTCAGGTTAAAAATAATTAATTTAAAGAAATTACCAGGGTGTTCCAGGCACTGCTTTAGTGGCGACAGGCTTTTGCTGCTGCTTCGCTTTTTCTTCTTCACTCATCGCGGCTTTTTGGTCTTTTGCAGCTGCGAGCTTTGATTCTTCAGCCGCGCGATTCGCCTGAAAACGATGTAGATTTTTAAAAAATATCAGTAAAAAAAGCTTTACAATCTACCCACTTCAGCTTTTGCCTTTTCTTTTTCCTCGGCGGCTGCTATCGCTTTCTGCTCTTCAGCTGATAAAAAAAAAGGTTTTATCAAATCTTTACCTTTAACTCGAACAAGTTAGTGCAGTTTAAAACAAACATAAACGACAATCGTTCATCTCGGTTTCAAGAAGCACTCACCAACTTTCTTCTCATGTTCCTCCAACTCCTTTGGTTTGTCCCACCTCGTCTGCATAGTCCGGATGTTGTAGTAATAAGTTCTTCCGTCGGGCGCTTTGTGCTCTCGCCATTCCAGAGCTGGTATGAGGACCGGCTGTACTCCCGGAATCAACGGATTCGGAATTAATCCAGGAGGCATGACCATGCCAGGTAGCATTCCTGCAGCAACAAGATAATCAATTTAAGATAACGATGTTAAGATTTTTGAAAGGCAACTGAAAATACAATTCTGCGGCAATAATCTGCTATACTCAATACTAGATCAAACAAATCTAAATGTTGCTGGTAAAACATTTATTTATTTTAAAATTCATTGTTCTTCTGGTAAAATCAGAGGCAAGTAAAACTTCAACAAATACAAAAGGCGTAACATTTATTAAAGAAGAACTCAACGACGTTTCGTCCGTTGCATCGGGCGGACTTCTTCAGGTAAAAGCAGAACACAACGCGCACCGTATTTAAAAGCCAAGAAGTTAAAAACACAAACCAACAAACACAAGGTGAGAAACGAACATACATAACGATTTCATAATTACTTAGTGCAAAAGAAACAAATTTAACAGGTTGAAAACCCACATTAGTTGAAATTTTTTATATTGCTATATATTTTTGGAAAAACATTACGATCTTTATCATTTATTGAATTTTTTGTATTATTAATATATAATGATTCTAAAAATTTGCGTTTACCATAGTCAATGTTATAATCCAATATTTCAAAATTACCAAAATCAATCCTATGTTCACAATTAAAACAATGCTTAACCAATGCAGTTTTTTTATTCAAATCGTCTTCTTTTAGTTTAGCCAAATGAAATATTGGATTATAACATTGACTATGGTAAACGCAAATTTTTAGAATCATTATATATTAATAATACAAAAAATTCAATAAATGATAAAGATCGTAATGTTTTTCCAAAAATATATAGCAATATAAAAAATTTCAACTAATGTGGGTTTTCAACCTGTTAAATTTGTTTCTTTTGCACTAAGTAATTATGAAATCGTTATGTATGTTCGTTTCTCACCTTGTGTTTGTTGGTTTGTGTTTTTAACTTCTTGGCTTTTAAATACGGTGCGCGTTGTGTTCTGCTTTTACCTGAAGAAGTCCGCCCGATGCAACGGACGAAACGTCGTTGAGTTCTTCTTTAATAAATATTACGCCTTTTGTATTTGTTGAAGTTTTACTTGCCTCTGATTTTACCAGAAGAACAATGAATTTTAAAATAAGTAATATCCCTGGTAACAGTGTTTATATTAAAAACATTTATTATTACAATTTCAATAAAAAGTCATGAGTTTTCAGTTGAGTTAAAAAATAAGCCTTACAAACGAGCAATAACACTATTGGTCATTTAAACAAGATCAATTTTAAAATACGAAATACGCTGTATTAATAACACAAAGTTTTTTGACGTACCTGGAACAACAGGTCTCACAGGCATCCCCATCATGACTGGCATTACTCCGCGAGGAACTCCGATTCCTCCTTGTACAGGACCTTCAAAATGTATCAATAAAAACTGCATGTAAAAATCATTCATAAAGTAATATGAACAAAGAAACATTTTTCAACCCAGACAGTTGTTCTATTACTAGTTGGAAGTTTTTAACACTTTCGTGTAACCGATCAGCTACGTTTAAAAACAAAATCTTTCTTTATTTCCACAAATACAACAAAACGTTTTCAATTTTTTATGAACTATTTGGCAGTATAATCAACTTTTGTTTCATTTCTTGATTACTTTTATTTCAAAACAAATCAATGATTTTTGTCTTTGGACATAAGGAAATGAAAAGTATAGTATAGTGTAATACAGTACCTGGCCCTGTTATAACAACCGGGGCAGATGAAACCGGATCCTCACTTGTGGAACTTGGAGGATTATTAAGCGAATTTTCATCTTTTCCAGGGTTTGAATCCGGTTGCTGGTCTTTAAAAAGTTAACATAAAAAATTTAGCTGAATTTGTAATGTTTGGTCTAAGGAACAATGTAAAAGTGATTTTATTTACAAAGATAAATATTTAAAACAAGCAGCAGTGTTGCTGACTAAAAAAACAAAACAATTAATGTTATGTTATTATTTGATGGCAGCGTGGCCGAGTGGTTAGAGCACCGCGATTGTGATCGACATGGTCTAGGTTCAAAACCTACCACCGCCATTCTGTTGTGTCCTTGGAAAAGACACTTTATGGCACTTTCCCCTGAGTGGTGATCTTAGCAAGCAGTTCTAATTTTCTGTCATATATCTAAAAAATTTTAACCGAATAGCAATATCTAGGGATCTCCAGAAGCAGGTCGGGATAATTGTTTGCCCGATGTATTAGTGCTTCCATTGCTTTACTGCAAGTCAGAAGGATAAATATAGAAAATATATAAAATAATCTTTAAGATTGTTATACCTGATCCTTCAGGTTTTGATTCACTTTCATCATTAACTTCTTTTTCTTGTTCACTCTTTGATAAATTGCGATCTGAAAATATTTCCACAATTGCAGCTCGATTGTAACCAAGTAAATTCTTATACATGCATTTTTGTCACCAAAACTTTACTCTAGCTGTGGTATCACTTTAGCCGACCTGTATTCATTGCATGCTATAAAATAGAAAATGGAATGGAAAGAAAATTTCAGTATTGAACATGAAATTGTTTAAGTATGGAATGGAAAAAATTTTCCAAACTTCCTTACATCTTCCATCTTTTAATGTTGATTTCATACTAAGTGCAGTCAGTAAAGCCGCCTTTGATCAGACGCACAAAGTAATGAAAAAAAAAAGAAAAAAAATTAACCAAAGGTCTATTCAAATAAATAGGGTAAAAAAAAAGTTACAACCAGATTAAGTGATATTTCAATGGCGTTTGAAAAGTTTGCAACTTAAATATAGGGCCAGTTTTTAAGTTGAAGTCTGAGTGCCTAGTTCACTTGCAGTCTGTCTCTCCCAAGAAATGCAGAGATAGATAACTTGCTTGGTTGTCCCATTGAAGTATTTGCAGTTTATATAATAATAGTAAGATGCATTTATAAACTACTTTATAGTTGAAAAGTTCATATAGTTTTGGAACGATTGAACATGAATGAAAAACACCACAACAAACTATAAAAAAAATAAATAAATAAAATTGTTAGATCTAATCAAATATTGATGCTGATTATCTAGACATTTAAATGCACGTTAGAACAAGAGTGAGATGGAAGAAATTTAGAGAGTGTGGTGAGATACTATTCGGAAAAAGATACTCTTTGCAGATGAAAGGAAAAATATATAAAAGCTATGTAAGATCAGCAATATTATATGAAAGCAAAACGTGGTGTTTGAGAGAAAATGAAGTAGCTATTTTGAGAAAAGCAGAAAGATCTATGTTGAGGGCAATGTGCAGTGTAAAGTTGGTGGACAAGAGGAATACAAAGAAGCTGATAGACATGTTAAGATTGAAGGAAGCAGCAGATAAGCTGGGAAGGGCAAATTGTATGAGGTGATATGGTTGTAAGACGACCTGAAAAAGATGTTTTGATGAAGGCAATGATACATGAAGTGGATGGAAAACATAAACAGGGCTGATCAAGGATGAAATGGAAGGAACAAGTCGAAGGAAACATGAGAAGGATTGGTTTAAGGAAAGAAAATGCGGCAGATAGATGTAGGTGGAGAGAAGATGTAAGAGTTGCAGAAGTAGTGGGATGCATCCAGCCACCTCCAGTCACTGGGTGATTAAA
The DNA here is from genome assembly GCA_963680785.1 of Diplosoma virens. Taxonomy (NCBI): domain Eukaryota; kingdom Metazoa; phylum Chordata; class Ascidiacea; order Aplousobranchia; family Didemnidae; genus Diplosoma; species Diplosoma virens. The sequence continues at coordinate 10,303,899 of OY796896.1, forward strand.
TGTACATATTCAAAATTACGACGAAAATTACAGGTATATTACTCAGACAAGTTGGACCAAAAGTGTGCAAATTATGGCCAGTAACAATTTTATGTGTGGCCTGTGAAAGCCTCAAACAAAAAATTTAAAAAACTTATTAATTTCTGTTTGTCTTCAACCAAATTCCAGGTCTTTTTTACTGATCACTGATTTTTAGGTTTGAAAATCAGGACAAATTCAAACTGAAGATCTTTTTGAGATCATTACTTTTTAGGAACAAAAATTAAAAATTCAGGGACAGATTCAGTACTTCTTGGGTATGGAAATCAAGAAAAGTTCTTAGAAATCACTATAGTGTGGCTCTCAAATAAAATCAACTTCTCACTGCAGCCCTTGAGCTAAAAAGTATGCCCACCCCTGAGTAAAACATGTAAATTTTAATAAGTGTTTATATAAAAATAAGTGTTTTTTATTTAAAAACACTTATTAAAATTTACATGGTATGAAGTTTAGGGTTTTGATATAATACAAAGTATAGAAACGGTATAGAATATGGAATGGAAGATTTTTAAGTATGGAATGGAAAATTTTAAAGGATATGGAATATGGAAAATTCCATTCCATAGCATTCCCTGCCTGTATTTCTATGACTTGTACAAAAGTTGTAATGTATAAAAGAATAAGGTGTTACCAATTTCGTAATGTATTTGTAAGAGATGGTGAAACCATATTTTGGGACGTCATAGATTTTGTAAGTTGGCAAAAAAATTTGAACTCGGCGCCTATGACTGTTATTGTAAAAAAAATAACTGTTGCTAATTTTGTTCCTTCTCCCAAAGATTCGATAAAAAACGTGAACTTTTTGGTTTGATTTATCAAGTTTCTTGTGCTGATTGCAATCTCATTTATATTAGTCAATCGAAACGAGTTTAAAATCTAGGTTAACCGAACGAAAACGCTGTATTAAATACCAAAGACGGAATCAATCACGGCTTTGTGGGCACTCGGCGTAGCAAGAACACAATATACAGAATGTCCACAAAGTCTGGGTACATAGGAATTTAAGAAAGAATCGAGTTAGTACTCTTCTTTCTTCTTTAGACAAAGCCATCATTCGATCTGGGGATGAAAAATAACATAAATAAATAAAATAATAAAATTCCTATGTACCCAGACTTTGTGGACACCCTGTAGATTGGAAAAAGGCAATTATCTTAAAAGTTGAAACTGATTACAATAAAAAATTATTTGTAGAAAGTTGGTTTATAAATTTAAAATCAAATGTAATAAACAGAAACGACGGCAATTCTTTCCCTTTAATCTATAAAAAATTATTAGATTGTGATTGAATAAATTAATTTTCGTCCTTTTTAAGTTTATAATGTGAACAGTTTTCAATTTTCGTAACTAGTGATTTTGGTTTGTAACTTTGTATTGTAATTGTACGATTGACTGCTGTGTCTTTATCGCTGTTCGTGAATGCAGCGTGCGTTCAAGGTTCTTTGGTTTTTTCAGTGATCGCTATGCTTTAATTCTTTATTACTCAATTTTGTTGCGGTAGCGATCAGTGAAGTGAACCACCCGCTGTTCGACGGTGGACGCATTTCTACGGCTAGTGATGACGAGCTTTTAGCAGTGTTACTATGAACATTTTTAATTTGAACACTACTACTATGAACATCAACCGATATCTCTGAAGATGTGAGTTGATTTCTGACCGACGAAACGTCAGTTTAAATAAAAATACCTTGTTAATTTTAGGTTTGTTATTATCACCGGAAGAACATTTGAAATTTTTAGCAATAGTTTATTCTTTAACACGTAATTATTCTGCAAATTACTAGAAGTTTCTTTCATTTCATGATGCTATAAGCCTACTTGTGACGTCAATAAAGCCTACATGTGTCAGTTGTTATAGAGATATTTGTAGTAAACATTTATTTGTAATGGTTTCATTGTATTATAGGTTAGTGGTTGCAGTTATTTAAAAAGGTTAGACTTTGGTAAAAGAGGCACTACAGTTGAATTTTAACCCATCATATAGTAAAAATGAGTACGAAACAGGCATCGTTAGAACGTTTCCTTGCAAAGGGGAAAACGCCCAGTAAAGAGACAGAAGAAGAGCCTTCAACATCAAAGAAACAGAAATCTTAAACAGACTATATCATGAATCCTACTTGAAATATGGATTTATTGCAACAGGTGATTCCAACATATTAACCCCACTCTGCATAGTTTGCAGCTACCGGCTCTCTAATGAAACCTTCAAAACTGCTTCACCACTTGAACACCAAACATTCTGGATTAAAAGACAAGCCCCTGGAGTATTTTGAAAAAAAAACGAGAACATGAAGGACAGAAGAAATTTCTGAGAGCTACCACATCAATAAACGAGAATGCACTGAGAGCATCATATTTAGTTGCTAATCGTATTGCTAAGGCATAAAAGCCATTCACTACCAGTGAAGAATTGATCCTCCCTCCAATAAAAACATTTGCCGAGAACTTCTAGGAGAGGGTGCTGTTAAAAAAATAGAACATGTGCCTTTGTCGGCTAGCACTGTGACTAGACACTTTGAAGAAATAGCTGAAGACATTGAGACACAATTGTCGGAGAGGATTAATGCATCACTATAGTACACACTCCAGGTTAACGAATCTACAGATATCAACAAGGCACTACTAGTTATTTATGTGCGATATCTTTATCAGGAGAATGTGCATGTAGATTTGCTATGTGCACTATCTTTGCCAACCAACATGACAGGAGCAGAACTGTTCAAGTCACGAGATGGCTATATATCAGGACAAATAAAATGATCCTTTTGTGTCGGCATATGCACAGACGGAGCGGCTGCCACGACTACATGACTGTCTGGTTTAGCTGCTCGGATTAAGGAGGTTGCATTTGAGAGGGAATCTATGCATTGTGTCATTCACAGGGTAATGCTGGCAAGCCGAAAAATGACACCGGAATTTAACAGTGTATTGATTGACATCGTTAGAGTTATTAACCACATCAAAGCACACGCCCTTAACTCGCGCCTATTTGAGCAGTTTTGTGAGGAGATGGACACAGAGCACAGACGCCTTCCCGTGTACATAGAAATAAGATGGTTATCCCGAGGAAAATTGCTAACTAAAGTGCTTGAATTACGAGAGTCGTTGCAAAAATTTCTCTCAGAAAAGAAGTCACCGCTGGCAGCACGTTTCAGTGACAAGAAATGAGTCGCAAAACTGGCTTACCTGTGTGACATATTCAGGCTGCTCAATGAATTCAATCTGTCCTTTCGGGAAAAATGACAACTGTTTTTAAGTTGACAGACAAAGTAGCAGCATTTAAGGCCAAACTAGAGTTATGGGACGGCATGTAAACAGAGGCATTTTAGACATGTTTCATACATTAGCGGGGATTTTGGACGAGCCTGAACCTTTATTTTCCCAGTCGGTGTACGATCACCTGTAGTTGCCTTTAAAAGAGTTCGAGCACTACTTCCTAACCACGACCCACGAACTAGTAAAGAATGGATTTGCGACCCATTTGTCAACAAATCAGGCGAATCTAGCATGTCTCTGCAAAAAGAAAATCAATTGTTGAAGACTGCAAAATGGCGGCTGCTTTAAAACTACGTTTGAAACAACAAATCTGCCGGTGTTCTGGTTTAAGGCCATGGAAAAATACCCTGAGATCGCAATCTCAGCACTTAAAATCCTGTTGCCATTTCCGACATCCTATCTCTGTGAGAGGGGGTTTTCTACAGTGACAGCCACCAAAACAAAACAAAGTAGTAAACTGGACATAAGCAACACACTTCGGGTGTCATTGTCTCCTATTACCCCCAAATGGAATCGTCTTGTTGCCTAGAAACAAGCTCAGGATTCTCATTGATTTAGCATTTTAGTGAGTTAAAATGTTAAAGCACTTTACATTTGTTTTTTAGCGTAACTCTATTTTGTTTTGAAGGCATGTTTAATAACAATTAAATTAAAATTACTAAATCAACAAAATCTAAAATATAAACAACCAACACCCCTCTCACCGAGCCGTGGTAAAATCATCAAACCTTGACCAGCCCAAGGTGAAAAAAAGGTGAAAAAAGCACTGATCTATAGAAACTTACATCCACACGAGCTTGTAATCTACATTCAAGTCAAATAAATAGATAAATTTTGAATGTACCGCAGATTATGACCTTTAGGTCAGGCTAGGGTTAAGGTTATTATGTTCATTGAAAATTATTTCATTGCGTTTTTCTTTTCAACATGTTAACATCAATGATAAAAGTGACCAAAATCAAAGCTGAGAGTGTAAACGTAGATCAAAACACAGAAAAAAAGAAAAGCACAATGAAATCATTATCAATAAAAATAATAAGCTTAACCTCTAACTCAACCTAAAATGTCACAACTCACAAGGTATGCCTTTTGATCTACTGTACATTCAAAATTCATCTATTTATTCAACTTAGAATGTAAATTACAAGCTAGTCTAGATGTAAGTTTTTATAGATCACCTATCAAACTGACATTAAAAATTATTTATAGATTAAAAACAAAATATCTAAAATTTTAAAAAACTAAGGTTGTATAAAGCACACACAAACATAACTTAAACCCACTTTCCTGATCTGATGATGGAATAGGTTCATTATTAGTTGCCATTTGTTCATTTTGAGTTGGTCCACCTTGAGAATTTGGAAATGAGGGAATAGTAGCCAGAAGATGAATCTAAATAAAACCAATATGTAATTTTTTTCTTTAGAAGTGTCTTCCCCTAAGCACAACCTTTTCAATTTCAGCAAAATAAGTTTCAGACATTTAAATAACCTAAAAAATCTGTTTTATTACACATGAGTGACAAAATTTTTCAAACAAACAAAATAACAACAGTGAAAAACCAGCCTCATTTTGCTGAATGATCTGAACATTATCTCCAGTAGGCCGCTTCCAAATTGACTGACGTGTCTTGGAATGATAGAAGTAAATTTTGCCATCAGCAGACATTGTTTCAACCCATATTTCTTTGCTAGGGTCAATGCGTGGTATATTGTTGTTAGGAGGAGGCATCATACCATCTGGTGGAGGACCTTGCATTCCTGGTGGAGGTCCCATAAAACCACCTGGGTTTATTGGTGGCATATTCTAAATAAAAATTAAATTCTTAACTATATTCTATTTTGTTAGTTCTTGGCCCTTGGGTACTCCATAACAAATCTGTTTAACTGCACAAAACATAGGTTTAGAACCAATAGCACCAGTGACACAAAAAATAAGTAAATTTTTAATATATCTAACAAATAAATATTTTATCAAGACAAATAACAAATTGATAAAGCAAATCATTACAGCTTGATTCACAACATAGCTAAAGCTAAAATCCTTGACGATTTAAAATTAAAGAAAGTGAAAAATTATGAATGGCTTGATTTTTGCATAAACAAAATTGTAAAATACTTACAACAGGTCCAGGACCAGGACCAGGACCAGGACCTGGTCCAGGGCCAGGGCCATTCATATCAGGACCCATCATTCTTGGAGGAGCTTGATTCATTGGAGGTCGAAAACCTTTATCAAATGGTCCTGGAAATGGAGGTCCTCCCATTCCTCGAGGTGGTGGAGGTCCTTGGTTAGGAAGCATCGGCATAAAACCTCCAGGTCCAGGACCCCGAAAACCACCACCAAATCTTGGTGGAGGTCCTCCACCAGGTCGTGGAGGACCAAAATTTGGGGGATTTGGCATATGATTATTCATGTGAAATCAACAAATTTATTGTAAAATTATCTGTATTCAAATAAATTCAAAACATTAAAATTTATGGCAATTATTACATTTAAACTTTTCAAACAGTGGTACAACTAAAAATAATCAAAAGAGCTATGCAATACACACTAACTGCTTTCAAGAGACACAATTATATTCTTTCCAATGCTTTTAGTCAATGAGGATAACTAGTAGTACACCCAAATTTTGTAAATTTAAAATATTTGACATGGAAAAGTTAAACGTTGGCCAAAAAAATGCAAAATTAACATCTTATGTTGGAGATTGCAAACTTTTTATCCCAGGTACTTAATATAAGAGCATGTTTTTGTTTTTGTTTTTTATTTCTCCTAAAAAATAGCAAACAATTTATTGATAGAATTCTTAAACCTTGTTTGGCATGTTTTATTTTAAAAAAATATCAAATTAGAAAACTGTTAATCCTACTTCTGAAAACTTATTTTGCTTGAGACAAGGTTGATGAATAGATATTTTTCTCATTAGTTGGCAGACTGTTAACTTTGTGTCAAGTAATAAATAGCCTGTAATTAGCTTGTGCTTTAATGCTATTTTGTACAAAGTAAAAAAAACAAAGGTAATAAACAAACAGTATTTGATGCTTCTGTATATTTCAACTTTAACATTTTGAAACATTAATTAGAAGAGCAGCTTTACATGCTTTGCAACTAAACCCTCCAATATTCAACAAAAGAGTGAAATACATTTGCTTTAACCCTTTGTGGGGAAGTGGTTAAATGAACTAACCATTACTTAGATGCCAGCTTTTTCACTGATTGGGTCAGTGGGCTTCAAAATTTGAGTGCCTTATGGTTATTATAATGAATACATTCGTGAGTGAAAGTGAGTGAGATTTTCTTCACACTTCTTTTTGTCAATAAATTAAATACAGGGTATCCAAGAATTAAGGCAATGAATTTTTTTGTTTATAATTAAAATATTTCAAGTCAAATTTTGTATTGCTTGGTATTAGTATAGAAGTTGAACATTAGTCTTTAAAACCATGTATCATTTATTTGATAAACTTCCTTTGTTACAAATAACTGCTTTCTGTCTACCAACAAATGCATTGCATGTGGCATGCATGTGCTCTTGGGGAATGGCTTCCATTTTTTTAAAAGTTTTGCATGCAGTGAGTCCAGAGACAAGTGGGGAGTAACAGAAAATCTAGCTTCTAAAACTGACCAGATAGAAAAATCCAGTGGATTGAGATCTGGGCTTCTTGCAGGTCAATCTTCTTTGGCAATGAAAGAGGGAATTTTCTGTTGAATCCAGGATTGAGTGAATCTTGAGCTGTGCAAAGGACCAGAATCTTGTTGAAACATCTTTTTTTTTTCTTTTGGAGTCAAACTGAACTCTCAATGGTATGTAACAAACATTTTAGAAGGATGTCTGTTACCCTGGGCCAACAAACACTTCAAAGATAAACTTTGGATGTTTTGACAAGATTTTGCTCCTTTGCATGGCTCAAGATTCACTCAATCCTGGATTCAACAGAAAATCCCCTTTTTCATTGCCAAAGAAGATTGGCCTGCAAGAAGTCGAGATCTCAATCCACTGGATTTTTCTATCTGGTCAATTTTGGAGGCTAGAGTTTCTGTTACTCCCCATTTGTCTCTGGACTCACTGCATGTAAAACTTTTAAAAGAATGGGAAGCCATTCCCCAAGAGCACAAGTAGTTACTTGTAACAAAGGAAGTTATATCAAATAAACGATACATGGCTTTGAAGACTAATGTTCAACTTCTATACTAATACCAAGCAATACAAAATTTGACTTAAAATTTCTAATTATAAACAAAAAAGTTCATTGCCTTAATTCTTGGACACCCTGTATAAAAAAAACAGTGACATATAAATTTTTTGTGATTAATTAAGAATCTTTTAATCCATAAAATTTAGTGGATATTACCTTAGATAAAAAGTAAGAAAAGGGATGGTCAGTCCTACTGACCACTGTACAAAATGGAATTTCTTTAATGGCCTTTTTAGAAGATGGGATATATTGGAAAAGCAACAACAATTTTACTCTAAATTTTAAAGCTCTAATTTCAGCAAAATTTAATTATATTTTCTTATTTAAATTATATAACCTTTTAAACTGCCCCTTCCTCTACATAGTCTGTAATGGCTATGATTTTTTTCTATTTTATCAATATGGTTAATTGTATGTCGAAAGTAGATGTAGATTGGCAGATGGATACTCACAGCCTATCTGTGATGAAATGGATGAATAATAGAACAGTGTTGTTTATATTAAATATGCATGATGCTAGTCAAACAAGAAAGATAAGCAGAAAAAGTAAAGATGGGAGCATAAGTCAGATAGGGGGAAGCATTGTGAACAGAGATCATAATCAACATATAGGCTATATGTTGATAAAGTAGATATGCTAAAGAGTTTATATGCCTTGAATAGAACGAACAAAAAATAGTGGCATAAGATAGCATTTTATTTTTTTGGATGTTGCTGTGGTTAATCCTTTCTTAATTTTTAGCCAAATCTTACCTGAAAATCAAAAGGCAACAACACTTAAAAATTATAAACTTAAGCTAATTCATGAGTTGGTAGGTGCTATCCCTATTAAAAATTGAAGCAAAAGATGCTCAAATGAAATATTTTCCCCTCTTTCTATTCAACATTGCAAAAGTGCAAGGCCAAACTTGACATTTCAGTAAGAAGAGATAACACATCACACATACCAAATTTAGTTTAAACATTTTGACATCGTAACTTTTGTAGCACTGAAAAAAATCCTCATGCAACTATATGGAAATGTAGTGTACTGTCTTTCTTCAAATAAAATGCATACATTCTATTTTTTTTTATCTCAAATTTGGGTTTGCTCTAATCGCACATTTTAATTTTTAATAACAACTTTCAGCCAACTTAAAACCTGCCATACTCTATTTAAAAGTGGCCTGGTAATTACATTTTTACAAAAGTTGCAGATAAGAAAAAGACTTTTCTTTGACCATCATACAGTGCTTGCTTTTCAGTCAGCATTCACCATAAACTAATTAGGAAGTTGTTTTCATTAAATATTTAAAGCCTTTGCTGTCTCATTATGTTGGAAACATTAAAAGTAACATAATTCTGCTGTGTGTGAGCATGTGTTAGACTCACCCATTGCTACCATAAAAGATCCAGCTGTTTTTGTTAATTAAGTGTACTTAACCAAGATATTACTGATCCACAAACAACAACACAATTTCATTTTGTCAATGTACAAGGTTTAACAGATAAATCCGTACAAATTTAAAATTGTTATAAGAATGTTTGGTAATAACTTATTATTTTAGTTTTATATTTGAAGAATTAAGAGGATTTAGAATTAATTTTTAAACAAGCTGCATAAAGATGAGAAACACCAGACTCGAGTTTCGCTCTCATTAGAACTCATCAATGATGCTTATCTCACCACGAATCGAACCTGGGACCTGTAGTCTTCCACACAGGTTACTATACCACTAGACTACAGATCCCGGACGACAGATGGACTCAAAGCAGCTGTTATAAGTTAATTATTCCCGGATTTACTGAACAAGGAATACATAGAATCCACTATGTTGTAATTCCAATTAAGGATATTAAGGAATTACAACATAGTGGATTCTATGTATTTCTTGTTCAGTAAATCCGGGAATAATTAACTTATAACAGTTGCTTTGAGTCCATCTGTCGTCCGGGATCTGTAGTCTAGTGGTATAGTAACCTGTGTGGAAGACTACAGGTCCCAGGTTTGATTCGCGGTGAGATAAGCATCACTGATGAGTTCTAATGAGAGCAAAACTCGAGTCTGGTGTTTCTCATCTTTATGCAGCTTGTTTAAAAATATTTTAGTTTTCTAAAATAGTGTTTAATAGGACCCATATTGTATAAAAAGTATATTAATTTTTTTTAAACAATTCATTCTGCAATGGAACAAACAAGAAGATCTGCAATATGTGAATTGCACCGTGCAGGACACACACCATTAAAAATAATAAAATTACTTACAGTATTTTTTCATTTTTGTCAAAAAAATGAGTAAAAACATCCCCTTTGCTTGAAACAACACAGATTACCATAATTTTTGAAGGAATTTTTGTTGACATTACAGGAAATACCTCCTTACTTGAAGATGCAATCTAACGGTCATTTCTTCAATTCGAGGCCCTATCAACAGTAAAGATTTTTTCATCTGAAAAAAATTTTATCTTTGATGGATCGGATTTTAACAAATTCAATATTAATTTACACTGACTAAAATGAATTTCTTTCATTTTTTCTGTTAAAAGATGTTTTTCCCTCTTGCATAAGAGTTAAAACCTAATTTATTAATGCCTCTTTTTATTGTCATCACACTAACTGATCTTTTTTTTGCCAACTCAATCATAGGCACCGCAGGATTTGCTTTAAGGCTTCTTTTTAATCCTGCTAAAAAGTAGGTTTTAAAATCCTGTCTTTTCTGCTATTGTAAGCACTTTTTTGTTCTTTTCCCATTTCATCAAATCTTTTGCAAACATCATAAACTGTTTGTCTCGGATATTTAAGTAATTTTATTATTTTTAATGGTGTGTGCCCCACACGGTGCAATTTGCATATTGCAGATCTTCTTGTTTGTTCCATTGCAGAATGAATTGTTTAAAAAATTAATATACTTTTTATACAATATGGGTCCTATTAAACATTATTTTAGAAAACTAAAATAATAAGTTGTTACCAAACATTTTTATAACAATTTTAAATTTGTACGGATTTATCTGTTAAACCCTGTATTTCAAGTTATTTTTTTGCAAACTTTATGACAGTTGGTTTCAAAAAAGTGAATTTGTTTACACATCCAATGAAAAACAAAAACCCTCCAGTCAGCTGCAACATATTGAATGGGCTGCACAAGCATTGAAAACAGCAGCTAAAGTTGTAATTAATTCATTTAACATTTGTGGAATCACAATTGAAGACCTTGAAAAAATTCTCTACTTAAAAAATGCTCCTAAAGATTTCATGGCCAATAAATTGCTAGCAATAATGAGCTTATCAACAATGATGATGATGAACCTGTTGCATTTGAAAAGTGAATATAAAAATAAAATTTATGAATGGTTTTTGTTTTGGTGATATTGTATTGTCATAAATTTTTGTTTTTTTTAAAAGAATAGCAGCTTTTAGAAACCTCAAATCTACAAACTTGGTAATTTTAATATATTTAAAACTATTCCATGCTTTTGATGTTGGCAAAACTGCACAAAAATTAAATTTTAGAAAAACTAATCAATTTGCTTGCTTTAAATATTCAACATATTGTTTATTTAGATATTGCTTATTTTGCAAATGCAGCATTAAACAAACTTTCTGAGTTAATGTTAATTAAATTTTATTTAATAAAAATTAATAACAACTTGATCTTTAAATAAAAAACAATGGTGCATTAATGTCAGATATGGTTTTAAATACTTGCTGATAATTTCTACTGATTGTTTTGTTTTCAAAATATCATAATTGTAATTTACACAAAATTTTTAAATAATGTATAAATTAATAACAAATGGAAAAATAAAAAAATTAGCCTGAATTTACAACTAAAATAAAATTTAAAAGATTAATTTTAATACTTCTATCTTAAATCAAACAACACACTATAATATTTGTTTTTGTTTGTCAATTCAACAAAATAAAATAATTTAGGTTTTCAGCTTTCAAACCTTGACTTAAGTTTGGCTTAAAAATGACATAAATCTGACTTAAAAAATGAGGTTTCATTCATTGTTTGCTTTACTGACCATGAAGGCTTTGAGGATCTCCTCAAATTCAAAAGGTAATAAACTAAACTTGGTAAATAGTTAACGAGAACAAAAAAAAATTCACACTCACAAATTGGATAATGTCTACTATATTATACACCCATTTTGAATAAAATACTTTTAATGTATTTAATAAATTAAATTAATTTAGTGCCAAAACTTTATTAAACAAATATATAGCTAAAATAATTAATTTTTTGTTATGAAAATAAAAAAATTAAATTTGGATTAAAAAATTGATTTAGTAACACAGTAACAGAAAGTTTTTCAACAGAAATTCTGAAAGTATTTTTACTAATAAGCTAATAAAACCAAAAGCAAAACCAATAAAACAAGAAGTCAAACAGCAATAAAACGCAATTGAACGATTTACAAATTAAAATACCACATTTAACGTTTATGGGTACTTGATTACGCTTATTTGAATCATTTCTTCCTGTCTTATGTTAAGCTTAACAAGTACTTATTGACCAAAAAGGGTTGGAATACATTATTTAAAATTAACTAAAAATTAGCGGTGGCACCTTTTACAGAGCCAGTAATTATTTGGAGGGTATTCTAATTTCTAATATTAGCTAATGACAAAACTCACAAACTTAAATTTTAGGTGTGATTCGCGAAAAAGTCCTCAAGCGGATATAAATTATTTAAACTTTTTTGTTTTGCAAAAGCGCCGACAATGGGCTCTGGTAAAAGATCGAGCACTAGCAAAGATGCAAAAGTACCAAAAAAGTGAAATTGAAGGAGAGTTGTATTGAATGTAGATTGAATCCAGCCAGTTTTCAAAATGTTTAAGTGGAAGTCAAGTTTACTCGTAAAAATTTTTCAAGTGCTGGGCTCTACTCGAGTTCTTAGTCTACTACAAAAAATTCGGATTCGACTTCAGTCTTCAAATTGACTAATGACTCGGATTTAACTAAAGTCTAGACTTATCTCTATATTATTTTATCTCTATATTTATACTCCTGGCTCGCAGGAAAGCATCGGAGATGCAATATATAAAGTAATAAGCAATTTCCCAAACTGCTTCCGTAGATGCTAAAGATTAGGGTGTCAGATTAAAATTTTTTATTTTAGTTCTTGTGTTTTTGTTTGGAGACAAGCGCGGATTTACAAGTTTTTTTGAGGTGGGAGAAGAGATTTATTCTCAATCGAACAAGAAAACCAAAAAAAAAACGATGCGAAAATGGGAACTCAAGATTAAGAACAGCGTAATTTTGTCGAGAGAATGATAGCCATCAGCATGTTATGTATAGTTATAACATAGTAGGAATACTTAAAATTTTGTGCTTGCAATATGCATGTTAAAATTATAAAATAGACGATAGCAAATACGGTGAAAACACTGAACAAATCGTTCAAATCGATCATCATCCTCATTCTTAAATCAGGCAAATCCTCCGACTCACCCTCCTCTTATTGCCCTATCTCTCTCACTTACTGCATTTCGAAACTTTCTCGAACGACTCACCTAATTTTAAGAGTACAACAACATCCTTTCACCCGTTCAAGATGGTTTTAGACCTAGTAGATCAACTGTAGATTAGGTTCTCCTCTTCTCACAGTCAATTGCAGATTCTTTTCACCAATCTAAACCAGGCGCACGTACTGTCCTCGCCACTGTGGATTTTTGCAAAAACGTTTGACTCAGTTTGGCATTCTGCCCTTTTTTCCAAACTTCTCTCTTTTGGTCTTCCGCTATATCGTTGGTCAAATGGATACAATCTTATCTCTCAGATTGCCGTTTGAAAGTCCGACTCTATATGTTCCAGCGCCAGACGGACCCGCCAGATTGTCCAGCCGCGGTCGCCCTATCAAACTGCCGCTTCGCTACCGCAACTGATTTCAAACAATTCGTTGTTAATCCTCTCGCTCTCTCTCCAACCTCTCGCTCTCCCTCCTCTCTCTCTTTCTTTCTTAATTTTCGTTCTCGCTTAAGCTACTCCGGTCGTTTCATTTTTTTCTTCGTTAGCATTTGAAAACAGTTTAGTGACGTAATAACCCATTGTGTTCTGACTCATTCGTTATTAAACGTGGTCGTTTAGCTTAGCTAGCTTAAAGATTAGGTCAGCGTTTTTACTCGTTTATATTAATATGTTAATTCAGTTAGAATAGGGTTAGGGTTTTGTAATAATTAACTTGTTTGCGATAACTATGTTAGCAATTAATTTTTTATTCTTTTATTTGTTTCATTCTATTTGAATAAGTTGAATAAGTTCCATAATTTTACTGAATTCTATTTGAATAAAATTGGGATAGTTTAAGTAGCATAAATGATGTCTTTATTTGTTTCTATTTGAACAAGTTTAACACCGCGCCAAGGGTTTCTGTGCCCCGAAATCGGCTATTCTGTGCTGCACAGAAATACTATAATTCTCATAGTCGTCCTTTCCTTCTTCGTAGAGGTGTCCCCCGAAATTCAGTTCTTGGACCAGTCCTGTAGTGTCTGTTGGCTATCTCAACGGATTAAACCTTACATAGTCCAACAGACTGTGCACACGTTCTCTTACAAACGTGTATTCTTCTAAACTAAAAAAACAATTACATAACAATATGTACAGTGTTGCCAATTATGTTTCAATTTACATTTATTATTATTCACAAACACTACAAGTCCTTTTCTCTTTTTTTATCAATGATTTCCCTGCAGCTCTTTCTTCATCCGTTAAAGTCTCCATCTATGCCGACGATCTCGTTATTTGGGCCCCTTTCCCAAACGTTGAGCGTGCAAGAGGGTTGCCCAGTTTGTCCTCAACAAAACAGTGAAATGGTCCTGTAGCGTCGCCAAGACGGGAACCAAATCTGTCTTCACGCGCTAATTAAAGTTTACATATGGCGCCTAGTGATTTGTGCGCGCTGCTGTTACCTGCCCTTTGGCAATCTCTTTTATAGTAATAGTTAGGACATGAGGCAGGTTCTTTTTGGCTTTTCCTTAGTAGACGAAGGTTAGTTGAAGAGCCTGCTGGCCGCTTTCTCATACATCCTCTTTAAAATTGAATAGCCTATTCGCAGAAGTTCGGTGTGGAACAAATTTGTTATAAACTAATTTTGGTGTATTTAATTTAATAGCGTAAAGACTGAAATAAGCTAGTATTCTCTATTTAAGTTTAATTCAATTCCTACCGGAACTAACAGGTCCTCTAAGTGGCATCTACCTCTTGTCAAATGTGAGTCATCTTTCTTTAGTCTAAATCTTTATCTATCTCGTCTTAAACCTTTTCTATCAATTCTCAACACCCACCTTAATTTCAACCCAAATCCGGCCTTTCTTGGTGTAACCTTCGAGCAAACATTTCCTTTTAAACATTATGTTCTATCTTTAATTAAGAAAAAAGTTTCACAGCCAATTCCGTGCCTTTCGCTCTATCGCCTTCGCCTCCTGGGCCCCTCTAAAGAATCTGTCTGTACATTACATAAAGCCTTTTTTCATCCCATTTTTACCTATGCTTCCTCAGGCTATTTCCTTTCTCACTTTACCTCACCCATATTACCTCAGTGAAGAGAATGCATAGATCCTCCTTTAGAGTTATCACAGGATGTTTATCGCAACCCATTTTTTTTGCTACACCTAGAAGCACTTCATTTCGTGTCACCCTCACTCATCAACCTCTCTGTTACTTTGAACGTGCTCTCAAACTGCGTCCATTTTTTCCTTTAGCCTCTCTCACCCATCATTATCCTCGTGCACATCTCAAGAAAAGATGATGGAGATCTTTCTCTAGTTCTCATAACCTTATCCCTAACCTACAGTTAATCTCTAATCTCAAAGAACCTCTAATCCTATGTCCTTCTAAACCTCGCTGGGCCACCAGCTATAGTACCGAGACTTATGTCATTCTTCACGCTCTTGAGTGGTGTATTTCTCACTCCTCGTCATGTACCTTTGAATCGGTCACTTTTTCTTTAACTCTCAATCTGTTCTGACAACTCTCTCTGCCCCCTTGCCATGCCTAATATCCAAGTCTCTCACAAGCACCCAATCTCTTCTCAACTCTTTATCCACTCAAGGTAGTCCATCTTCAATAAATATCTGGTCATTCTTCTCTCCCAGGCAAAGATTTATCTGATTCGCTTGCTAAAGTTGGTGCCACTCATGACCCCTCCACCTTACCACTCTCCCTCTCACCTCCTATTCCGTCCCAACACCCATCCCTCTATACCAGTTGGAAACGCGATATCCAATCTGGTTTCTTCCAACAGCAAATTCCTTCAGTATCTTCTGAGAAGCTTTCTCTCCTTCACTCCGCTCGCTGTACTCTTTCTCGTTTACGCTGCAACCGGCACAGCACTCTTCTTGCTACATACCTTTACAGAATTGGTCAAGTCGAGACTTCTTCGTGTACCAGATGTGGTTCTGAATCACAGGGTTTCTTTCATCTTGTGCTGGACTGCCCTGCACTTAACTCTCTACGTCTGGCCATTTTCGGCCACTCACTTACTATTCTAGACCCCTGGTCTTGTTCCTTGGGGGTTGACCAATTATTGAGACTCCGCGGAGTTGATCCGCGCCCTTATCTCAAGGAATAAGTCAGGTAAGTCCACCACCACCACCACCACAATAGCAACCGTACTGTGTTAAAATTGTTTCAGCCGGGAATCGAACCATAATTTCTGAGCCGAGATCATGACCAATGCATGCACCCAGTGACGACAGAACGACCCCGTATCGTAAACTTTTTTTTCTACAAAAACGAGCTTTTATAATCTTATACAGGCCTACCGGTCTTTGACTGCAAACGCAAAATTAATTTGGACTGCAGCCTATAAAAAATATTTAAGACTTACCAAAAACGTATTATAGGCTGTAATTAAATAATCATGCAATTTAAGCCAAGCAATTTCTAAAGGTTAAGTGAGATGAGCGTTAGCTAATCAAAGTTTTATTTATTTTTTATGTCTATATTTATCCTCCTGACTCGCAGGAAAGCGACGAAGGCGCTATACATAAGGGAGCAATTACCCCGACCTGCTTCCGGAGATGCCAAGATATTGCTGTCCGCTAATAATTTAGTAGAGATATGACTATAATTTAGAACTGCTTGTCAAGACCACCAAGCAGGGGAAAATGTCTTTCCCAAGAACACAACAAAATGGCGCAAGTGGGTTTTGAACCGAGACCATGCTGATCATCAGTCCGGTGCTTTAACCACTCGACCACGCTGCCGACCATGTTAGAATGAGTGGAGTAGAAAAATACAGCTTTTAAAAAAATTTTTTACAAAATTTTCTGTTTTTTTAAAAAAAAATTAACACCGTGACCAGCAAAACACTTTGTTACATACGTTCAAGCTCTAAGACTCAGCTGAACGATAAACGTGTTTACCAAACAGTTTTGGGCTTCTTACTGTTGCTTACAGAACGACATGAATGCTCATTAGTTTTTATAAATCCGTTTATTTAGCAGTTGTATATGTTGTGAGTTTACTTTGTAAACGTTGAAAAAATCCTCCAGGCGAAAATTAGATAAGTTTTATGATGTCTAAAAAATAATTACAATTCTTTTCTAGCATTAATAATGCTGTTGAGAAAACTTTAAAACTCGATAAGAATTTTAAAAACAACTTTGTGTTTATTTCCAGAAAACCTGACCAGCTTTAAAGAAATGAACGCAGTACTTCATAACGTTCAATTGTTGTAAACACACAACGAATCAATCAAACTTTCTAATATTTTAGCGTGATAACAATCTGCAACTGAAGCCGGTGGTAATGTAGATGCTCCATGAATGCCGAAAGAAAAACTTAATAACAAGTAAAATGTAGCATAAACCAGAGCAGAAAAACTGTAGTTTTTTAAAATAAGTTTGTTATCAAAAGAATTAAAATAGGAAAAAATGGGTCATAAAGACTATGTGTAATGGCTAATGATACATAGATTCCGAACGGTTTCGAAACATTGAGTAACTTATGTAATATGTAACTGACGTATGATTACTTACGTAATGTTCACACGTAATATTTGTTGCTAGAGTTTCGCTTTTATACAAAGCAGGACACAAATTGCTCATAGCGAAAATTGTTTATTGCGTCCTACTGTGTATAAAATACTTTCAATCCCGAAGCCTTATAAGCATATAAAAGCAGACTCCATAAAAGAAAAAAGAACATGAAATACAAACAGTGATGGGATTCAGGGGGTTTGCACGAACCCGTTTTTGGAGCATCATAATATTCAGTGAACCCGTTCTTATTTCAACAAAATCTTGTTATTTCTATACCTCTGCATAATAAAAAAAAAACCTATTGTTTGTGAGTTTTGTATAACAGAGAACCTGTTTTTAAAATTTTGAATCCCATCACTAAATACAAACATTATGTTTTTAATAAATCGTGTGCGATTATGCCTTGTGTGGAATTTAAAAACAACAATTTTTATGTACTGAAAACCAATTTCACTAGGCCAGAGTTTCCCAACCTTATTTTAATCACGAACCCCTTTCAAAAAAGTTTATCAAGTTTAAGGACCCATAATTTTCACGTCTTACCCTGAATAATAATTTTCCAGAATGCCTATTCATTATAGTGATGATTGTTTTTTTCTTTAATTAAATTTAAGGAAGGAATTCTATGGTTGTCGAGGAGTCAATTTCAAACTTATCACCTAAAAAGCTTAGTAAAAAGAAAAAAATAATAATCATCATGATAATGAACAGTCATTTTCGAGCCCAACTTTTTAGAAGTCAAAGTAAAGACTTTTTTTGTTTTGTACAACGTTTACGAGGTGATAATTTTGAAATTAATAAATGCAAATTTTGAGAGTATAAAATTTTTTCTTAATGCCTGTATTATGATGACCTTTTTTGGTCCTCAACTAAATTTAAGGTAGAAATTTTAGTTGTTAAAGTGTTAAATATGCTTTTCTTCTAAACTTAACAAAGGCTGCTTGTGGCCCCTAAGTATCTGTCGGCCCCCGGTTGGGAGCCGCTGCACTTGGTTAAGATGAGTAATCGATTTGCGATGAAAAAACATTTTTTTAATAAGAGTTATAAACAGATCTTCGAAGTAATTATAATAATAATTATAAAAATACTCACTTATATAGCGCTTTTTACAGAAAACAAATCATACAATTGACTCAAATACTATTTGATGTCAATTCTATGATTTGTTTATACTGGGCTTGACGTATACTGTTGAGCGTTAACTGGTTGAGTCAACCACTTCCCAATTTAAAAAAAGGAGGGAATAAGTTTTGTTCAACTTTCAGGTCTTATCTTTGGGCCAGCGTTTTTCAAACTTTTGTATGAACTAAAAAGTGCGTAATTATTATTGATAAACACGCCATGCACCTGCGCATCTAATCAGACCCAACACTTCATTTGTAAACCGAAACGAACTGAAAATAGCTCGGAAGCATTGAGCCACTAAAGCGTGGCCCACAAGCATGCTGAAGCTTTACAAGTCCCTTTTGCCCAATCACATATTTATGACGTCATTAATGTACGTGATTTTGCAATCTTTTTTTTCTACCACGGGTAAGTTCAATTATAGTTTTATGCTTAACTCCTAGTAGTTGATATAAAGTCAAATCTTTGCTGTTTAAACTATATTAAAACATTTTTGATTCGACCTACATCGCATAGTCATTGCAAATTGCACAGTTATTCCTAAATCTTAATAATAATAACAGTAGTGATAATTTTTTATTTTTCATTGCAAGCATCAAATGCATCTGTGCCCGCAATAAGACGGCTTCCGATATTTCTTCCATCTTTTTAATGCTAAACGCCAATCAGTGAAGCAGTGAATATTAATTTTTAAGTCCTCAATTTAATTCGACTCAGATTTGAACTCTTATCTACATACCGCTTCAGAGTTAGACGCTCTACATAATTGACTAACTGCGCAGACTTCCTGAAATGATTCAAAATTATTAAGCAGCCTAGATTTTCGAAAATCTTTTTTTCACTGCTTATTGTCAAATATAGGAAATTAACTGTTTTTATCAGTACATGCTTATTTTAGTTTTAGCCATAAGCGTATCAGCCGAAAAAAATTGGGAGCAATACAGTTTTGTCCAAATTTTGTGATGTTTGCCCGAAGCATGATTTTTTATAGTACTTTACAGATATGAGAAGAAACTTTGCCTAAAATTTAGGGGGAAGACCAAAAAAAGGCTTCACTCTGAATTTGTCTTCGATTTCTCAATTTTTCTCGAAAGCACATGGTGATCATTAAAAGTAAAAAAGTCCTCCGCTTGCATCTTAAAACTTTTTCTGCATTTAGTGTTCATTTTCGATGCACAAAAATTATTCTGCCTAAATTATTTTTTGTCGCTGCCCTAAAGTTCATTAATTTTACCAAATATTTCCTTGTCGCTGCCCGAAAAATTCTGATTTTGCCCAAATATTTGAGACCTAGGGGAGCAATTGCTCCTTTTGCTTCATGAAAGATACAACTATGGTTTCATCTCTGATTAAAATTTTAAATGTAAGGTGGACCGATGACATTTTTGATAGGTATTGTGAAATAAACTGTAAAAAATTAAAACATTAAACCTATTAGCTGTTTTTTATTTTGCTACGAACTGAGCCATCTCAACATTTACGAAAATAAATAATCAAAAACAAAAATATTTGCGTTAACACGACAGAAAAAATGTGCAAACAGGACAATAATTTTAACTATTGTATACTTTGAAACACATACAAATAAAAACTTTAATTAAAAAAAAAACTTCAATGAAAATAACAAACGATAAAGTGATCATAAGATGTTAATCTAAAAAAAGAGCCATCTGTTAACTGATTACCGGTAACTTAAAAAGTTTTTCAGATTGTTTTAATAAAAACTTAAAAATCATATGTTTACTGTCAAGGCTTTTTGGGTTAAAGCTCGAATTCCTAAACTTTAAAACAATAAACTACGAAATACAGAACCTCCAGTGATCAATGTTAAATAAGCATTTTAAAAGTTGAATTTCAAAACGACGAAGTTAAAAAAATCTTACCACTCAAGCTTTTTTGCACATTATTGCACTCCAAAAAAATGTAATAGCAAAACAGTTAAAAAGAATCAATTTTGTTTTTTATACCAAACAATTAGATTTATAGTGACATTTGAAGCTAAAGTATTTTTAGCAGCACATTATAGTCAGCCCAACGCGGGATGCAGAACAATTTTTGGAAGGCTGCTTAAAACTTATAACTTTGGTTATTTTTTATTTTGCGAAAGCTAAACAAAAACCCCTCATCTGTTAAATGATTAGAGTATAGTATTTGACCTAGAAAATTCTGCCGTTAGTTTAAAGTGCAGCCAATGTCAAAAAGAAAACAAAAATCAAAATACTTGCTTGTAACCGATAGTCAGAAGTTTTCGAGGCCTATCGCAGCAAACGTTTAACTCGCAGCCCCTATGAGGAAACACCTTTATTCTGAAATGCGTCTGCAGCACCCTCATCCACGAAAGTATACCAATATAGGCATTATTAAGAGTATCTTATAACACCTTTTTTTCTCATTACTGTCCTCGTGCATCCTATTACATCCGTACGCTGACTTTTCACCATGAAGATTTAACTTCACTTTGAAATTGTCACGGCCCATGTGTTGGGGGTTATGTTCTACTATAAAGCATTGTTCATTCAATCGCAACTTGGTCAAAAAAAGTTTGGTTGAAGTATAATCCTATTTTTGCAAGCATTTCAAACTATCCCGTTGGTTGCTGTTTCTTTTTAACCACCATTTAAACGCTGCTATTTTGCTATTGGATTGGTGCTTGAAATCACATGATATTGATGTCAAGCCACACTAATTTTTCGGGAATGCCGCCGATGCTGCAGTCGCATCTCAGTGACGACTACTCTCTTAACCCTTTCCTATCTTCGTCAGAGGACTGAGGAGGGTCGCTGTTTTTGGACACCCTCTGGTCGCTTGGTTCTTCAATAATCGTTTTTTCGATCGACAAACGAGAGGAGACGTCAAGCTTTTCGATGGGTAAAAAGCGAGAACTTTCTGTGTTAACGTCATAGAAAAGGTTGTTTTGCGATGAGGTTTTAAAAAACTCTCGCTTGTGAATAGGGACGTGAGTAAACGTGCTCAAGGAGCGCTTTTTTTTGTTGACAAGCACCGGGCGGCTTGTTGAAGAGGACTTCAGTTTCAAGTTTTTAAAACCATTTCGGTTCGATTCTCCAGAGCAGCTACGTCGCGTGACGATCTCGTCTGTTCGGGGGTAATAGCGAGATGTAAGGTCTACGATCATGGGGTCGAACAAAACTCCCGATTCTCTGCGTCCGTTCGACTTGTGGATTTCTTCAAGCTTACAATCGTAGTCATGATTGTTCGTCTCGGTGGAACGTTGTCGCTCGTCGTCGTCGCAACTTACGAAACACTCGTCCAACGGCGGGCTTCGTTTTTGCCTGTTGTTGGCCGTACTCACGCGACGCTGGGAGGAGGTTTTTCGTTGAAAAAAGAAATTTGTAAATTGCAACAAGCTGCTGTCGGTTCGAATACTGGATCGGACGCTGATTGACGGAGTGTAAGACACGGATAAGGAAGCTCGCGATGTTTGCTGGTAACCTGAAGTAAAGTGCGGTTAGGGCACTGAAAGCGGTGACAGAAAACATTTTTTTGTTATTATGTAAACTCTTTTTTATGCTCAAAGGAGAACGCTGAAACAATTACCTGCATAAAATTACACAACTTTGGATTTTTTCAATAGCATCTTTAAATATAAAAGAAAAATTATTTATAAATATAATTGACCGAAAAGTTGGAAATTTACTCGAAAACTAAACTTTACTTTAGTGGTTCTCAAAATTTGGTGGCCCGTGGTCCATTTTCAGAGACCCTCAAACACCCGTGGCCCACTCCTAAAAGTTTTGTCCCAAAAGTCAAGTGAAGACAAAAAAATCATCACTTTAAAGCTGCCTCTGAATTCTTCATTTTCGCTCCAAAAGTCAAGTAAAGATTAAAAGAAAAGGTTTTTACTCGTGGGTCCCTTCGAGAAACTCTGATCTAGTTTTTCTCATCTCGAATGCGTGACCGGTAAAGGGAGGCAGGAGATTTATACGCTGCACTACTGTTGCAATTTTTTATTTAATTTTTTTTTTTAGAATTTGCAAGTTAGGCTTATGGCAAAGATAAAGAAAGAACTGTTTTTCAAAAATGCAAAATGGCGTAAACAATTTTAAAAGTTTCTCGATTCTGTGCCAAACCAGAAACATAATAGATAGGAAAAACAAAATAATTACAGAGTCCCTTTGCTCTCAAGCCTCCAGCACAACAGCCTATCGAGAAAAGACTTGAACAAAGACCGATTGATCTATGTAGATCACGGTCGAACAAATCTCTGGGAGACCAATATTAGTTTGTTTTGTGTTACGTACAATTTAATTTTAAAAAAACAAACGGGAAAGCAAATCAACTTTCAACTTATGACTTACCCTCCCTACACAAGCTGCACAACAAAAGACGTTTAAAAGCTCTTCGAAATTCGATGCTATGACAATAAATAATGGGATTGAAGAAGCTGTTCATGTACCCGATCCAGTTGAGCGCAGTAAACACAGTTTCATCAACGCAACGCTGGCAAAATACCTGTAACGTCAAAGTCTTAACGTAATACGTCACGCTCCTCCTCACGCTGCATAATTGTAGAACAATAAACTGGTATAATAAGTACCAAGTTAGAGGTTATTTTTAAGTTAGAGGTGGTTTAACCGTATTACACTTATGCGAAAGAAACAGATTGAACTAGGTCTATGGGAGCAAGTTTCTGGCACCGACATTTCATTACGCCAGAAATTTTTTTTGATGGCTAATCTCTATTTGAATTTGTAAACTGCTGTGGTGCACTATACGGTATATTACAATGTATTGTTTTTTTACACCGTTTGTCCAAAAAAAACTCAAGAGAAGACCAAAAAAAAGTCATTACTTCAATTTGAATCGAGAAAAATTCTTTTTACTGCAAATATTCTACAAATACTTTTTCATAAAGAGCAAGAGCTTAAAAAAGTTTTACAATTCATATTACGATTTATTTATATTGCTTATCAGTATCAGTATCAGTATCTTCTATTTCAGTTCCGCCATAAAAAATATAGCAAAATAGAAAATTTGTAAGTATAAAAAAACAGAACAGAAAAAGGAAGAGGCAACAAAATGATAAACCTTATGGCATGCGATCAAGATAAGAAAAAATTTTTAAGAATAAGTGTGCAAGGTTGCAGCTTATATTTAAAGAAAGTGTGCTCTGTTAATTAATTACATGTTTGAAAAGTGATTTCTATTTCATTTTTACTGCAATCTGTTAATGACCTAAAAAATTTATATGTGCAATTTAATTTGATTTCTTCATCTTTCAAAACATTAGCTTTTACTAGGAAAAAAAATTAGAAAAAGTTATGATGGGAAAAAAACCAATTTGTGTTAGATTAATATTTTAAAGCAACAAGAAAGCATAAAGGCCTGTTTTTACTACAAGCGTGAAATGGAATATTCTTTGTTTCTTTTTTTGATTTTTTGCTTCGCTAGGCGCTTGAGCGCGGAAAGAAACGGGACTTAATGATAAAAAATGAATTTCAGCTGCAATCTTATATGATAATCACTTTATTGACCAATGGAAAATTTTTAAGAGCTGAAGGACTTTTACACTGCTTTTGCGTTTATTATTGATTGACTCAACAATTGTTCTGTTGACTTTAAAGCCGGCGATGTTCTTTTAAAAAAACTAGGTTTTTACGAGGCAAAAGAAAGAACCCTTTTTGTATAATATTTAAAAAATTTTGTTGAAACAATTTCGAAATTTTTCATTGCTTTGAAACAAATAATATTTAAAGCAAAGAGATGGGAACCCAAAATATAGATAAAGCATAGAAATCGACTGAATTAAAACTTTATACCAGGGGCGTCCAACCCGTGGCCCGCCTAAAGGTTTTGAATTGTCCGCGCAATATTTTCCTAAACGACGTAGGTTTATCATACGTACCGATTTTTAGGGCTCTGTCCCGCCCATTTTGGCAGAAATCCTGCCACAAATCGAATACAGATTCCATATAGAGACTCCTTTTTTTGTTTTTTTTCCGAGATCGCTAGTTTAGAGAGACAAAAATCATGAAATCCAAGACTGATTTGAAGGCCTTTTTTTGGAAATCACTGCGATTTTGGGACGAAAATTGGGGTGTTTTTATTGTTTGACTCGCCAATATTTTTGATGAGTCAAAATGGCCCTCGGCTCAAAAAAGATTGGACGCCCCTGCCCTATACAGTAGAACTTGCCTAAGTCACCAGTTCGCCTAAGTCGCCACATATCGCTTGGTCCCGCCTGAAAGCTTATTGTTTTTTGTGTTATCAAGTTTGGCTAAGAACCCAGCCATCGGAGGCACTTTTTTGTGTCTCTTGATGCCGGTCCCAAGCCCGGATAAAGGGGGAGGGTTGCGGCAGGAAGGGCATCCGGCGTAAAAATTTTTTGCCAAAACAGACAAATGCGAAATCATCATCAACATAGCACAGCAGGGCACCTGTGGAAATTATACTACTGCTAAACATTGTGAAAATAAAAGCAAAAAAAGAGGAGGAAAGCGAGTGAAGAAGCAGCGAGAAGCATGGAAAGGAAGATGCTCACTCATTAGGGTGGGTACTTTAAATATTGGAACGATGACTGGAAGGGGAAGAGAGCTGGCAGATATGATGGAGCGAAGAAATGTAGATATATTGTGTCTACAGGAAACAAGGTGGAAAGGGAGTAAAGCAAGGAACATTGGAGGTGGATGCAAAATATTCTACAACGGAGCTGACGGAAGAAAAAATGGGATAGGGATAGTGCTGAGGGAAGAGCTGGTTGAAAGTGTCTTGGAAGTGAAGAGGGTGTCAGACAGACTGATGGCCATGAAGCTGGAGGTAAATGGGTCCATCCTAAATATAGTAAGCGCATATGCTCCACAGGTTAACAACAGCATGGAGAAGAAAAATGATTTTTGGGAAGACCTGGATGGATTGATTGAAAGTATATCAAAAGAAGAGAGGATAGTTCTTGGTGCAGATCTTAATGGACATGTGGGCGAAGGAAACATAGGGGATGAGGAAATAATGGGGAGGTACGGTGCTGGAACAAGAAATAAGGAAGGATCAATGGTTGTGGATTTTGGGAAAAGGATGGATTTGGCGATTGTCAATACTTATTTCAAGAAAAAAGATGAACACAGAGTGACATATAAGAGTGGAGGAAAAAGTACCCAAGTAGATTATGTGATGTGCAGAAGGAGAAACTTGAAGGAAATGTGCGATTGTAAGGTAATATTGAATGAGTGTGTCGCAAAGCAGCACCGTATGGTGGTATGCAAAATGGTTCTTATGGTGAAAAAGAAAAAGGCAGAGAAAATAAAGCCAAAGATACGATGGTGGAAACTAAAAGAGACAAGCTGTCAAGAAGCGTTTAGACAAGAGGTGACCAGGATTTTGGGAGGCAAGGATGGGTTACCTGATGAGTGGGACAAAACGGCAGAAATGCTAAGAAAAACAGCTGAAACTGTACTAGGAGTGACATTTGGAAAACGAAAAGGAGACAGGGAGACTTGGTGGTGGAATGAGGAAGTTCAAAAAAGCATAAAAGAAAAGAAAGAGGCAAAGAAAGCATGGGACAAAATAAGAAATGAAAATACTAAAAAGATATACAAAGAAAAGAAGAGTAAGGCAAAGAAGGCAGTTGCAATTGCAAAGGGACGTGCATATGACAATTTGTATGCTAGATTGAAAACAAAAGAAGGTGAAAAGGAGTTGTACAAATTGGCTAGGCAGAGAAACAGAGCAGGGAAAGATGTACAGCATGTGAGGGTTATAAAGGATGAAAATGGTAATGTGATGCTAAATTCGGAAGCAGTGTTAAAGAGATGGAAGGAGTACTTTGAGAAACTGATGAACGAGGAAAATAACAGAGACTCTAGGACAGAGGAAACAGAAGTGGTTAACGAAGAGGTAAATTGTGTCAGTAGAGAAGAAGTAAAAAATGCACTAAGAAGGATGAAAAAAGGTAAAGCAGTTGGGCCAGATGAGTTGCCAGTAGAAGTTTGGAAGTGCATGGGAGAGATGGGGATAAAGTTTTTGACCAGACTGTACAACAGACTATTAATGGGTGAACGGATGCCTGAAGAATGGAGAAGGAGTGTGCTTATTCCAATCTATAAAAACAAAGGGGACGCACAGTGTTGTGGAAACTACAGAGGAATAAAGCTAATGAGTCATACAATGAAGGTATGGGAAAGGATTATTGAAGCAAGGTTAAGGGATAGAGTGGAGATCAGCAAACAGCAATATGGATTTATGCCAGGAAAGGGAACCACCGATGCCATGTTTGCTCTAAGAATGTTAATGGAAAAGTACAGGGAAGGTCAAAGAGAGCTACATTGTGTATTCGTGGACCTAGAGAAGGCTTACGACAGGGTTCCACGGGAAGAGCTGTGGTACTGTATGAGAAAATCTGGAATAGTGGAAAAGTATGTACAACTAGTACAGGATATGTATGGGGGAAGCGAAACAGCGGTGAGGTGTGCAGTAGGTACCACAGAAAGTTTCAAGGTTAAGGTTGGACTGCACCAGGGATCAGCATTAAGTCCATTCCTTTTTGCAGTGATAATGGACAGGCTAACGGATGAAGTAAGGAGAGAACCAACGTGGACGATGCTGTTTGCTGATGATATTGTGATTTGTGAAGAGACCAGGGAAGAAGTGGAGCGAAGATTAGAATCCTGGAAGTATGCATTGGAAAGAAGAGGGATGAAAGTAAGTAGGTCAAAGACCGAATATCTTTGCATAAATGGAGGAAATGATGACGAAACAGTAAAGATGGAGGATGCAAAAGTGCCAAGAGTAAAGGAATTTAAGTATTTGGGATCAACGGTGCAAGAAAGTGGTGGTTGTGAGAGGGAGGTAAAGAAGAGAGTACAGGCAGGATGGAACGGATGGAGAAGAGTATCAGGAGTAATCTGCGACAGGAGGTTACCAGCTAGAGTAAAAGGAAAAGTGTACAGTTCAATGGTAAGACCAGCAATGGTGTATGGACTTGAGACAGTAGCAGTCACAAAAAAACAAGTAGAAGAGATGGAAGTCGCAGAGATGAAAATGTTGAGGTTTGCTATGGGAGTGACGAGAAAAGACAAGATTAGAAACGAGCACATCAGGAGTACTGTTAAGGTTGAACAGTTAGGAATGAAGATGAGGGAGGGCAGGCTGAGGTGGTATGGACATGTCATGAGGAGAGACCAAGAGTAGGAAGAAAAATGATGGAAATGGAGTTACCGGGAAAGAGGAGAAGAGGGAGACCAAAGAGAAGATTTTTAGATGCAGTAAAGGAAGATATGCAGGAAGTTGGTGTAAAGGAGACGGATGTTGAAGACAGAAAGATGTGGAGAATGATGATACGCTGTGGCCACCCCTGACTGAAGGGAAAGGCTGAAAGAAGAAGAAGAAGAAGAAGTTTGGCTAAGTTGTCTTCGCCTAAGTCGCCACCATTTTTGTTCATCATGAGTTAAAAAAATTTGTCTAAGTTGTCAGACCTATAAAAACTTTGCCAGCGTGATTATATTTCAAACTTTTATTCTGCTACCACAACTTAACAGTTGTTTTGCCTATCTGTCTGCAACCTTTACTTATGTAACACAATCTCACTTTGCATCACAAACTTCCTTTATAACCCAATTATTTGATCATTTCGGATTGTTTTGATCAGTTTTAGTTTAGTTTAGTCAGCCATCTTACTGTCACGCGAAGCAGTATAACTATGACAATTACTAAAGCTATCAGCTTATTAAAATATATGAAATAAATCCAAAAATAAATCAAAAATGCTTTTTGTTTGTGTTCTTTTTTTCTCAAACGCTCAGCTTTTGCTCAGCATATTTAAACTGCTGTTTGCCTAAGTTGCCACTTTTTCGGTTTCCCTTGAAGTGGCGACTAAGGCAAACTCTATTGTATTTATTTAGATTAGGCTATTGGGTGTTTTAAATAATTTGATATAATTTTTTGTTTTAATAATTTCTTCAATTTTTGTTCAACTTACATACTTTGAATCTGTGTTCAATGTCTGAGTGCAATGTTGTGAAAAGAGATACTGAAAACGGGTTCAACGCTTTAACGCATTAGAAGGCTACAACAACTATAGGCGCATAAACGGGGGGGTTGGGGGTTAAGTTTTTTGCTTGAGGTAGGTGTACTGACCACTTAAAAGAGAATTAGGACATGAAAAAAACTTTACAATATTGTTGAAAGTAATAGTTTTTTTGGCTCGCTAACCCCCCTTGACAAGTGTTTGCATACGCCACTGCAACCGACAGTTTGGTTTTTAAAGTTTTGTTTCAGATGAATGTGTTTATATGCATAATTAAAAAATCATAAAACTAGCCTACAATGAATTACGACATAAATAAATTAAACACCTGAATAACATTGACAATGAAGAACGGCAGCCAACAAACAACAAATGTGCCCATAATTATTCCCATTGTGAAAACCGCCCTGTACTCTCCTCTTCCCCATAAAAACGTCTTTGTTCCAGGCATAGATGCTCTTCGATAAACGCCTTCCCTGTTGCAGATCTTTTTTCTTTTCTGAATTGCAACTGCAAGTATACAGATAAGAATTATTTATCGTCTTGATTTACTGTACATCGGTTCACATGACGTAACATATTAAATCACGATCACTTTTGTTGTAACGTCTAAAATCATACATCGTTCGGCCGCACAATTTATTTTTGGTGTGCTAAAGTTTTTTCAAGGATTTAACCGGACAATATAATCTCGAACAAAAATTAAAATTTTTGGTAACTAAACATAATCAAACCGCAGAAGAAAGCATGTTATGGATCAGGGATGATCAATTTGCAAACATTTGCCACTTTATGCAATATCTTGGTCATTTTCCATCAAATTTTTCCAGTATTCTATACTTGACTTTTCAAAAATAAAAAATTCTTTGAAAATTTTTTCTCAGGCTCTGATTTGAGGCAACAAAGGTCGCCCGTCCCCATTTAGTTATGGTGGGTCGCAAAACGACCTTGAATCAGTGCACGATGTTTTGCTGCAGGGTTCAAAACTCACTCACTTTTAAACACGATTGAATAAGCAAAGATCATGACAATGAGAGGAATGTAGAACGATATTAAAGACGACACGATCGCGTAGGTTTTATTCACTCGAAACTGGCAGCACGTCGGGTCGTCGTAGCACTGTCGGTCGTACGTCGCGTCCGTCTTCCACCAGCCCATATTGATCGGTCCGAACGCGATCGCGGCCGACACGATCCAAATAAGCACGATGATGAAGCGAATCCGGTTGCGCGTCATCTTCGTCGAATACTCGAACGGCATCACGATGGCGACGAAGCGATCGAGCGATATCGCGCAGAGCGTGCAAATGCTCGCCGTCACGGTCAAAACGTCGATCGATGTCCACAGGTCGCAAACGACATTTCCTAGCAACCATTTTGAACCGGCCAAGTAATGGATTCCAAGGGGAAGCACCACTCCTCCCATGATGAGGTCGGCCGAGGCCAAGCTGATGATGAGTAAGTTGTTGATCTTTTGGAGCTTGCGGAAAATCACGACTGCCAAAATGACCATCACGTTGCCAGCAACTGTGAAAATTGAGACAAATCCTATCAGAAGAACAAGCACTATGCTCGGTTTGTCAGGATATCTTTCTTCTAACTGATCCAGATCCGTGTCGGAGTTATTTGGGAGCGCCCATGAGCTGGTCGCTATAAGCAGCGACGATTTTGATGAAATGTTTTCATTGTTGACGTCACGCAAAGGGGGAAGAAGAATGGTACCGTTTTCTGCAAGCGCTTTATTCAACAAAGCACTGCATATCAAAAATAAACAACAAATAATTCGCATCCTTTGCGATAAAGAAGTTACTTTAACGCTTAGTAGAAGCAAATTTTAAAACAAGTTCATTTTCTCTCTGTCGTGTGAATTGGCCGCGAAACAGACGGTGATTGAACAATCTTCTTATCAATCAGGTTTCGAATTTCAAGTCTTCCTATCTTTTCAGGCTTGCATTTTAAGATATTAAGGTTACTTCGATTTGTATAGACAAAGTTAAGTTTAAATTTCTAAAAACAAAAAATTTTAATAAACTTCTAAAACATAACTATTGGTGCAAAATTACATCTGGGTTTTTGATGCGTGGTTTATTGTGTGTTAGATTAGTGAACTTAAGTTCTTAGATTTTTTTTTCTAAACAGAAGTTTAGAATACGTTGCAAAGAAACAAACTCACAATTAAATGGATAACAGCATAATGCTTCTTCTTCTGCCAGCAAGTCTTTTTTGGTTGGTTAATAACAACTCCGTTATACCACACACAATGACTATATATTTTCTCATATCAGATAGCTTTAAATGGTTATCTTAAAATGAATAGATGATTGAAAAGGCAACTGAGAAAAAGCTTAAAATTTGTGATGTCAATCAGCCAAAACAGGCAAAATAAAAAGATTTAATCTTGCTTCAAAGCCTATTCATTGTCATTGCAAAAATTTGTGACCGCAACTTGAATCTTAACTTTTTTTTATTGACAAAATAGTTCTTTTGAAATCTAATGCGAGTGATTTACACAAAATAATCACGAATTTAAAGTTTTTAAAAGTTTTCTTTTAGAACTTTTATTAACAAATATATTTGACTTTTTTTAAAGAAGGTTTTAGTTTTAAAGATCCGAAATTTCTGACGAAAGCATTTAAAACCTCACCTTTTACCTTTACAAGTCTTTTACTTTTTCGTAAATAAATCAACATAAGTGTAACCACTCTCTGCTGTGCTTAAATCAGAAGTAGAATTTTCTATTTAACATTGCAACAAAAAGAATGTGGTGGATAGGACCCCCTTTTTTATTTGTAACGAAGCACCCCGACTCAACTCGAATAAAATTAGAAAAAACAAAAATGAGCTTGCCCAAGGTATGATAAATTAGGGATAAATTTTTTATTTCCACTTCTAGTGCAAAGTAAAAGCATTTTAAAGAATTACATCTTCATGGCTTTAATCCACAAAAAAGCACCTTGATTTGAAAAAAGAATTTTTTAAGAAAAAAGGAAAAGCTCTAATTAAACTAGACGGCAAGAATACTTTTCCTCGCAAATTTTTCAACTTTAATTTCACCACAAAATTCGAAGTTCGAGTGTTAAGCTCAAAACCCTCAAGTTAGGCCGACAATTTCATTTCAAAAGCTCATTTTATTTTCAAGTGGTTTTGTGTCCGTTTGTTTCAATCATTGCTCGCTAAGTTGATACAAGAAATATTTACTAATCTGACTGTTTCGTTTCAAAAGCGGTGTTAATATAAAAGTCCAAAACCTTTCGAGGCACTAATTCAAACAAAATAATGGCTTTTGCAAAAAACAGTTAAAACTAGTAAAAAATTATTGACTTCGGCTACGTCTTTCGTTTAAAATTTAAAAAAATGAATAAAATAACAAAAACTAACACTTCAAGGTCAAATACCATTCAAAATTGACAGCATAGTAATTGATGGAAAATCAATGTTGCTATCTTACCATGAATCAAACATAGCTTTTTGATTTAAGTATCAAAATCCTGCACACCTGCCTGTTGGAAGCGGATTTCTTTCAGACCATAATCCAATGTTTTTTATCGCTTTTTTCATAGTTAAAAATGTAGGAATGATTTGGAACAATTTTCAAATTCAAGTACATTACTCTGAACTCGGTTTTTTGTCGATTGGTTCAAGGCCCAAACAACTTGTTTCATGAACCAATGCAATCGTTGGAATCAATCTTCATGACTTAAACCGTACAATTTTCATCCCTCAGTTTTTTCAAAGCATAATATCTCTTGTCAAATCATTGTAAATTTATTTAAAGAAAGAAATTTCATGTATAAGTTTATCCACTTTCTTTGCTCTATCTTATTATTTACTTGACATCCAAATAAATCGGCAGCGTGGCCATGGCGTTAAAGCGCCATGCTTATGATCAACATGGTCTCGGCTCAAAACCCACTTATGTTGTGTTCTTGGAAAAGACACTTTACGGCACTTTCCCCTGCTTGGTGGTCTTGGCAAGCAGTTCTATATTTCAATCACTTCTCTATTAAGGTACAATCGGATAGCAATATCTTGGCATCTCCGGAAGCAGGTCGGGGTAATTGCCTACCCTATGTATTAGCGCCTCCGTCGCTTCCTGCGAGTCAGGAGGATAAAAATAGAGATAAAATAAAAATAAAAAGCTCAGCAACTATTGATATCCCGTAAACGCAGCACATGAATGCCATGTTACATTTACATGAGACATAATCTTATTTTTATATAATCTACGTGGAATTCGTTTTGTGTGTTTGCTGAGATTTGATGCAATGGCATGCCAAATATGACCAAACAGAAAAATTATGCCAAAAACCGCTACCTTTTTCTAGTTGATAATCATTCAGTAGGGCCTAGCTGTTTTTATATACGTTTTTTTTAAAAGAAAGAAATGCATATTTTTTACGTCAAGGTTCTTTATAATGGTAAAACTATTTTTTTTCCGGTACAACTTTTTACTAAAGCAAAAGATTGAACCAGGATCGTAACTACAAAACACGCAAACTATATTGTTTCAAAGAATAAAAGAAAAGATTAAAATTTCCTTTAGTTTTTACATAATCATGCGCATATGAGAATAAATTTATAATTGGAACCGTTTTCTTTTTGGTCGGGTATGAGCATAATTTGCAACGCTACTTTTGAACTCCGTTTCAGCGATATGCGATTTTTCAGCGAAACTAAAACACCTGCTCAGAACCAAGCCATCATCTATCACAAATTGTATCTATTTGATTTATCAGATAAGAGTTCTTTATGATGAGATTAATATCTTAAAAGATATGCACAAATTTTACCACAAGCTTAAGAATTTAACAAGGAAAATAAACAAATGAAAGTGTAAATAAACAAAGGAAGCGAAAGATCTAACAAGGAACGAGGAAATAGTGAGCCGCTAATTTCATAATCTACAAAAGTTAGTTGAATTTCGTTTAAGAATAAACAGATTAAACGTACGAAAACAAATTCCAATTGCTAGAGATTTTTTTTTAGAATTAAAAACAACTACTGTATCAGTTTTTTGCAGTAATGAACGGCAGAGTGGTCGAGTGGTTAAAGCACCGGACTGATGATCAGCATGGTCTCGGTTCGGGGCCCGCTTGCGCCATTCTGTTGTGTTGCTTGGGAGGGACAATTTGCGGCACTTTCCCCTGCTTGGTGGTCTTGACAAGCACTTCTAAATTGCAGTAATATCTCTATTGAATTACAAACGGACAACAATATCTTGGTATCTCCGGAAGCAGGTCGGAGTAATTGCTTTCCCATGTATTAGCGCCTCCGTCGCTTTCCTGCGAGTCAGGAGAATAAATATAGAGAAAAAAATAAAATTGAAAAAAGTTTTTAAAGTGTAATATAATATAAATTAATATGATTTGCAATAGATAAATAACCTAATAAAATCGGTCAAAGTTCCATGGGCCAAATATTTAATGAAGAAATTAAAAACTAAAGGCAACGAACTTATAATGAAAAATCGATTTCAACCTATGAAATAGGGATACCATATTTTTGAAGGGGCAAACCGGGACGCTCATTAATAAAAAAAATTTGTCCCTAAAAAATAGTGTTTTTTAAAAAAATTTTAACTTTGAATCTGTCTCAGATTATATAATTTTTTTCTCTGAAAACTAGCGATCTCGGAAAAAACAAGGAAAAAAAGAGTCTGCACATGGAATCTGTCATCGATTTCTGGCGGAATTTCTGCCAAAATGCGCGAAACAAAGTCCTAAAAATTGGGACTGTCCTGCCAAAATCGGGACGTAAGGTAAGTCCAACTATAAAGGTAGCGGCGTGTGGTGACCTGTGAGACTGGTAATGCAATCGGTACGCCTATTCATTGAATGTAATGAAGAAATGTAAAATGGCTTCAAGGTAAGTGGACAAGATCCTTTTTCATATTTATCATCATTTGAAAATTCTACTAGTGCAGTCATTTCATCCCTAAGTTTGTTGTATTAACTCCTCCTAAACAAATCTAAAATAAAATGTTTCAAAAATATAAAAATAAGCACTGAAATATATATGAGGATATAGTTTGTTGAAACACGAGTCCAGTTCCTGGGAAGAACTGTTCAATGCACTGACTTTGTATCAGCGTTGCCAGCGCATTACTTTAAAAAGTAACAAAAGGTAACAAGTTTATACAACAAAGTCAATATGTTAATGTAATTATTAAAAACATATAATTACTTACTTACTTTTAAAATATTAGAAAACGATCAAAATCCACAATAGCACCTAAACAGCTTTGGTACTTACGGATGTTTAGCACAAAATCTAGATTTATCTAGAAGTCTGTATGTAATTTGAAAATTGCATGCCGGAGCGAGTATAATAGAGTGCTTAGAATGACGTCACGATAGAGCTCATTTATACGAGTAAAGTAATGCAATTCCTTTGGTGCATGTCATGTTTAATTGAGTTTATGAGTTGGAATATGCGTGCCTCAGAATTCGCAATGTACTAAATATGTAATGAATTTGCTCAATAAAGATATATTTATATATACTATTTATATAACATATATACTTATTTGCTCAATAAATTTATATTTATATATACTATTTATATAACATATATTTAGAAAAGTTCGTTGGTCATAACTTGCATGCCCTGACTGCCGCCACTGATCATTAATTTCTGTAAAAAACCAAAAATTAAAAAATTAAACAGATGATGCCTTTATAGGTCGAAATCGATTTTTCGTTATGAGTAATTGATTTTAGTTTTTAATTTCATTATTAAATGTTTGGCTCATCGAACTTTGACTGATTTTATTAATTAATTTATTGATTGCAATTTGACGAGCTAAATAAAATCGTCAATTTGATTTTACTGAAAAGGGTATTAGATTTCTGTTAAAAGAATTTTAATAGGATTTGTGTTTCTATTCTGAAAACTTCGCGCGATTACGGGATTTTTGTAAAAAGCCTTAATTCTTTTAAAAGTTCGCAGAAACTTTTTTTCCGGCTTTAGGTTGCTGTAACAAATAAAATTTTATTCGTGCATCAGTTGCACTTTTTGATTTTTTCCGATTTAAGCCCTGTTTTTATTTGTATTTAGGCTATGCGTTAATTTCAATCTTCTTTAGAGCAACCATTTTTTTAAAATTTCAAATTTTTGAAATGAATTTGATAAAATTTGTGATAACCGCTTAAAAGTTGGCCTAAGTTTTGCAATTTTTTCTTCGTCATTAGATATAGGATAAAAAACATTTTATAGCTTTACAAAAATTAAAAAGCTAATGGCAGCATAAATTCGACCCATCAAATTTTTTATGCTCATTACACATTACGTCAATTTTTATATAATTCTATTTAACTATTAATATATATTAAATATTTTTTTATAATTGTTGCTTCTCGCTTGAAGCTACTATTTATTTATCTCACACAGTTCCATTCTTTTAACCTAACAAAGTTATTTTTATTTTGGTACTTAAATTTTTGCTTTATTTCCACCTTTAGTTCTGGATCAGTGTAAAAAGCAGAAACTAAAACTGGACAGACATCTGCTTAATTAGGCAAAATTACGGTTCGAACGTTTTTGCTAGTCGATAACAATTATTTCTGATAAAATTTATTTTGTTTTGTTTGGGTTTTTACCTTTATTGTGACCTGCAGCAGTCGCTTATGACGTAACCATCTATGATCTTGGCTGAATCACTTACTGATGCCATACAATTGTTCTTTCCGCTTTTTACGTCAGTCTTACGTAATGTCACTGCATAAAAACTACAAGTTAACGCTTTAACTAAAAATCCTGCCTATCTTCAAACATGCACGTTGATTCCACTCTAAATCGCAATTTGTTTTACAAGAGTAAATATAAGTATTTACTATATTTATTGTCATATCCAATGATCTTGTTTTTATTAAAACACTGTTGGAACTTTTGTTTGGTGACTTTATTATTATGCTTTTTCTTTCGACTCACTATTTGATTTAAATAAATAAACAAATTAACAAAATAGAATAAAGTCTTTGACATTTCAACTCAACTCTTGGATTGAACTTTGACGAAATATTGAGCTTAAAATTTACTATTGTAAAAAATAATTTGAAAAGCTTCAGTGTTTCCTCAATTGCATTAAAGAAATTACATTGAGTCCAGCAAGAAAATGCAAAATATTAATTCTTATTACAAACTACAATAAACTTTTTTCTTTTTGGTCTAAGAAAGCATTTTTAGCACTACTTTGAATTGAATGATTTTACGCTTTATTAATGAACATAATTTTTTTTAATGAATATACTCAAAGTTACATGAAAAAAAGAGTTATTTAAAAACTTTCGAACAGTTTTTGTGTCAAACCAACTTCTTTAATACATGTAATGCATTAAGTCGGCAAAGTAAAGCCTAAGCTTTAAATAATCTAATGCGTCTTTGTTAAATGAACTGGCAAGCATTAAGCTTTATCGATTTTATAGGTTTTCTGGTTTATTTTCTTCGCTGCTATTCTCCACCAATTTTCTTTTAAATTTAATCCTTAAAATTCCCAATTTTTTTATTTTAATTATAATTGACCAAAAGCTGTAAACATATTTCATTCAAAATCAAAATGCTAACTATTTTTGTCAAAACATTTTTTTGTTATATTATTAAAAACTAATTGACATCTTTTAAAATAAAACTTCAAACTTTTTTAGTTTTAGTACTTTCGAAAATAAAAAAATCTATGGAAGAAAGCTATTTTTACAAATCAAATCCATTAGCTTTCTCCATTACTAAATTTATGTTTTTCCAATATACAAATTCACTTTCGAAAATCTTTTTCTAACTTAATATTTAATTACTGTCGACGAAACTTAAGCAAACTTTTAATCTACTACTCAACAATCAAACTATTATAAATATCACTATGCTTTCATCACAAATCAGAGCTTCTTAGCTTGTATTTACTCAAGTTCAATCACCAAAACAGAGCAGTGCACAAAGAAGTGAAAAAAGGCGCGTGGACTAAAAATGTTTGCTTAATTCGATTAAAACATCAAGGATAGGAAAAAAACAAAGCCAAGACGTAATTTTTTAAAAACAAATTCTTTTTTTTAATTTTAACTAAAAGTTTTTTTCTAGCATTATCATTTCATCTGAATTTATATTCAAAACGATTGAGGTATTTGGCTTACGAAGTACAGGCTTACACTAACCCTTAAGCGCATCCGTAAATCACAGCTGTAAGTGTTGTTATCATACATTTTCTTCGTGATTTGTGCTTTGAAATCGAGTATGCTTCTTTTGTGTTGTAGCTACAGGCAAGCCCAAAACAAGCATCGTATCTCAATTCAGCCCATTTAGAAACTCTTTTTATTAAATTATTTTTCAAAAAACTTTGAGAAGTCGAAGTTTGTGTTTGTTTTACAGATTTTAATCTTTCTTATTTCTGAGTTTTATATTTACTTTTGAAATGGACTTAAACGCCACTTAACAAAGGATAATTTTCGTTCGAAATGGCTCAAGGTTTTGGTAAAAAGTAATAAGTAATTATTGGCAGATTTTCGCATGTAAATTGATAACATTAATGCGATATTATCGCTTTTACTGAACTACTTATTGAGATAGATTAGTTATCATACTTTTCCATTTGTTTTAGCCGTTAACAAAAAGCATGGACTTGATGGCAAATCGTGTTTGAAATGGACTCGCTTCGATTTTTACGCTCGCCATATTGTTATGTGCTTGGCAAAGAAACTTTAAGTTTTTTTGTTATTATTAAAAGCTGAAACAAAAAATGTCGAATGGACAGCAATTTCTTGGTATCACATTGGAAAATGGCCTAATCACGTGACAGTTGTTTTAACGCCTAGCAAAATTTGAAAGTCATTAGGGCAAATTGATATGTTTTGAAGACGATATTTTAAATATGCAAAAACGAGCTTTTTTAAGAAAGGTTTATGAAATTAATTAGTTACTAAAAAACAACGACTATCTCAATCTGAAAAAACGAAAGAATGGAAAATAGCTTTAAAAAGAATGTAGGTAAAGTTCTTACAAAACCTTTCAAAAATAGCAGTTTTTCATCAGCACATTACATTTTAATTTAGAATTAAAAAATTTTTATTCGGTTGGTCAAAAATAAATCTGTACAAGATAGCAACTAAAATCAAAGCAAATTTTAAAACACTTCTACAAAATAAATTATATGTTCTTACCAAACCTAAACTTTTTATAAACAAAAATTATATTTAAAATAATTCAAAAGAAGTACTCGTTGCATTGTTTATGACCCCACCTTACAATTCTATTTTATGAAGTAGCCTCTGGTTTACAAGTTGTTTTGTTCTCGCCATCTTTTGTGAAGGTTTTTGTGTTGATGAAATTAAAATGTAAGCAGTCCTTTATTTGTAAACTTTTAGAACAAGATTCCTCGGTCTTTCTTATCTTCTCACCTTTTTTAATAGAACGTTCTAGAACATTTATGTTTAAATTTTGAAAGAAATATTTCAATAACTCAAAGAGGAAAACTCTAAATTTTACTGTCTACTTCCTTCAAAAGCTTTATTAAAAAATTACAATTCTGCTCTGACGAGATGTTACGAATCAAGTAGAAAGCAAAAAAGGTTAATTCTATGAAAATGCTTACAAAATATGTAATGAATAATTTGAGTTGGGCGAAAGCTAAAAGTAATTTCTTAAATATTTTTACGGATTAGTATTCAAGTTGCCTTTTCGCACTTCTGTTTTCAAATG
Organism: Diplosoma virens; assembly: GCA_963680785.1. NCBI lineage: Eukaryota > Metazoa > Chordata > Ascidiacea > Aplousobranchia > Didemnidae > Diplosoma > Diplosoma virens. The sequence continues at coordinate 10,343,168 of OY796896.1, forward strand.
TATTATAAGTGAGCAAAAATATTCACTGTACATACAAAACAAGGATACTCCTACTTTAGACTGGTTAAACGCTTTTGAAAAAATTCCAGAAAACACAGGTGTCAAATCAAAAGTTTGCTATACAGTGGAACCTCGCAGTACGAGTTTAATTCGTTACCAGGCTGAGCTCGTATTGCGATTTACTCGTATTACGAAGCAATTTTTTGCATTAAAATTAATATGAAAATAAATAATTCATAAAATAAATAAATAATTCCATCCCCAAACTGTCTGTTTTTATGTTTGTTTTTTAAACAGAAAAGGTGCAATCAAAAAAAAAAAAACAATACTGTACATGTAATATGAATAATAAAAGTGCATGCAATAAATAATCATGTTTTATTAATCTATTAAATTTGAAACGGAAACCATCTAAGCGTATGAAAGACAGTGAAGCTGAGAATAAGTTATTGTCTGTCATGAAAAATCTCTGTCCATTGAAACGTCAGGTAGAACAATATCTGGTGTTTTAATACAGTATTTCTATCATCATCACTTATTTTGGCATTTTTGGCCTCAAAAGCTTGATATGTACTATATATACTTTAGGTAGGTTTTAAATTTGACAAGTTTTTAACAGAATTACAAACTTTGAAATTGAATTTCGAGGTCCCTGGACGTATAGGGCCTACGATCGCTCGTACTACAAATTTTTACTCGTCGTATGAGACAAAATTCTTTACGAATAGCCGCTCGCAAAGCGAATTTCTCGTACAACAAGGCACTCGTACTGCGAGGTTCTACTGTATTTTTATGGACTGAAATATGGTATTCTGCTTTTTCTGATTGCTATATCTACCTCTGCATCAATTGTTTTTCCACAAAAACTTTAACCAGCTTGGAGTTTGACAATTTAAATAGCAACTAAATATTTTACGTTTATGAAAAAATTAAAAAGAAAAATCACCTTTTGAAAACAATATATACAACTTCTCATTCTTTTTTTAAAAGACTGTCGGTTTTAATACTTGATAATTAAAAGCTAAATTTTTCTTTACATTAATAACAAGTCCATTCATTTCACTTGAAGTACTGTAAAAATTCACTTTAAGCTTGACAACTTCTTCGACAATACTGTACGTTAAATTTGAAACGTATTAATCAGTCATAGCTCAATGCTGCTTATATACGTATGCTTGTAATTTATTGAGTTAAGCGCTCTTAGTGTGCAAGTAACAACGCTATGGGTCACTGAGCGACAACGTGAGAGCTACTCTTATAACGTTTTATGTTGATGCTTTGACAAAGGTCGCACGACAAAACCAACCAAGTGCTTTGTTCCTGTTCATTGTAGCTAGCCGTATAATAGATCAACATATCTATGGTAAATTTAAAGAATTATAGTAAAACTCTTTGAATTAATTGTGGTTATACTCTGTAAAATTATCAGCTTTTTTTAAAATGGGATGATGCACTTTGCAGGTTTTTTTCTGCAAAAGACAACAATTAATATATTTTTTACAACTCAAACTAAAACAAGTGTTTAAAATTAAAATATTTTATACGTTAGTGATGCTTTTTCAACTCATACGGTAAAAACATTTATTCATTTTATTTTATCTTTATATTTTTATCCTCCTGACTCGCAGGAAAGCGACAGAGGCGGTAATACACAGGGTAGGCAATTACTCCGACCTGCTTCCGGAGATGCTAAGATATTGCTGTCCGCTTGTAATTTAATAGAGATATGACTTCAATTTAAAACTGCTTGCCAAGACCACCAAGCAGGAGAAAGTGCCATAAAGTGTCTTTCCCAAAAACACAACAGAATGGCGCGAATAGGTTTTGAACCGAGACCATGTTGATCATAAGCACGGCGCTTTAATCACTCGACCAAGCTGCCGACATAGTTTTTAACTTTCTATTTTCTTAAATTTTAATAACATACACGCATCACAAAGGCTTTCACTTTTTTGTTGCATGTTACATAGATAGACCAATAGTTCACAACTTTTTTTTGCCTGTGGCACACACTTGGACCAGAGTGCAGATTTTGATTTTCGCCCCTAAAAAGTAGTGTCCACTAAAGAAAAAGGTTGCAGAGCAAATAGATTAATGTTTTTTAAAAGTTTCATGGCACACTTGAAAATGTTTCACGACACGCTTGCGCGCCGCGGTGCACAGGTTGAGAACCACTGACACAGACCATCCCCGAAAAATGTTTTTTGCTGTCTGCACCAGCTGCGATGAAGCAATGTAAACGCAATTTCGACGTAAGATCAAAAAATTTGTTGTTGCTTGATTACATCTTTTATCATTGACATCCCTAGGTCGCAGAAATGAACAAAAACTTTTACACATGTACACGTCATCACAATGGAGCCTCATATTTTTTGGTCATAGACTTGAGTAAGCTACATAAAATTTTGTTGGCTGCCTGTTTTTTTTCTTTTATAACTGTAGCAAGATATCTCTCGTTATGCCTTGTAAAAACAGTTTTGTTGATTGCTACATTATATTTGTAAGATATTTTGCATAATGATTTAAAAAGAAAATTACGATAAATCTTTTTTCTAAAAAACTTTGCGCATTGGAGCTTAACTTAAAGAGAAGTTGTTCAAAATAAGATTTTCTCAACGGCTTTTTGGTTAATTGATTTTTATTATCATCGCGTGAATTATCGTTGTGACGTCGCTTGAATATGAAAAAACTTCTTTGATACAAACTTTTAGGTTCTCTTAATTCCGTACTTTTCAGTTGAAACTTTGATAAAGGTATAAATAAATTATCAAGATATTTTTAATTATTGCAAAAGCATTTGTGTATGTTTTAATATAGTCGGTACGATAATTACAAACAAGTGGTATCAAATTACCCCCGAACAGTCGAACCCTATCAATTTCGCCTTGTAATACAAATCAACTGAAGTATCGAACTCGAATGTTATTTCAATTGTTCAAAGTAGTCAACCGCAATAAAACAACTGATTGTTCAAAGTAATCATTGCCGCAATAAAACAACTAAAGTAATAAAATGGTTTGCAATCGCAAAATGTTTCGGTTTGCGCTTCAAAGCACGTGTTGTTTATGTAATCTTATTTCTTTATACTAATGTTTATTTTGTTTTGTTTTGTTTAAAATGGTTTCTTTTCAGTTCAATAAAGCCTTAGTTTGGTTTTTTAATAAAATAAATCTTATAACACACCTTTTATCATTGATATCCCTAGGTCGCAGAAATGAACAAAGACTTTTACACATGTACACGTCATCACGATGGAGGCTCATATTTTTTTGGTCATAGACCTGAATAAGCTGCATAAAATTAAATTTCTATTGAAATGTTATGTAAAACAAAAAATATAAGTAAAACGTTGCGTTTTCCTATTTTAAAATATTCAAAGAATTACCGCAATCCCCCGGTTTGTGCAATCTTTGTCTCGGTATTTGGGATTTGAATAATAAAATATTAATATAATGAATTCATTCAGCAGTATTTCTCAGCTAAATATTATGTTCGTTTCCGCTTTGGCTATTTTTTTCTTTTTTTATAGTTGTTCTCGTATATAAATTTCAAAGACTCACTTCTTGGTTATTTTTGTTGGCTGCCTGTTTTTTTTTTCTTATATAACTGTTGCAAGATATCTCTCGTTATGCCTTTTTCGGAAGACCTGATAACTGAATAATAAAATAAAACTACTCGGACAAACAAAAACGAGCCAGTTTGGAAATTTCATTAGAACTCATTTATTCAGACTAAACGTGATTGATTGCCTGTTGTAACAGCATAAACAGCTAAATATGCACAAACTTTTTCTAAATGTATAAAATGGAAATGATCCTTGCTACAAAAAATTAAACAAAACGCAATTTTCCATTTAGAGTTTGTTTTTACTCTGCTTCACACTTGCATTTTTGACTCCTGCAAGAAACCATTCAGTCCGTTGTAAAAACTGTTTTGTTGATTGCTACATTATACAGGGTGTTTCAAACGTCACGCCCGATTTTATGTTTTTTCATATTAAAAATCGGGCGTGACTTTTGAAACACCCTGTATTTGTAAGATATTTTGCATAATGATTTAAAAAGAAAATTACGATAAATCTTTTTTCCAAAAAACTTTGCGCATTGGAGCTTAACTTAAAGAGAAGTTGTTCAAAATAAGATTTTCTCAACGGCTTTTTGGTTAATTGATTTTTATTATCATCGCGTGAATTATCGTTGTGACGTCGCTTGAATATGAAAAAACTTCTTTGATACAAACTTTTAAGTTCTCCTAATTCCGTACTTTTCAGTTGAAACTTTGATAAAGGTATAAATAAATTATCAAGATATTTTTAATTATTGCAAAAGCATTTTTTTTATTGTGTTTGTGACCAACACGGTCTCGGTTCAAAACCCACTCGCGCCATTCTGTTGTGTCCTTGGGAAAGACACTTTACGGCACTTTGCCCTGCTTGGTGGTCCTGGTAAGCAGTTATAAATTAAAGTCATATCTCTATTAAATTACAAGCGGACAGCGATATCTTGGCAATTCCAGAAGCAGGTCGGGATAATTGCCTACCCTATTTATTAGCGCCTCCGTCGCTTTCCTGCGAGTCAGGAGGATAAATATAGAGATAAAATAAAATAAAAACAAAATTTGTGCATGTTTTAATGTGGTCGGCACGATTATTACAAACAAGTTGTATCAAATTATTCCCGAATAGTCGAATATTATCAACTATTTGAAATAATTCTTCGATTAATAATTAAATTTAAAAAAATCTTTCTGCAATTCTTTCTTGAATCTATTTTCTCAAGGTTATTGAAACAAACTTTAAAATCCTTTGTTTTAGATCCACACAAGACCACCAAAACCTCAAGTAACAGTCAAGCGATTGCCTTTAAACCGTCTTTTAGCAAACTTTTCCACAAATACGCCAAAGCGGAAAACCATAAATCAACTATAATCAAATTAATCCTGGCCACATCTACCTACAAAGAAGTTCAAATTTTTATAAAATCTTAAAACATTATTAAATTAGAGTAAAAACCAAATTACTTTTTGACTTTGATTTAAAGTGAAGACCATTTTGTTGTCTACAATTGAATTCTACGATTCTATGTATACAGTTAAATTCTACGCCAAACACTTACAAAATTGGGTTTTATATGCTAGTGCTACCCGTCATTTAGCCCTTTTAGAAAAGTTTGGTAATCCTACCCTAGCTAAGAATAGAAAAGCTTTTAACAAAAAAGCGAGTATGTTTCTAACAGATTTATTTTTTTTAAATTTACAAAAATTTTGATGATGAAGAATCAAAGCAAGTGTTAAATTCATAAGACAGCGTCCATCATTAAAACTTCACGTAACCGATTGCATTGATTTATTATTTGTTTTACCATGAAAATAATAATAAATTTGGTTTTTTTACGATTATTTTGTTATGCGACAATACCACAATTAAATTTTTATTGCACAAGCGTACGAATTATTGAAAATTAGTGAAAAAATTAAATTTCACAGAAAAGCAAGAGACATGTTTTTTACATAAACATCTTGGCGCTTAGCGGAAATAATCAATTTTTTTCTAATTTTAGCGAATCTTCTTAAATTGTTTGATTAAGTCTAAATTTCATTGAAACAGCTGCTGCCGTCAGGTATATTTTTATTTTTTAACAAGAAATAAATACTTTTTTGCCATGGAAAACAAAGTCTTGACATAAATACTTTTTAATTTAGTTGGATGCTTCTGACGTAGAAATTCAATTTTTTTGAAAGAAAGTCATAAAATATTCATTACATTAGTTAAGGCCATGAAACTTAATTTTCCTGAAAAAATCTTTAATAATAAAGTTCCGAACTGCTGAAGTGAAAAAATAAAATCAAACCAATAAATGTAAATTGGGTTCACTTGTCCAGGCTTTGGAAAGCAATAGATAAAAGAAGTTATTTTCTATTTAAAGCGAACTTAAACTTTTTAAATACTTTTCACTTTTATTTCGGGCTTTAAGAATGCCTTTTATAACGGGGTTAGATAATAACCTGTTCCTTCCCCACACATTCATGCATTAAAAATTATTGCTTTTTGAGAATTGGAGGCATTTTGCCGGATTAGCGTGACTCAAGAGCGTCAAATCAATTCTGTTCAGCATTCTTGCTTAAGCTGTTTTTCGAACCTTTGCAAGTAAAATTGCTGTTGTCGATGTTTCGAAACGTTTGAAATATCTAAAATAAACTTTTGTCGATGAAATGTCGGAAATGTCTGTGTAACGCCTGGGTGAAGTTTTAACGATGAAAACTGCCTGGGTCCAACTTTTGCTTTGATGGTCCATCTACCCGGATGTTCGACAGAATTTTCGTAAATTTTTTAAAAACAAATCTGTTAGAAACATATCCGCTTTATTGTTAAAAACTTTTTCATTCTTTTTCTCGAGTAGGGTTACCAAACTTTTTTTAAGAGGACTAGAGCAAGACCTCCCATACTAGAACGCGCGACCTTGATGTGGGTCACACAAAAAAATCTAGTGGTCGCAAAAAATTCCTCTATTTTGTTCCAATTGGTAAAAAGATTTAAGAAAAAAATTCTGACACGTACCACTCTAATGTCTGCAAAAACCACCGATTACTTCATTGTTAGTACGATTTTGCAAATGTTTCTAACCGAAATGTTAATTAAAATGTTACATTTTACGTAAACAGTAGCGTATTTAGGGAGGGGGGCATTGTGCCATGGCACCCTTGGAGGTCACCAATATAGAGGTTTACCATGTGTTGGACAGTAATTTTGATGCCCCCTTTGAAATTTTTGGGCAGAAAAGAAAGACAGAGTCGATGTGAAGACCCCCTTTTTGGCTTTCCCAGAGATCAAAAGTCTTCACAGACAAAAATCATGAAATCCGTGATTGATTTCAAGTGAAGACTTTTTTTCGGGAAGCAATTTTATTTTGGGGACAAAAAGTATGAAATCTGTGATTGATTCAAAGTGAAGACTTTTTTTTTAGAGAACACTTCTATTTGGGGACAAAAATTATGTAATCTGGGATCCATTTAAAGTGAAAACCTTTTTTTCTTCCAATTGAATTCAATTTTCCACTAAGCATATTTGGTTGTGATTGTATATCCCCGCTTTTAAAAATCCTCGGTACGCCACTGTACGTGAAGCTGGAGTTCTTAAGCTGAGGGACGTAAATAAGAGCCTTAAACCTGTCAATCTGAAAAGACATCTTAACAAAAAACACGATTCTTATGCCAACAAGCCAGTGGAGTTTTTTTAAAACATCAAAACAAAAACGACGATCGTTTGAAAACAAATTTCAGACTCAGAAAGTGACACGAGAACGTCTTTTGAGGGTTTGTGGCTAATTGCAAAAATCAAATCGAGCTGCTTTGAAAATGAGAAGCACCAGACTCGAGTTTTGCTCTTGTTAGAGCTCGTCAGTGATGCTTATCTCACTGCGAATCGAACCGAGGACCTGTAGTCTTCCACGTAGGTTACTACACCACTAGACCACAGGACCCGGACAATGTGGTCTAGTGGTATAGTAACCCGCGTGGAAGACTACAGGTCCTCGGTTCGATTCGCAGTGAGATAAGCATCACTGACGAGCTCTAACAAGAGCGAAACTTGAGTCTGGTGCTTCTCATTTTCAAAGCAGCTTGATTTGTAATCAAAAATAAATCCTGGTGTTTGACTTTATGCAAACATCAAGAAATCGTTCAACATTGGTGAAAAACTCCTTCTACCAGCAGCAGTTAAAATGACTGGAAATGTTCATGACAAAAAAGAAGCCGATGAAATGGGAAAAATTTCTTATCAAACAACATTGTATCAAGGAGAACGTTTGCAATCATCGATGATCATTGTGAGCAACTTATTCTTAAAATCAAAAAAGGTACTGCGTTTTCTATTCAGCTTGACAAATCAACTGATATCACCAGTATGGAAAATATTCTTTTATATGTCCGATATATTTACAATAACGACATCAACAAAGACTTACTATTTTGTCAACAACTGGATAAACATACAACAGGTCTAAATATTTTTTGGGAAGTAGATACTTTTTTCACTGATATGGGTCTGCAACGGAAGGACTGTGTTTCAGTATTGCACAAACGGGGCCGCAGCAGCGACGAGACACACATCCGGTTTTCAAGGTAGAGTGAAATCTGCAAGTGATGAGTCTATAACTTTTATGCATTGTATGATTTATCGAGAGGCTTTAATGGCTAAAAAACTGTCTTCAGACCTTAATACAGTTGTTCAAGATGCTGTGAGAGTTATCAACTTTATAAGGAGTTAAGCTCTAAACATAAAACTTTATGCAAATTTATGTGATGAGATAGAATCGGACTACAACACACGTTTACTGTATTTTGAAGTAAGGTGGTTGTCAAAAAGGAAAGCTTTAAAAAGACTACTGATGTTGCAAAGTGAGGTCACTATTTATCTCAAAACAATTCAGACTTGGTTGGTCATCTTCATGATCAGAATTGGTTGCAGAACTTATATTACTTATTGAATATACTTGAAAAACTGAACTTTTTCCTTCAAGGAGATAACAGCAATATTTTTACATTGAAATCTGAAATAGAACCCCTTCATAAAGTAAGTAAACATCAGGATACAAAAAAATGAAAATGATTCATTTGAAATATTTTTATCTACAGACGATTTCTTGGCTTCCAATGATGTGGAATCTGGTATAATTAAGCCAATCATAACCTCCTGCTTAATAAACTTGATAAAAAATTTTTATAAGTATTTTCTTCCAGAATTAGACCATGCCAAACTAGACTGGATCCACACTCATTCATCGTTTCAAATCAAAGCATCAACCATCTCCTTCTAAATTCTCAAAGAAGCTTTTATCTTAATCGAAGTTGCAGTTTAAATTTTCTAAAAAATTTTTAGTACTTTTTAGCTTAGTATTAAAGCAGAATATCCCGCGTTGTCCGATTCAGCAATAAGTGTTCTTCTCCCATTTGTTTTAACGTAATTACGTATGTGAGTCTACTTTTTCAACTTTGACATCTATCAAAACAAAGTATCGGGCAAGAACTAAAGACGTTGAAACTTACAAACATTGAGCATTAACAAGCATTGATCCAAGGTTTGACTAAGCCAACTGTGCAAAAATATGCTGAACCATACATCTCATTGAATAGTTCGTTTCGTTGGTCTTAGTAAGTTTGTTGTTTGTCTACTTTTTTGTTTCAGCAACTGTACATACTGACAATTTTTTTAAGCTTAAATGTAAAAGACATAAAGGGGATGCGAAAATTTTTGATAATTGGAAAAGGATTGCATGCAAAAAAGGTTGGGAAGCTCTGAACTAGAGGACGGATAGCACTGACATATGAACACAATTTTGTAAATGCTTGGCAACAGCTTGTCGTGGAATTCAATTGTAGACAACAAAATGGTCTTCACTTTAAATCAAAGTCAAAAAGTAATTTGGTTTTTACTCTAATTTAATAATGTTTTAAGATTTTATAAAAATTTGAACTTCTTTGTAGGTAGATGTGGCCAGGATTAATTTGATTATAGTTGATTTATGGTTTTCCGCTTTGGCGTATTTGTGGAAAAGTTTGCTAAAAGACGGTTTAAAGGCAATCGCTTGACTGTTACTTGAGGTTTTACTGGTCTCGTGTGAATCTAAAACAAGGACTTTTGATGTTTGTTTTGATAACCTTAACAAAATAGATTCAAGAAAGAATTGAAAAACGATTTTTTAAATTTAATTATTAATCGAAGAATTATTTCAAATAGTTGATAATATTCAACTATTCGTGGGTAATTTGATACCACTTGTTTGTAATAATCGTACCGACTGCACTGAAACAGACACAATTGTTTTTGTGAGAATAAAAGTTTTTTAATAACTTATTGATAACTTTTCCAGGGTTTCAACAGAAAAGTACGTAATAAAGATAAGCTAAAAGTTTGTTTTGGAATAGTTTTTTAATATTCAAGCACCGCAGCAGCAAATAAACCGTTGACGTAGGTAGTCAGTACTTCAGGCATGAGCAAGAACGGATATTGTTTTTTTCTCCCGATGTGTTGACCTTGTTTGTCTAATTCGCTTTGATGACGACACCGAGCTTTCAATAGATTAGGTATTTGAAAGCTATTTAACAAATCAAATCTTCGGCTGGCGATTGACTCATTGTTTAAAACCAAAACTAAAAATATCTTAGATATTGGCAAACGGATGTGAGTGCATGTTAGCAAGACAGTCTAACTAGCCAAAACGAATTCCAAATAATTTACTTACATACCGAAAAACTCAAATAGTCGAAGTTTTATTTTGGCGATGCTGACGAGTTACGTTCATAATTTAGGGGTCATTATCCCGGTGTCCGCGGCACAAGGTCACCCTCAAAGATTACACGTGTCACCCAAAAGTAGCACAACACATTTAACCCTTTGACTCATTCCGTATCATATAAGTCACATTTTTAAGACGAACACCAATGTGTGAAAAGTAAGTTTTCAACCATCCAGTCACAATGTATTGTATCAGCATAAACACATCCAACTTGTTATTCAAATGAATGTAGGTGATCAACATGAACAAGTTTGATTCCCGGTGTGAACGTCCAACCTGTTATTCAACTCCCCAAGGTGTGGCTAATCAGTTATTAGCTACATCTAAGGGAGTTGAATAAATACTTAAAAGCTTACTTTTTTAAAACTTGAATAGATACAATACAATGTGACTAGATGGTTGAAAACTTACTTTTCACACATTGGTGCGCGTTTTAAAAATGTGATTTATATAATACGGAATGAGACAAAGGATTAAAGATAATAGATAAATAAAGAAAAACTGAGAAAATTTGTCATTTTAATAAAGTCTATTAAATTAATGGCTCTTCTTATGACTAAAGACCCATATAATAGCTCTCAGTTTGGCAAAGGTTGATGACCCCTGTCTTAATCAATAAAAATCTTTTCAAATTTAGTGAAAAAATGAAGCCAAAAAGGAAGGCAATTGGTTGCACTGCCTACCCGGATGTATTGACCAAACATTGGTGACGATAAGATCTTCAATTGCCATTGAAAATATAGCCCATTGTTGAATTGAAAAGTAAATTTAATCTTTTTGTGGAGCATTCAAGCGATATAAAAGAATTTTTATGAATCTACGAATGCAATAGCTTTTTTTTTCTAATTTTCTAACTTAGGAATTACAGGAAGATTAAAGTCTATTTCTTTAAAAAATAAAATCTTTTCCATAGCAAAAAAACTGAAACAATGTTCATTTAATAAAATTAAAAACCAATCCAATTAATTTTTATGATTTTCTAAAAAGTCTTGACATTTCGTTTAATTTGGTTTGTGATGTTTGACGTCTACGACGTAGTTTTTCAAATCAAGAAGATAAACAGATGATTTGATTATAATGATGACGGGCTTTGAACAAACGTAAAACAATTGAACAATTATGGTTTAATAAATAGTTAAATAAATAATTTATTTTAAGTAGGAGGATTCACTTTTATACTTGCTTTCAATCAGAAAAACATGGTGCTGTTTTAGACAAATAAAGTAAAAATTGAAAATTGTCTACTAAAAAAAAAATTCAATCTGCTGTAAATGAAATAAAAAATTAGAAGTAGTTTTAATTACAAACATGGATAGAAGGAATAGAAAAATGAAACTTTGTAATTGCTGTGCTTTCAGCCTGAAACAATTTTGTTTGACTTGCATAAGAAAAAGAGAAAAAAGTTTAGCCTATGCATAAAATGATTAACGACAAAAAAAGATAAAATTTTTAACCAGTCTTCAAAAGACCACCAACTGCGAAATAAAGTTTTTCACTTTTTCAAGCTTTGAAGACACATAGTTTTCATAATTTATCTACAAAAATTCGACAGTTTTAATTAAACTACAACTGCTTTCTAGAGAAGATTATAGTCTAACATGCAGGAAAAATGTGAATAAAAACGTTATCTTGCGAATATATTGAGTTGAATTAATAGACCGCATAAATTTGATGTTAATAGCAATCTAGAATTTTCAGATTTTGATCTTCTAAACAAAGATTTTTAATTTTGAGATCGTTAAACTCCTTAAAATCCATTATGATTTATCAAGGAGCGTGTAATAGATTTTTTATAAAATAAACTTTATCTGAAAGCAATTCTAATATCTTAAGAACTTGTCAATGATAAGTGCATTACTCAAAATAAAGTTTTAACTTGATGTTGAAACCTAAAATTTTTTCGGTCAAGGAAAGATTGAAAAAAAGGTCTTCAATTAAACTTCGGGTATAGTTTTTTGTTAAACGAAAAGTAAAGACTTTTTTAATTTTTGGCTGAAAATAGTAAGATTTACAGTCTGTGTGAAAAGTCCGTTTCGGCATTTGTAGAATTTTACAAAATTAACCTAGTGTTTACGAGGTCCAACAAGTTTTAAAACTTTATTTTAAATCAAGTGAAAAAAACTGCCCAATATAAATATTGTGACTTTCTTACTCATGGTCAGCGAACATCATGTAGCTTTACAATGATTCATGAAATTTTTGCTTTAAAATCAAACTTTATCATTGGGTTCATTTTCACCGCCGAAAATGTTTTAATTTAATTTTTATTAATTGGACTTTATTTGACCAAACAATTTTTTGCCCTATTATTACTGTGTTATGGACACATTTCAATTAAGATATTATTAAAATGTTATTTCACAATAGTTTAGAGCAGCGTTTCTCAAACTATGTTCCCCGCAACACTTGCGCTCCGCGAGTTTACTTAAAAGTGTTCTGTTGAACAATTACATGACGGTTTGGAAGTATACGTCATAATAAACTTGCATAACCATCACATACATTTAAAAATTTTCACATTGTTATTTCTTGTTACGTTCTGTTTTGACAGTAACTTAAGCAACTTCATTTTTTTGACGTGCAAAATTGAATTTATTCTATTTGTAATTAGAAACTTTTTGAGTGAGTCAAAGGTTTCCAACTTCTGCGTCGCGACGTCCTGGTGCGTCGTGACGTCTTGGTGCGTCGTGACGTCCTGGTGCGTCGCGACGTCCTGGTACGTCATTTTTATACAACGAGGGCGGTGCCGCAACTTGTATAAAACAGAAGTTAACGCAGAGTTGTAGAATTACACCGAGTTTTTATCACAAATAAAAGTAAAGACCTTTTTTATATTTTTTTGGTTTTCCGTCTTTTGAACAGGGAAATTTACAATATTCGCGCCCTTAATTGAGTTGAGGACCAAAATAAAAGATCTTTAACTTTTTTCGCGGTTAAGTTTAAAAATTTTTTTGGAACAATGACTTTTTTAGTCTTCTACACGATTTTCGTACATTTCCCTGTGCAGAGGCGTGAAGACCAAAAAAAATCTTAATTTTTATTTGTGAAGCAAATTTAACATGTAAATTATCAAAAAGTATCGTTCTTGCGTATTTAGCCTCTAGTGCTTCGTGAATAAAAGCTGGGAACCCCTGGACTAAGTGTTCCGTGAGCTAAAATGATAAGACTAGGAGTTCCATGAATAGAAAAGTTTAGAAACCCTGGTTTAGAGAAGCCATAATCGCATTTTTCCTTCTCAGTTAGGTAAAAATCTTAATTTCGCTCGTATGTATGTAATTAGAGACTTCAAGCAGTTCAAAGAAGCGAGTTTCTGCATAGCAATTATTGCGTATGTAATAATAAGCATTTACCAAACTAGAGTCATGCGTCGACAATAAAGTGTTTGTAACTAACAATATTACAACAACCACGCATACATTGCATATTTCCAGTTCAATTTAACACTTTATTTTTATAGATAATTTAATAGGTAAAATTTTTCCACAACAAAATAGATCATGGATTTTTATACTGGAGGTGTGCGTTTCGGGAAAGGGGTAATAAATTTTCAAAAGAAGCACAAATATGGGAAATGTTTTGAAACATATTGATTACCAAATGTTGATTACAAACTTATAAAATAAAAGTTTTACTTTTAATTTTTTTACTTACTTCATGGCAGGCAGTCCAAAAAGTTTGAGAATCAAGCCGATTCATTTATTATGGAATCAAAACATTTAGAGCAAGGGCGCCCCCTGTTTGAACCGAGTAAAGGTTTTAAGTGGCCCGTGCTGTATTTGCGAAATGAGCTAAATTAAATAGGGCAATCTTGTTTAAAAAATATATATATTGTATATATTTTATGCGAAGTGAAGACCAAAAAAGGTCTTCACGTGTAAACTTCGGCCGCTTTGTTTTAATTCATTTACTTGGCCCGCAAATAGTTTTGGAATATTTTTAACTGATCAAGGTGTTGCGGTTATGCTTTCTACTGTTTTGTACTTTCACTTTCTGATTATCTTATGCATGTTTTAATGTCTGACGTTGTGCTGCTTCTTCCTTTTCTTGATCTTTTTTGATACTTATGATTTTTGTGTGAACTATTTAATAGCAATCAATCATAAAAAATGAAATAAAATAAGACAAAACAGCTTTTGGCTCAAAAAAGTCGGACACCTCTGGTTTAAAAACTTTACCCAAAAATATCATAAAAATAGATAAAATTTTTTCGAAGTAAAACTTGGTGAGAAGATTTTTGATTTGTTTGAAATTTTTGACTTTATTTTTATTTTAACTCATTAAAAAGACTCATGAGCAACTGAAACCAAGCGGAAAGAACAAAACTCAGTAATGATTTTACCGGATCCTACTCACCAGTAATTATATATTGTAAAAAAAGACGATGCAATTTATAGATTTGTCCAAAAAAAATCTATTTTGAATGATTTTTTCCACAAAGGGATATTTTTGCGTCGTAGTCTAAATGGCGCCGCCAGTAATGAGGCGTAGTTAGTATCGGATATCTGGTATTTTTCCTTATGTTTCCTCGTAAATGGCTAAGACTTCATGGATTGACGTTACAGGTTAATCACTAATCGGTTGCCCGACCTATTTTTGGAGATGCAAAATATTATTGTTTTGTTTAGATTTTTTAATGTAGTATGGCATTGATTTAAATTGTCAATAATTAAATTGAAGCACAAACGTCTTAGGACCAAAAATATAGATTGATCCAAACAAGGTTGGACATTGAAACGAAATTCCGTAATATTTGTTCACAATTTGGATATATTTTATTGATAAAAAATTACCCTTCGTGTCTACCTTTTTTTTACGACTATGAAACTCAACCTAGTTTTATTGTAATAACTCAAAACTATGTTGAAAAACATGATTCTGTAGCTGTATGCCGAAATGTTGAATTATTAGGCTTCAAACTAACTTAGTAAGAACAAAAGATTGGTTTTAGAGCAAGAAACAGCAAATTGTTGGTAATCGATGTTTCAAAAGTGGTTTGAATCAAAGTTTTTACTTTAAACAGTATATAAAAAACTCTAATCTAGTAGCCTACTCGATGTTTTTGTTTCAGGAAAAATCGTGGCAAATTGTTGCCGGGACACTTTTTATAATTCAACATAACATTTCTCTGAAAAACAAAATTCGGTATTAATAAGTTTTGATTTAAAATTTTCCGATGAGAAAAAAGTTATATAAAAAACAATCTTTTTGGTTTTGAAAAATAAAATTTTGGAAAATTTATAACATGGGAATTAGGATTGTTCCAAATTAGCTTAATTTGGAACGTAAAGTTCCTAATTAGCTTAAAATTTTATTAAAAAAAAAGTAGTTTTACTTACTTGAATGGTTGGTATGCCAAAATAAAAAAATTTCGTTATTTCCAAAATTAATTTTTCCTTTTTATCTAAGTTTTTTGTTTGGTTATACATTTTGTTAATTGTAGGCTCATATTGTGTACAACTCTTAATAATTTAGGCTGGGATAAATAAATTAGGCTTAATTTGTTTAACAAACAACTTTTTTTGTTCTTAACGTATAATGGTCTTTAAGCTACAGCAATTCGGCTAATTGGTGGTGTAGTGAGTGTTAGATTGTGTTAAGAAAAGTAATTGAAAAGTCTACTTTTTTAACTGCATTATAAATAAATATTAATGCTTGTTTTTGCATAAATATTAGATTGTTCAGGGAAAGTGCTCACAAAAGTTTTTTTCGTTTTAGAAATTAATAGGAGGACCAAAGTGTTTTTAAATATTCCAGTCTCCTTTATGCCGGTCAGATACAACATTATCTTATAAAATCAAAAAAATACCTGTAAAATCTGTGTCTATTTGTTTCATTAAAGCAATAATATATTGCATTAAAACCAGGGTTGTAAAGTTGGAGGAATGTTTCCGACTCCAACTCCACCTATTTAAAATTTTACGATTGCGAGTTTAACTTTAGAAAATCTAAAAAATGACTCCGACTTAGCATGTCTGAAAAAACAATCCTGAATTCAACTTCATCCAAAAACGTGGAAATCCTACTCTATAAGAATGGAAATCTACCCTATAACAATGGAAATCTACTCTATAACATGGAAATCCTACTCTAAAAAACAACCCTGAATTCAACTTCATCCAAAAACGTGGGAGTCCGTCTCCACAACATTAGATGTTTAATTTAGCGTAAAGCAAAGTCTCTTGAAACAACTCCGATTCCCGACTATAATTTCACCAAATCTGAAAAAACAGCTCCGACTCCACAAAACCAAAAAACGAATCCGGCTTCATCAATTCAAAAACCACTCCAACTCCGCCCTAAAACACGCCACTCCGACGACTCCGATTCTGACTCCACAATTCTGATTAAAACTATCTTAACTGTCTTTTCATAAAGCTAAAAGAAATGCTAGGAAACATGTTTCAATCAATGAAAGTGGACCTTTCAATATCTAAAACTGATGCATCAGTTATCTTTTTTTATTATTGTTCTTATGTTCCTTTTTTTTTGATAACCTACGTGTGCAATTTATTTTTCTATGTCTTTTTATATTGCTTTTTTTCCTATTTGTTAAAATTTTGTTTGCCCAACTTCAATCTATAATGTGTTGCTTTTTTGTTTATTATAATTCTACCGCTCCGCCTCTTTAAGTATTTTATGACGTATAGAGTAGCTGTAAGCTAAATAACCTCACTGTCTCTTACAGCCTCCCTGTTCTTAATTAAAACAATATTTTTCCGTATTTCGTATTAATGTATATGCGCCTGTTCATTGTTTTTTTTTTCTTTGGCGACGAAAAATAACTTGAAACTAAAATTGAAATAGCTAGCAACAAGCGCTCTTGTAAGTCAAATTAGGCTTTGCTGTAGTTTGCCTAAAGCAAA
Organism: Diplosoma virens; assembly: GCA_963680785.1. Taxonomy (NCBI): domain Eukaryota; kingdom Metazoa; phylum Chordata; class Ascidiacea; order Aplousobranchia; family Didemnidae; genus Diplosoma; species Diplosoma virens. The sequence goes on from OY796896.1 coordinate 10,360,323, forward strand.
GGATCAGAAAAATTGTGTTAAATTGTTTGTAGATTTATTAAAACACCAACTTTAACACTTCATTTTCAGCACAAAACTTTCAATTTTTTCTAGTAATAGGAAACGTAAATATAACACTTGACTATTGTCAAGAAGCCAATATTATATTTGTAATATTTCCAAAATAAATTTTGTTCAATTCCTAAAACTAAGGCATGAAGATAACTATTAATTAAACACCCAATCCGTTTAAAAGCATTTTCTGTGAACTATAGATGGTCCAGCTTCATCATATTCTTGCTTGGTAATCCACATCTGTTGGAAAGTTGAAAGGGAAGCAAGGATGGAGCCTCCAATCCAGACGGAGTATTTTCTTTCCGGAGGAGCAATGATCTTAATTTTCATTGTGCTTGGTGCAAGCGCAGTAATTTCTTTTTGCATTCTGTCCGCAATTCCAGGGTACATGGTGGTTCCCCCCGAGAGGACGTTGTTGGCGTACAGATCCTTGCGGATGTCAATATCGCACTTCATGATGGAGTTGTAAGTTGCTTCGTGGACTCCGGATGATTCCATGCCTATTAAAAAAGTAATTACATTAAAATTAAATCTAATTTTGGAATCCTTAAATGCTATTTAATAAATTACATGGTGAATCCTTTTGATAGAAAATTTAATTAAGCAGTCAAAAATTGTTGAAGAGACTTTATAACTATCAAGATTTTTTCCCGTGGCAATATAGACTTTAATTTAAACTCATTCTTTGGTAAAGTATTTCGCTCTGTTTTATAAGTACTATAGAATTAAGTCATGACCAGCATATTGAAAATAGAACACGAAAAAAAATTAAATTTTTTGAAAAAACAATTTTTGGTAAATTTAGTTTTTGTGAAAAATATTTTTTAAATTTTACTTTATCTCGTACCAATGAAAGAAGGTTGGAACATCGTCTCGGGACAGCGGAATCGTTCGTTTCCAATCGTGATCACTTGTCCGTCGGGAAGTTCGTAGCTTTTCTCGAGGGAGCTGCTTGACGCAGCTGTCGCCATCTCCTGCTCGAAGTCGAGCGCAACGTAGCAGAGTTTCTCTTTGATGTCGCGGACAATCTCACGTTCGGCTGCGACAGGATTAGAAAGTTTTACCAACGGCAAAGCAATTAGCTGCGTAATTGATTCATCCTGCTCGGTAACGTCATGTTATCTTATTGTGAATTCGTTGCAATACTCGGCATCAAGAGTTTTTACGAACTTACGGAATGAAAGAGATTTTTTTCAATTATAGTTTTTTTCGATAATCTATGTTTGCGGCATAGGTATCATAGCAACAGCATTCGATCAGTCCTCACAAAACAAATGCCTTGGGTCTTAGAGTGTAAAGAAGGACAATCGCCTCTATTCACCGACACTCGTTCTCAGCACAATTTTTAGGTAAAATTGTGCTGAGAACTAGTGTCTAAATTTGTATAGAACTTAGAATGGAAGTTAGTTAGTAAGATATAGAACTTAGTGTCTACATTTTTTAGTAAAAATTATGTTTTACTTGTCATTACCCTGACGTAAAAATATATAAACAAAAATAATGGAAAACTTCTATTTGATTTGCTCTTAATTTTTAACAGCGCCGGCTCACCTGTGGTGACAAAGGAGTAGCCTCTCTCGGTAAGGATCTTCATCAAATAATCTGTCAGGTCACGACCGGCCAAGTCCAACCGCATAATGGCGTGAGGCAAGGCGTAGCCTTCGTAGATGGGAACATTGTGGGACACACCGTCACCAGAATCCAAAACGATTCCTAAAAATTAAAATCGAATCACGAATTAAAAAATTAAAAAAGTTGCCAAAATAGAAGAAAAAAATTCAAAACAATCGATATAGCAAATGCTACTAAAAGAAATCGTACAGGAGAAGAGTATGGAAGGAATAAAATGTTTTAATTTTCACCGATTACTGGTAAAAAAACTAGTCATACGCGAACTAACTCACCTGTGGTACGACCGGAAGCGTAGAGGGACAGAACAGCTTGAATAGCAACGTACATAGCCGGTACATTGAAGGTTTCAAACATGATCTGCGTCATCTTCTCTCGGTTCGCCTTGGGATTGAGTGGCGCTTCAGTTAGCAAAACTGGGTGCTCCTCCGGAGCAACGCGGAGCTCGTTGTAGAAAGTGTGATGCCAAATCTTTTCCATATCGTCCCAGTTTGTGATGATGCCGTGCTCGACGGGGTACTTGAGGGTCAAGATACCACGTTTGCTTTGGGCTTCATCTCCAACGTAGCTGTCTTTTTGACCCATACCAACCATTACGCCCTAAATCACAAAATTCACGCTCTATTCCCGTTTTTAACTTTTATCAGCGTACAGTTTACTTTCTTACAGAAAATATTTTCTCTTATTCCAAGTTCGTTGGTTAGGAATTTTTTTGTAAATCATTTGAAGATTTCAATAATTTACTTTCGGAAAATTTAGCCTAATTGAATAACATCAGTTGAATTGTCAAAAATATCAGTTTTCATACGAACTTGCTGCACAAGTTTTAATCTAATCGATCTAATTAACAAATTAACAACTAGTCCTCATACTTGATGTCTGGGGCGACCAACAATGGATGGGAAGACGGCTCTTGGGGCGTCGTCCCCTGCGAACCCAGCTTTTACAAGACCAGAACCATTGTCACACACCAAAGCGGTTTGTTCTTCTTCCTCGTCTGACATTTTGTGTAGAAATTCTGTTGTAAAATAACTTATGTTCTTTCAATATGATAAAATTAAATAAATTAATCATTGGATTTATCTATACCATTAACTAGTCAAATTTTCGTGAGATAACAGGAGTTTTAAATCACAATCAATTCAGTATTATCAAAATTCAATTTAAATAGTTTGGGTATACCTAATCTTTTGTATCAAAAATTTTTTATATTTTTTTTTTAATACTGGTTCTACGTCCAATTGTTTTTTGTTTTTTTTTTGAAGAAAAGTTTTGAAAAAAGCTGTTTAAAGCTTTTAAAGAAAATTTACGAAACAAAAAGAATCAAATTGTTAGACACATTTTAAGTTCACGTTTAAGTGCCAAAGTCGATAGCTTCTTCATGTTTAAAAACTAAAACTTTAGATATTGAATTTTAGAATAATAGGCCAACAAAAAAGATTTCTTTAAAAAGTTAGAAAAAATTTTGTTTTGTTATTTTTCGCTATTTTCTTTTTAAAGTTAAACTTAAAACCTAAAATGTTCAAATTTAAGTTTAAAATGTTAAAATGTTCAAATTTAAGTTTCAAATTTTAAATTTCAGATTTAAGTTTTAAATTTAAACTTAAATCCTAAACTTGTAGATAACATGTGTGCTTTTCTACAAGGCATAACGTTGAATGCCAAGTAATGGTAATGAATTACATAGATTCAAATTACAGTATAATCATTTTTTAGCAGTATGACTACATAGAGCAAAGATATTGATGGTGCACAAGGCCTGAAGTTGTTCTTATTTTTTTTGAAAATAGGTTACTGCTAGGCCTTGTATTTCTTCTTAAATAAATTAAGTTTCATAAAATCCTATTCAATTGATGTCAAAATATAAAAAAATGTCGGAAAATTTAAGCTTAGAAAAATATAAAATGTTGAAACAAACCTGGTTGTCTTTAGTAAAAATCTCTTACTAATTGCTGCTAATGCTTTTGCTAACTGCAAATTGAATATGCAAGAACTCAACTATATATACAGTTTCAAAGTCGTTTTTCGTGATCCACTGGGAGTTTATGATGTTCTTTCTTCCTCCTTTCTTCCTTATTTGTTCTGTCTTTTCTCTTGGATGATAACAACATAAAGAAACAATAAATCAAACTCTATCTCTCTTCTTGTCAGTTGATTTGAACATTTTTTTAATGACATCATAGCGAGGTTGTACTCTTACGTCGCGTCTGTTCAAGCTGTTCTTTTGACAAGTGTTGATAGGATTTTGAGGGATACCCACAGCTATTACCATAAGAAATCAACTTGCCTAATTTGGAAGTTAATTTTGGAAGCTAGCAACTTCGTAATAGTTACTATAAAGACTTGAGTCACATCGAGCTTAGAAGTTTGTTTTTTTATGTGCAAGAAGAAAATGCTAACACAAAATCAATGAATCAAAACAGAAAAAAATTAGGCAATGAAATGTTCCTGTTTGAATGACGCCGTCAAAATTCCTCTTTCTTTAAATAATTTTGTAGGTTTAAATTTGGCTATAGTGTTAAATTTGTTACGAAAATACCCGAATATACTGTATTGCTGTAAAAACACTGTACATATGGTTTTCGATTAAAAGAAAGTTATTAAAAACTAACCGAAAAATGGTTAATATTCACTAAAAAAATGCTTCGTTTTGCCTGAAACAGCGCTCAAGGACATAAAAAACTCTGCGTTGAAAAAAAGATTCTAAGAAAGAGAAAAAACAACTATAATAAAATAAGCCTAAAAAGTAAACAATTTGTGCAAGTTGCAAAAAAAGGTAGTTTAAACAGACTTTTAGCGGAGGTGAATGAGCTAAGTGCTCAAAAATTTATTTTTTTGGAATAAAATGTTTTTATATATTGAAGTAATATGCTTTACAAAACTGTTACAATAATGTAATGTACGCTAGGTGGCACCAATTAAGATTTATTTGAAAATTTCTTACGTGATTTGAAAATAAGTGAATTTCTTATTTGAAAATAAGTGAAACACGTTTTGTGCTGCTGAGCAGTACGATAACTTAATTCTAAAAAAACATGTTTTTCGGACCACTGAGCCATAACTATGATCTTTTTACAGGTTTAAAATGTGTATAACTGAAATTATACTGACAAAGTCCCAAGAATATTTATTTTTGCGATTGTTTTAGTATTTATAAATGAAGGCACGATATAATAAAAATATTTTCGTTTTTGAAGCTTGAGTTAGAAAGTTATATTTTTTTTTTATTTTTTTTTTTATTTTCTATTTTTTTACAAAAAGATTAATTACAGATGAAAGAGATGTTAACTGGAATGCGATAAATTGAAATTTTGAAAAAGGATTTATATTTTTCGAGGATTCAAAGATATTTCTTGACAGTTGCTTAACACTTTATGTTTCTCATTATCTTGCAATTTAAAAAAATCGAATAAACGTACACTGCGCAATGGAATTATAAAAACAAAGTTTTGATATTATGTAAGATTAAAACAAACTTATACATCAACTTTTGAATAGAATGTTTTGATAATTTTTTCAATTAGGCCTAATCATTTTGATATTAGAATCGAAAGTTGACTGAGCTTTAATTAAAGACCGTTTTCAGTCCATTTGCGTACGTTACTATATAAGATGTGATGCACATTTTTAAAGAATAAGTCTTTTTCTCTCCCTTGTGTATAGATTGCTGAAGCTGTCTAGCGTACAGCTGCAATGGTTCTCGTTTCTTTTGACGTATGCCTATCTTTCATGACATGGTTGCCATATTTGGCGAGTCTATTTCTTACCATTAGACTTATATTTTATGAGCCGTTTAAGGGAATTTAGATAAGTTCATAGATTATGTTAGAAAGTGATTTACTCATACCGAGTGCGTACATAAATACCTTTTTTCGATTTCTTAAATCAAAACTCGTAGCATTTTAATTGTCACTGTTGACAGTGATTTCATTACCGAGAAAATTTGTTTTCTGCCGCTTTGTTTTTAATTCATTTCCTCTTTAAAAAGTAGAAAGGTACATAAAGCAGTAAAAACATTTTAAAAATTTGAAATGTTTGAAATGTGATTAAAACAAAGCCGGCAGCTTTGGAACTGTACTTTTTCAAAATTAGAATATAATGAGATGAAACTTCTCAACACTAATTTCAATCAAACGACTTATAACTAGAAAAAAGAATGAAGTTAACAGTTCGTCTATTCCTAATGCAGCAGTTTTTACTTAGAAAATTTGACGAAACAAAGAACAATAAAATCTATTTGTGAATTTTTTTCACTTTGTGATGTTTCTTCAAGTAAAGTTGCTAAGATGAGCACTTTTAAATCAAAGATATAGCGACCAACCACATTTTGCCACTTTTGCATCGCAGAGTAACGACTTTGTCAAATACAACGCTTGAATAGGGATACTTAATCTCATTTGGGACCCTTGCACTTACGACCGTAGTCTTTGGGTCGCCACCCCACCTTGTGGCCATTATAGGAATTTGCTAATCATTTCAACGAGACACAAAATTGCTTTTTCACCAAACACATAGAAGTCACTTTTATGAATAAAAATCTTATACACAGTAGTGGATATTGGGTGAGGCAAATGAGGCAGTCGCCTCAGGCCCCCCTTTTTTTTTGGGGCCCCCCCTCGAAAACAGCACATACAGTTTTGGATTCGCTGCAGATGTTTGTTCAGAGGACGATTCTGAGTGAAGACCTTTTTTTTTTTTTAGAGAACACCTTGATTTTGGGAGAAAAATAGGGAAATCAGAGATGAAATCGAAGTGAAGACTTTTTTTTTTAGAGAACACCTTGATTTTGGGAGAAAAATATGCAAGCCCAGATCAGACCTCTTTTTTTCTCAGACAACATCAATTTTTGAAAATTCTTGCCTCGGGCCCCTAAATTGGAATATCCACCACTGCTTATACATCGCTCCTTTCAACTGCTAGACTAAGAAAATAAGATGGAGAAAAAATAAGAGATTGAAATAAGTGATGTTTCAAAGTTATTTAATTAAAAACTAAGTAATAACACATTAAAAATTGTCAAAGCTTCCTAAAATTTCAATAATCTTATGTCGGCAGTGTGGTTGAATGGTTGGAGCGCCGGGATTGCAATCGACATAGACTCGGTTCAAAACCTGCTCGCACCATTCTGTTGTGTCCTTGAAAAAGACACTTTACGGCACTTTCCTTTGCTTGGTGGTCTTGGCAAGCAGTTCTAAATTTCAGACATATCTCTATTTAAATTTCAAGCGGACGACAATATCTTGGCATCTCCGAAAGCAGGTCGGGGTAATTGCTTACCCTATATATTAGCGCCTCTGTCGCTTTCCTGCGAGTCAGGAGGATAAATATAGAGATAAAATAAATAAATAAATTTAAATAGTTAACTTTCTTGTTTTCTCAAGTGATCATGCCTAGCATGTAGTAAAAAATTGCGACGTAATAATTAATGTGATAAACGGAAGAGTATCTACCCATCCCTGTGTTTAACGAGCTAATGGGCAAACATCCTTTTTAGGATGGAGCAATGCCTGGAAAAAAATTGTTCTTTTCAGGGCACATTGCAAGCAAGTTCCGAAGACTCACCATTTTTCGGTTGAACATCAAAGGCCTCACTGCAAGCAAGATGAACATTCTTTATTATCTTGGTCTACAGCTTCCTATCACAGGAGCTTTTTACACTAACGCCGAGAAGCTAATATTTTCAATGTTTTTAATTAGCTTTGCCTTCCTTAAGAAATAGTATGGCCTTGCCAAGTTTGACCACAAGGGACAAAGGTACTCGTTTCTGGAACTTATCTCCACTGACAACGCTCTTGCAGTCTGCAAAAGGAGAGGACTTAAGTTTGGCTGCTGCAACTTTATTTGCCAAACTTGAAAGGGAACGGAGGCATTGATGGTCTGATGCAGTTTGGAGCTGCCTTCCGACACTTAAAACTAGTAAAGCTCCGAGCCCGATTCCATCTGCCCAGAGCTTATATTCCATGCTGGAGTTGCTTTGAAGCCCTGATTACGTGACTTCCTTTCTTCCTGCTTGCGCCGACTCAAAATTCCCAACATCTGGAGAAGAGCACTTGCATTCGCGATACCAAAACTGGTGAAGCCTGTAGGGAACCCAAAGAGTTATTAACCAATATCTCTGCTCTGTGTCCCCTACAAGATCCCCGAGAAACTTATATACATCCGCGTTGAATCAATTATTGATCTTTTGCCCCTTTGAGAGCAGGCTGAGTTTCGACGCGGAAAGTCAACCATGGATCAATTCGTTCTGTTGCGACAGAACATCGAGGATTCTTTTGAGGCTAGGAAGAAATCTGGTGGCGTATTTTTCAATCTGAAAGCGGCATACAACACTGTCTTGCACCGTGGCATCATCTACGAGCTTCTGAGGCTTCTGCCAGATAAGCACATGGTCAGAATGATCATGAAACTTTTCCAAAACAGACAAATTTTACCCTTACTACCAATGACAAGCAAAGCAGGCTACGCCGTCTGAAAAACGGCGTTCCTCAGGAATTCGTCTTGGTTCCCCTCCTTTTCAACATCTACATAATTTCCAGAAAGTTTGTCTATGCTCTATGCAGACAATCTAGCATTGCTGCACTCTTTTGAAAACTAGAAGGACTTCAAGTCAAAACACAACTACACTTTCAGCGTATCTTTAGACTTGGGGGCTGAAACTTAGTCACACTAAGACGATGACGACAGCCTTTCATTTGAATAATCGAGAGGTCAAACGTGAGCTAAAAGCCTACAACAACTAAACAGGCTTAGGATGGAGTGCTGGTGCCAAAACACTCCACACAGCTGCCCTATCTCTGATCTACTCAACAGCTGAGTACTGCGCATCAGTCTGGTGTTGCCGCGCACACTCGTCCCATCAACAGTGTTCTGAATCACGCCTTGTGCATAGTCACTGGATGCCTGCGTACGTCCCACTCCAACGGACCACTTACCCATACTTTCAGCCATCCAGCCAGCTGAGCTTCGCCGACTAGAAGCGACACTCTACTTAGCTTACTGTGGAACTTTGGACCCCGATTATATTTGTTGCATAGTCTTTTAAATGGTCCTCAGATGCTCGCCAAGAGAGACTAAGATCTAGACGCCCGTTCGTGCTAGTTTCCCGGAATTTATTAAAAAACTTCGCCGGGCTAAGGATCCGCGCTTGTCAGTGGACCAATAGATCCATCACAAAGTACTTTAAAAACACATCCAGGCTCAGTACTTTTACTCCCATGACCAGTACCATGGTTGTTCGTATGGGTTTGTCTCGAACAGCTTGGGTTAAGCTCAATCACCTGCAGATTGATGTAAACCGATTTTATTTGTCCATGAACAAAATGGGGTCTCGCTCCTTCACCCGACTGCGAGGCCACTCAACACCACATCCTGACAGCGTATCTTATACATCCGGCACCACATGAAGCACAAGGTCTGAGGGTTTTGGATGACGAAACCCGATGCTGTCTCAAAACCATCACTGCCAGCATCTGATCCGGGCAGTACAGCAGTCTTGAATAGCAAAAGAATAAACCCTCGGCCCCAGTCCTGTTTATGTCTGACCCAAAGTGGATACCCTTTCAAACGACGATGGTGATTAATTAAAATTGAGTTTTTTCTTTGAAATCATGGGGTACACTTTTTACTCAATATTAGCGGTTTTATATTTTCTTGATTTGTTAATGTTGTATCCAAGTTTTTAATCTTGTTTATTTGAAAAGCATTTCAAGCGAACAGTGGAACGAAAAATTGAAACAAATATAAGGCAATTCACATAAGAGGCACAAAAATGCGATATGATATGCGTAAGATATTTTTCTTTTTGGCGACTGCAAGAATTTGTTTCGGTTTGAAGATTAAGAATAAATTCGGTTGGCAACACCATTTGGCTGATTTGCTTGAACTTTTTTGCTAAGTCTTCAAAGAAAATACGGCTTCGGATAAAAGCTAACTTAATTTGATAACCAGACATTGAATAAAAACTTTAGTAAACAAAACCATATGTTAATAAATAAATTTTGCTCTGATCCACATTATTGAGCACTGTCCTATATATATACATATAAAATTTATTCAATCACTGTTTAAAAACTACAACAGTCTGTTTCATCCTTAGAATCATCAGATGGTTCCTTATTCAAATAGAATGTATTCAAAATACAATTCAATTCAATTCAAAATACAGTTCTATTTGAATAAGTAACCACCTGATGATTCTAAAATGAAACAGACTGTTGTGATTTTTAAATAGTGATTGAATAATTTTCGTATTAAATTGCTCTGATTTTTCATTAAGCACTTTGCGGGGAAGATCGATTTACTCCTGCAATATATATATATGGATATATAGATGTATGTAAGAACAAACAGCGAGCTGGCTGAACTGAAACTTTCCATTATTGGAGCGTATAATAATACAGTTAACCCTTTAACTGCCAACAGCCACTATAATGGCTTTTAGAGCAATATTTTCGTATCGTTAAAAATATATTGAAATTACTTCTGCAACATGTCAATTTTGATTTTGCTCAATTGGTACTTAACCAAACTTGAGAAATAAAAAAAAAATTTGGGTGTTTCTATTTAAATATTTTTTTCAAAAATTTAGTTGAAACCAAAAATAGTATCTTTGAAAAAATTTTCGAGACCGGTAGATATAATGAACAAATTGGTGTTCTGTCACCAAAACCAAGTTTTTTTGGAAACTAAATATATTGATATGAATCAGCGCAATTATGCAGCACCAGAATAAATTAACTCACACAAAATTTAACATGAATAAAATTTGGGGGTGCAAAAAGGGGTGATACATCCCTCCCTCACAAAAAAAAATTTAACGTTCGAAACAATGCAGTGCAATACAATGGCAATGCAAGATTCAATCTATAAAGTTACTTTCTACTAATCAATAAACTAAAAATCAAAATAAAACCCCACATATTTAAAAAGTACATGCTTTTTCTAACAACTTTCATGTTTACAATATTCATGTGGCTCTTGTAGAATTTGAAATATTGCAAATTGTGTAAATTCTCTTCTTTTGTGATAATTTACATAAAAGGGCCTGGCAGTTAAAGGGTTAAGGTCATTGTAGGCAAGAGGCACGCACAAAATCTTTGTAAATTCTAATCAGCGTTCGAACCCGCACTTAGGCAAGAAACAAATCATCAGGGATTCAAAAGGTTCAACTTTGACCCCTTATTTGTTAAATATTACGCGAGTTGGAAGCGAATTAATAAACCAATGTGAGAAATATGGAACAAAGGCGACTTGAAAGAAATTCAATAAAGAACATGAAATAACGTTAATGTTTAGCACGTTCAATAAAAGAAAAATGATTAAATAAGTGCAATATCAAGAATAATCACACGTTACAAAAAATAATAATAAACAGAAGCAAAGAAAATTTGACTTTAATAAACAGAAACACAAACAAAACCCCTTCAAAATTTTAATAGCGTTGAATGGAAATGCTGGTTTTAGGTAAGATAAAAAATTGAAGCAAGATATAATAATATTTTCCTGTTTTTGTTTTTTTCTCATCTTTTCGTCGACAGATTTTGAGTCTCCATCAAAAAGCTCTCAAAACTCGAATCTTCGTTTTGCAAAACTAAACCTCGGTCGCGCATATCGTCGGGCCGTTGTCCGCCGTTGTGCTCGGGCGTCGATTCACGTGACGAGTTAAAACTTGATCGATTTCTTTGTGTCGAAAATCCGGCAGCAAATATCGCCTCGTGTATCTGAAAATAAGTTCCTGGCTTAGAAAAAACAAAGATTGCTACTTTTCTTCAAAGGGATTGATTTCTTTAGCGTAACCAGTAGCTCCATGTTTTGACACAGACCAGCAAACGCGTGCCTCTAATACCATGTTAATTACGCCCCGATCTACTACAAACGCTGGCAGTTAAGCTGTATGATGCTTTTGATTTAATTAATTGCTTTTATTCATTTAATCAAGAAACGGTGCGAGACAAAAATTAACTTAAAAATTTGTTGCTAACCGTAATTGGAGAACTTGCCGACCAGATCAACCTCCGTGATTGCTTTATTTACGCGACATTTTTTTAGCGATACTTGTTCGCTACTGGGGCTCGCCATTTTTTTAAAGGCCACAAAATAATTTTATTAACGGCGTGCCAGAACTACTTGTAATTTTTTCCCGACAAATAAGAGTAAAACATTTGAAAAACGTTTGCATATTTCTAGTCATTATTTAAACGAAAAATTCTGTAAAACGTAATGAATACGCTTATAATAAAACATGTGAATCGAATATGATTGCTTAATCGGCAATCTTCCTTCAAATTAAAAAAATATACAATACATATACATTTATTTTTAAAAAAACATTTCTTTAATTAGTTGGTTAGTTTCTGCAGCCTTTTAAATTTTGACATTTTTGGTTCTAAAATGGATTCCTTCTTAGTATGGAAGACTACGTAGCGTAATGATTTTAACTTGTGTAGAGCCATACTGAAGATAAAAAAATCTATTTAAAAAAAAAGTATTCAACTGATTCGTGCTTTCAAGTTTAGCAAGCTGTTGTTGTACATTGCTAATTTTTTAAAAGGAATGAGTAATATTTTTTTTTATTATGATCGAGTCATTTACTCCTTCCTTGTGCCCTGATCTGTAAAATACAAAAAAATTGTCAAAGCTTTGTTGGCTTCTTCATACCTGTTCACAATATATTTAAGGGCTTGGCGATAATTCCGCTGTTCTTGTTTCGATTTTTCTTCCAGGGGTTCTACTTGGGGACTGCTTCGAGCTTTGCAACGATCCGGAAGCCTAGACTGTTTGTTTATAGATGAAGTGAAAAGAAAAACGTTCGATATTTGATTAAAAATTAAAAAAAGACTCATTTATTAATCAAGTTTAATTCAAAGTTACCCTAACCCATAAACTAGTTTACCCAGGAGCCTTAAACTCTTATAAAATCAACTGCGGACAAAATTTCCATTCAAAAAATCTGTGTCGAGAATATATCGACCAAGTATCGGTTTAGTTAAACCACTTCAGGGTCGATATAGCACGCTATATTGTATTATATGATTGTGATAATGACGTCATAATAATAAATTAACCGACTTACTCTGATTAAATTATAAAAGCTTTTGATATCGCGCGTCGAAGGAATCAAGTTCATCGGAGGAGGGCGAGGATAAATTCCTTTTCGGATAAACTTCATCCACATGACGGATCTGTGGAACTTCCATTCCTGCTCCGCGTTGTTCCGCACGCGATCGAACGAATGGGACATCATGGCTACCAGCATATTAAGCATGACCACAATGGCCCAAGCGTGGAAAAGCATTGACACGGCTTGTCCGGCAAACACAGTCACCCCCTGATTTTGGTCAGTCGTCTAAGCGAAAAAAACCATAAAACAATAGACTGGTTTGTTTATTTCTCGAACTTGAAAAGTAACTTGAGAAGAAATGTTGTGACGTGGTCACGGAGTTATGAGGAAATGTGAGGCAGGTTATTGTTAAGATTTGGTTTTAATTTCTCCAAATTATTTGACTTTGATTAAAACGCAACTGAATAAAGTATTTAGTTGATTCGAGTCTTTTCCAAATAAATATTATTTAAGTTTTATAAAAAAAAAAAACGATATTTCGCAGCAAAATATGTGGAACTTGGTAGTAATTTTAATAAAAAACACAAAGCCAAATAAACTTTTCTTTATTTAAAAACTTGACGTTTTTCACGCAACATTGTTTTAAAGTTGTAAGTGATGTTTTTAAAAAACTAGTTCATTTTATTTTCTTAGATAATGAGTGAAATAATCACACAAAATCTCAAATTAAAAAAAAAATCCTTATGGCGACAATGTTAACGTTTTTTATTGAAAGGAAATAGTTTCGAAACAGCATCAAAATGTTATGATTTAGATGTAAATACTTCGTAATGTATAAATTAATGCAATCGTTGCAAAAGAGCATGACCAAAAAATTGGCGAAAGCATTTTGATAAACGGATAATCGACAAGCAAGCAGCAAGCAATGTTTCAATAATCGACGTGAGCTCGGACTTTGTCGGTGAAAGAGTTCTGTCTATTGACACTCGATGGCGGTTCGGACATTGGAGCTGCAGAAGTGCAGCATCTTAAATATCTGTGTAGCGGTTGTAAATATTATCAGCAACGCTTAAAAAATTAATAAGTATAATTTTTGCGCAGATAAAATTTGATAATATTTACAACTGCTGCACTGATATCACGCGTGCTTCAGCTCTACAGTTCCAATGCGCGAGCCGCCACTATAGACACTGACTTGCGAGTAAAAAGACGCGAATTTGACGATCAGTTGATCGGAATCACAAACGTTGTGCTTTTAAACGCTTCGCGCCAAATTTCAAAATGGGTTCTAACTGCTTAGATACAATGTTGACTCCGCAGTAAGCGAGATAATCGCTCGAATACTTTTGTCGTCTTCTAGTCAGTGAGAAAGATCAGTAAATAACATGATAATGGCAATAACGATAAAAAAGAAACAGTACAATATGTTTGCCATTTCGGAAATTAAAAATTACACCCGCTAAAATCCGACACAGAAAACAACAAAAACCTTATTTCTGTCTAAGCGCTCTTTCATTGGAATTATTGTTGCGGAGGGAGGTTCTTCTTTCCATCCGTAACCATACAGAGTCCAATATTGCTCCAGCAGAGATTCAGTGATATAAGAATAGACAGGAGAACAGTTTTGTTTGCTATAGTCAGCATTTTGTTCGCATATTTCCAGCTCTTTATTCAAACGAATCGATTTTGGCTGAAAAATGAACGAGGTTAAGTAAAATTTGATTTGAAACTTAAAAAATAAAATAAAATAAACATCCTCACCCTTCCCCAAGCATAATATAATTGTGTCATTGCCAAAGCAAATGCCATAAAGGTAACAAAAAATATGATCAAAAACCGAATTGTATCAAGCAGCATTTTATCGAGTGATAATTGCAACGGACCTGCGTTAAATAATCAAGTTAAAGACACTGCCATGCTCGGATATTAAAAATAGAAACCAAATTAATTTTAATACAAATAATAACTGTAAAAAACAAAAATACGTCCCAATAATTGTAATTGACAGTTTCATTTACAAAATGCGATTAAATCATCAATGTCAAACATTTTAGACGGCATTGAGCAATCAAATTTTCAACAAACTGAAAAAAACATTATGACCTCGGTTTAGTCATCAACCATAGGGGGAAACATAGCTGATACAGAAAAAAAAAATGCATCTAACAGTAGGGACAAAAAAATACCATAAATCAAAATAAGTTTTTAAATTAATCAGGATACGTTAAAACTAGGACTGGTTTAAAGGTCACTAAACAAAAATAATAAAAAGAATGACCCACCAAACGTCCGGTCTGTATAGAGCAACTCCATAGCTCGTATATGAATAAGCAGATAAATGAGTGCCAGCGCCGCCTCTGATATAGTGATGGGAAGAGATTGAGATGAATCCCAATCACTTCTAGTGCATTGAAGCTGGAAAAAGTACTGCTAGTAAGAATTTTTGCTGTTTTTATTCACTCTTTTTTAAAAGCAGCCAAATAAGCATGTCAAGCGATAATATAGTTTGTCGATGACTTGGATCTTGGAAGCTGATAGGATTTTTCAAATGTATTTTATAAACCGTGTACTTCAAATAAGAAATTGATAATGACATTTTAATTACATGAAAAAAATTATCGAAAAACAAATTTTATGATTTATTATAACGTATTATTGCTTAATGTTTACTTTGACTACCGCTCAAATACAAGTCACTAATTACAAGCTAATCTTCTTTTTCAAGTCATTATTTTTATATCGGTAAAGCTTATCATTGTTTTGTATTGGTACAGTTTATCATTGTTTTTATATTGATATAGTTTAGGATTTCTCACACTTTTTTATTCACGGAACACCTAGTCTTATCTTTTTAGGTCACAGAATACTTTGTCAAAAAATATTTTAATCACAAATTTGTCGAGAATTGAATTGGACTTCGAGTTTGCTCTTTAAAAAACTAAACTTGCTTAAGTTATTGTCGAAATAGAACATAATTATGCAAAGAAAATGTGAATCTTTTTACAAATCTGTAAAGTTCACGCATGCTCATTGCAACATACTTGCAAAGCGTAATGTTCATTGTTCAGCGGAACACTTAAGGTAAGCTCGCAGAACACAGTCTGAGAAACGCTGGTATAGTTAAAAAGGGGCCATAGCAGAGAGATTCAATATTTTCTTTGAATTTTTTAATAAGACAATTGATTAAAAACCTTTTCGTTAGATATCAATCATATCATATCGAAGAGTCAATTTTTTTATCAATCACATTATCGTTAATTTAAATCGTATTAAAAGGTAGGAATTAAAGTTACCTTGTATGTTTCCATACTCAAGCCCTGGTCCTCAAGAAAAGTAGTCGAGCTGTTAGTTGAAGGGCAATCCTCCGGACCCAGCACAGGATAAGATGCAAGATCATATATTTTTAATATAATAACGAGTACAAATAAACTTGAAGTAGTAACATCATTCAAGACCCAAATATTTGTCATTAACTCTCGAAAGGGGGAGTCCCGAAATTTTTTAATCTAAAAAAAATGTACGATTAAGTCTACGCTCCAAAATAGGATTAAAAACATTTCTAGCGGAAGATACGTAATAATAGTGTCATGATCACAACTGCTTCTAAGTTGTGGCACGATATATTAAAAGCTAAGTTTCGTGTTATTGTTTTATTTTAATGTGAAAAACAGCAAAAATGGTGACCCAAATTTTAACAGTTTCAATCTCTGGGGACTCCCTCTGTGATTTCGTCTTGTTACTCTGATAACAAAGGAAACAAACTACTAAAAACGGATTTCAACATTCTGTCTAGAAATAAACGCAAATAATAAATAAATCCCCTGCATAATGGTGTATTTATTCGAAAGAAATCCGATTAAAACCGGTTAATGACGTCAACAGTGCAACTGGGTTTAGCGCAACATGAACAGTATCATTCTATATCTCAGCAAACCGAGCGCCTTGAGCGAGTATCGAACTCAATCTTTTTGTCACGTGCCTAATAACTAACCGCTGCGCTATGGTTGATGATTTAAACAAGCTTCAGTGTTTCAATGCAGAATGGGCCAAATTTTTAAACTTTGTTGGCGCACTTCAAAAAAGTAAGAGCTTTCAAGCTGATTTGGGTAGAATAGGAGTTTGAAGCGGTGCGATGAACAGGGTTGTGGAGTCGGAACCGGAGCTGGAGTCCGATAATTTTGAATAGGCGGAATAGGAAAAAATTCCTCCGACGCCACAATGCTGGCAATTAGAGAGTGACGAAAAGATTATCACAAAGAATCAAAAAAGTAAAAGAAAAAAATGCCATTGACCAAATACGACCAGTGGACCATATTACGGAATTGGACTACAGTATTTTTTACGTGAGATTTTATTTTTAAAGTCTCAACTAAAGGAAAAGGAAGTTTTGATAAAGAACGTAGAGCTTTGTTGCGTAACATTTAGCATCAGAAGAATATTGTTTAGAAATTTAAGCACCTCACTTCTTCCGTCTCTGAAACTTTTTTTCTCAAGAGGCTTGTCTAGCGTTTCGATGCAACTTTATCTGAGCAGGTTAATTGTTATTTTATTGGTACTGTATTGCATTTTAAGGACTGGCCGAGCTATGCAGTATTAAGCTCTTTAAGCAGTAGGCTGTTGTGTTTCTTAAGTATATAGAAGTTTACGCTATGTACTTTCAAGTTTATTGAAGTGGGGTACACTTTTCCGACGGTTCGTTTGTTTTGGCTTATAAAAAAAGCAAAAATTTCAAAAAATTTTGCATTAAACTCACCAGATTTACTAGTCGGGCTAAAACCCAAAGCAGAATGACGTAATCAATAGAATAGGGAGCAGTTCCCAAGCAGTCGCAATTATAAACCGAAGTTAAAAGAATGAGGCGAATGATCATCAACATTAGAAAAGTTATTTCCGACACAATGTGACAGCTCATGTTCACCATAGGGTTGCACAATAATTTTCCAATCCTAAAAATAAAACACATTTTAAATAAAAGACCCGTTGAGCTAGCCCAGCAACAAATTTTTTTAGAAAAAGCTTATTTTTTTCAGCTTTCCAAACTTGACCAGCACTAGGCTTATTATATGATGAAATAATTTAAGGATTTTAAAGCTTTAATAGAAAAAACGTAGGTTTACTTTGGTTCCAGGTCAACAGCTAGTGGTCTTAAAACGCTTAAAAGTTATTTCTGTCTTTTTTATGGATTATTATAAATGGAAAATATTTTAAAAGACAAATAATAACAATTATTTAAAAATTGTATTAAGTTTCAAGCAATTTTTAATCAAGTATTAGTTTATTATCCGAGCTTAATAAAATGAATGCAGAAATTTAGAATCGGCTAAAATCTAAGAAGATTTAAAAATTAAAAAGATTTAGTTGAAGAGTTAAATAATATATCCAGAAGTATTTGCACATATACATGTATATGGAATAATTATTTACCGGTAATTCTCAACAGTTTTGTGGCAAATGAAGGAAATATCTTCCGCAATTTGATTAATTGTGCAGCAAATTGAATTTCATATGCACATTTTTTTTCTTCGCCAAAATCAACTTCATCTGCAAATTGCCTTATCGCATTTTGTTCTACGACGAAAGGCCTTTGACATGCAGCAAAGCTTTAGTACGTTTTTTAAATCAACGCTTCCCAACCAGTAGATCGCCACCTACTGGTGGGTCTCAAAGCTCTTACATTAGGGCCGTGCATTCTTTACTGGGCTATTTCAATTCGGTAGCGGCAAACAGTAGCTGAATTTGGATTAGTTTTATCATAGTTAAACAGAAGCTAACAGTGAAAGCACTGTTTTTTTAAACGAATGTATAATGAGAAAAGCTGCTTAAAGCCAAGCGTTTTTGGGTTCTTAACATGTTTTTTTTTTTGTAATGAAATTGACAGCATGGCCACAACAGTTGTTTTCCAACTTTTCTGCTCCGCCCTGTTAAGAAAGTTGAGAAGGAGTGTTTTAACCTAGAATAACCTAGAATAAGTCAAAAAACATTTGAGAATGTTTCTAGAATCTAAACATGAAGAATAGCTCAATTTTTTATTTTACTTAACAATAAAAATCCAAGTCCACTTTTTATTTATCGATCTAAAAAACCATCATCATTTCATGAAAAGTTTCTTTTACTCTGGCAAATATTTGACTGATGGCCATGCCAAATGGCCACAATTAAATTTTTTTACAGCTATTATTAGGCTATTGGAATTTGATTTGCTGTTCTTACAGTATTTTGTCCGAAGAAAACTTTCATAGACTTTTTCTTTAAACTTTCTTGTTGATTTAACTCAATGCAGTGCTTTTAACAATTACAATATAAACAAAAAAATCTATAATCAGATTTAATTTTTTTTTATTGAGTAATGATTTTAATGTAATATTTCATTTAAAAAAGGAATAAAGTACTAACTTAGATTTGGGAAAAACACTGAATCCAATACATAAAATAGGAAAGAAAATTCCTAGAAAAGCTCTAATTCCGAACGTTTGCAATCCGTGTTCAGATTCAAACAATGTGCCTTGCCGCAAGGTGGAAATAGCAAGTTGTGTATTTTTATGAGCAACAAAGCGTTTCATTCGAACTTCGACTGCTCTTTGCACCGGAGCGAGGTGACTTCGTCGACTCGACTGAAAAGAAAAAAAATTTATTGTTTGCCGAATTCCTCTAGCCGGCGCGGCTGCTCAGTGTGCTGACGCTTCGAAATGCGAGCGAAACAGCGCAAGTTCGATGCTGAGAATGACTTTCGTTGTACTTTTAGTTTATTTTAAGGGTTTTACTTTAAGGGCATTTAACGACAGATTTATAGATGTGGTGAAATTACTTACTTCTGATTCCGCTTAAGAAAAACAGAGAGCAGCTACGTCATTATCAATCGGCAACAGAGAGAAAAGATCTTTAGAAATTACATTTTTTGGTTTATCTAGAACATTCTCACCAAGGGATGAGGCGTTCCGGGTGGATCAAAGCGGAGTAAGCTGGCAAGATCCGAGGAAGAACGGACCTCACTTAACAAGTCGCAAGCAAACTCTTCAACCTAAACATGAATTTCAACTGACTTTAGAGTTTTTTAATTGCAAAGCAATAGGCAAGCCCAGAAAAGGTGGGATAGAAGAATAAATTTTTTGACAAGTTATATTTTTCAATTGATTTAAATAACTTTTATATTACAAGCAAATAACATACAAAAAAAAATTTATATTTCCAATCATTTTATGTTTGCAACTTTTATAAATAGCTTTGCATAGTGACTTTGAATTGTTGAAGATTATCTGTGTTATCGGTCTTATTAGATATGCTCAAAACAAGAGCAGCAATAACACGCAGTTTAGTTAAAACAATAGCAAAATAGTTATGCGGTTAAAATAACTATGACCCAACAAAGGAAGAAAGATACAGGAAGAATAATGTTGAATCATGAACAGAACTATAAACAGTATAAGCACTTCTTAACATAACAAATTGCAATCATTAAAATAGAAATAAGCATTTGTTTTGTTTCAATACAAAGACCAATATTCAGATTAGCTTAAACTGAAAAATAACTGCTGAGAAAAAATGCTTGCTTGAAAAATAGCAAAATAAGAAAAAGCAATTTAATAATTGGCAAATAGTTAAGTTCAACACATATATACGTTTTTCATCTTAAAACCGAAGTGTTTTATAAAGTATAGTTTGAAATTTTTTATAATAGCTACCAGTATAAGACGAGGCGGCCTTAGCTCGAACCAAGCTAGGGGTTACATACTTCACTTAACACAAATGGCCAAAACGTCTTTTGCAAAGAAAGCTTTTTTCAGTTTTTACATCATTTCAAAAGATAAAAATTGGTTTTGATCATGAAGAAGCTACGATGAAAAATATTGCTATAAACTTTTTTTAGTTTAATGTCGAAGCCCAAGCTGGCCAAGGTGGTGGCGCCTTCAAATGTTTTGAATTAGGCAACATGAAAACTTGATTAGAGCACAACACAAATGATGTTACTAATTCTAAACAATCACAATTATAACCACAATATTACTATTTCTAAAGCGCTTTTTTAACGTCATCATCCCAACCACATCTAATGCTTTTCACCTTTTTTGCAACGATACACACTTTAGACTAGACTAAAAAAACAGCACACCCTAATTGTAACTATCACTCGGAATACAATATTGCTTTCGATCCAGTAAGAGGTTTTTTTACATTACTTGGAAAAAAAACAAAAGTGATGACTTTTTTTAGGTTTTCGACTAAATGTAGTTCGAATTCTAGTTATCAAGAAGTTTAATTAAAAAATAAACCATGAAAACTAAAGCGAAGACCGAAAAAAAGTTATCACTTTGTTTAGAGTACCAAAAAATGAACTCAAATACATGATTCCATTCAGTGAAGACCAAATTAAATTATAAAAAAATTAAATTAATAGGCCTATACTTTCTAATACCAAGATTAAAATAGAACACTCCAGTACATCCCATTAAGTAGGCACGCCCTTTTAAAAAGTTTTGGTACCCCTGGGTTGTACAATACACCTGATTGAAAAGCACTTCCCTAAAAGCACATAATTTGTACTTTGTCCCTCAAATGATACATGAAGTTATTTACATAAAAAACTTTTATTTATAGCTTTTCACCGCTTCGTCAACAAACAATACAAGACAGTTTTCTCGTGCTAGAATGTTGGAAGAAGAAAACTACGAGAAAGCTTTCACAAAATTTGTAAATATGATTTAAAGGACAAATTGCATTTGAACTAGAATGCTTTAATTTGAAAAAAAATTATTTTAATAATTTAAAACACGAATTAATTTTAATTGTATTGTCGAAAGAGTTACTAATAAATCGCTTGATTAATTTTGCTTGCTCAGAGAACCACGAGTCTATTGCTAAATAAAGAATAGAAATGTTTTAATAACGACAAAATAAAAAGGCTCAAATTGAACATCGAAAATTCCAACCTTTAAGGCTCGTTTGCATTACAGGGGTTGGCGGGTGTATTCTTTGTACGTTTTATTGATTTTTTTACTTTTTTTCCGCGCTTAAGCGCTAAGTAAAGCATAAAAATCACTAAAACAAACAAATATTCCCGCCAACGGTCTCCATGGAAACGAGCCTTTAGCCATGAAAAGTTGACAATGACAAAAAGCATGGAAAATAACCTTAAATTGGACCCGAAACTAGAAACCTCATTTTCAAGTCAACTTATAAGAATCGGGCAACCGCAAAAACTAATTTTCCTATTGGGTCATCCCATAAGTTCTGTCCGAATTTAAATTCATTACAATTGAATAAAATTTAATGGTATGAAATATAAAAAGGTTCTTCTCTCTATCTGGGGGGATTGCAAAGGAGCAATGTACTTGGAATTGGTACCACCTAATGCAACAATCAATGCTCACGTCTATTGTCAGCAATTAGAGCGTTTAAACAAAGCTTTGAAGAAAAAAAGACTCGTTTTAGGGAATCAAAAAGGACTGATGTTCCATAAGAACAATGCACGACCTTACACTGCAAAAATCACATCGCAGAAGATTGAGGTGCTTGGTTGGGAGAAAATTTTTCATTTATCTTTTCTTCTGACCTTGCTCCTTTCAAAATATCGCTTCTCTTGTAGTTTACAGAATCGTTTGCAGGAAATAAACTTTTAAAATCCATGAGAGGGTCGAAACTGACATTGAAGAGTTTTTTGCTTTAAAAATGGAGAGTTTTAGCAAAAATGTTTTACAGTAATGGAATTAATTAACTTATAAATAGATAGAAGAAAGTCATACATATAACCAGAGAACGTACATTCTGATTAAATTTTGATTAAATAGATTTTGATTACTTGTTTCTTTATTCAAAATTCGGACAGAACTTATAAGATGACCTGATAGTTTTCGTTAACATAAAAAGATCAGAAAACTTGTAGTAATTCAAAGTAACAGTTGCGAACGGTCAAACTGTCGTTTGGTATTCCTAAGTTGCAAGAAATTTGTGGTGTTAAGGTCTTATCAACTAAAAATCTTATTACCAGCGATACTGACATGGTTTTGGCCAACAAAGGTGCCTCAGAGGTGACAATACAGGACCATATGTGCAGCACTGAAACAAATAGTTATTGACAGCACGCTGGTGATGATACGTTGGCCGAAGCGGTAACATTTTCAGCCGTTTTGACGCAACACAAGTCGGCAAAAAACCGAACCAACCAAAACACGCGAAGCTTTATTTTAAAACTTTCTTATCCTACCAACCTGGTCGGCGAGAGGAAGGTAGAGGCTTCTGATGGCTGGTTCTTTTCTCACTTTATTTTTGAGCTCGGCGTAAAGTTCAAAAATAGTTTCAAAAATATCATTGTGGGAACTATCTGGAAACAATATTTTATGTTAACAGAATTTTAAAAATATCTGAAACATAAAATTCTGGAACCTTTTTCTGCTTTGAGGCTCGTTTTCACTACGAGCGTGGAATGGAGTATTCTTTGTTTCTTTTATTTATTTTTTTGCTTCGCTGGGCGGTTTTGCCATTTCAAGGCCCGTTTCCACTACGAGCGTGGAAAAGAGCATTCTTTCTCTCTTTTATTGATCTTCGATTGAAGCGAGCGGTTAAAATTGAAGCGAGCGCAAAAAAAAAGCAATAAAACAAACAAAGAATGCTTTTTTCCACGCTCGTAGTGGAAACGGGCCTTTAAGCGCAAAAAAAAGCAAAAAAATCAATAACTAAATAAATGCTTCATTCCACGCTCGTAGTGGAATGAGCCCGTAGTAGTATGCTGTAATTGAAATGTCTTCTTATATTATTAAACTAAAAAACTCGGGCAAACATTTTTCGTATTGGAAAGAGTTTAGCCTTCTCCCAATATACAGGGTGTTTCATCTCAATATATCACTTTAGAAAATCTCATATCTCGGTAACTGGCGAAAGTAGCAGAATAAAATTGATTTGTTGGATAGGTAAAATCTCTAATTTTTTTGTTTTGCCAGACCATTGTTAGGTCACAATAAAAATTTTAGCTTTTTGGGTAAAATCTCATTTCCATCAATTTGTCTCTTATTTGCTTAAATTATCTTTTACTGAAAAGAAGAAAGCGTTTTGTGTTTTGGAATTTGATAAAAATAACTCGTGGAAATGTGTTCAGCGTAAATTTCGGACAGAATTTTCAAAGCAGCCACCAGACCGACGTACCATACAGAAATGGCACGCGAAATTCAAGGAGGAGGGATGTCTATGATGTGCCGTGTAATCTAGGGCTCGCATATTGAACATTTGTGAAAAGTTTAATAAAACGTTTATTTCTTTCATTTTTGCGTATAAATTTTTGCTGCGTAAACTTAAAAACATTAGTTTTCAGTAAAAAAAGTTTGGTTTTCATATCTCTAACATAGGATTGCCATATCTGAATAGGTGGAATCGCGGACAGACATAGGCGCACCAACCAAAAAAAGTTTTTGAAGAGACGGAGAAAATAAATTTGTTTCCGAATTTAGGACGAAGACCAAAAAAAAGGTCTACACCTCGAATCAATCTCCGTAATATCTTCTCAAAATCATGGTGTTCTCTAAAAAAAAAAAGGTCTTCACTTCGAATCGCTCTCGGATTTCCCTATTTTCGTTCCAAAATCAACGTATTTCCTTAAAAAATTACACATTGTTTTCAGTTAACGGTAAAATCCCAGACATTTAAGCTCTTTTTAACAATTTTCCATGATGGAGATTTTACCACTAAAATCCCGGACGTATGGCAACCCTACTCTAACAGTTATTGAGATATAAGTTATCATAAAGTGATATATTGAGATGAAACGCCCTGTATTTCTCCTTAACTGCTAATCGACCACGATTGTTTTTGGATTTATGGAAAGATAATAAAGCCTATCGATCTACATTTCAACTAATAAATAGATTGCAAAATTATTTCTAATTCAAATCATAGCGTTTTACAGAAAAACTTTCATGTCGTAGAGTCTTTAAAATGTTGTTGTTGCTCCTTCAAAGCTTTTAAAGGAACCATCTAAAATTGGGAGTCTACTGCTTCCAAAAGGTTTTTTTTTACAGACTAGTGGCATGGTGTTGTGTTGGTACTTTCCTACAGTTAAAAAATGAATGGTGTCAGGTAGCCTTTGTCTATTAAGCATAGCGGTTTTTCTGTGTGTGGGTAACTTCGCAAGTGTGGTGATTTGTCAGTTCTGAGCTGTGTCAGTTTTTTACGTATGTGACGTGGCAATGCTTGTTCTGATGAATGAATGTCATGAGATGTGGTGCTGAAGACTTGGTAATTTTTTCTGGAACAAAGGTATTGAGAGGTGATAGTAGTTGAAATGTGTTTGATAGTTTTTACATTTCTCAGGTGTTCGTGTTTGGATCTAAGATGGTGATGTTAGTGTGATCATTGTTATGAAAGATTGTGGTTTTTATGTTTCTGGGTGTATCTAAAGGTGCATTACAATCATGTTAAGGGTGTGTTTGTGTTTAAATCAATTATTTAAGTAGCAAGCAGCTTGAGACGGGTGTCCACTGAAAGGATAATAGTTCGTCATGCAGGTGTTGAGTGTTTTGTGTCTTTTGTGCAGGCACTGGCAAAACGCAAAGCTGTGTTTAAATGGTTTGCAGTTTGTTGATGTTGGCGTTTGATATGATAGGCTCCACATGATGTTTGCATTTCAAAAATAATGCAAGATGGTTACTTCCTTTTGTTTACCCTATTTGGTAGGTGTCTTAACATTTTTATAACACATAAACCTCATCATCACTAAAACAAACGAACGGTTAACATTGTAAAAGTACTCTCTTCTACCAAATAGGGTAAACAAAAGGAAGTAACCACCTCTACCTTATCTTGGAATAGCTTTGGGGAGTATTCTTTGTTTTGTTTTATTAACTTTTTGCTTCTCTTAGCGCTTAAGCCCTTAATCTTGGGTCTAAGCCAGTGGTTTTCAACCTTTTTGGTGGAGCGGAACCTCAATGAAACATTCCAGAGGCTTGAGGAGCCCCTGTGCGGTAATTTGATTGTCTTATGCCAGGGTGGACCAACTTCTGCACTCTTGTGGGCCACTTTTCAAAATTATTCGAGTTTGCGGGCCGTAACCGGCTAAAAACACCTATTTTTGTCCCAAAATCAGGGTGTTCTCTAAAAAAAAGGTCTTCACTCGGAATCGGTCTCTGAAATTATTAATACAAACTGTAAAAAATTACATTTATTCTCGTAAAAAATTCAATGAGAAACTTGAGCCTAATGTTTCTTGCACAACTCTTTTAAAATTGAGTCGTGTTTTTGATAGACACACACGAAGTTCATCTTCCACAGACAACTTGCGGAACCCCTGAACTGTTCTGACGGAACCCCGGTTGAAAACCACTGGTCTAAGCAATTTCAAGATTTTTTCTATGTTTTGTTTGGGGTAGTGTTTAATTGTTTAATTTAAGAGATAGAATTGTGTCATTTCAGCTGGGTCTTGTATAAAAGGTGTAGCCCAGCTGTAGTTTTGTTTATATAAAAATTAGTCATTTAAGATTTAGTGAAGATATGGTAACATGAGTTGATGGGCGTTACGATGTTTGGTATGAGATATTGTAATCATGTCTGTTGTGATTTGTTTTTTTTTTAGGGTAATGGAATGTCAAAGGTGTAAATGATGAACAATGTCGAAGACAGATCTCCATCTTGTAAAACTACAGTGTTGATTCGTTTGATTTTAAAGAGTATGTCGTTCTATTGAATAAATGCTTGTCGTCCTTTTATGTAGTTCGATGATGACGTTTGAAACGTTTGTTAGTGTGAGTTTGTGTATAAGTTTGTGTATATTCACTGTGTCGAATGCTCGTGTACAAAACTACTGCTACAGTGCATTGTAAAGGCATTGGATAGTGGAAGCACTTTGTTGATTAATTGATATTCTGTAAAGCAGTGGGTGTTGAGTGTTTATATTTAAATCCATGTTTGAAAGATGACTGAAGTAGTTCTTGTATATAAGGTAATACTATTTTCTCTAGTAAATTTGCAACGGGTGATAAAAGTAATAGGTATGGGTCGATAGCTTGTGCCAATGTTGAGGCCTTTGTTTGGTTTTGAAACGATTGTGGCACGTTTCCGAAGGGGGAGTATTGACTTAGTGTTGCGGAAACGTTGTACATATTTGTGAGCTATCAGATGACAAGTGGCCCTAATTGTTTCAAGTGCTTATGTTTATCCCTTCAAGTCCAAAGAAATAGCTATTTGTGTTTTTTAAGATGGCTAATCGCACTTGTGTAATGGTAAAAAGTATCTAATCACTAGAAAGATTCTAAATTGTATGGTCAAAGTGTTATTTGATTTTTATTGTGTTATATGGAGTGAGGTTTGTGAATTTTTATTAAAAAACATTTGATTTGTCAATATTTTCCATGCAATTTGTGTCTCAACGAGTTGCAAAGCTGTATCGACCGAGACTTTGTCTATCCTGTTGGGGATACGCATGCCAAAGAAGTCTGCAGGTAAAGTTCAGACAAACTTAGTTTACAAAATGGAAACTTCAAATCTGGTGGACTGTTTCATTAACTGTGCCAAGTAAACCCGGGGAAAATTAAACGACAGAGGCAAAAAGATTTCCATGGCTAAATCTATATTTAATTTTTTATATTATGCAAAATAAATCAGCAAAGCAACTTAAAATTAAATAAAGCAGTTTCAATTGTTAGCCACAGAAAGGTTTTCTCTGGTTAGTTTAGTGGTTAGAGGTCCTGTCGTGGCGCGGAAAACCAGGGTTCGATTCCGTGCAAGGCAAGTTTGACGCAGCGACTTGACCACAGCGTAAATCAATAAATAACTAATAAATCAAGCAGCGAGTACCGTCAGCACTATCCATGAACGCCATTACTAAGTGAGCCGGGCTGGATATTGCCATGTAATGAAGCAGCTGATGATTGGACGAATCCCAGGCTCGATCGAGAACTGAAGACTGGTCGATAGCTGAAGAAGCAGGCGTTTGTCGGAGTGAAATATCCGGCTCCGTATTTCTGTTGGCAACTCTGAAAGAAAATATTTTACATATTTTTTTCGTGTATGTTTGCTGGAACAAATTTCTTACTCACTCGTTATCATGAGAATGTAAGATGCGAAGCATGACATAATCATTTTTGTGCGCAGCCAATTGACGAGGCGTTAAGCCTATAAGAGTGAGAAAAATTTTAATTTTAATAATGCTTCGTGAATGAAAGCTTCGGTAGCGTAAAAAAAACAAATCAAGAATTCGCTCACAGAAGTTTTAGGTACGCGTGATAAAAAAACGATAAAAGACAAAAAGGTTAATGGCAGGTGCAGCCTAATATCGGCAAAATAGAACAAATTTTTTTGAAAATGAAGGGTGCAGTGTGAGGCAAAGACCGGGAGTTTATGGCTTCTCCCTTGAATATCGAAGTGGTAACACAACACCTTTTGGCCTCGCTCTAAAAATAGTTTTCAAATTAAAATGTTGAAGGACTAAATTTTAAAAGAAAAAGTGTTTACTTAACCGTCAAAAAACCCACACTTTGGCTCTCAATTTAAAGTGAAATATCATTCTTTTACTTTTTACTTCAGCATTTTACTTTGAAAACGTAAAATTCAAAAGTTAACGGGGCACAAAACTAGCCAAAATTGAAATCGTGATAAGTTTTCGCGAAAATTTTTTTTCCGATTTATTTGACTTCCCCTGATGAGATTTTGTACGCTGCTGAAAATGAAAAAAACCTTACCAGGTGAGTAGAAAGAATCTCTTTTCGAAATCATTTGCTGGCTGTCACTGCCGTCTTGCACGAACAACTCCACAATGTCATAATATCCAAATTCGATCGCATGGTAAATACACTCTTCACATTTGACCTACGAGTACAAGACTAACTACTGTATTAACAAAAAACTTCTGCCTTTGATATAAAATTTATTAACTTTTACGTAGTGCTATTGGATTCATTTTAGCAATATCAAGTTTCTAAATAATTTAATATTTAGACTTTTTGAAATTGGTAATTAGCCTTACAGACTACAAGTATAATCAATTTTATACATGGGCGAAAAAGAAATAATAAAGCATTCAGTTATAACCAATGGTAATAAGATAGAATTGCCATAAAATGCAATAAAAATAAAAGTGTAAAAAAAAAGATGTTTATTAAATTGGTCTAAGGCCGAAAGGCTAAAAACCAGTGTTCTATTTGGCAACTACTAAATTCTAAATAACATTTTGAAAAATGATGCAAACGAATAATTCAAAACTTGAGCACGCTACACCGCCACCAAAACTGAGCGCTACACCGCCATTGGATTTAGTTTGAACAAATTCTTTGAAAACATTTTTTATTTCACGCAAGGGATGGAACGAAACATTAATCGCTTAGTTGATTTTCTAAAGAGTATTATCGGAATCTTCGTAATTGAAGATTTTCAACCAGTGCTAAATGACATTTCTTGTAATCGTTCAAAACGGTCAGGAGTGTCACAATTTTCCTCGCAGGGCTCTTACGTCATTGAACCTACGCAATAGAGTCATTTCAATCGAGTTGTCGCTCTAAAGGTGGGTCGTTGGAAACTCTGGGTTAACCAAGGCAAAGGAGAATCGAATTCAAATATCTCGCGTGGATAGATTTGATACAATTACAACTATATAAATTACTTTATCTAATAAATTATCTTATTTTTACAACAAAAGTTTATAAAAAATTATCTCTACGAGACTTTTTAGTTCAGGGGTGGGCAAGCTTTTTTAACTCGAGGTTCGCGTTCAAAAGTTGATTTTGTCGAGGGCCGAAAACGTATTTATAACATCAATTCGTACTTCAACTTACTTACCAAAAAAAGGTTTTCACTTCAATTTGTGACTTCACTTTGATTTATAACGTCACTTTTGGATGTGGAGAATAAGGAAAAAAATAGCCGCACTCCTAAATGTAACATTGAATGCTTGGTGGACCGCAGTTTGCCCACCACTGTTCTAGTCGCTACCTTGAAATGCAAAAGAAGCTGCAACATATCGAGGTTCTGATGGATCATGGCGATGAATAACGCTGATCTTCCCCACTGATCGATGCAGTTTTTGTCAAACTTCGTTTTTCGAAATCCGTTCATGTGTCTATCAGCATTTTCATGTTCGAAAATGCTTGATCTACGTTGGCCAAAGCTGTTTTGCCGGGCAAGGGAAACGGGAAGCGGAGAAGCACCGAGATTCGCACCTTTTTGCCAAAGGTTTACAGAAGGGGTTGATAATTTTCGTTTATTAGGCGCTCGCCTGGGCCGATTGCGTTTTGGACGTTGAGATTGGGTTTCTTTCACGTCACTCATTTCAAGGTTGACAGTTGTTTCATTATTCTTTGAGTTTTCGTTTGTTTGAGATTCCTTTGAAACATCGTCGGAAGAAGACTTTTCAGGAAGAGATTGACCTGAATCCGTTGATTTGTTTTCAATGATCCTCTCGTCATCATTAAAAACACTATGTTTTTCCTCTTCTCCGTCTGAATCTTCATGTTTTAAAAGAATTCGTTTCACTGTTTCCAAATCACCGCTTTCAACAGCCCTAAAAGTTTTTTCATAATATTAATTTTCAATGCACTGATGGAAAATAAGCGCAATAACAGAAAAGGAAAAAAAAAGGGTAATCTGAGTGAAAGCCCACTTCTTCTCTGGTTTTAAAAAAATAAATCAAGAAAGCTTAAATTAATACATTCGTCCTTAGGATTCTTTTTTATGTTTTCTATACATAACTATATTATGTATGTTATGTACAAGCAATTAACAGCAGGAAAATAGTAATTCTGCTTAATTTTATTTTCGATTTAAACGCCCAACAAATGAATATGCTTTTGCAGTTTTTCAAACTGTGTTAGAATTTTGGAAAAATAATTAAAATCAGAAAACAGACAAAATTTGTAAACTGGGGGCTTCAATATCGAGGGTAAGAATGCTCAAAGCATACGTTTGCTAGTTTAGAAATGTAGTCTAGTTATAAATCTTTTGCGCGCAAAGCTGAAAATTTAGAATTGCCGTCGTTGTTTACAGTGACCCAGAAAACTTATTATAAAAGCAATTGCATCAAGCAGGGCATACTCAAGATAGTTTGATTCTTCTTCAAAAATATTCGCTTGTCTTGTTGCTGTAAACATGTTAGTGATAACTCCAATAACTTTGATCTTCGCCCGCTGTTCTGGGTTGGGGGGAGGTTGTGGGTGAGGGAGGGTTGCATAGGGATTATTCATCATTTCTCCGCTTATTCGATCAAGTGAAGTTGATTTGTATCTAAAAACAAAAGCGAAACGTTAAAAGATATTTCATCTCGTAGCAAAAAGTAGTTTTTTAGCCTTTTTGCACTTGAAATAGGAAAAACGAAGCATTTTCAGTCTTTTTAGAAGACAACTTTTAACAATCATAAAGGCTCGTTTCTACTACAGGCGTGGGATGGAGTATTTTATTTATTTTTTTGCTTCGTTAAGCGCTTGACTGCGGAAAGTAAATAAATCAATAAAAGAAACAAAAAATACTCCATTCCAAAGACACAATTGACCAAAAACGCCAGCATTGCCAAAATCCAATCATGGTTTTAAATCAAGTTAAATCATGCCAAAATCAAGTCACAGTTAACAAGTTATGCCTGATGAGGTCCATAAGACCGAAATAGGCCTGTCGCATAATAATCGTCCTCTCTGTTAATTTTTTAGTCGCTTATTTAGTGTTTTTATTTAACTCGTTAAAATTACATTTGATCGGTTACATTGTGATCTCTTTCGAGAATACATTGTATCAATAGTTGTTCAGAATTGACTTTTCACATGTTGTATCCGCTTCGGCCTGGATCCCTTTTAAATGTTTTTCACATTAATTGTGTTGATTAAGTTATAGCAGCGTTTTTTGATTCTCAGAATTTGGAAATTATTTTACGCTCTATTGCATCCAGTTTGCCTTGGATCCTTTATCATCACTCTTAAAGTTTGAGTTCTTTAGTTACGTAATTTTGCATTTTATATACATTGCTTTTCCGGTCTCTCTATTTTACAATGAATATTGAGTTTAGAGAGTAATCCAGAAGAAGTAATCGAAAATTTATGGTGTACGTATTTTGAAGTGATAAATTCTATGAATTTTTAAAGTTTTTCAAATTTGACTTTTCTAGTCCAAAATTTATTTTCTATCAGCTCTGCTCCGATTAGTTTTTTTTGGATGTGCTTTTCGATGTAACTTATTCCATTTAATTCGACGAAACCCAAAATTCAAATTTCATAAACCATTTAGATGCTACTTCAACGTCCTTTTTATTGAAATCTATTCCAAATAGTTCGCTGCCGTCCGAAATTCAATGTTTCAATTCTCTTTTTGATTGGTGCTTTTTCGATGTTAACTGTTAATATTTAACCTCGTAATGCAGATTATGAATGAGAATTTCCATTTCGCTACATGGAATTCTCTCCTTAGCTTTTCGCGCTAACACTTCGCCTTAGAGCAGTGGTTTTCAACCTTTATCATATCGCAGCCCACTTTTCAACTCAAGGTAACTTAGCAACCCACTTCGGTCAACAAAATTTAATTCCCGTCGCAAAAAAAAAGGTCTTTACTTGGAATCGCTCTCCGATTTTCCTATTTTTGTCCCAAAATCACGGTGTTCTCTAAAAAAAAGTCTTCACTTGGAATCGGTCTCGGATGTTTGAAAATTTCCGGACAGTATGGCAACCCTGGGCTCTGTCCCGTAAGCTCGCCATGCCTTGTTATAGAAGGTTGCCGCTGCCCGCGATCGACAAGACTTGAATTGTATTACATTGTTCAGCGGGTTACAGAAAATTATATCGCGGGCCACGTAAGATAAAAAGTATTAGTTGAATGTTTAGCTCACAACCAGGGATGTCAAATTTAAATTGTTCCATGGCACTGTATATTTAAGAAAGACAGAATTCCAACAACGTCAGATGCTTCTTGTTTTCAACATAGTTTTGAATAGCAACCGTCGACAAATTTTAAAAATTGTCAACAACTTGACCCCGCCAGTCGCACTTGGCAAAAAAAAAAAGCAACGAGAAAGCGTATTTTCCGCTAACACTTTAATGTGGTTCACACTGAAAGTTGTCGCGGAAAAAGCAAGCGTAAAGCGTAATTTTCTGCTACGCTTTTAAATTTTCCGCTTGTTTTTTCCCCTTCCGCTTCCAGTGTGAACCGACCTTTACTGTTCCTATTTAACTCTTTGACATTACATTTGATCGGTTACATTGTGATCTCTTCAGAGAATACATTGTAATTGCCAAAAGTTAGTTTTTTATACCTCGATGAACTGTCTATAAAGCAGTGTTTTTCAACCTTTTTTCGGCTGCGGTACATTTTTTACTTTAGAAAAATGTCACAGCACACTACTAACATAAAGTTAAAAAATAACAACTTACAAAGTAAAAAGTTAATTTTGACTTTATGTTTCAACATAATTCAATTAATGTAAACATTTGGCTTGTTTGGTAAAACACAAATTGTATATTCTGGCAGGAATAGAGGAAAGGCACACGCGGAGCTCTTGCTCGACAACTGTGAATCTTTCTCAGTACTTTGTTTTTATAGCAGTCAGGTTTGAGGAAGCTAAGCTCACACAAATATGTTGTTGAAAACGGGAGTAACATTGAAACAGCTTTGTTTGACGGAACGGGAAATTTCTTCGCAGCAGTTATCCAGAAACTGTCCAAAGGTACTTCTGCGAAACATAGCTTCTAACTACGATCTTGCCTCAGTTCAGTTAATTCCTCTTGCTTTTGCAATGTCATGTCAAGTCCAACAACTGCGGATGAACTGTATGGGTTCCTCACCCATTCAAAACGTTTCGTGCAAGCTAACAAAAAATAAAACGACAGTTTTTCCTCGAGAGTTTTCAAGTGTTTGCTTATTATTTCACAAAGGGCAGCAGTATTGGCATTTTGCTGTTTTGGGGTAAAAAGAAATATTTCAAGATTGCCAATTTCCGCACGTTGTTGCCAGAGGTGCAACTTTGAGCGAAATTAGTTAATTTTATCGGTACTTGTAAGCAGATTTTCATTTCGGCCTTGCATTCATGTATTTAATTCATTCAGACGGTAAAATATATCTGCCAGATATGCCAACTTTGCACACCATTTATCACTTGCAAGCAGCTGTGCGTAATCTGATCTTTTGTTAGTTAAAAACTCTAAGTTCTTCCAGCAACTCATACACACGGGCCAGCACTTTGCCCCGCGACAACCAGCTCACCTCTGTATTGAGCATTAATGTTGCATGCTCCGTTCCCATTTCATCACACAACAGAGCAAACAAGCGACTTTTTACAGGTCTCATCTTTACAACGTTTACCATACTCACCACATCATTTAAGACAGGAACTAGATCTGCTGGTAAAGTTTTGGAAATAAGTGCATCGTGGTGCAAAACTGTGCAAGGTAGTGTGTAAAGATAACATTTGAAATCAAATGTTATTGACAATTTAGACCATGGCGAATTAGACGAACTAAAATGTACGCAAAAGATAGGAGTTCTGCTAGGACCGACAAAAAAGTGACGACTCAAGCGAATTGACGAATTAAACGATGACGAATTAGACAAGTTCTACTGTAGATGAAACTTGACAATTTTCTGCAGAATACCCGGGTCGGTCTGGTGGTACACTAGTGTGCCGCGACACAGCGGTTGAAAAACACTGCTATAAAGGATCGCTGCATTTTGACAAATAGTTTTTTTCCTTAATTATTGTAAACGCTTAAAAATATAATTTTTTATCCCAATTAAGTGTGGCTGTAAGGAAAGTACAAAACAAATGTTGTTATTCCGCTTTAATACTTACTCTATAAAAGGGCTGTTGTAGCCGCGTTGATGAGTTTGCTTGTACTTTCCTCGCGACAAATTATAAGGCGATTTTTCGTTGCTTGAATGCTCGTCGTCATCAAGCAAGTAAACTTTTTGTCGAAACATCCCAGAAGATTAAAACGAACCTGGTTTACGTAAAAACAAAGCTACATAAAACAACGTTTCTTGTGAAAAAAATCGCTTTGGTTATTGAACCAGATATTTGAAAAATGAATAAATGGTGATTTATATTTTAGATAGAGAGATTTTTTTATGGTGCTGTACTGATGGTTGTTGAAGTAAAACCGTTGCAATCTTTACTTTAGAAAAAAACATTGTTTTTTTAGTTGAAGTACTTTTTAATTCCAAAAAAAGTTGTCACAAGATTAAAACTTTTTTACGGCTTCTAAAACAGTGATTCTTAAAATTTTTGAGACGCGCCCCCTCTTTTCTTCATAAAAACAAAACTTCCTTCTTTTCTATGCAAGCAAAACCCGACCCCCTTGACCACACAAAAAACGAAACCAAAGCCCTATCATCATATTCTCCTAAAAAAAAAGTCTTCACTTTTCATCAGCGTCTAAACTCTCCAATTTCGTCTACAATTGAAGACTAAAAAATTGTCATTACAACCATCAATTCAGTTTGCAGCCAGTTGCTCGCGCCCCCAAATTAAAAATCCCAGGTCTAGAAAGAAATGAAAAGCATGGGTTTTGCTATGGTTTTGTTGAAAACGGAATCATGGAAAAGTGATGCTTTTTCGGGAAATTGAGTTTGAAAGAGTTCAGACGCCAACTCCTTGTTGTACTGTTGCATTCGAAGTCGACGTTCAAACAAACCCTCGCTTGAAATGTCTTAAATTCTAAGTTAAAGTTAATGTTTGCAAAAGTAAGAACAAGAAATAAGTTATCAAAATTAATTGAAGGGTATTTGTCAAAAAAGTTGTTCTACTATAAAGAATTTGTTACATTTGTGTTCATTCATGCAAATTTAAAAGAAAATGAAGTTGCTAAAAGCATCACGTTTAAGCTATCAAGAAGTCGACAAAATGAACAACGTGAAATGACAAAACTTGCGTTTTTTCCCCGAAAGTTTAAGAGTAAAAATCATATTAAAACTGTTTTTAATAATTTTGCCATTTTTTTTAAATATACCATTACTTACAGATATTTCTTCATCTTGATTGATTGTCGACTTAAGAAATAAAAAAAAATATTTACAAAAATACTGAGACTAATCAGCTAAGAAATTACACATTACATTAAGAAACAAAAAACATAAAGGTTTGGTTTCTTGCTGTTTTCAATTTAAATTGAAATTATTGAAGTTTTTAGCACGATTAGGAAAAAAATGAGACCAAAGCGTCACCGCAATAAACGTTTAAGCTTTTATACACCAACCAGAAAGGCTAACAAAAAGAAAAATGGTTAGGAACAAATAATTTTTTCACAGCTTTTAAGCTCTACTTTATAAGTTCTAGTATAATAACGCTTATGTTTCAATATGAAAAACCTAGAAATCAAATGTTTTCACAACAAATGTTCTTTTAAAAGTGAACCGGTCGGTCGAAACGTTTGATCGGCAGAGGGCTCAAGGCCAATCCCAGTCAAACCAACGTTAACAAAATTATTTGAACGAACGATCTTCCTGGATCGCATCAGCTTAATTCACTTTCAACTGCGCTAACGAATCAATAGCAAAAATATTAATAGGATTTTGACGAAAACCAAGATATATGTACTGCACGGGTTTTAAGCAATTGGCCGGCTTCAAAAAGAGTGATCTTCATCACTTATTATTTTAACAATGCTGCAGCTCAGTTAAGCATAGTTCCGGGCGACTGCAGTGACTGTATTATTACTGGTTCGATACACGACTTTTCTGTTTCCGGCACATTGTGCCTTTATGTCGTTAAAAAAACATCTTAGCCTTATTTTCGGCGGAAGTTTGCGAAAAAAACTTTATCATTTTAAGAGATATGATTAATGAAATGTTTTATCAAAAAACTGTTGTGAATAAAAATCAGCACGTTGCAATTTATAACAATTATCACGTGCTTTATTTTAACAGCTATAGCAATTGCGTAGTTGTTTCCTGTACCATTTTCTTGCACTTTAAAACTAAAACAAAAAGAAACCACAGCTAATAAACGCAATGATGCATGATACGACTCGGTTGATGACCTATGTTTTAATTTGGAACATTAAAAAAATTACGGATTTAACACCGTCAAAAAGTTTGAAGGGAACAGCGCGGACATGGGATTTCAACTAGTAGTCAGGTCATTTGTTGTGTCTTTTAAAGGCATGTTACGACGAACACTGGTCAGGTGGTTAGCATTCCTGCCTTATACAACGTAGGAAATCTGGGGGCGGTTTCCGGGCAGTCGGTTTGCCAACGCCGGTACGGTTGCCCGGGACACTGTAGCGGATGAGCATCTCATGACGCGCTTCCGTTCGGGAAGCAGCGGAATCCAATGAAAGATTTGGTTTTTTGGTTTGGATGATTTGGAAAATCATTGACTTAAAGGGGTAGAGCCTGTTAACGAAACTAATTCGGCTTAAGTCGAGTTTAATCAAACTATTCTATTTCTGCCGAAGCAAATTGGAATTACGGGCTGTCAGCCTAGCTTCGCGTTTCTGTCGTTATCTTGCGAGCGGAAGAGATTAGTGGATCGGAAAATGTATTGTTTAATTGAAAGATTAATTACATTTAAAGGCATCAGTTTTACAGCTACTATCGGAAATTTTCATACTGTTTATTGACCTATTTCTTAAGGGAAACCAAACAAATCGTTCGATCAATCAATCGTGAAATAGATCGTGCGATACCAAACAAAAGATACTTTTCTTTAAGAGTACAAACATCGTTAAATCGATTTAACGTATATACGCTGAAAAATTGCAAAACACAAGAACTTATGAAGCAGCTCCTATTGCTAGTCATAACATTTGATAAAAACTAACAACATCTTGGCAGATCAAATACCTGTTTACTAATTTATTTAACATAAAGTCTAAACAAAAAATTCTACGAAGTAATCTTTTAAATGCTAATTGCACTTCAAACATACTTAAACAAACATTATTTCAGAAAAAAAAGCAACTTATGCTTTCTAACATTAATCACAAAGCCAACTAAAGTTTTCTTTAACCCAAGCCAAAGCTCTTCTCAAGACTAAAGTACAAATGCGGTTACGGTCTTTCGAATCAGTCTCTATCTTGGCTAATAATCAATTAATAGCGTGGAACAAGGAAGCTGAGAGTTCATTCATGCTCATCTTCTGTTTATAAAAGTGACGTAATCATGCCAGGCAGCCCGTTATTCGCATGTGATTCACCTATTAAATTTCATCACGTGACCAAGTGTTAAATGTTTTGTCTTAACATCACTTAAAACAAAAATATAGCGGCAATTACTAATTGCACTTGTTCTAACTAAGTTGACGTTTTTTTAAAACTCAAATGTAACTGTTGTTGCTCAGCTTTATTCATCGTTGATTGCCTAAATATCGTACAATTTCTTCTCAAATGTCATATATACATGTATATAACGCATTTCCGGTGTTCTTAGTAGCAGATCCAAATCTTTAATTCTAAGAAGAGTCCTTTTTAAAAATATTTGGAGCTGGTAAAGATAAACAACCTTTTTATTTTCAGGATTACTTATCTTCACCCGGAAAATTTTGGGGTTGTACATCTTCACCTGGACTTAACACATATCTAGGTTACAGGTATTGTTGAATTAACAACCCTAACCCATATGTATTTTCAATTTGAACATTAGATAGAATTAAAGTTATTGTATTTTGCTCAATAAAAATAAAGTGCAACTTTTGACCTTATCTAGCCGACAGGGTTGCTTATCTTTACCTAAGAAAGGTTAAGGTTGCTTAGTTTTACCTGGAAGATTTAGGGGCTGTTTATCTTTACTTGCATTCTTTTAGGGTTGCTTACCTTTACCAGCCCCGAATATTTAAATGAATGTTCTACAAAAATGAATTGTTTTTATAATTTAAACCAAATAATTTTTTTATAACTTTTTGATAGTTAGTATAAAAAGCAATTGTCGTAAACGGATATGTTCGGCTAAGCTTTTGCGCCATCAATCTAAGACTACAGTTATAAATGTGCTAAGCCAGGGATGTCCAACCTTTTTTCATAATGGGCCAAATTACAAATATAAGTACATTCAGCGAGCCGCAAAATCAAATGTCTATGAAATTTCATTATTTTAGTATTAGATGCCATGACCAAATGACTAGTATTAAAACATAAAATTAAAATTAACTAATTAGGAACTAAGTGATATGTGAAACTATTAAAATAACTACGTAATTAATGTTAAAAATGTCCATGCTGAAGCTGCTTTAAAATGCTGGTTACGCGAGTCCTTTCTTCCAACTTGCACTGATTCAAAATTCCCAAGATCTGGAGAAGAGCGCTTGTAATCGCAATTCCAAAGCTGATGAAGCCAGAAAGGGACCCAAAAGGTTATCGACCAATATTTTTGCTCCGTGTCTCCTATAAAATCTACGAGAGGCTTATCTACGCCCGCGTCGAACCAACTATGGATCCATTACTTCCTAGAGAGCAGGCTTTGTTTCGACGCTGAAAGTCAACCGTGGATCCAGTCATTTATTGACAAAAAGCATCGAGGATTTTTTTGCCGATATGACGGCATATGACCCAGTATGACATCTTGGCCTGCTGCGTCTGACTTCGGCCAGATAAGCACATGGTTAGAATGATCATGGACCAAGTTTCACTATTCTTACCGGTGTCATAAAGCAAAGTAAGTCACCGTCTAAAAAATGGCTTTCCTCAGGGATCAGTTTGTGCTTCCATCCTTTTTAATTTCTTTATATTTACGTCTACATCTGCCTTCAACAATTTCCTAAAAGTTTACCTACATAGACAATCTAACATTGTTGCACTTCTATATAGCTTTGAAAAGCGTATTCGTTCCTCGAAAACTTCTCAT
Source organism: Diplosoma virens (assembly GCA_963680785.1). Lineage (NCBI taxonomy): Eukaryota > Metazoa > Chordata > Ascidiacea > Aplousobranchia > Didemnidae > Diplosoma > Diplosoma virens. The sequence goes on from OY796896.1 coordinate 10,399,780, forward strand.
CTCTGACACTCATCGGGAGGAATTGTCAGAATAAACTGAAAGCAATCCGATCGTGCTTATATAGAAAAGGAGAATGAGTCTGATTGGTTAAAAAAAAGCCAATCAGGAAAAGAAAAGAATGATTGGCTGCCTTTTTTAATCAATCAGACTCATTCTACTTTCCTATTATAAGCACGATCGGATTGCTCTCAGTTCATTCTGACGATTCCTCTCAATAAGTGTCAGATAAAAAGTCTTCGAGAAAACACGTTTTTCAAATCTATCTTAAAGTTTTGTACAGCCAATCGACTGTTGCACTTCTCTGAAAACTGAAAGGCCTTTGAAGAGCTTAGTCACACTAAGACGGTGACGGGAGCCTTTTATTTAAATAACGACGAACCCAAACGTGCGCTAAATGTTTACAACAGCATTAGACTTTTAGCATTTTATCCAAACCCACTTATTTTGTTGACAGATTGCTCACATTCCGTCACCAATTCGTGATATCAAGCAAAACACTATATTAGCGCCTCACACTGCTGAGGCAACTTGCAGGCTCAGGATGGGGTGTTGGTGCCAAAATACTGCATACACCTGTCCTATCTCTATCGCACTTAACAGTTGAGTACTGCGCACCAGTCTGGTGTTGTAGCACTCACACTCACCTTATAGACAATGTTCTGTATGACGTTTTGCGCATTGTTACTGGATGCCTGCGTCCCACTCCAATTGACAACCTACCAATACTTTCAAGTATCCAGCCTTGCCGACTGGGAGCGACACTCTCCTTGGTTAACGATGCAACCCTGGACCCTGACCATATGTTAAATGCTAAGATTGGACCTAGAATCTCTAAAATTGTCTGATCCTCTTTCCACCCTCCTAATAAATCTAAACGATTTTCTTTTTGACCAAAAGCAGCATTGCTGCCACCACAGTAATCTTATACCAAACCACTCCGCATTTGTTCAAAGTTACTATCTTTACTATTACTGAAGTCATAAACAACTATAGCTTGATAATGTAAAATATGTTTTGAAATAACATATTCAATATTAATTTAATCTCAAACAATGTGAATACCAAAAAACGTTGCTTGGGGCAAGCGTCTTTATAATATACTCTGCCCACAAAACTTCTATAGATCAATTTATTGGACGTCACAGGACGCAGCAATCAATTGACGTATTTACTTTGTTTCTCTATACATTATTATGACACCAATGACATCAAATTTGATGTAGTTATGAAAATATAATTAAAAAATTTGAGTAAGCAATGGGCCGGATAAAAACAATAAGTGGGGCGCAGATTGGACATCCCTGTGCTAGGCTATGTAAACTATCTACTCGTCTAGCCAAGTAAAAATAATTCTGTCTTTTAAACAAGCATAAAAACAAGAAGTTTAACATTTTCGGAGGTGCAGAAGTAAAGCATTAAATTAAATTTATTAAACTCTTTCAAAAAGATTTAATATATTTACTGTTTTAATTAACAGAGCATGCTTTACGTTTGGTAAAAACAATGAATTATTGGCCCAGATGGTGAGTGCTTTCTCGCAGCCTGGGCCGTGAGTAAGTCTGTTCATTGGTGTTAAAAATGAAAGACCGAAACTGAACCTACCAAAACGAAAGGGTATCCACCCATTCCGATGTTCAGTGTGGGTCTGCTAATCGGCAAACGTCCTTTTCAGGACGGGGCAACGCCAGGATAAAACTGTCCTTTTCAGGGCACATTACCAACAAGTTCCGAAGACCCACTATTCTTCAGCTGAACATCGAAGGCCTCACTGCAAGCAAGATGAACGTTCTTCATCACCTCGCTATGCAGTCTGAAGCACTCGTCATCCTACTGCAGGAGACCCACTGCACTGCTGCAGAAAAGTTGGTACTTCCGAACTACCAACTAGCTGGGTCTTCTTTAAGCAGCAAGCATGGCCTTGCCACGTTTGTCCACGAGCGACTGAGATACACGCTTTTGGACCAATCTCCACCGACATCGGAGATCGAGTGGTTGTGTGTGGACGTTGATAGTTATAAAATAGTCAACGACTACAAACCACCGCCAACACGATTGCGAACCCTGGATCTCCCAGTGTTTCCTCACCCCTGTCTGTACGCTGGCGATTTTAACTGTCTTCATGCTGACTGGGGTTAACGGTGAGTGCAATAGTCCGGACGTGAGTGCTTGGCTGGATGGGCAAGTATTAATTGTCTTGCTCTCCTATATAATGCCAAGGACGCTGCCAGTTTTTATTCCGGCCGCTGGAACACTGGCACCAATCCAGATCTAGCTTTTGCTAGCGTAGGTCCAAACAGTCGCTTACCGGATAGACGTGTCCTTGAAAAGTTCCCCAGGTCACAACATCGACCTTCACTTATTACATCACCAAGGTTTGCTATGGCAGTGCCAAGCATGCCTGTTAAGTGATGGAACTTCCGCAAGGCCAAATGGAGTCACTACATTGCTTTGACGAATAAATTCGCAAAGACTTTGTTGCCGCCTGATTCACTTGATGTGGATGCGGCTTACCAGGACTTCTGTAACACCATTAAGAAAGCAGCCAAAAAGACTATCCCACGCGGGTATCGAAATAACTATATTCCGTGTTGGGATGCAGAGGGTGAATTCCTCTATAAAACCTTTCTGCAGTCTCCTCAGGGAGACGACTCGAGTTTGGCTGCTACAGCTCTGCTTGCCAAGCTTGACAGAAAACGGAGGGATCGATGTTCCGAGGCAGTTCGGAGCTCTAGTCGAAAAAAGAGTGGAGTATTTTGAACAACCTTACTGGTAGGTCACGACACTCTCCTCGTCACTGTCCCATTTCGGCCGATGCTATTGCATCTCAGCTGATTAGATATGGGAAATACGAGGCTGTTGATCGCAAGTCATCTCGACTTGTCTTTCAAGAAGTGTCTAACCTTTGGAAGGCCACAACACCAGACGCAGTAAATATCTCTGACAATTTTTCACAGAGAGAATTTGCTGCTGCCTTCCAACATTTAAAACCAGGTAAAGCTCCGGGACCTGATTCCATCTGCTCAGAGCTTATACTCCATGCTGAAGCTGCTTTGAAGTCCTGGTTACGTGACTTCCTTTCTTCCTGTTTGCGCCGACTCAAAATTCCCAAGATCTGAAGAGCGTTTGTGGTCGCGATCCCAAAACCAGCAAAGCCCGTGGGGACCCAAAGAGTTATCGACCGATATCTCTGCTCTGTGTCCCCTACAAGATCCTCGAGAGACTTATCTACGCCCGCGTTGAACCATTAATCGATCCACTGCTCCCTAAAGAGCAGGCTGGGTTCCGACGCGGGAAGTCAACCGTAGATCAAGTTGTTCTGCTAACCCAGAACATCGAGGATTCTTTTGAGGCTAAAAAGAAGGCCGGTGCCGTATTTGTCGATCTGACAGCTGCTTATGACACTGTCTGGCACTGTGGCCTTACCTGCAAGCTGCTGAGACTACTTCCGGATAAGCACATGGTCAGAATGATTATGGAGCTTGTCCGAAATCGAAGTTTCACCCTTACCACCGGTGACAGCAAGCAAAGCAGGCTACGCCGTCTTAAAAACGGCGTTCCTCAAGGATCGGTCTTGGCTCCCCTCCTATTTAACATCTATACGTACGATCTTCCTTCCATGATTTCCAGAAAGTTTGCTTATGCTGATGATCTAGCATTGTTGCACTCTTTTGGAAACTAGAAGGACTTGGAGGGGACCTTAAGCCAAGACATGTCTACACTTTCAGCGTATCTCCAGACTTGGAGGTTGAAGCTCAGTCACACTAAGACGGTGACGGCAGTCTTTCACTTAAATAACCGAGAGGCTAAACGTGAGCTAAAGGTCTACAACAACGGTAGAATTTTACCGTTCTGTCCAACCCCTACTTATCTTGAGGTAAAACTGGACAGATCGCTCACGTTTCGTCACCATTTAGTGGCATTGCGCAAAAAACTATCCTCGCGTGTTACACTGCTGAGGCGACTCGTGGGCTCGGGATGGGGTGCTGGTGCTAAAACACTACGCATAGCCACCTTATCTCTAGTCTACTCAACAGCTGAGTACTGTGCACCAGTCTGGTGTCGCAGTGCTCACACTCGCCCCATCGACAGTGTCTTGAACGACGCCTTGCGCATAATTACTGGATGCCTGCATCCCACTCCAAAGGACCACCTACCTGTACTCTCAGGCATCCAGCCAGCTGAGCTTCACCGACTGGGAGCGACACTCTCCTTGGCTTACCGTGGATCTCTGGACCCCGATCATATCTTGTATGGTCTTTTAAGTGGGTCCTCAGATACTCGCCAAGTGAGACTAAGATCTATACGCCCGTTTGTGCGAGCTGCGCGGAATCTTTTGGACAACCTTGCCAGACTTGGCATCCGCGCTTCTGAATGGACAAACCAAATGGAAAACAGAGTACTGTGAAAATGCTTCCAGGCTCCGTGCTTTTGTGCCCGGGACCGGTGTCAGGCCTGTTGGGATGGGCTTACCCCGAGCAGCTTGGGTTAAGCTCAACCGCCTGCGAACTGGTGTTGGGCGATTCCATTCGTCCATGCACGAATGGGGTCTCGCTCCTTCACCGAATTGCGAGTGCGGCGCCTCTGAGCAAACCGCAGACCATTTTCTAACACCGTGTCCTATACATCGGAAACCACATGGAGCACGAGGTCTGACGGTTTTGGATGACGAAACTCGATGCTGGCTTAATGACATCACTGCCAGCATCTAATCCAGGCAGTACAGCAGTCTGGGGTAGTAAAAGGATAAACCCTCGGCCCCAGTCCTGTTTGTGTCTGACCTGGAGTGGATACCCATCAAACGACGACGACGAAGACGACGAATGAATTATTTTAAGCAAAAATTTTAAACCAACCTATACCACTTATTCAAACCGAGCCGGAAGTTTTAATGTTAGGTTATAAAACACAATCTTTTTAACAACTTATAAAACATTAAAACCAGTTTTAAGATTAGGCTAATAGCTAGGCTTATCATACGTTCCGATTTTGGCCGGAAAGTCCCGATTTTTAGGGCTCTGTTCAGCCCATTTTGGCAGAAATCCCGCCAGAAATCGAAGACAGATTCCATGTGCCAACCTCTTTTTTCTTGTTTTTTTCAGAGATCACTCTATAGTTTTCAGAGATGAAAATCATGAAATCGGACACTAATTCAAAGTGAAGATCTTTTTTAGAGAACACTTCTTGTTGGGACGAAAATTGAGAAATCGGATATTCATTCAAAGTGAAGACCTTTCCTTTTATTTTTAGAGAACACTACTTTTTAGGAACAACTTTTTTTCTATCAGTGAGCGCCCCGGTTTGCCCCTACGAAAATATGGTATGCCCACTAATAGCTACCAGTGGCGGCTGGCAAGTAAAAAATAAAAAAGTAAAACAGAGGCAGCGCAAAATTTTTTGGTGGGCGGAAAAATTCTTTAAGGCACTTTTTTGGTTAAAAAGACACTCTTAACAAACGCAAATTTTAAGCGTAGTTGTAATGTAGAGAATTTTTATTGAAAAACTTAGTGAAGGCCAAAAAATTAATGAATAAAGGATTTTCAGTTTTTGGTTGCGGCGTTTCATGCACTTAACCAGCAAATATTTTTCATTGAGGCTATTCAAAAAGGTGAAACGATTCTTTTGCACATAAACACCTTTATCAAACATCTTCATTTTGCACTACAAAGAATCACACTTTATTTCCAAACTCAAGTGAAGACCTTTTTTTATCTTCACTATTTTTCCAAAAAATTTGTTCTCCAATTCGCTAATTACGTTTGTTGAGAGTGGCTTTTTAACAAAAAAGTACCTTTTTTTAAATTTTGTCTCTCGCTAATTACTGTTATATCAGATGGATCTTTTCAAAAAAATTTAGTAATCCCTTGTTTAAATCGATATTTTTAAACTTTGTTGGATTAGATTTTAGTTTTATAATTTTACAGTAAATACTGTAAAAAAAACTACGCCAGCTCTGGCTTAGAAATATAATAAACACTTTAACGCTTAGCAACTACGCCCAGTGTAGACAAGGCCTAAAGCGTTAATGAAATGCGTCATTTTGCGTCGCTTTGAGTAAAGTTTTTGAGCTGAATTTTAAACAGCTCAAGAAGTTGCCAATTCAAAATTTAAAAAGTTTTTTCAAAATAGCCAACAAAACTTAAATTTAATGAAAAAAAATGGAAAAAAATTTAAAATTATTAAATTTTTAAAAGTTGCTGATAATATTTAAAACTGCTGCATAAATATTTGGGGGTGCTGCACATGTGCAGCTTCTATGGGCGAGATGGTTGAACCGCCACTGATAGCTAAGTTTATAGACTTCATTCTTAGCTTAAAAGTATTTTTTAAATGACTTTTGTTTCAACAGAATGCGTGGTCAAGTGGTTAGAGCGCGGTAACTGTGATGGACGTGATCTCGGTTCAAAACCTATTCGCGCCATTTTGTTGTGTCCTTGGAAAAGACACTTTGCGGTACTTTCCCCTGCTTGGTGGTCTCGGCAAGCAGTTCGAAATTTCAGTCATATATCTATTAAATTTCAACCAAACAGCAATGTCTTGGCATCTCCGGAACCAGGTCTGGATAATTGCTTGCCCTTTGTATAGCGCCTCCGTCGCTTTTTTGCGAGCAGGAGGATAAATATAGAGATAAATAAATAAAAACCAGGTAATAATTAGGCCCTATTCCAAAATAGCTGATTATAATTTCTGAATTAAGTGAACGATATAATTAGGACTAATTTGCGGGGGCATTCACAATTAGTCTTATCCAAATTGATAAACTAAACCAGGGTTTCTCAAACTTTTCCATTCACGCAACACCTAGTCTTATCATTTTAGCTCACGAAATATTTAGTTAAAAAAATTAACCACAGATTTCTCAAGAATAAAAATAAGCTTTAATCTTGCACGTCAAAAAAACAAAAGATGCTTAAGTTACTATGAAAACAGAACGTAACATATGAAACATGAATGTAAAATTTTTTAAGTACATGTAAAGGTTATGCAAGCTCATTATGACGTACTTGCAAACCGTCACATTATTGTTCAGCGGAACACTTTAAGCTCGCGGAGAACAACTGTTCCGCGGAACACAGTTTGAGAAACGCTTAACTTTCTTTTTTTTTCTCTTTCGGCTTTTCCCTTTAATCAGGGTGGCCGCAGTGAATGTTGCCCTTCCACAGCGCCCTGTTTCTAACGTCTGTCTCTTTCGCACCAACTTCTTTCATACTCGTATCCTCCTTTATATGAAAAACGCTTAACTAAATAGTATTAAAAGCTTTATTCTACACAACTGTGATGTAGAAATTAATATTTCGTACTTCATTCACATACATTCATGTATAAGACTGTGACTTCATAAAAATGTCGTAACTAACTTACTACAATTAAAACGCCCAAAATGCAAAGAATCGGACCAGCAACATTGTAAACGCAGCGTCATAGTCGTGTTTCCAATATGGGATGCACTACCACGTCCAAATTGCAACAGATTAAAATTATTTATTACAGGAGTTTTCGAACTTTTAAGATGCAGTCTAAGGAGTTCATTGAAATCAGACCCACCAGATATGCAAAAAAACCGAATAGAAAATATCCGAGTGAAAATGGATTATTTTATCGTAACCATTAGTGCTACTTAATTTACTAGAATGAAGTACAAAACTATATAGTACTAAATCATATACCGGTTAACCAGAAGAAATGATGCTTTTTCAAGTAACAAAATCAAACCATTACAGAACACTTTAAAAAAAACTAAATCGATCCACAGTTCGAATATTATTTTTTCGTAGATTTTTTCAAAGTGATAACGAAATACAAAAGCCAGTTTGAATTCTAATTTAGGGACCACTAATGGAGGGTGGCGAAAAATTGACAAAGTTACTGCAATCGTTCTAACAACGATCTTCTCTGTCAATTGATGGCTAAAACAACTTTTTTTTTCTTTAAATCCGGGCTAAGATCTATTTTCAGTATGACATTCACTTCATTTTCAGAAGAAAAATACTTTTCATCTTCAATTTAAAATAAAAACTTTTATTCTCATTTTTAATCTTCTTTTACACAAAGAAGTACATAAATGTTTGGGTTGCAAGATTGGCAAGATAAGGCAAGCCAACCTTTTAATAAAACAAAATTTACATGTAACACTGTTAAGCTTGGACCCTTTCTTTAAAAATTAAAACACTTTCATAACTGCAAAAAGTCTGATCTGATTTTAATACTACTTGGTAGGTCTATTCTAAAGAATATCTTTCGCTTTTAAGATAATTTATAGATACCAGGAAATCATCGCATTAGTAGTCCAATAAACGTTTAAAAACCTTGAAAACTAGAGTAATACTCCTGTTAATAAAATAGACGGCAGCTATAGTTATAGTTAAAAGCTTTGCAGTATCTTTTTGATCTTATTTTCACTGCAGCAGAAATCCCTTTAGAAATAAACCGTTTTGGATTTTTATTGACATAGATTTTAAAATATTGTTTACCTTTTTCGGCCGTTGATTTTTGATAAAATATACGACCGATAAGCCGAAAAAATAAACAATTCATCAGGCGACAGATGGCAATACAAAATAATCGAACGAAATCTGAATATCCTGCCCAAAATATAAGTTCCTTTTCCAACGCAATTTTAAAGATTATACCGGTATGAAAAGGTTTTACGGTGAAAATTTATTACATTACAAACGAGGAGTTAAACATCCAAATTGATTTGATTTACAGGTCCGTCTAGGATCGTGTCTTGCCATGTCTTCAATTCGAAATTTGCTTTTGATAAAATCCTTTCTGGGGTACCAACATTAAGATACACCTTTATGAAAACTATAGCCTAAAGTATGTTTATATGAAACGGTGAGCTCTGAGCAGAAAATCACTCCTGATTGTGCTATTTCGCCAACGTTGGATTTTTTTCTTTTTCTGTAACAACCGAACTCGCTTTATCTGATACCGATTAAGCGTACGTTTGTGTTTTCTAATAAGCAGTTGGTTTTAGATACTATTACAGTAGAATTACAATTTTTCAAACGAGTTTGAGTAAGAACAGTGGTGGATATTGGGTGAGGCGAATGAGGCAGTCGCCTCAGGCCCCCCCTCGAAAACAGCATATACAGTTTTGGATTCGCTCAGTGGACGATTCGGAGTGAAGACCTTTTTTTTTTTTGTTTTGGAGGATACCTTGATTTTGGAAGAAAAAGAGGGAAATCAGAGATGAAATTGAAGTGAAGACCTTTTTTTTTTTAGAGAACACCTTGATTTTGGGAGAAAAATAGGGAAATTAGAGGTGAAATTGAAGTGAAGACCTTTTTTTTTTTTTTTTTTTTTAGAGAACACTTTGATTTTGGGAGAAAAATATCCAAGCCCAGATCAGACCTCTTTTTTTTCTCAGACAACATGAATTTTTGAAAATTCTTGCCTCGGGCCCCTAAATTGGAATATCCACCACTGAGTAAGAATTCTCTTGCTGCCTTCCGCCTTTTCAACGTTTGATACCTCACAAAATCAAACATTTACTTATTAAAATTTCCTTTAATTGTTATTATTTCGACTTTGAATGCATTAATTTCAAAATTACTTTGGCATTTGCATGCTTACAATATTATCTTTGAAGAAAATTGAAAACAATAACGTAGATAATATAATCCTAATTACAATAAAATAATCGACATATTAACTGAATGAAAAAAACTACGTCGTACATAACTTTTTAGTTACTTATTTAGCAAAGTAACATCACAGCTAGAAGTTACGTTTGGTAAATCGTAGTTTAGACGCAGAGAAATTTGTAAATTTACTGTCATCCCAAGTTTAAATTTGACTTTAACTACTTTACATTTTACATTTAAAAGATATACACTACAGGCCAAAAGTTTAAGTCCACCCCTTGAATTTTCAAAAAGCGGTTAAATCAGTCTGTATTGGCAAATAATTTTCATCAGAAACAATAAACCCTTGTATAATGAAGATCAACAAAATGTTTTAACAAAGCCTGACTAAATTTTATTCGATTTCGCTGCCATTTCAACTGAGTTTGGATATAAACTCCTTGTGAGGGTTATCCTGACTTCTTCCTTGCTTATTGCTTATTCCTTAAATTTTTAGTTATAATGAAGTTAATCCATATTCTCTACTTTTCAGAAGGTGTTTGTCTAATTTAATATCCTTTTTTCTTTTACAGAGATAAAAATTGATAAGAAAACATTGTAAAAAATACTACTGTATTTACAGTAGTTTTCATCTATTATTAACTATTTACGGAGCCCTTCTTATAAAATGGCCAAGAAAAAGCAGTTATCAATTGAACAGAGGGTGAGGATAAATATTCTTGCTGCAGAGGGATTTTCACAACGATCTATTGCCAAAAAATTGGGGATTTTAAAATTTGAAAATTTAAGGGGTGGACTTAAACTTTTGGCCTGTAGTGTATTTGAGAGACGATTCCAGAAATTTATTGGACCTTTTCTCACTCTTACAAAAGCCTAAAAAGCTGCTTCTGTAAATCGAAATAAAATTTCATTACAACATTTTTTTGCTTGTTCCTTTCGCACTTTTAAAATGTTTTTTTGACCTTGAAGCACACAGTTTGTTCAAATAACTACTTTGAAAGAGGGTACCTATATTTTTTCATTCATATTAAATTTTTTAGCTTTAAATATGTAATGAACAAACACACTGAAACAACATTTGTTAGCGACTTTTAATTTTATTTTCAGTTAGGGTAGCTTTCATGCGCGATATTTCGGTTGACCATATTCGATGATAATTGTAGAGATTATAAAAAAACTAACGTGTTGTAGGCTACGATTACATTTATAAGATTCAATAGAACATGTTAAGAAATCGTAAAATTATTAATAACATCTTGCAAAAAAAAATTTGCTTGCTCAGATATCTTTTTTCAAGTGTGAGCACGTGCTAAACAAATACAAAAGAAACTGATTTTTAAAACTTATTAATGAATGAAATATCAACTTGGTTTAAATGCCGTATTTTTCACCGCAAGATGGCGTAGTGTACCGTGTGATATTGGCTAAACCAGTGTTTTTCAACCTGGGGGGTCTTTTCGCTATTTTCTGGGGGTAAAGGAAGCGTTTGATAAATAGAATTTTTGATTTAAAGGAAAGAATTTTTTTTGGAGATAACTTATACGAGAAATCAGAGACAGATTCCCAGTTACGACTTTTTTTTTATTAGAGATCACCAGATTTTTGCGACAAAAATCTCGAAATTAGAGACAGATTCCAAGATTTTTTCTTACTGTTAACTTCGAAATCATGGTGACGCTAGCATTAAATAGCCTGCAAACTCTTAGATCAATTTTGTTCAACGAAGGGGATTGTTAAGTTACCTTCGGTTGGAAATTGGATTGCGGTATGAAAAAAGTTTGAAAATCACTGGGCTAAACGATATAGCATTTTAAAATTTCCTATTGGCCAGTGCCAGAATTATCATCAGAAATTTGGGTTCGATTTTTTAATCAGCCAAATCGGACACAAACCGCCAATGCTTTCGCAGTTGTTTGATTTTATTGTATGGTTGGGTTTACGTCTTAATGTTGTCGAAATAAACAGAGCAGTCGTGATACAGCTCGACGAGTTTAAGGAAATCAAATAAAAAGTTTGCTTTTTCGCTTTTCTAAGTAAATTAGACGTTTGATTGACGCCATTGCAAATTAATGGTAAGGTATTGAATTGGCTTTTAGGTAGATACACCTTTGGAACAATTATAGTTCAGGTCAACTATTATACTGCAGCGCTTTAATTTTCTTCGTGTTTCCAAGAAAATTTACATTTTTATACCTTTTAAAAAAACTTTCAAATAGCATAATTAAAAAACACAAAATTACACAAAAATTAAGCTAAAATGAGATAAAACGTAGAATTTATCAATTAGCTTTTATGCCGTATAAAACCGAAAAATTTTTTCCTCGGCTATATACTTGCAGTCTATCATATAGTGCAATTTGTAGGACAAAGTATTTCTTAAAATTTGTTACCAAAATTTTACAATGTTTTCTGGGCTTCAAATGTTTCTAATTCATTTCATTTGTATATTACACCATTATTAACGTAAATATATTTGTTTGATTAAATCTTTTAGTCTTTGCACGTGCTGGCAGATTGAAGACTGGAAAATTAAAGCTGATAGTTAGTTATGCGACATTTAGCAATTTTTGATTGACATTTTGTCTCTTTTAAGCTTTTTTTAATCAAATCAAATGAAGAAAATTGATTGATAGTTTGATTTTACTCAAGTAAAAAAAGTATTTTGATTTTACCATATCGTTCGTTTTATTACAATTTTTGTTGGTCCATCAAAGATCTTTAATCTATGTAAATAAAATTTCTTACCTGAAAAATGAAAGATAATATTTTCCTAAACACGACTTCAGTTGTTTTCGAACATTGTAATAGCAGATTTGAAGTTAGCTTATAAACTTAAGCAATCATCTTAAATCAAGTTCAACACTCAGTAAAATATGATAATGCTGCATCTGCAATAAAGGTAACACTCTGCTTCAAGCTTTTGTATTTTATAAAGAAAACAGTTACCATTTCACTACCAAAACTCGCGCTGGGATTTGGCGTAGGGAGATATTCCCTTGTGTGTAAATTAGGTTTATATTCAAAGCATAAAATTAAATGTAGTAGTCTACGCGGCTATATGTTTGTGCGTTCTATTTCTATCTTTTCTCTATCAGAGATAGAGAAATTTTAACCTTTTACAAGCCTTTTACACCTCAGACGAAAAGCGAAAAAGTAAAAAAGTACACAGTGTGAAGGAAAGCGGAAAGACTTTTCAGATTAAAAACAAAAAGCATAAAAACAAATTACCAAACCGCGAAATTTTAACGCGCAGTGGAAAAAGATATTTCAACTTATCAGCTTTGTTCAGACTAAAAGTGGTCATGGAAAAACCAAGCGAAAAGCGTAATTGGTAAAAGAGAAGCGAATATCACGCTTTCGGCTTGCTTTTTTGCGATTGACCAGGGATGTCCAACCTGGGCCCACTGCTTTCTCAAATTTTTTTGTTACCGGTATATTTTCTTATCTTATCGCAGCGTTTCTCAAATAGTGTTCCGCGAGCTTAGTTTTTTTTTATTTGAGAGACCACTACGTGTTTGAGACGGAAGTCGAAAAATCAGCGTCACATTCAAAGTAAAAACTTGTTTTTTACAGATCACTGGGCTTTTGAGACGAAAATCGAAAAATCAGGGTCAGATCAACTAAAGATCTTTTTGCGGCCCGCCGACTACAATTAAATTCATTATTTGGCCCATTATGAAAAATGGTTGTTCATCCCTGATTTAAACCAACCTTTAGTTTTTTATACAAAAGTATCAGACGTAAGAAGAGTTCAGACAGATAAGTAAACACGGGTTCTTCTGAGTACAAGCCAGTTGCTCGTCTGACACAGGCGCACACAACGAGACAAAGCTTTCAAAGGCAAAGCAAGCAAACTAAAAAAAGACAAGTTTATAAAAAGTAAAAACTTTACTTCAGTCAACAAAAATCATTTTCACAAGTAAATTCGATTTCAAAAAATTTTTTATCTTTTTTTTCTTCTCTTCAATGATTGCATTTCAATTACATTGCACATTTAATTTCAATAAACTCCGACCCTAACTTAACGGATAAAATGTGTAATTGCACAATTAGCCTTTATCCTTTTTGATGTTACGACACAGCGGATAAATCGAAGAATTATTAATTGAAAAATATCTAACCCAAAAACACTTGGCTGAAAAGTTTCCAGGCTCAACCGATCTAGGAAACGTACTTCAAAACTTACCATGGATCAAAGTTTTAAATTGATTATTATCATCTCGGAAAATTACATTCTTTGCCTCGCTGTATTGTGTCAAAAGAACAAATGGTTAAAGGCTCGTTTCCACTACGATTGTGGAATAGAGTATTCTTTGTTTCTTTTATTGATCTTTCCGCGCTCAAAATTGAAGCGAGCGCTAAGCGAAGCAAAAAAATGAATAAAACAAACAACAAATACTCTTTTCCACGCTCTTAGTGGAAACAGGCCTTTAGAAGCAATGCAATTTTTAAATCCAACAGTGACTTTAGTTGCTGCCTCATTAATGATTTTCAATTCCACTCTTAGTAGGTGGCGAGCTTGGCTATACAGTTATTTAAAATTTATCCTATTTTCAAGTCCTCAACTCTTTAAAAACAGACAAAACGTTTCTATTCGTTTTTACCGAACTTTTGAAATCTAAAACATTGCATTAGGGTTGACTAATGTCTCGTATGGTCATTCACGTTCTTTTCTGACTGTACGTTAATGTTTGATTTTAAAAAATTAAACAAAAAACCCAACACAATATTACTACAATAACAGAAATTTGTAATGATCTAACACTATAAACCCAAATTACAAATTTTCTTGTATAAAAAACTGTTTATAGTACATAGCAACGTGACTTTTCATCTAGCAAATTCCAAATTACAAATTTTCTTGTATAAAAAGCTGTTTATAGTACATAACAACGTGACTTTTCATCTAGCAAATTCTATGTTAGTGCAGGACAAGAGTTTGCTGCCTGGCTGTCCAATAATTTAAAAAATTGTTTTGATTTGTCTTCAGAAATTGTAGCACACAATTAAAATGATTACTATAAACTTCTTTTTCCTCTTGCCCTTAAAAAAATAAACAACATTCAACAAGTAACTGTTTTCCGTCTAGTTAAGCCTTGTTGCTGTACTTGTTTATTTTCTCAAAACGTGCGCCACCGCTTCATTTCTTACTTTCTCATATAATTTCATTGCATTGTAACAGTTTGTCTGAAGTTAAACAACAAAGTTTTTACGTTTATGCTGTATGGCAAAAAGTTCAGTTTTACCTTACTATCCATTTTACCTTACTATTGTGCTTGCACTCCCACCCCTGATTAAGCAATGCACTCTTGACTTGTGACCTGTAGAAATGTATTGTAATTTTTTATACTTTTTTTTCTTTTTTCTTTGTAAATGTACTTTTAAATTTTCAATGTTAAGACACAGGTACGGTGACCATGCACAATTTGTGCATGTTATAACGTATATTGTTTAGTTGCCGTCTCCCTATTTGCAACCTTTGCTCTATTTTGTCTTCAATTATTATCAATTGTTTCTTTTGGGTGCGAATAAAAACTACTACTACTACTACTACCTCACTGCTGTCATTAAACTGCCAGAAGTGCGATTTTTAATCATTCCTACTTTATCTTCTTGAAACGTTGCATATACGAAAAAGATTTTAAACTTGTTTATAACTTGGCGGTAAGCACTGATTACAAACTGCACGCATCTAAGCCTTTCTTGAAACTTTACACTGTGTTTGAGCTGCTAATACCAATTGGTTCGATTGCCAACGATTATTGCTGATGGTTCAGTCAAAATAAAAAGTTTTAATATAAACATTGTTACCAGGGATATTACTTGGTTTAAAATTCATTTGTTTTTCTGGTAGACTTAGCAAGTTAAACTTCAACAAATAACTGTTATTTGTTGAAGTTTAACTTGCTAAGTCTACCAGAAGAACAAATGAATTTTAAACCACATAGAAAATTTTACTATATCAGCTTGGATTATTTGAAAGATCAGCTCGATCATGGTTTCACGCATCGCTATTTATAACTTTGACGTCGATTAACGCTCGAGCAAATAGAGCAGCTTGTTGTCAAATAACAGATCGAGATTTTATGTTGTTTGCGCTTGCCTCGTGGTAATGGCTGCCGAGATTGAAAACGAAGTTAAATGGACCGAAAAAGCTGCAGACATAAAACTAAATCACTCATTCAACTTAACGTATATTATTATTTGTTACTTCCCAGCAAACTCTCTTTTAAACGTACGTTCCCCTTATATCTTAGTATTTGACTCGTACCATTCTCTAAACTAGTTCAGCGAAGCTGATTTTCCAACTACGGTGTGACTCAGTTAAACATTTTTAAAGTTAAAAGCTTGAAACTGATACTGGAAATAATCTGGCTTGGGTTAAGATTTACTTAATGAAATTGCCCTGTTCGTACTGACTTAAATGTATAACATCTTATAGGAAGTTATACAGCAAGTTTTAAAAGAACATGACATTTAATCGATTGATGCATTTTTTCTATTTATAACTGCAACGATAACAAACTCATTGAAATACTGTGGATAAAAATGAGCTCGTTTTATTTTTGTGTCGGTAAATAAATTTTCTTGATGCTCTTAATCCGACATTCTTTTCTGTCAAATAATTTTTTTAAAGTAAAGCAATTAATAAACATTATTTTTTTAACAAAAAGTTATCAAAAAAATTTATTTCATGGGTTGCTAAACTAGCTATATTTTCCGCTTTAGTTAACTTTTTGAAGATAGTGTAGCCATCTGGTTACAAAAATAGGTAGACTTTATGTTGTCTATTATATGTTTTTTTTTGTGAAAGAGATTACTGACTCCTTGTTGAATACTTCTCGTAAAAAAATTGAAGGCTTTAACAGTTATGACTTCTTGTTCTGTAACTTGATTATTTCTTTTTCTTGTGACATTTGCAGCTCTCTTGCTTACTTTTTCAATTAACTTTAACAAACTTTTTCTCCGAGAAAGGCAAAGCCAAAACAAATTGACCAGAAGAATTATGACGTCTTGCCGATTTCGTTTAGACACGTACTCTAATTTACTCCACTTGCAAACATGAAAAGTATTAATCAATAAAAAAAAACATTAAAAACAGTGTTAACGAAAGTTGATGATACTGAGCAAAATAGATAAACCTGAAATCATTATGACGAATCAAGCGAAAAGATTAATTTGGTGCCGGTTTAGTATGTGGCCTACCTCCACATACTAAACGAATTTCGTAGGCCACATTCGAAAGATTGATTTACACATATACTATAAAAGTATTTACGTTGTAATTTTTTTGTCTGAAAAATCTTAATGCAAAATTCTGTTTTGCAAACTGCCCCTTGAAAATCAACTGTTACTTTTTTCTATTTTGGGCGATATGTTTTTGACATATTTGCTTTTGAAGTTTTTAGTGCTGTAAATAAATACCACCATCGAAGAACTCCATCCTTGTTGCATTCTGAGCAAACTCAACTGAAAACGTGCGTCGAGGCTTTTCTGTTAAATGTTTGCTTTAAATTTATTCTTACTATCAACTGGCATGATTAAGCGCATTACGTAACTAAAACCGAATCCCACAGGAGTAAACTCACGAACGCAGCTTTTATGGCTCTAACCAGCTTTGTTGAACTAATGCGGCGAATTAAACTGATATGAACAAAACGATCCTAAGCAATGGTTACGTTTACATTTCGTGTAATGTTGCTACAAATGGCGTGACTTTTGGCTTTTACAAACTCAAAAAATAAAAGGGCTAAAAAATAAAAAAAGAAGTTGACACGCAAATCACTATAATGAAAAAACAACATTATAAATTATTTCATCATAATTGAAATTTTTAAAGCCAAAATGCAAAAATCCTTTTTACTGCAGAAAAGGCATGAAAAACAAAATGAGTTTAACAAGCTGCCGCGTCTAAAGATCCGTTTCCACTACAAGCGTGGACTGGAATATTCTTTGTTTCTTTTAATAATTTTTTCACTTCCTTCCGCGCTTAAGCGCTAAGCGAAGCAGAAAATCAACAAAAGAATTAAAGAATACTGCAGTCCGCGCTTGCAGTTTAAACGAGCCTTAACTTTTTCAGATTGTTTATTAGAACGGAGCTAAAGCTTTTTAAAGTGCACAGCAGTTTAAAAAGTTTAATAAAATCAGACGCAACCGACATGCCAAAAAAAAAGGAATACAAAATACCCAAGCAAAAATAGATTATATTTACCGTAATTAATGTTGCTTAATCTTTTGGAAGAACTATAAAAATTACATAACACGAAATCACATAGCTAAAAGAAATTTAAAACCGTAAGGAAATGAATTCATTTTCAAGTAACGAAATGAATTCATTACGGGACATCACGGCCGACCTATGATGTAGCCAGACATTTTATTTTTTTTAAGCTAAACTTGGAAGGGCAGCCAAAAGGAAATATTTGGGCTAAATCAGAATTTTTCGGACTGTGACAGAAAGTATTTCGGCAGAACAAATTTTGTTGTGCACCGAAAGCAAACTACTCCTGCAAGACAATGTCCCCAAATGCAGAAAAATGATCAAGATTTGAGGTGAATAAAGACATATTTTGGTGATCACTACTTTTTTGCGATGAAAATCGGGAAATCAGAGACAGATTCAAAGTGATGATTTTTTTTTGCTCTTCACCCTGAATTTGGGATGAAAGTTTTATCATATCCATGAAGTGCTAAAAGATCATGATTCGGGCAAACGTCAATAAAATTGCCTTTTAACATTTTTTCGGCTGGAACGGCTATAGGAAGGACTACTGTTGTTCACGATGGCCATTGTATGATCAATTGTTTTTACACTTTCAATTGTCTTCACGATTAAAGTAATGGATTGGCACCAGTTTTTACAAGTTAAAGTAGAGAATAGTTTAGAGTTTCTAAACTGAGGATCCATGGACCCCTAAAGGTCCGTAGAGGTCTATCGACAAGGTCCACTAAGTTTTTGTACAAAACAGTAAATTGATATCTGAATAGACCTACCACCTAACCAAAAGGATTCCTAAAATTGTAAGAACTTGTTGATAATAAGCGCATTACCTAAAAAATTGTGGTAAAACATAAAATTTTTTCAAAAGTCAAGTGAGGACCTCGGAAAAATGGTAATCAGTTAAAGTTTGAGGTAAAGATTTTCTTCAAATTTAAACAGTTTTAATTCAGGGGCCCACGTGTTATAGCCGTACCTTCCGTACAGGAAGAAGGGGCAATTTTCCCCTAAGTCTGAAAATTTTGAGCAAAACCAAAATTTTTCGGATAACGATTGAAGAAAATTGGGCAAAATCAGGAATTTCGGGGCAACGGCAAGAAATTATTTGGACAAAAGAAATTTTAGTGCATCAAAATAAACACCATATCCAGAAAAAAAGTTTAAGACTTTTTTTAGAGATCACTATGTTTTTTGGGACGAAAATCGAAAAATCAAAGGCGATTGAAGGCGAAGACCTTTTTTTTGGTCTTTACCCTAAATTTAGGACAAAATTTCTTATCATATCTGTGACGTACTAAAAACTCATGATTCGGGCAAACGTCACAAAATTTGGGCTAAACTGTATTGCCCAAATTTTTTGGGATGGTATGTTTATGCACGTTTAGTTTCAAAACCTTGAAATAGTAGCGAAATTATAAATTTGTAGGCATACAATATTTCCAAAAGGGAAAACCGGGAAGCTCGTTAATAGAAAAAAATTAGTGCCTAAAACTAGTGTTTTCTTAAAAAATACATCTTCATTTCAAATCTGTTTCGAATTTCATGATTTTCGTCCCTAAAATCTAGTGACTTTCGAAAAAACAAAAAAAGGAGGTCTGCACTTGGAATCTGTCTTGGATTTCTGACGGGATTTCTGCCGAAATGGGCGGGACAAAACCCTAAAAATTGGGACGTATGGTAAGTCTATAAATTAGTGTTAATAGAAATATATGTTACAAGTTTAAAAATACTATCAAAAATTAAGGCTAAGGTACAACCACTCAAATACAAACAGTCAAAATTTTTTTAGATTTACTTTTTTTATGTTAGTTGTAGCCTTTAAAGGCTACTGGCTAATTTGATTTGACTTTATCAAATGCAAGAAAATTAGATTAAAATTTTAAAAAGAAAACTTTTACTTATCAATTAAGAATTTGACAATTTTGTACGGATCTACTGCACCTCTTAACGTATTCCTGTTAAATTTTCGTAAGAGTATATTTCATAGCTAGTCTGACAAAAATTTAACAGGAATACGTCAAAAATGTAGATCAGAACAAAACAAAAACAACATCATCTAAATTCTAGACTGCCCAAACAAAAGCAAGCCTGGCTACTTTGCTTTTACTGTAACTTTTTTTGGTTAAGGAATGCCGTGAGTAGTCCCTGTTAAAACTTAATAAACTAAGTGCTCATAATTAAAACTGCAGTTAAGTAATTTTTTTATAGTGTGATTTGTTGACCGACTACCAAAAAGAGATTAGAAGAATATTGACATTAGGCTTACTTACGAGTCCAAAAAAAGTTCAAATAAATGCGATTGGGATATAGCAAATTGCAATTACAAAAAACAACAAATTTTTTGAATATTTTATTTCAACTCTACATTTGTCCTTCTGACGCGCAGGAAAGCAACGAAGGTAAGCAATTGCTCCGACCCTACTTCCGGAAATGCCAAAATATTGTTGTCTGGTGAAAAAAATTTTTAGTTTTTTAGTTTTATAAAGATATGACTGAAATTTAGAGCTGCTTGTCAAGGCTGTCAAGCAGGGAAAAGCGTTTTTCGAAACAAGACTACAGTATGTCGTTCACGATTACGGACTCTTAACCACCGAACCACGCCGCCGGCTGATATATTACTAACAATGTCGTGTGAAATGATAGGTTGATTTAGCGCTTTCTGTTTGCTAAAATGGTGAATGCGTGCTTTTGTTTGAGTTTAAATTTAGTTATACAGTACACTTAAATGTGTAAAGCGGTGTTTTCCAAACTGTGTGTCGCGACACATTATTGTGACGACACACATAGTTTAAATAACACCAAAGTGGGTAGGTGACCAAACTATTTTGTTACTGTATTATGGTAAGCATATTTTGCTAATTTAATTTATAAATACTAACCATTTATGTGTGTGTCAACATTTTTTGTAAATGAGTAGATACAATTTTTGTTTCAAAATATGTAGTTGCATCTCTTTGTTTCTATTGCTATGTCTATTTTTGTAACTTCTTGTACCTCTAATCTTATTGCAGTCAAGTTTCATGACATAATTTATTTCAGTAAATTACGATGCTATAACAAAATTTATTTATCAAAATGTAGTTACAAAATAGTTCGGTTGTTCTCTCTAGCTTGCTTATTCAGCTACTAAACAAGGGCTGCATATGCTTAAAAAAGAAACATACAAAATAAGTACAAATTATAAAATCACAAAAAACAAATAGTTTGATAATTTACGATGAGGTGGAATGCTTACATACTTGCATAGTCTAAATCAACTTAAAATGGTACTTTAAACTAGCTCTTAAAACCAAGTGTTTCATTTGAAACTCTTTTGTTGAATAAGTAGCTTTAAAAAAGGCTGCTTTGAAAAACTCGAACGTTTTCGTCTAGCTCTCTTCAGGAGGTTTCGCTAGAATGAATTGAAGAACTGAATCTAGCTTTTGAAAAGTTTTGAGACTGATTCTGATTGGCTAAAAATTAAAGTTAGTAACAGTCAACATAATAATTAAAAATATTAATAAAGTAAAACCACGTTTCGTCGGCGTAAAAAATTTTTGTCCAAAAAAAAAAAAGAAACAAAATTATGCAAGTTTTGTGTTAAAATTTGCAACTAAAAAAAAAAATAACTTTTTTTAGTTCTAAATTTTGACACAAAACTTGCACAATTCCATTTCTTCTTTTGCCAAAAATTTTTTACGCCGACGAAACGTGGTTTTACTTTATTAAATATTTTCAATTATTATGTTAACTGTTAGTAACCCAGCCATCGGAGGCACATTTTTGTGTCTCTTGATGCCGGTCCCAAGCCCGGATAAATGGGGAAGGTTGCGGCAGTAAGAGCATCAGGCGTAAAATTTGTTTGCCAAAACAGACAAATGCGTAATCGTTATCAATCTATACCGGATCGGTCGCGGCCCGGGTTACCAACGACCGCCTCAGGTGTCACACAGCAGGGCATCTGTGGAAATTATGCTACTGCTAAACATAGCGAAAATAAGAGCAGAAAGAGAGGAGGAAGGCGAGTGAAGAAGCAGCGAGAAGTGTGGAAAGGAAGACGCTCACTCATAAGAGCTCATAACCTTAAATATTGGAACGATGACTGGAAGGGGAAGAGAGCTGGCAGATATGATGGAGCGAAGGAATGTAGACATATTGTGCCTATAGGAAACAAAGTGGAAAGGTAGTAAAGCAAGGAACATTGGAGGTGGATGCAAACTATTTTACAACGGAGCTGATGGAAGAAAAAATGGGATAGGGATAGTGGCGAGAAAGGAGCTGGCTGAAAGTGTCCTAGAGGTGAAGAGAGTGTCAGACAGACAAATGGCCATGAAGCTAGAGGTAAAAGGGTCCATCCTAAATATAGTAAGTGCATATGATCTACAGGTTAACAACAGCATGGAGGAGAAAAATGATTTTTGAGAAGACCTGGATGGGTTGATAGAAAGTATATCAAAAGAAAAAAGGATAGTTCTTGGTGCAGACCTTTATGGACATGTGGGCGAAGGAAACATAGGAGATGAGGAAATAATGGGGAGGTACGGTTCTGGAAAAAGAAATAAGGAAGGATCAATGGTTGTGGATTTTGGGAAAAGGATGGATTTGGCGATTGTCAACACTTCTTTCAAGAAGAAAGATAAACACAGGGTGACGTATAAGAGTGGAGGAAAAAGTACCCAAGTAGATTATGTGATGTGCAGAAGGAAGAACCTGAAGGAATTGTGCGATTGTAAGGTAATAGTGAATGAGTGTGTCGCAAAGCAGAACCGTATGGTGGTATGCAAAATGACTCTATGGTGAATAAGAAAAAGGCAGAGAAAGTAAAGCCAAAGATACGATGGTGGAAACTGAAGGAAACAAGCTGTCAAGAAGCGTTTAGACAAGAGGTGACAGGATTCTGGGAGGCAAGGACGGGTTACTTGATGAGTGGGACAAAACCGAAGAAATGCTAAGAAAAACAGCTGAAACTGTATTGGGAGTGACATTTAGGAAACAAAAAGGAGACAGGGAGACATGGTGGTGGAATGAGGAAGTTCAGGAGAGTATAAAAGAAAAGAAAGAGGCAAAGAAAGCATTGGACAAAATAAGAGATGAAAATACTAAAAAGATCTACAAAGAAAAGAAGAGTAAAGCAAAGAAGGCAGTTACGATGGCGAAGGGACGTGCGTATGACAATTTGTATGCTAGATTGGAAACAAAAGAAGGTGAAAAGGAGTTGTACAGATTGGCTAGGCAGAGAGACAGAGCAGGGAAAGATGTACAGCACGTGAGAGTTATCAAGGATGAAAACGGTAATGTGATGATAAATTCGGAAGCAGTGTTAAACAGATGAAGGAGTACTTTGAGAAACTGATGAACGAGGGAAATAACAGAGACCCTAGGACAGAGGAAGCAGAAGTGGTTAACGAAGAGATAAATGGTGTCAGTAGAGAAGAAGTAAAAAATGCACTAAGAAGGATGAAAAAAGGTAAAGCGGTTGGGCCAGATGAGTTGCCAGTAGAAGTTTGAAAGTGCATGGGAGAGATGGGGATAAAGTTTTTGACCAGACTGTTCAACAGACTATTAATGGGTGAACGGATGCCAGAAGAATGGAGAAGGAGTGTGCTTATCCCAATCTATAAAAACAAAGGGGATGCACAGTGCTGTGGAAACTGCAGAGGAATAAACCTAATGAGCCACACAATGAAGGTATTAGATTTTGCCCAATATTTTGGCGTAATCGTTACGTAAATTACCTCTTGCCTACGGATCGTACGGTTTTGGCTATTGTGCAGTGATGGCTTTACAAAAAGGAAGGCTCAGTGCAAAAAAATTAGGGGGGACACTATTAGTGTTCCAAGGCAAAGCAATCTCTAAAAAACGTCATTGTTATAGCGGAAGCCATTTGCAGTGGACGAAAATAAAGTGATCGCTAAAAAAAATCTTTAATTTAGGGGGCCCACTGTTGCGTGGTGCAAAACATTGTCATCTCCAAACAAGGTCGTTTCGTTTGATTTGGAGGGCCACTTTTTAGTGTCTCAAAATAAAGTTATCTCTAAAAAAAGGTCTTAATTTTAAGGGGTCATTATTAAGTGTTTAAATCAGTGTGGCCTGTAAAAAAATAGTCATTGTTTTAGGAGGGGTCACTTTTTAGTATCTCAAAATAAAGTTTTCTCTAAGAAATCATAAAAATTTTAAAAAAAATTTTTTTGTTTTATTTTTGACATGCCATTGACGCCCTGGTGCTACTATGAAAAAATAGAGCAATATCTTGTGTAGGGGGGGGCCACTTTTTGATGTATTTTAGGAGGAGCTTGGTGTGGTCTCATCGTTTGCGCCCTATTTAAGCCATCACTTCTATTATGGCATTAGATATTCTACGAGAATGAAAACCCAAAAATCTTTGGGTAACTCAAAACGTGCGTTCAATGTAATCAAAACTTTGCAAAAAACCTGTCATAATCAGCTATAATTTAAGGTGTCAAGTTTTTACCCCAAACCTCACCACGTGAGTTCCCAGGCATTTTAAAATTCACAAACGTTAAAAATATGAAACACACTAATATATTTCCTTAGCATGTACTGATTGTAATATAGCTAAAAATATCGCCTTTAAAATAATCGTCAAAATTTTTGTATAAATATTTGGTTTTTGATGCAGTTTATTTGCTTCAATGCAATACAATAATCTCGGTAATTTTGTTAATTTTGTCTAGCTAAGGCTAATGTATAGACTATTTTTGATGTTCAGAAATTGCATTCATATTTTATTCTAAATGATATTTACTAAAACAATTTTTTGTTATTCTCTGTGTATATAAAGATAATATTATCACTAATACAAGGATATTATTTTTATACCAACAAAATAATAAAATTGACTGTTCGCCCGTATCTTTAGTCGGTTTTAGAAAGACTATTAAAAAATTTAAGCGACCCACCCTTCAAGCATCACTTTTTTGTACATGCGACCATTACTTATCTATATTAGTTTTATTATCACATTGATTTCAAAGCCAAACTAAAAAAACAAATGCTTTTTTCTTGATCATGACTAAAAGTACATTCTCTAGCGTACATTCTTTTTAAAAGTTTCTAATTATTTTTATCTTTATTTTAACAATTAAAATTATTATCAGTTTATATTTTATTCAATAAAAAAACTTATATAAAACTAGTCAGCATTCAATGGGCCAAATACTAAACAAAAATAAATCAAAAACTAAAATTAATTGAGAATTTAAATGATAAAAAAACAGTAAGAAGCAATGATGTAGAAATTAGATTTATTAAATATAGTAATTCAGTTATTTCGCCTATAATTGGTAATCTATTCAATTTATGTGTAAACAAAGATGTTTTTCCCAATTGTCGAAAAATAGCTGAAATTATTCCTATATATAAAAAAAGTGATATAAATAAAGCTACCAACTATCGTCCAATAGCGTTATTATCTCAGTTCAATAAACTAATGGAAAAAATGAAATTTTCTCGATTATATTCGTACGGTACTTTGAGAAAAAGCAATTACTGAGAAAAATTGAGAAAAAAAAATTAAAAAACAATCAATTTGGATTTCGATCTAATTCTTCCACTGCTTTCGCTATAAGCTCATTATAACATACATTAATCAAAAACATAGACAATGGCCTTTTCAGCTGCTGTGTATTTTTGGACTTTTCAAAGGCCTTCGATACTGTAAACCATAAAATCTTGTTATGGAAACTGCATGATTATTTCGGTATTAGGGGCACATGTTTAAACCTGTTTGAAAGTTATTTAAGCAATCATTATCAATATACTAATATTCTTGGACATTATTCTAGCAATAACAAAATAACAATTGGAGTTCCACAAGGATCCTGTCTTGGTCCATTATTGTTTCTTTTGTATATCAATGACTTGCCTCTCTCTTCTAATTTTGATTCAATATTATACGCGGATGATACTGCAATGATTTTATCTGATTCTACAGTAATATTAATTCGTTGATAAATCGAGTAAACAATGAATTAAATATAATTGATTTATGGCTTAGAAAAAACAAATTATCTTTAAATTACTCTAAAACTAGCTTTATTATTTTCAATGAACAGCCAAACAAAACTTGTGACTATGAATTTAAGTTAAAAATAAACAATAATCTTATTAAAAGAGTAAATTCTATTAAATATTTAGGAGTTCTGATTGATAGTAAATTAAGTTGGTCAGAACATGTGGATTATTTAAATCTTCAGCTCGCCAGGTACTCGGGACTTTTCACTAGACTGCGTAGATATGTCCCAAATGAAATCCTCTGCTTGCTTTATTACAGTATTATTTATTCTCGAATCAAATATGGTATCTTATTGTTGGGTACAGTTTCTAATTCGCTGCTAAAGAAAGTTGAAATTCGACTTAATCGCGGGTCATAACTAACAAATCGATATATACATCTGATGGAATGTTATACAAATCCTTGAACTCATTAAAAGTAACCAATATTTGCAACCTCGAATTAGGTAAATTTATGAATCAACTGAAAAAGAATAAATTTACCTCATGTTTTTTTAAACTTTTTTTAAAAAATTAATGAAATCCATTTATATGAAACAAGATTAATTAAAAAATCAACCTATTTTCTACCCTGTGTTACAAAATTATTTGGCAATTACTACTATCTTAAAGAGGTGTAAAGCTTTGGAAAAGTATTCATCTCAGCATTAAAAGCAAGCATTGGCTTTCCTTCAAAAAATCATATAAGGAGATCTTATGTCGAAGCATTGAGTCGCTTTGCTCTTTTTGATTTTTTGCTTTAGCTTTTCACGTAAATGTCTGTGTAAATTTCATGCGTAAATCTTGGCTAAAATTCCTTATGTAAATGTTTATGTTAATTTCTATGCTTCGATCATTCTGTTGCGCATGTTTCCTTGTATTACTTTTATTAACTGATTGTATTAGGGAGCATCCGACTCGATAACGCATGTTCTTCGATGCTCCCGACCATTGCCCTACTTTTGTTTGCTTGCTGTTTGTATTTATATGTATTGTTGTGCGTATTGGTGAATAAACTATCTATCTATCTATCTATCTATCTATCTATCTATCTATCTATCTATCTATCTATCCTTGTTTTTATTCCCGTGTTTTTGCTATTGTTAATTTAAGCTCTAACTTTGTTATTGAGCACTTTAGAAGTACTGATTTTCATACGATGTTATCTATCTATCTATCTATCTATCTATCTAAAAGTTTCAACTTAATTTCACTGAAAAGGGTAAAAAATTTCTGTTTAAAACGTTTTAATTTCTTTTTATTACTCTTATTTTCTATTTATCAGTAGACCTATCACTACCGATAAAGACATTACTTTCGAAACTGTTTTCCGAAAAGCAAAAAATAATTCTGAACATAACGATAACTTTCAAAAAGACTCGAAACAGGCTGGTTTAGCAGACATTTTCAAGAAGTAAAAATTTTAGCACAGCAACATCAATCGACCATTGTAAAGATATTTTAATATTCTTTATTAAATAATTTGATCAATACAATATCAAGTAATCTGTTAAAAAGATATCCAGAAAAATTAAACCAATTCATTTTAAATTAATTTTGTTTACTTCTTTTCACGGTACATATTTAAAAAACGCTTCTTATGACGCGCTATCGAGTTTCGATTAAACATACGAGTCTGAATGTTTGCGTCAGAAATTCAATCTCGTTGCCAAACATGAGAAGATTAAGCCGTGTTTTAAGACGCATCAACAAAAAACGAGGTTTTTATTTCTATTTTTGTTCTAATTTTCAATAATTACCTTGAAAAAATACGACAAAATGAAGAACGTGAAGTTCACATTTGGGTGACAACTTCTTCGCCATCTGATTCGAGTGTTCATAATTGAAGGGTTCTCTTGATAAAAGCCCGCTCAGAATCTATTCAAAGCTTAGTGTTCGTAAATAAACATCTCTGGCGCTTCTAGCAAAAACAAGGCAGTGGAAAAACAATTTAACAATTTAAATTTATTGTAAGTGTCACGACTTAACCAGGGAACCCAAAAGGACTAGTTGAACTAAGTAGCCCAAATACCTGCGCTGAATAAAAGCTGTGTTTTTTTTATTTACGTCGGCTCTAGAAATAATTTGCCGCGAGATTGAAGTTTTTAAAACATTAGTTTTGGCAAAGTACAAATAGATTCGCTAGAAAAACATATTTTTACGAATAGAAAGAAATCACAGTTTTTGACTACAAAGAATATACTCACAAAAAATCAACTCAAAAGAACTTGAACAACCCCCAACGGTCTTGGCGACCCACTTTTGGGTCGCGACCCATGGTTTGAGAAACACTGCGTTAAATGAATAATTATATTTGGGTTAAAGTTAGGGTTAGGGTTAGGTTGGACCTACTATATTCTTCGTTCGCCGTTTATTAATATGAAATATTGTGAGCAACACTTCTTAAATATTCGACATTTCCAGTGTCATCGAAGCAATCTGTCTTTTGAGCAACCTGTCTTTCGAGCTTCGAGAAATTATTTTCGAGCAATTTACCTGAATTCATCAAAGATTCACCTGCATACCTGTCTGCCTGTTTTTGTTTTTTTCTGTTAATTTTCCTCTATAACCTTTTGTCTCGTTAGTTACTCGCTACTTAACTTGTCGATTTTTTTACAACACTCTGTTAGCTAATGATCCATAACATTTCCGCACTTCATCTTTTCGCCAGCTTGACTAAAACAACATTAAAGCATGTTTTCTTTTAACATTGTAACAAAAGTAATTATTTTCAATCAATTACTATGTTTATAAATAGTTTAAACACAAAATCCCTTATAGCGTTATTTTTCTAAAACGTGAGTTTTCATCTGAGGCGTAACTTTTATTTTAACTTTTAATTAATTTTTGTTTATTTTATTTTTGTTGAACGTAATTAGTATTGCTTTTTTAGATGTTAGTTCCCTGATGAACCGCACAGGCGAAACAGTCTGTTGGGACTATTTTAATGAAATACTTTTTTAAATATTTGTGTTCTGTTAAATTGATACACATACGTATACATATTATTAGCCAAAGTTACCAGATAATAAATGAAGTTACTAGAACGGACAAGAATTCTTAAATTAATTATTGTACTAGGTTTTTTGAATCACAAAAAGCAGTTTATGACGCCATAATATAACTATAAGATAATGTCGAATCAGCTTAATAATTGTAGATAAATACCAAATACTGGAGAAGAGAGTATATTTAATTTTTTTGTTGATTAAGGAAAGACTCGCGATTTTGAATTCACTCTTCGTTGAGAGAATGCTGACGTGTCCGACGATTTATGTAATTCAATAGCTATATCCGTCTAGTGCTGAACTTGTTTAAAGAAGGTCAGCAAAATCCCTCCCAGTTACAAACTACCCTTATTTAATATGCGTAATTCTATGACGCCCGATTCAGAAAAATATAGCTGTAACTTAAATATGAAGGGGAGGATTGAATTTATTTTTTATCTGCGGTTTCACGCGCGCAGCTACAATACACCATAAAACAACACAATGGTCACCGTTCTCAGACCAAAATTCTGGTTACTGTCCGATGATAGCGATCTCTCTCTATTTGTAATGAACCCGAATTGGGCCACGTAGCTCGGACGGCAAATTTAACAATAAAAATCAATTTTATGCCCTTATACAGATTACTGCCAAAGCGAGGTCACATTGAGATTATTAAATTAGGACGATGCATTTAGGTCATTTAGAACGGATACAGGTTATTACGTTTAATTTAAAAAAGTCTATAAGTAGATGGATCTATTAAAGGGTTCAAATATATCACTGTTAAATATATCACTGTTTCCTCGCTGTTGGCAGCTACGATTCATTGTATTTCGATAGGTCACAAAAAATAATCCAATTTTCTCCGAAGAAGCGATTTGCATTACCTAACAAATACTCTAGCAAATTATGTATTCTGCCGCAAACGTCACAATGGCTTAAAACTTCAGTCAGTCAACGTGCTTTGAATAGAACAGTAAAACGACTCTTTATAATCACTTGCATTAACAACTTGCAGACAAAATAGATAAGTGGGGGCTGGTGTATCGATTACACAATCACTACGCAACGAAAAAGATGACGTCATAATTAAAGGTTAAAAATTACTGTAAAGGACTTAAAATTAACTATATAGTAGATTTATAAGATTAAGATAAGAATTATGAATGAAGCAAGCATTTGCAATGACAGTAAGAATGATAGTAAGTAAGACAGTAAGAATTCGCAAGAGCCGTAAACGAGAGGTAGTGAAAATTCCAAATCACAGACATTTTTCAATTTTTACTTCTTGCCAATCTTGCGTTGTCTTTTCTGACTAGAAGCTGTATTTAGAATTTTTTCTTTTTTGAGGTTATAAAGAGGTCTACCTAACTATAAGATAGGCAAATCAAATAATTCTAGATTTTTATTTTTGACTTATCAGTAAATACATTATTAGCTGGACTCGAAAATTTTTTGTCCGAAAATCTTTTAATTGTAGGTTTTGAAAAGTTACGATGAATTTAAATTATAGATAGATGCCATCAGTGGCGTACCAAGGATTTTTAAAAGGGAGGTGGGGCATACAACCACAATCAAATATACTTGGCGGAAAAATTTTTTCAAGTGGTAAAAAAGGTCTTACTTTGAATCTGTCTCGGTTTTCTCGATTTTTCTTCCCAAAAACATAGTAATCTCTAGTAATCTCTAAAAGAAAGGTCTTAACTTTGAATCTGTCTCTGATTTCTCGTATTAGTTATCTTCAAGGGGGCCATGGCGCAATGCTCCGCCCCTAATACGCCAGTGGGCGCAGTTGACATTGGTGATCTCCAACACGGTCTTTTGCTGTTTCCAACTAATTATGTTTTTTAACGCTTGGTTTGCCTGACTTGGTTATTGGATAATCCAGCGATAACACTTGACGTGTGTTAAAAAGCATTGTTTTTATTTACAGAAATTTAATTGAAACACTTTCATAATTACAGTAGACCAAATTACAAAGACACCAGACAACTAATGTGGTACTTTAAGTTCACAACCAAAGGGATCCCTATTGAAGAGTTGTTCGTATTCTTCATATAACCTAGCACTCTCATTAGTCAAGTTGGGGATGCAAGATGTTCTGCAACCTCGGGGATGTTGTTTATAACAGCTTTATGCACCAGATCAATTGTTATTCAATCATCGCACTATCAAAGCTGGCGAATCTTTGCTATCTGCTATTTCCAACCAAAAGCAGCAAACCTGGCAAAACCTGGTTGAGTCAACGGATATGAGAAGAAGCAGCCGGAAAGCTTGAAATCTCATTCGCAAGCTTGGACATGACCGAACAGCAAATTGATTGTTTTATTGAAACTAGATTGTTTCAATAAAACAATTAGCCTTTATTTTTATTTTGGATTTTTTGTTTGTTTTTGATTGCTACAATTATATTTATTGAAAAAAAATATATAACATACCGTAAAACGGGGTAACTTTGATCTGTTGGGGTAACGGTAGTACTATTTGACTTGTACTCAAGAAAACATAGCTGGAGAAAGACCTCAGGTTTCCTATGACCCCCTACCCCCTTTCAAAAACTAGAAAGTTACATTTCTTTTCAAAAAACTAAAAATTATACACAATGCCTTACCCCCCTAAATACGCTATATGTTATGCAAATTACGTTATCAAAACAAATAAAATATTAGCTGACCCAATAGATTTTCGAACCGGCAATAACGACAGTATATATATGTAATCTAAATGGTGAAAAAGACCCTACAAATCGGCGCAATTGAATTTATAGTAATCTTTCAGTGTTGCCAAAATAAAACAAAATTAAATAAAATAAACCTTATAAAGAACAAAAACAAAACAAGAAATGTAATAAACACAAATACAAGAAAAATCTAACAATATTTAACAAAATTTAGTGTTTAAATTATTAATAGAAGGCAAAATTTCTTATCATTTTATTCATGTGAAGACGGCTAATTTGAGCAGAAAAGGTTTATGGTTTCTTTTTGTTTTATTTTGGTATAAATGTATTAGTGTTGCTGTATATAATTGTGGTATGCTTGAAAAAAGTATACTCTCTCCCTAAATTGTATTGCCCTTCTTAATTTTACGAATAAATTTTGGGATAGAGAATATTTTTTTCAACCGTACCACAACTATATTCAGCAACATTAATCCATCCATACCACATGAAAATATCAAATAAAACAAAAAGAAATCTTAAACGTTTTCGGCTTACATTAGCCTTCTCCAGATGAATAAAATGTTAATAAAATTTATTGACCTCGGTCTTTAAATTTGATGGCTAAATTTCTTTACATTTATTTCATCAGAAGAAAGCTAATGTAAGCCGAAAACATTTATGGTTTCTTTTTCATTTTATGAAACGACGAAGTACAGTAGTTGAGGCGCATAAACGGAAAATGGGAAGTCATTTTTCAAAGAAGTTCTATTTACATCCACTTATATACAGGTACAAAAAAAAATACTCAAAATGTTCATACAATTTTTTTTGAAATAAAATTTTTAAGAAACAACTAGAAATTTCTTAAAGCATAAGAAAAAAACTCTTTACTTTTATGATCAGTCAAGGCTCAACATTGTAAAGCTAGACTACTTCGGTTTTCACAAAGACGTTTTGAACCTTCAAAATTTGAAAAATGATTGTTTGTTTTGGGAGTGTTGGGCCCGGTAGTTTGCATCTTTTTTGTTTTGTGAAAGGTTTGGTAGAGTGAAAAGGAACTCTTTGTGTACCAAGCCATCTCAGAACGTGTTTTAACCTTGTCTTTGCAAACGCAAATATAGAGCCTACGCGTCTCGATAAGAAAATTCAATTATCACTTGGTACATAGTCTAAATTTAAGTTTTCTCAAATTAAATCTGAATTGTTTTACTTTAAGCTGACAGAGATGAAAAGCATCTCAAACATACATATCATGCACATCCGCTTCGGAACCTTTAAGTTCTATTAGGGAACCTATCAAGAGATAACCGTGATCTACTTTTAAAAATAACAAGATTGTGCAAGTGATAGGTTAAAGAGTAAAAGTAGGAGGGCACAAACTTTTTGGTGTTGCCGACGGCATTATAGCATTAAATTTGACCAAAAGCTGCCAATCAGTTTCTTTTCAATGGAAAATTAGGTAAAGACAAATAAAAGTCTTTGGCTGTGACCAAAGCAAATACGTGGAGGTTTTTGCTCTCTCAATTGCAAGTGAAGGCTTTTTTTGATCACCCAGTATTTTGTTGATGAAAACCGATGTTGCTTGTTTAGATAGTATATTTCACAATTTTCATTAATTATTCTCTAAAACGAGACTGCAATAAAGTAAAAATTTTACTAGATTGTGTGCGTGACATGTTTTGTAATTACCGGTAGTTAAGTGCATCCACTTATACATGACAAATGTACATGACATATCTACGATTATGACATATGCACGACGTGGTGACATGTTCGCAAAAACTAACATTTAAGATCGCCGGTTGTAAACTGTGGGTCTAGCTAGACTGTTATTTGAATTCTTAATATTTTAGAACGTGAAAAAACCTTAAATGAAATTGCTTGTCAAGACTTTCTGAAAGACGCAATTGTTAAGAACAAATCTCAAGGAAGCAGTGGCAAGAATCAAGAACGCATGGTGCACTCACTTTCTCAAACCCTCATGATGTTAAAAGTAAACACCTTGTAGTTAGCTTAGTAAAACAAAGCTTAATAAAATAAAGCTTGTGTTAGCATCATTTTTTTAGTTGTTAGCTTTTAATTTTTTACTAACTGACAGATTTTTTGCACTATACATACAAATGGCCCAAAAATTTCATTAAGTAGTACTGCTTCGTAAAAAAATTTTGTGCTACTATAGCGTGCCGTCTACCACTAAATTATTCGTCTCCAAAGCACGCGGTAGACCTCTCACGCGGTAAACTCACCTACCGAGTGGCAGAGTGAGGTCTACCGCGTGATTTAGAGATAAATACTTTAGTGGTAGACCGCACGCTATAGTAGCACCAAAAATGTTTTGTTTCGGACATTAAAAAACTTGCAGGATGTGGTATCCCATAGCGTATGGATAACTTTAGTTTTAATTTGTGTTCTCCTTCTAAACGTTGTATTTTGCATTTGATTTACCCCATACTTTTAACTTCAATAGAAAACATTGCAAAACATCGCAAACTATTGCAAACTGAAGTGCATGTTATTCAACCGAAGAACTCGAGCAGCGAAGTGTATTGTTAAAATCTATGGCAAAGCCACGACTCTTCAACGGAAAATTGGAAGAGTCCCAACTAATATATTTTAGATCGCTATCTTTGTCGTTTGGATTTTGCGTGGTGTGTCGGCTTTGCGGTTGTTATTTTGCGTTTGCAATTTTAATCAATTATTTACAATTCCTTTTATGAAAACCTCGTATGACAAATTTAATTGACAACTACGTAATCAGGTCATTGACCTCCATCTTCCAATTAGAAGAAAAAATTTCTTAACATTTTAATTATCTGAAGAGGGCTAATGTAAGCCGAAAACGTTTATGGTTTCTTTTTGTTTTATTTTGTTATGAATGTATTAGTGTTGCTTCACATAATTGTGATAAGGGTAAATAGAATATAATAATTTATAAAAAATAGAGAACGATTCCGTCATAATTAGCGCTAGAAAATGCTAATTTAAAGGTGCTATGATACTTTTCTAGTAAGCTTAAAAATTGCTTTGTTCAAGCGATCTTGCAATTAAAACGTTAGTAATACATTGTATAAACTCTTCATTCTCCTGACTTTCAAAACAACGTCGAAAGCGTTAAACTTAGGGCGACCTTTATCGATTAACCTGACAGCTTTCGAAGATACGGAAATATTGCGGTAAGTTAATAATTTTATTTGCTTTTTTTGTTAATCAGAGATACGGCTGAAATTTAGTGCTGTTTGTTACGTTCAATGAGAAAGAGAAAGCAACATAGCGTGTCTTTCTCAAGGACACATTGCATGATATGAATACTGCCTAGAAGAAAAACCAAGACCGTGACGACAATCGTGATGGTCATAAAAACCGCACCTCTTATCAATTGACAATTTTGCTGATATGCCTAAAAGACGAGCTATTTTTGATTTTATTTTAAGTAAATTAACAACGATAAAAATAATAAGAAATTGTATTTACGCAATGTCGATACAATGAAAAAGTTGTATAGCAAAGCCACAACGAATGCAGGTAGGTAAATGCAAATTTTTTTATCTATTCGACCTTCGAATGAAAAATTAATGTTTGCGGCGGAGAATTAGTTTACTTATTATTTGAAATCTACAGTTAATTTTTGATGATCGAAATAAGCATGAAAAAATGGTAACCTACTATTTGGTTGCATTTTAGTAAATACTAAAATTATTCGGTTATTTTGTGCAACAGTTTCTAGGGTTTTCATCAGGGATGGCGAATCTTTTTCATAAACGGGGCAAAAATTAACAACTTTATCAAAATTACCATTACAAAAGTCTTCACTTTTGATCAGCATCCAAAATTTCTATTTTCTGGCAAAATTCTAGGTGAAAACTAAAAAATTAAAAAACCTCTTCACGGCCAATCCGTCCTGAATTCGCCAGAATTTTTTCGAAAATGCCAGAAATTTTGGAACATAAGATCAGTCATTGAATTTCAACTAGTGGCTCACATTGTGACCTACGGGTCAGTGGTTCTCCATCCTGGTTTAGATTAATGTTTGCTCTTTTTTCAAAACGGAAAAAGCTTTTCTAAATATTTCAAGATGATAAGTGAACATTGGCGTACGAGAAAGTTTCCGAGGGGGCCAAAGTTTCGTCACAATCGTGTGACGTCACAAATCAACTTGGGAGTGCCGAAGGCACGACCATTATAGGGTGGTCCGGGGGCATGCCATGGAAACATTTTGCAAAATTACACCTAAAAATTCGCATTTTCGTACCGGTCAAATCGGAAGCTTCTCAAAAACCAAAAAAGCGTTCGCATGTGCTTCGAAATCCAGGGCGAACCCCGAATACTCGCGAAAAACCAGCTTTGCTTTTGCTAAAGCTGCTTGGTTGTGCTTTACAGTTCATTTTTAGGGTTTGAGGGGGTCCATGGCACAGTGGCCTCCCCCTCGGTACGCTAGTGTCAGTGAAGATTAGTTTTGCCAAATATGCCAAAAGCTCATACTAATATATAACTTCGGGAAAGAGATTACTTTTTTATACTACAAAATTGCTATGGAAAGCAGCCCTATTGGATTTAGAATTTTTTAATCGATTTATTTACATTATTAAAGCTGAGAAGGGCTTAAGTTCGCCGAAATTGTTTGTTTAATTCTGCCTTGTTTTTTGTTTCAGTCGCGCTTTAACAATGTAAATACATCAATTAAAAAATGCTTAAAGGCCCGTTTCCATTACGAGCGTGGAAAAGAGTATTCTTTGTTTGTTTATTGATTTTTTTGCTTTGCTTTGCGCTCGCTTCAATTTTAAGCGCGGAAAGATCAATAAAAGAAACAAAGAATGCTCTATTCCACGCTCGTGTTGGAAACGAGCCTTAATCCAATATGGCTGCTTTCCATAGCAAGTTTATACCAATGTTTGCCTCAATTTTACAGGTGATTTACAAACGTACATTTGTCACATAAACCCGGAGTCTAGTTTACGCACGACACCGCGAATAAATTAAAATCGTTCTTTTGTCAAGACACAACAATTCCTCATATTCTACCGACTTAAATCTTATAACACCTTGCCTTTTGACAAACATAATTTTACGGTTTTATTAATTTCTGTTCAGTTTATTAACTTCAAACCAGTTTATAGCGAATAAAAAATTCCGTCTTAATTTTATTTTAAGTTTTTTCTAACTACATGCAAAATAGTTAAAGAACTTGCTGCGAATTAAACTATGTGCGAACTTTAATCTAAAATTCTTTCTTTAAAACTGATATAACTTGGCTTAAAAACTTTTCAAAAATAAATTAGCCAAAACCTCGATCGAAATCTGCCGCTAAACTTTCACGACATAAATCCCATCGATATTGTAATTTTACAAGAAAACCATTTGATACTTAAGTGCAAGCGTTGGCCTTCACTGTTCCAAGAAACATTAAAAACACAAGCCAGTCAACAATGCCGTGCGAGCACATTCTTTCAATTCATGCTCTGAGAGTAGCATTTCCTCTCAGCATTAAATATTTCTTTGTTTCTAGCAGGATAATTTCCTTGGCAAGAACGACGCTTCTTTAGCGTTTAATAGTTGATTAGTTTTGATACTGCAAACTTATAGACAACCAAACTGTTTAGAATTACGCCGAATTAGTTAGAGCGTTTTCTAAAACTTGCTTTAAATTCTAAACTTTTCATAAAACCGTATTTCTAACTAAATTTAACAAATCAACTGATCTTTTTAACAAAAACTTTTTTTTTTGTTCCTTAGAATTAAAAATCGCTTTAATCCAGTTGAAAGTCACCTTTTTTTAGTGTTTAAGCACTGCAATAATTTTCGTAAATAACTGATATTTCAAGACGAGCTAAAACGTAAAAAAAACATTGCTGTGTTTAAGTTGTTTGCATCAGCCGATGGTCGATGTGTGGTTTGCAGCTACAAAGATGAATTGAAAGTGGTTATCCCGCGGCTATCAAATCGGATATACAGCTTTGTTTGTACTTTCCTTGAAAGCGAGTGTTACGCCGCAAATGATATGTTTGGTAAACGCTTTTTTACATTCGTTTTTAAATCTGTGTCCGCCCTCCGACAATTTCCTGCTGATCTGTGGGATTTTTAGAAAAAAATTTTAATATTTCTGTTTTTATTGTAAAAAAATGCTAAAGCTAATTCGGCTGCACAAAACACAACTCTATTACCTTGGATTTCTTAAATTACTTGAAAACTTTTACTTCTCACCGTTTAGTCAGCATTATTCAATCAGTTGCCTGCGGTAAGTCAAAATCTTGCTTTTATATTAATCACCAATAGTAGATGAGTTTTTGCATTGGTTTGCCGACATATAAAAATTGTAAACTGCCGTTGTAACCTAGACAGTTTAAAAAGGTAATTTTTTAATATGCCTTTTGCACTTTTCTTTAAAAAGGTCATGCTATTAATAAATACGCTTATTTATCTTGAATATATAGCAATACTCATCTCCGACTTGTGCGTTTAGTTGAAATTTTTAGTATTTTTACTTTTTTTGCTGTTGTTTTGCCTATTTCTATTGAATGGACATAGGCCTAGCATAAAATACTCAAAAGATCTAGCGCAAGGCTCAGTAGATTGGCGGGCTGTATGACTCAATGACCGCCTCTTCACACCCTCCTTGTTGTTAATTAAAACAATTTTATTCTGTACCGACAAGTTTGCACCTGTTTACAATTTTTTCGCGACAACTTGTCAAAAACTTAATTTCGATTTTTTTTGTGATTAATCGTGTAGGTCTTTTTTTTATGAAAAACTGGACATAAACGTAAAGAACTTAAAAAAGAAATTGGATCCTTCGCAGTGACGGACGATGAACTTAAGGTGTGCGCTTAAAAAAGCTTACCGTCCGTCACTGGTCCTTCGGTTATCTATAAAAAAAATTATTGACTAAAACTACAAAAATTTTTAATCGTGTTGAGAAATTTTTAAAAATTTGCAAAGCACTTTTATTTTATTATTATCTCTATTTATCTAACACACAGAGAATGTTGAAACGTTAGTAATTACTTAGGGTGACTGTGAAGCGATTACCCCGGCTTCGCTGATGTTACAATACGCTATTGCTGCCCGGTCGAAGACTTTCTATTTGTTTTTATTTTGTAGAGATATGAGCAAAATTTAGAGCTGCTTGCCAGGAGCGCATACAGAGAAAATAGCCCTAAATGTCTTTCCTCGGAACCAGTCGCGGCTCGCGCCGAAATTTTTAGGGGGTGCTGCAAAAGCTATTAAAACCTGAAATTTAACCAAGTTGAACTTAAATTACAATACAATTCTGGTCAAAATATGTACTTAAGAGAGTCTTAATTAGTATGGAACTTCTGAAAAAGCACATGGTGCTACTTGAAGAAATTTTCAAATAGTTAGAAATTGCGGCAATAGCAAATTCAGTTTTTAATTGATATTGTACAATTTTAGCATCCTTTTATGTATAATCAATTTTTATTATCTTCTCGTGCGTTAAACCACATTTCAATAAGCTCACAAGTTGAAAGAGAATACACTCAAGTACTAACAATCACATTTAACTAAAACTGCGTTCGTCTTGGTTTTTGCTAAATGTCAAATGGGTAACTATCCAATCATCAACTGTGAACCAAAAACTTCTGTACAGTTGGCGTTATAAAAATAATTCACCAGCATGTTTGGATATTACTACAGTATTCAAAAATAGTAGCTATTCATAATGAGCTGGTACAGTTTTTTCATGTCTACTGTTTTCCTGCAACATGTTGATCTTCTCTTACATCTGATATCTGATTGTTGGCTCGATGTTATGTTCATACCTAAAATAAACAAATTGCATAGATCAGTTTAAACTAACGATATAAAGTACCGGAAGTGAGAAGCGTATATATATATATATATATATATATACACACTATATATATGTTTGTGTGTGGACGTTGATGGCTATAAAATAGTCAACGTCTACAAACTACCGCCAACGTGATTGCGAACCCTGGATCTCCCAGTGTTTCCTCACCCCTGTCTGTACGCTGGCGATTTTAACTGTCTTCATGCTGACTGGGGTTATGACGACAATAGTCCGGACGGTGAGTGCTTGGCTGGCTGGACAAGTATTAATTGTCTTGCCCTGCTATATAATGCCAAGGACGCTGTCAGTTTTTATTCCGGCCGCTGGAACACTGGCACCAATCCAGACCTAGCTTTCGCTAGCGTAGGTCCAAACAGTTGCTTACCGGATAGATATGTCCTTAAAAAGTTTCCCAGGTCACAACATCGACCTTCGCTTATTACACTACCAAGGTTTGCTATGGCAGTGCCAAGCATGCCTGTTAAGCGATGGAACTTCCGCAAGGTCAAATGGAGTCACTACATTGCTTTGACGAATAAATTCGCAAAGACTTTGTTGCCGCCTGATTCACTTGATGTGGATGCGGCTTACCAGGACTTCTGTAACACCATTAAGAAAGCAGCCAAAAAGACTATCCCACGCGGGTATCGAAATAACTATATTCCGTGTTGGGATGCAGAGGGTGAATTCCTCTATAAAACCTTTCTGTAGTCTCCTCAGGGAGACGACTCGAGTTTGGCTGCTACAGCTCTGCTTGCCAAGCTTGACAGAAAGCGGAAAGATCAATGTTCCGAAGCAGTTCGGAGCATTGACTTCTCACACTCTAGTCGAAAAGCGTGGAGTATTTTGAACAACCTTACTGGTAGGTCACGACACTCTCCTCGTCACTGTCCCGTTTCAGCCGATGCTATTGCATCTCAGCTGATTAGAAATGGGAAATACGAGGCTGTTGATCGCAAGTTATCTCGACTTGTCTTTCAAGAAGTGTCTGACCTTTGGAGGGATACAACACCAGATGCAGTAAATATCTCTGACAATTTTTCACAGAGAGAATTTGCTGCTGCCCTTCAGCACTTAAAACCAGGTAAAGCTCCGGGACCTGATTCCATCTGCCCCGAGCTTATACTCCATGCCGGAGCTGCTTTGAAGTCCTGGTTACGTGACTTCCTTTCTTCCTGTTTGCGCCGACTCAAAATTCCCAAGATCTGGAGAAGAGCGCTTGTGGTCGCGATCCCAAAACCAGCAAAGCCCGTGGGGGACCCAAAGAGTTATCGACCGATATCTCTGCTCTGTGTTCCCTACAAGATACTCGAGAGGCTTATCTACGCCCGTGTTGAACCATTAATCGATCCACTGCTCCTTAAAGAGCAGGCTGGGTTCCGACGCGGGAAGTCAACCGTAGATCAAGTTGTTCTGCTAACCCAAAACATGGAGGATTCTTTTGAGGTTAAAAAGAAGGCCGGTGCCGTATTTGTCGATCTGACAGCTGCTTATGACACTGTCTGGCACTGTGGCCTTACCTGCAAGCTGCTGAGACTACTTCTGGATAAGCACATGGTCAAAATAATCATGGAGCTTGTCCGAAATCGAAGTTTCACCCTTACCACTGGTGACAGCAAGCAAAGCAGGCTACGCCGTCTTAAAAACGGCGTTCCTCAAAGATCGGTCTTGGCTCCCCTCCTATTTAACATCTATACGTACGATCTTCCTTCCATGATTTCCAGAAAGTTTGTTTATGCTGATGATTTAGCATTGTTGCACTCTTCTGGAAACTGGAAGGACTTGGAGGGGACTTTAAGCCAAGACATGTCCACACTGTCAGCGTATCTCCAGACTTAGAGGTTGAAGCTCAGTCACACTAAGACGATCATGAGAGGCCAAACGTGAGCTAAAGGTCTACAACAACGGTAGACTTTTACCGTTCTGTCCAACCCCTACTTACCTTGGGGTAAAACTGGACAGATCGCTCACGTTTCGTCACCATTTAGTGGCATTGCGCAAAAAAACTATCATCGCGCGTCACACTGCTGAGGCGACTCGTGGGCTCGGGACGGGGTGCTGGTGCTAAAACACTACGCATAGCCACCTTATCTCTAGTCTACTCAACAGCTGAGTACTGTGCACCAGTCTGGTGTCGCAGTGCTCACACTCGCCCCATCGACAGTGTCTTGAACGACGCCTTGCGCATAATTACTGGATGCCTGCATCCCACTTCAAAGGACCACCTACCTGTACTTTCAGGCATCCAGTCAGCTGAGTTTCACCGACTGGGAGCGACACTCTCCTTGGCTTACCGTGGATCTCTGGACCCCGATCATATCTTGTATGGTCTGTTAAGTGGGTCCTCAGATACTCGCCAAGTGAGACTAAAATCCAGACGCCCGTTTGTGCCAGGTGCGCGGAATCTCTTGGACAATCTTGCCAGACTTGGCATCCGCGCTTCTGAATGGACAAATCACAAATGGAAAACGGAGTACTGTGAAAATGCTTCCAGGCTCCGTGCTTTTGTACCCGGGACCAGTGCCAAACCTGTTGGGATGGGCTTACCCCGAGCAGCTTGGGTTAAGCTCAACCGCCTGCGGACTGGTGTTGGGGGATTCCATTTGTCCATGCACAAATGGGGTCTCGCTTTTTCACCGAATTGCGAGTGTGGCGCCTCTGAGCAAACCGCAGACCATGTTCTAACACCGTGTCCTATACATCGGGCACCACATGGAGCACGAGGTCTGACGGTTTTGGATGACGAAACTCGATGCTGGCTTAATGACATCACTGCCAGCATCTGATCCAGGCAGTGCAGCAGTCTGGGATAGTAAAAGGATAAACCCTCGGCCCCAGTTCTGTTTGTGTCTGGCCTAGAGTGGATACCCTTCAAACGACGACGACGACCATGAAGTTTAACGAATGCTAAGCTATGTCTTTTTTTTCATCGATGAAACCACCCTTCCGAGGCCGTAAATTCGGTGTACCCTGGTGGTTTTGAAACTTCTTCCGCCTTTTGCATTAAGATTGGTCCATTTATAGGAGCATTACGAGACTGTACAAATTTAAACCATTTCCACAGCCCTGTACAAATTTAAACCATTT
The DNA here is from genome assembly GCA_963680785.1 of Diplosoma virens. Taxonomy (NCBI): domain Eukaryota; kingdom Metazoa; phylum Chordata; class Ascidiacea; order Aplousobranchia; family Didemnidae; genus Diplosoma; species Diplosoma virens. Next base: position 10,442,123 of record OY796896.1, read on the forward strand.
CCACAGCCCTTCTTCAACCTCCTGGTTCTTACCACGACGATGTCTTTTCCTTTCTCTTGGTCCAAATAAAGATGCTTGATTTTGAAGAACTGCTTCATCACGCAGAAGGTTTCGCATGCAGCCACGAGATGTTTAGCAGCAGCACGCTGACTGCATTTCGGCAGTGCTCGGTAATTTTTTAAAATGTCAAGCTTTTGAGACAAGGTTACCCAGTTGGACGGGCAACTGTGCGGGCCCTGTGAGGGCAGCCGTGTAGGACCCATACCGATTTGGCCGCGGACCCTTCAGTGGCCCCACATGGGTTTAACCGCACGGGTTTCGTGGCGGCCTAATGCCAATTTCCTGCACGACGTTTTTCGGCGGTTTAATGTCGATTTTCTTCGCGGTTTTCATGGTGGCTTAACACTGGATTTATGTACGATTTTCACGGTGGTTTATTGCCGATTTCTTGCACCGTTTTCATGATGGTTTTATACCGACTTTTATGATGGTTTAATGCCTATTTCCTGTACGGGATTCGCGGTGGTTTAGTTCCAACTTCCTGCACGGTTTTCATGGTGGTTTAGTGCCGATTTTCTGCACGGTTTTTATGGTCGTTTATTGCCAATTTCCTACACGATTTTCATGATGGTTTAATGCCAATTTTCTATAGGGTTTTCATGGTGACTCAATGCCGATTTCCTACACGGCTTTCATGGTGGTCTAATGCCAATTTTCTACACCGTTTTTATGATGGTTTTATGCTGACTTCTTGCACGATTTTTATGGTGGCTTAATGCTGAATTCCTGCATGATTTTCATAATGGTTTAATGCAATTTCCTGTAAGAGTTTCACGGTGGTTTAATGCAACTTTCTGCGCAAGTTTTATGGTGACTTTAAATAATCTTGCTTGGAAAATTACAACATTTTACACAATGTTAAAGACAGGATTAAAAAACCACCAAACCAATTTATACCTACATGCTTTGCTTAGTCGATTACCTATTCTTTATCAAAACTAGTTCATTTTAATAATCAATTTTTCACAAATCAAAAATTACTTTTTTATTTTTGAATTTGAACATGCAAAAATTAAGACTACAAAATATCAACAGTCAGCTCTTTTCATTCTTCTGCCGTCGCGGTCACGGTTGCCACGAAGCCACTTTGCAACGCACTTTTCAATTTTGTTTCTTCTTCCAGATTTGGAAAGAAGATGCTTCTTAACTGCTTCTTAAAAAAATAATAATATAAATTAAAATTTAATTGTTTTAAATTTTTTAATATTGGAATTTTATAAATTTTTTGTAGTATCTAGTGCTGCTTCGAAGGTTAAATTTACAAAATAATAACATTCTACTAAATTTTTATTTGAAATTCTTGAAAAAAATACAAATTAACTTTGTCATGATTTAAATTCTTCGACAAAACGCTTGATTGGTTGAAAGACTCAATCAGTTAGTTGACCGGCGTTTCTCAACCTGGGGTCGTGACTTGGAAAAATTACCTAGTTTGTTTTGCGAGGTCACAATGATACTTTACACAATTTTTTTAAATCTTATTTTACAGCAGGCTTGCTTTACTTTTTACACATAGTGGGTCCTTTAGTAAGTTTATCGCAGGCCGCGAGTACATGTAAAATTAAGTTTAAGATGAAAAAAAGTCTTTGTTAGTTGGCGAAGCAGAATTAGGCTATAATGATTTTTTTTTTAGTCTTCGCTTTAATTTTACTTGTTCTTTTTCAATTAAACCCTCTTTAATACCCAAGTTAAAGTCACAAACTTTGTTAAAGCGCGCTTGCTCTATTGTTTCGAAGTAATAGACGACTTCATTTTAAAAAGAAAACGCACTAAATCTTTTATTTTTTTAAATGCATTTTTAGGAGCTTCTGTTTAATGCAATAAATTTATCAATTTTTGAAAACAACAGCGGAAGTAAAAAAAACAACTTTACCTTTCTTATTGAAATTTAATCAAAAAAATTTATCTCCGCCTATTTTTTTGTGCCTTCTTTTAATGGCTTTGTAAGACTGTTCTTTCGGTATTTGGTTTTCTTATTTCTGTTTTTATTTTTGAGTGGTGAAACAAACGGCAAAACGTAATATATTTGTGATAAAATAATTTTTAGGTCTGAGTTTAATTAACTGCTCTGAGTTAATTGTCATTGAGCACTTTTCTGAAGCTCGCCGAGCAGAAAAATGTGTAAATGATATTTATATGTTTAGTAAACGTGAATCACAAAGTCATAAAGATTGTTTGTAATGTACAGTATTAGCTAACTGTGACGTGTAGTTTGTGACGCCATGGATTTCGTGCGCTCGAAAAAATTCAAACTGGATGCCTTTGCATTACTGTACATTATCCCATTTTTCCATGAAAATCAAAGAAGCACGCGATGTTAATCGACCATCGCTTAAGCTACTTGAATGTCTTTTTTTTATTTTTAATATTGGAATATTCAAAATGAAGTCTTTTAAGAAATTCTAATAAATTGGTATTCGACTGGGAGCATGCCTAAACGTGGTCTAATCTGTAATATAGCTAAGTCTGTTTTAAAAAACCAATACATACCGGCATGTAAAATTATTGGCGCATTATGTACCACTGTTCTAAAAAATCAAAATTGAATTTAATTAACCTATAAAGTTTTAAAAATACATAAAAACACCTGCTTTTCCAATAACGCGTATTTGAAATGTTTTTCAATTTTGATGTGGAGTCCACATTTCTTCAACAGCTTTGTTTCGCTTGGAAATGTTTTAAGATTTTTCCGGCCAGTAGCATTTCTTTTCTTTTTGTCATAATCCTTTATGACCCAATTTATTTTATCGTTGCAACCGAATTAGGCGCTTTCTTTTTGTCATCTAAATTAAATAACACGTGACAGGTGATTGAGCGAAATATTATCCAAATCTTTGACCATACAGCATTAAATAGGATCTTTACTGTAGACTTTCACTCAGAAATTAAATGAATCTTTTTGGATATAGTAATTAAACCCATTTATTTCTAATGTCGTTCACCAACGTCAATGGGTCATATAGGGATAAAACCAGTTTGTCGGCATAACCGCAGCTGAAATACTTTTTACAAATTCTACAATTACATACATCTTTCAATGCCCCTTTAAAAATTTAAGAATCAAGAAAACAAAGAGAATTGTATACACATTAGTTTAGGAATAGTCATTTGAAAGAACACAATACGGTTCATGGGCTTATATCGACTTTACTTTTAAAGAAGCATTTATCCAAAACATTTTACTATTATTGTTACGTACAATTTTTTCAATAAAAATCTAAAAATGGTGATTCAAGATTAAAAACTGGTCTTATTTGTTCCTCATGCGTTATTTGGCCAAACGTTTGACAATGCACTCAAATGAATAGTGTTCTTTTGGTAGCTATTTGTAAACAATGTTTTTTTAGTTTATGACCCCCCTCGACCATTAAACATATTCGTTTTGCTACATTTAGCATGCATTCAATGAAAAAATTTTATTAGACATCTAGAATACCTCCGATTTTATGCTTTTAAACTTAAAAGTAGTAAATACATGTATGCTAATAATAAATTGATTAAACTTTAAAATTTTTTATTTAAAACAAAACTAGCTGCGTAAAGTAAATCATAAACTATGAAAAACCTCCGTTTATAAATTTTTATCATTTAAAATATGTTTTTCATTTACAACAAAAAAAAAATAGCTGCTTTTCCTATGAAAAACAAAAGTTTCTGTAAAGATCAAAACTGTCACAATCAACAAACAACTCGCATAATACCTAATGGTTCTATTTTGCAGTTGTCACAATTTTTTAAAGACAACAGCTGTACGAGCTAGGGTATAAATATTGATCTATAATTCAATTCAATTCAATTCAATTCAATTCAATTTTATTTGCAATCAAGGTATTACGTTTTAAAGTTCTTATTGAAAAAGTGATTGCGAAATAGGATACGACGTTTTCGTCCATTTGTCGGCTCTTGTAAAGTACCTTTCCGTTTCAATTGTGCCATACTTGAATTTCTATTGTGCAAAAAGACAATTGACGACATAATCCAATTGCTTGCTGTTGTATTAACTCAACTAAGCTCTCATTTTAGGACATCTCGTATCAACCGATTGTTTTTTTTTTTTTTTTTTGTTTTAAAGTGCAAATATTTATCTCAATGGGCCAAACCGTACAATAGTAATAATGTCGCAGGTATTTTTTTTACAATTTTGTTATTTGTAATTGAAAGCAATCTGGAATAATCAAAAAACAATTAGAAAAGACTTTGTGCCTATTCAATGCCAAACAAGTTTAGCTCACTTTCATAAAAATGTACTAAATACTTAACAACCAAGCAATAGCCTCAAATAATTTTTACTGTAAATGTAATTGTTATGAACATAAAAATTCCCATGTTTCACATAATTCTGGTAAAGAAAAAATTGTAAGTAGTAATCTGAAAAATATTTTAATGCTGAAAAATTAAATTCAATCTTTGCTGATGACAGTAATTCTGAAAATAAAGAACATGATAACTTAATTGACCCAAATAGTCATCACTTTCAAGAGCAATACTTGGAAAATCAATCTACAAAATCATTGATCTTTAATAAAAAAAATTTGTAATAGTTTTCTTATTATTGGTGTTAATATTAGGTCACTATCCAATCCTTTAAATTTTAGTAAATTAGAAAGCTTTGTTTATAATCTAAACCCCAAACCAGACATTATTGCTGTGACTAAAACATGGATTCAGAATAATTCACCTGGCCCATACTATAATCTTGAAAATTATAATTTTATCTCTAACAGCAGAAAAATTACCAAGGGTGGTGGAGTTGGTTTATATATTAAAAATTGCTATAAATTTAACCTAATTGATGAATTGACAATAATGAATGAAAAAAATTTTGAATCAATTTTTATAAGAATTCAATTACATAATGAAAATTTATTCTGTGTTAACATTTATAGATCTCCTGCTAATGACAATCATTCAAATGAAAACTTTTTGAATAATCTTTACAATTGTATCCAAAATAGTAATGAATCACTAAGCAAATGTTTTATCACTTGAGACTTTAATTATGATTTATCAAATCAAGATAATGAACATGTATGCAATTTTATTGAAATGATGCTTGAAGGTCATTACTTCCCAGTTATTACCAAACTGACTTGCATCACAGATACAAGTGCAACAGTATTAGACCACATCTGGACAAATTTACACCATCAGCAAATAAAATCAGGAGTCATTTTAAATCCATTTTCTGATCATCTACCAGTATATATGTGTTTTAATCTTAATAAACAGAATTTGTATAGACCTCAACAAAAAAGATCTTTTACCCCCCAAAATATAACCAAGATTAATGAAATGTTAGAAAATATTGATATTAATGCAATACTAAATGAAACTAATACTAATTTAGCATTTAAATTATTAATGGATAGTTATAAATCTACTTTTAACTACTGCTTCCCTTTCATCAAGCAAAATATTGAAAACAAAAATAAGCAGCCATGGTTTGATAATGATCTTTATTTACTAATGCTTAAAAAAAACAAGTGTTTTAAAAAGTTCCTGAAAAATAGGAGTGTTTTAAACAAAGCAAACTTCAATAAAGAAAGAAATACATACAATCGTAAGTGACAATTTCACCAAATGTACAAGAAGCCAGTCCAAATTCTATCCCTCATTTTGTAGATTAAATATAACTAAACAATCTTTAAAATACAGAGATCCTCTTGCTTGGAATAAAGTCCCATCAAGCATTAAACAGATAAAATCATATAGTAAATTTCATATAGAATTTCAAAAGCACCTTAGCAACGTAATTTTTAATGATAATAGACTTCACAAATTTTAAAACATCTGCTGCTGGTTTTGTACTCCACCTAATTGGACAAAGAAATTAAGGATGATAAACACCCAATGCGACTTGAAAGGCAACATCCAGATTATTACGGCCTGTCCAGTTGGATGAAAAGTTCAAGTGTGGTCAAGTGGTTAAAGTGCCGTGCTTATAATCAACATGGTTTCAATTCAAAATCCATTTGCGCCATTCTGTTTGCGTCTTTGGGAAAAACACTTTATGGCACTTTCCCCTGCTTGGTGGTCATAGCAAGCAGTTCTAAATTTCAGTCTTATCTCTATTAAATTACAAGCGGACAGCAATATCTTGGCATCTTTGGAAGCAGGTCGGGGTTATTGCTTACCCTACGTATTAGCACCTCTGTTGTTATCCTGCAAGTGAGGAGGATAAATATAAAGATAAAATAAATAAATTCTTGACTCCCGGAGCTTGCTTTTAAAATTATTACAATTTTTGGGTTGCATTTGGTTTGAAACTGTTCCTAGAGAAGATTATAAAGTGTAGTTATTTACATTTATAAAAAGTTATGTGAAGATCAAAAATGGGGTTCGGATTAGTAAGTGAGAATTTTTTTTTAGTTTTTATTTGATATTTGAGTGCATTCAAATTATCAAAAAATCAAATTTATAGCTCATAGTGGTACAGAAATTATATTATTTTTATTATAGAGTTCTTGTACTACTCTGTAGTAAAGCAATGATGACTTTTCAAAAGGAGGACCTGGTGCAAGAAAAAAAGGGGCCACTTTTTAGTGCGTAAATTTTTTTTGTTTCAAAAATATAGTGATCTCTAAAAAAAAGTCAACACTTTCAATCAAATCTCTACTTTCATCCTAAAAGTTAAGGTGCAGACAGGAGGGGCCACTGTCATGGTGCTACTATAAAGAAATAAAGCAATATTTTGGTTAGGGGAGCCACATTTGTATGTTTTTTAGGGGAGTCTGGCAGATGAGCTCGCTCCGTTTGTACTGTATTAAAGGCATTACTAAATAAAAAAATTTTCAAAAAAACTGCAGTTGGCATCATTTAGTGTTTGTTTTATTATAACAACATTTCCATAAAAGAGTAGTAATGCATTAAAAAAGAAATGTTTTACTCTACGATAAGTAAATTTCTAAGCTCTCAGCAAATTTATTTTTATTAAAAGTCAGAAAATGTAAGGTTTAAAAAAACAATTTGGCGATACCCAAAATCGTTAGCTTGGATTGTTTTAAAGCTACCACAAAACCCTGCTTAAAAGTTCAAAATTGTTAGATTGTATAAAACTGAGTGACGAGGCTCGATTTGGACCAACCAGGTATATTGCATTATATCAGCACACCCCATAGATCGGACGCAAAAATGCAAGATCTGATAATTTACTATGATTTATTAAATTGATTGGGGCTTAATGATAACTATTATTCCAACAAAACATTTTTTACTTGGGTTTTTCTTTGTCAAACATGACTTAATAGAAAGCAAAGCTAAAAGCTGTAAAATTTTAAGTTTAGAAAATTTGAGCAATTTCAAGCAAAAAGTAGTTTTAAACCAAATCTAAAAATATAGAATGATAAAACTTTAACAAACGTTTACTATTAGGTAAGCTTCAACACTTTGCTTGTGACAGTACGTTATAAACGACCTTAATTTGAGAAATGGTGTCATCGTGAGGACGTTAATTTTATGTAAGTACACATTGTTCAAACCACATATTCACCAATCACTGTTTGGCACGCAATAAAACAAGATGTTGTAAGACAGTGCTGGATTTAAATCCAAACAACTTTTCAACTGTTAATAGAAAAACTCTTGCACAAACAATTGAAATTGCAAAGGTGAACATTGGCAGATGCTGTAGCATCATTACTTTTGTTTTCATGCAATGTAGGTGCCGTGGCAGAGTTGCTACATTTTATACATGTAAATGTAAATGAAGTTGTCGCTGCTTGTTATTTTTTTCCAATTAAGCCTAAAATTAAACTGTTTTGTAATTTTCTGTTGAAACAATAGGTTATAATTGTCCAACCAAAAAGCAATTAATTTTTACTTATAAATTTTAAGATTCAAAAGAACCAGTACCATCAAAAAGTACTTGAACCAAATAACAATAGCAAAATATAACTTTTGCTTAATCCACATTAACACAATTCGCACACTGCATAATCTTTTACAGATTTTTCAATCCTATTTTTTGTTTTAATAAATTTAGTGCTGCTCTCTAATGGCTTCTTACTGAGACAGAATGAAACAGTTTTGAACTGTTTATAGCTTTTAAGTACCACTATAAAACCAACTTTAGTAAAAGTAACTCTTGCAAAGCACTTTGTCTTTTTGTTAATTTAGTTCACTGATTTTAATGTTTGCAAGCATTCCAAACCCTTGCCATATTTTTTAAGTTTTTAATAACAAACCCTATTCTTTAAAATATCAAAAAACATATTTAATAAATTGCTTGTACAAGATTTGTACAAGATTTGTACAGGTGTCCTACTTAAATTGTTTGCTTGAAATCTGCATAATGCCTGCATAGAAAACTGCACAGGACCCATGCAGTTTCTGCATATAATTTCTACATGCAAACTTCAAATGTTTTAAAACTTTGTGTGATAAACTGTGAAGGAGCTGCATAGGACCACCAAATCTTTGTTACTTGCTTTGCATTCTTGAAAATATCAAAAAATATGTTTAATAAACTGCATGGGACCCGCACAGGACCTGTACAGATTTCTTACTTAAATTGTTTGCTTAAAATTTGCGTAATGCCTGCATAGCAAACTGCACAGTACCCGTGCAGTTTCTGCACATGATTTCTACATGCAAACTTCAAATAATGTTTTAAAACTTTATCTGAGAAACTGTGAAGAACCTGCACAGGGCCAACAAGTCTTTGTTATATTGCTTTGTATTCTTGAAAATATCAAGAAATATGTTTAATAAACTGCATGGGACATGCACAGGACCTGTACAGTTATCCTACTTGAATTGCCCACCTGAGACCTGTATAACTCCTGCATAGAAAACTGTAAAGGACTCGCACAGGTCCTGCACATGATTTCTACATGCAAACTTCAAATAATGTTTAAAAATGTTATGTGATAAACTGTATAGGACTTGCACAGTTCAAGCATGGGCTTTGCACATGCATTGCATTTCAAAAACCTTATTCAGACAATACGACAAACTGAATGGGACCTGCACAGAACCTGTACTGGTTTTCAGCTTTAGTTGCCCACTCAAAACCTGCATAACACCTGAATAGCAAACTACACAGAACCTGCATAGATCCTGCACATAATCACTACATCAAAATTTGCCTGAATATTTTGGCACTTGCTATTTACCAAACTGTACCAAAACCGCACGATTCCTGCACACGTCTGCTATTGACGATAACCCACTTGAAAACTGCACTTTACCCTTGTGAAAACTGAACGGGACCTGTACCGGGCCTTTACGGTTTTGGCTTGCCTGCATAAGCCTGCATTGCCCACATTTTACCCTGAAGGGCCCTGCACATCTTTTCGCCATATTGTTAAGTAAAATTGAATGTCTAAATAAATATCTAGTTACAAATTAAAAACATTTGTGATGAAATTTGTGTCAAAACAGATTTATTAAATTTAGCATCTGATTAGACATAAAGGGTTTGAACAAAACAGATGAATTTTGGACAGTAACCAAAATGTGTGATGTCTATCCACACAAAGAAAAAAATCAAGAATTACGTAATGAAATTTGTTAGTTATGAAGCTTTTTAAACAAATTTAAAACAATTGTGTAGAAAATTTGGGCTTATTAAACAAGTTTTTAGGTGTACAAAGTGATTTTTGTTAATACACCGTCAAATGAAAGAATTCCGGACCAGATGAATTTGGATTTAATATGCAGGTGGGCTCATTAACCATGGGCTTAATAAGTGGCGTCTACTGTAGTATGATTTTTGTTCTATCACAAAGATATTAAAATTGCAATATAAATTTAAATAGATATAGCAATTGACAAGCTTGACTTGTGCTTCCAGAAAGTTCCAAAAAAAACTTATTCAAGCTTAGCAAAATATTTCACTTTTCAATAAATTTAAATTGAATTTTCAGACATAGAATAAGTTTTAATATGACTTACATCTGGATATTCTGTAGCCTTATCCAACTTGAAATCCTGGTAGAAACATTATAATGTTTGCTTTATTTTCTATTAAACGATTTTCTGGCAAACAGTTTAATTTATTTTTGAAAATATAGGTTATTGCCAACCTAGGAAGCAATTGGTTGCATCAAATTTTACAAATAACATTGATCTAGAATCTAAAAAATAATTCAAAGGTAAATTTTTAAGTACCTTATATGGCTCTTCAAGATAACACTTTTATACCATATCCATAACTCACAATAAAACAAATATGAAACGCCCTTTATGTTGCAACTTTGCTGTATCTTAAATTAAGCTCAATCTTTCATCATTGATTACTTGGTACGGTAACTTCAATACTCTTTGACAGTTAATTTAAACTTAAATCAAAGGCTGACAGTTAATTTAAGTTTAAATTAACCGTCAGCATTTGATTGACTTACAACTAATATTTTTGTACACTAAATGGAAACAGAATAAGCTACTACAAACAAATGCTCTCCATGATCAATATACCAGTGTTCATTGACAATGCTATTTACTAAAGTGATAGCTAACACAAAATATTTACTAAAGGTTTGCATTATAAACTTGACACAAATACTTAATTAAACAAAACTAGTTTGGTCTTATTTGTAAAATACTTCTATTCTACAACATTGAGCAGTTACTGATAAATTTTTCATTGAAATCCTTAATTACCGATTTGTACATAACTAATCTCTAAACCACAAGAACACTTAAGCTTTACCTTTTGCTTTTGGATGATGATAAAAATTTATGCTGATATAAGGTTATATAATTTTGAAATCAACTGTAAAATACGAGACAGCTTTTTATGAAATACAAAGCTGCAAAGGTATAATTAAAGTTTACGTACGTAAATTATTTAAGCTGAAAAACGATGGAAAAAAGAATATGAAACTAACCCAAATCCCCTTTGATTACTGTCGCTTTTTAAAAATATTCGTTCCTCTTGTTTTCTTTTTCATCTTGGTGTTTAAAGGAGGATCCTGGGTTAGTTTCACCCAAAAAAATTACTTACGACAATACGGTTGACAATTACATAGACAAACGGTTGTCAATGGAAAATACTTTTTATTTATCCCGTTTAAATTTGCTGTACATATAGATAATAAACATAGATATTCTTTTTTTCCATCGTTTTTCAGCTTAAACAATTTACGTACGTAAACTTTAATTATACCGCTGCAAATTTGTTAATACACTGTACAATTAGTGTGAACATTATAAATCAAAAAATATGTACAACTGGAAACATTTTTAATTAAAGTATTCGCTTAAAGATTAAAACTTCTTAAGAAATCTAAGTAATTCCAATCCAAAACATGAATCTTGTCATTTGTAATCAGGGCTGGGAAGTAGTGGTGATTCCTACTCCTATTCCGGAGTAAAATGTTTTTTCTTAATCCTACTCCTATTCCGGAGTAAGTTTTTAAGTTTCACAACTTAGAATCTGTTGTATCTTTGCACGAATACACAGGTTTATAAAAAAACAATAGTAAATATTCACAAAAATCACTTAGCCAATAAACAACCGTATCGAAAATAGAATGCTTTTGTTCGTTTGCTGTAGTAGCTTGATAGCTTTGAACTGACTGAAGAACCGAAGTAAAGGCGCATATTTAACTGTTAACACGTCATCGATTGCACAATATCACAACACCTCCCCAAATAAACTACGACAAAAAAATATATATACATTTTAGCAACAATATTTTTTTGGAGGTCTCTTTGTTCTCGCTGATCGTCGTAGATTGTGTCGCCCGTACTCGTCTCCGGTTGGTAGTCTCGGATTGTTGCGTTGGTTCATCGAAGAAGAACTAGATGCGTGGTCAGTCCCGGATGGAAGTGTTTCTGTAGACAAAACGCTCGTTGGGATTTCACAGGGATCATCATCTTGATCCGAACCGTATCGAGGTCGAAGTTGATCAAGATGTCTTCTCCAAGTTGGTCCTCGAGGAATGACTCGTACATTGACGCTTCGTGTACCATGGACTTTCGTAACCATCGCAGGCACCCATCGTGGGTCACGATCTCTTCTAGGGCCGAAGTACAGTGCGTAACAAGGGTCCCCTAATGTATAATGATGTTCGACTTTCGAAACCACTTCCGAGTCTTCAGTATTTGAATGCTTGCTCGCTTGTCTTGACTGTCTTCCCTGCAGGAGATGCGGAATGGATGGAACCAAAGTGTCAATAATTTTGGTGCGAATTCTTCTTCCATTCAACAATTCGCTTGGTGACAGTCCCGATGCAAAAGGAATTCTTCTATATTGCATTAGAAATTCTTGCAAAGCTTCCTTTGGAGGTAACGAGGATTTTCTCAATGCCTGTTTGAACGATTGTATCAAACGCTCGGCAGCACCGTTTGTTGCTGGATGATAAGGTGCTCCGGTGAGATGTACAATGCCTCGTTGTTTGCACCAAGCTTGGAACTCTTGAGACATGAATGTTGTGGCATTATCGGTCACCAACGTGTGGGGATATCCGAAATGAGCAAATTCTTGTTCAAGTATAGCAGTAGTACTTTTCGAAGACGTTGAGGTTGTTGGATGAATGCAAGGATATTTTGAATAAGCGTCTACAAGGACTAACCAGTTTCTTCCCAGAAAGTTGATCGCATGGTCCAAGTGGAGTCTTGACCATGGTTTTTCTGGCATCATCCACGGATGGATTGAAGGTTTATCCGGCTTATTTTGAAATTGGCCACAGGAAGTGCATTTGCGACATAAATCCTCAATGTCAAAGTCAATTCTTGGCCAATAGACAGTTGACCTGGCAAGTTGTTTCATCCGTTGCATGCCGAAATGTCCAAGGTGTAATAATTTAAGAATATGATTACGTAGGGTTGAAGGAATTATTACCCGTAAGCCGTAAAAAACGCAACCATTCTCTGTTGACAACGAATTTTCCAACTTTTTGAAGTCTTTAAGCTCTTCCGAAAATGCATGCGGCCATCCTTCCTTCATAAATCGCATTAGTTGGGAAAGAATTGGATCCTTGGCAGTCTCTCTGACCACAAGCAATGGATTGTCAGGATTGATTTGACGACTGATTGTTCGAACTAAACAAACGCTATCGACATCATCTTCCATCTCCTCCCCATCAAAACTTGTGTCAGCTAAGTGATCAGTTAAGTTGGTGAGTTTCAACTTCATCATCGCCAGACGACCTAGTAAATTTAGATTGGGCACCTTAGTGACAATTACAGGAAAGGTCACGTCAGGTGATTTTCCATCAATACTTGCAGTTGATTGGAATTGTCCCACGACGGGTAGCGGGCTACCTTCAGCAACTTGATATTGAACTGATACAGGTTGTAGAATGGGTTTACCCAGCGTTTGCCACGTCGCTTCACAGCAAAATGTGTCACTGGCTCCGCTATCAATTTCAAACTTAATTCTGTGGTCATTAAGTCTAATAGTTTGATAGATGGGTGAAATAGAACATTGGACTTTGTGCACCAATTTCATCTGTTGTTTCACAAGCTTGCTGTTATCTCTGAGTCGAGACATGCATACAGATTGCAGATGACCTGTTTTCTTGCAGAAGCTGCAAATAGCATTAATGTGGGGACAAGCTTTGCTAAAATGTCCAGAATTTCCACACCTGAAGCAGGCGGTTTTCTTTTCTTGCGTTTTGGAAGTTTTGGACTTTGCGTGATAAACTTTCTGCACCGACGTAGAAGGTTGACCGTGTACGGTTTCCTTTGCTACCTTGGCTGCTTCTTCCACTTCTTGAGCCACTCTGATGGCGTTGCTAAACTTCAGTTCATCGTCCTTGAGCTTGAAGAGTGTCTTCAAAACTGCTTCGTTGTCGACTGAACAGATGAATTTAGTTCGCAAGGCTTCATCTAAAGGATCTTTAATGGATTGAAAATCACACATAGCTGCATCTTGTCGTATTCTGCTTGCCAGTTCAGGAATAGTTTCGCCAGGTTTGCGTTTCATGTCAGACCAGAACTTGAAACGTTCTCTTGACAACAAATCGTTTTGGGTCAAACTGCTCTGCCATAAACGTCTGAATATCATTCATGGTTAGCTCATGTATGCTTTTGACAGGTTGTTGCTGAGCCGCTAAGTTGCTAAGCATTTTGTAAACAGAGTTAGATTGGTTGGTAAGAAAAATTTGTGCTTGCTTGTTGTCGGGAATAGAGTTAGCAGTGACGAATGTTCGGAACCTTGCCAAATAATCAGTCCATAACTCAGATGTGGAATCGAATGGTTGAAAACTTGCCATCGGTGTTGGAACATTTTCTCGCCGGTTGTTCAAGCTGCTTTGTAAAATTTTTATCTGCTCTTGAAGCATTGTCATTTGCTCTTGGTGTTGCTTGTTCTGCTCTTGGTGTTGCTTATTTAACAACAAAATCAGTTCAGAAATTTCACTCATATCGACAATTCAAGCTTTAATGCAAAATCAACAAATTTTCTTTTTTCTTTCTTGACGCAGTTGAGTTCCTTGAATCCTCGTCGCCACTTTTGCCTGTTGTATCTTTGCACGAATACACAGGTTTATAAAAAAACAATAGTAAATATTCACAAAAATCACTTAGCCAATAAACAACCGTATCGAAAATAGAATGCTTTTGTTCGTTTGCTGTAGTAGCTTGATAGCTTTGAACTGACTGAAGAACCGAAGTAAAGGCGCATATTTAACTGTTAACAATTATGCTTGGAGATGCGCGTGTCCAATAATTGTTCGAGCAGAAGGCGCTGATTACGATTAGAAGCGTTTAAGAAAACACTACGTCATCGATTGCACAGAATCAGTCCCAGATTTTTCAATTTTTGTAACAAAATCATAGAGTTCTCTAAAAAAAAAAAGGTCTTCACTTGAAACCAGTCTCAAGTTTTTCCATTTTCGTGAAAAAATCATGGAGTTCTCTAAACTTGGAATCAGTCTCAGTTTTTCAATTACAATGTTCTAAAATTCCAGACAGTATGGCAAACCAGCAATGCAATAGAGAAGTAAGAAGTAACAAATATTTTTTGTTACTCCTACTCCTATTCCTTGGAAAAACTCTAACTCCTCTTACTCCTTACTTCTACTTCCCAGCTCTGTTTGTAAAAATTAAAAAATCACTCAAGCCAGTGACAAATGTTTAGATAAGTCGACAGCGTGGTCGAGTGGTTGAAGTACCGGGCTGATAATCAACATGGTCTCGGTTCAAAACCCACTTGCGCCATTCTGCTATGTACTTGGGAAAGACACTTTACGGCACTTTCCCCTGCTTCGTGGTCTTGGCAAGCAGTTCTAAATTACAATAATATCTCCAATAAATTACTAGCGGACAGCAATATCTTGGCATTTCCGGAAGCAGGTCAGGGTAATTGCTTACCCTACCTATAGCGCCTCAATCGCTTTCCTGCGAGTCAGGAGGATAAATATGGAGATAAAAATAAAAATAAATGAAAAAGGGACATGAAGATAAGATCCATATTATACCTGTTATAAACACACCTACAATTATATTTAAAATTTATAAAATTTAAAAAAAGAAATTGAAGTTTTAAAGAGAGCTCGATAAAAATCCAGAGTATATAAATAAATTTTATGTTTATTGAAGCAAATACGTACCTACAGCTTGATCTTCTTGTTTAAATAATTATCAGAAGATCTCATTTTATATTTTATCAATACACATCTCCACAATCTGTTTCATCCTGTTTAAAAAATTACACTGGTCAACACAAAATTTCTTTCTGGGATGAAAGTAGCCGCCCTTTTCTAATTTTGGGGCGCTGAATCCAAAAATGAGCCATAAAATTGTCGGTTAGCTCTAGTTTTCAAGATATAGGCACCAGTAACATATGCTAAAGGGACAGGTGAACCCCTAGAAATCTAAGTCGAATACCTGTTCATCTCGTTCATTCACAAATTTATCTCTTTTATATAACAGGGCTCGAAGACCTTTTTAAAACAACCACCAAGTTACTACCAAGTTACCTTTTTAATAACCTAAGGCTTTTGGTGACTGTTACATTTGACCCCCCTTCACAGATCATTTGATGTCCTTTTCAAACATACCGCAGGCGCCCATGTTTCAAGATATTTCAGAGAAGATAGGTTACATGTTTTATTGTGATAATAGCTAGGGTTATAAAAGATGGAAATACATAGTGCATTCCTCCTATGCTGATAAGAAGTTTTTCAGCAACAGAGATGAAATAAAGTTATCAGTTAGGGAGGGCATATCCCAAGATAATACAAGTGCTGTGAAAACATTTCGCTAATTTATATCAGCTACAGAGCTGAAATAGGAGTGTAGCTTAGTTAATGTGCATGATGAACAGTAAAATACAACAGGTAACACTAGCCAGCAAAATTTCACCCAACTTTGACTATGCAGAAGAGGCTTCTAACAGGTGCAAATATACTGCAAAGTACACTACCTGTGTAACATAGTTATAAACGAAAATTTGCACTGTGTTCTTTTTTGTTTAGAATTAAGCTCTTTTAACTACAAGTACGACAACCTGTTAAAATAGCTTTCAGTCAGTATATTTTGAAATGCCTCGTGTTTGTGTAAATTCTGCAGATAACTTCTGTTATATCTGTGGGGAGTTCACCGTGTCGCAAAAGCATGTCTTAACCATTAGAACAAGAAAGGCTTATAATCAGTACTTTGATTGTAAAGTCGGAGATCAGGAAAAGCCTTGGGCTCCTCACATATGCTGCAACTCCTGTGTGACCGCCCTTAATGAGTGGTTGAAGAAGAAAAGAAAGGCAATGCCATTTGCAGTGCCAATGATTTGGAGAGAACCAACGGATCACGTAAACGATTGTTACTTCTGTCTCACGCCTTCCATAAAAAAAGAATTCAACAAGAAGAAGAAGTCTGTAATAGAGTATCCTAACATACCATCTGCAATTTGTCCTGTTCCTCACAGTGACGAGCTACCTATTGCTGAACCACGTTCAATAGATCTGTTGAGTTCAGACGATGCAGAAAGCAGTAAAGAGTGTAGCGTTTCTAAACCGTGCACATCCAGGAACGAAGAATTTGGTAGTACTACTGAACCACATTTAATCAATGAAAGTGAACTGAATGATCTTGTAAGAGATTTAGATTTGCCGAAAGTTAAAGCTGAACTATTGGCTTCCAGATTAAAACAATGAAATTTGCTTCAAAGTGGTGTCAAAGTTTGTAATTTTCGTACACGTCAACAGTCTTTGGCCCAGTTTTTTAGCATGAAATGGGGACTTGTATATTGCACAGATGTTGGTGGTATTATGCAAGAATTCGGGTACTCCCACAGACCAGAAGAATGGAGACTGTTCATTGATTTGTCGGAACTAAGTCTAAAAGCTGTGTTGCTGCACAATAAAAATATTTTGCCATCAATTCCCATTGGATAGCCTATGCAGCTCATATGAAAGAAACATATGAGAATATGAAGAACCTTTTACAGTGCATAAATTACAAACATTACCGCTGGCAACTGTGTGGTGACTTTAAAGTAATAAGCAATACTGCTGGGATTGCAGCCTGTTTATATAAAGTATTGCTGTTTTTTGTATGAATGGGACAGTTTTGCAGGACATGAACATTACCTTAAAAAGGAGTGGCCAAAAAGAAGCACTTTGAAAGCAAGTAAAAAAAAGTGAAGTACACTCCACTCGTTGAAGCATCAAAGATTTTACTTCCCTCTTTGCATATTAAACTTGGATTAATGAAAAATTTTGTAAAAGCGATAAATAAGGATGGAGCAGCTTTCAAGTACATTTACAACAAGTTTCCTGTATTAAGCCAAGCAAAGCCCAAATCAACAAGCTATTAAAGGATAAAGGCTTTGATCACACCTTGTCTGAAATAGAGAAAGTTGCCTAAAATGCATTCCGAGATGTGGCACACAACTTTCTTGGGAATACAAAAGCTCCAAATTATATTGAACTGGTGGAACTCATGATAGACTCCTACAAAATATGGGATGCAACATGTCTTTACAAATACACTTCTTACATTCGCACTTGGATTTTTTTCCTAACGTAACTAACTGTGGTAATGTAAGTGACGAACATGGGGAGCATTTCTACCAGGATATTGCAGTCATGAAAAAATGGTACCAAGGAAAATGGAGCCCATCAATGTTAGCTGATTACTGTTGTGCTCTTGCCCGAGATCGACCACAATTGTCTTACAACAGAAAAGCTAAAAGAATGCGATTGTGAACATGAGCGTTTCTGTTGTTACATGAGCGTTAATGTATTCATTCGTAGAAAACTAAAATTGAAAATATTTCAAAAACGAGAGCTAATCGAAGGTTTTTATTGTCATTTTCGGATTCAGCGCCCAAAAATCTATAAGAAATGACTATTTTCATAAAAGAAAGAAAAATTTTTTAAAATTTTGTAGACCTGTGTTATCTTAATATTTTCCTAATGATGCTGCGAACCCGAACCGGAACTTTATAAACCGGTTTTGAGGTAATTTTTACAGGAGCAAACCTAAACCGAAGCGTTTCAATTGATCGGAACCCCAACCGGAACTGAACCGAAATATGAAACAGTTGTTGAACCCGAACCGAACCTGAACCGGTAAAATCAAACGGTTCGACTCCCTGGCTGTTGCCAAGGAAGTCACAAGAATAAGTATAAGATACGGTGTGAATGAAAGCATATTACAATTATGATTACTTCATATTTTAAAATCAAAATCGAAAACAAGAATTTTTGTCCGAATTTGAATTGCCGTGTAAGCCTTTTTTATGGTTTTTACTGCTGTACTGCTTTTCCCGATCCTGTCCCTATTTCAAGTTTCAAGTTTTCGTTTATGTTAAATCTCAAGCTTAATCGATCTGAGCCTGCTTTGGAAACAATGAATTTACTGCTAATGGACTGTGCCTTCCGTGATATAATATTTTCTCCAAATAAATAATAATTTCTTGTTATCGCACGTCGTTTGTTCTCCTGCTTTTCTAGTTTTGATTTAATATAGATAACCCTAACGATTTTTTTAATTTTTTGATTTTTTGATTTTAAACACTTAATACCAATTCTATTTTTCTTTTTCAAACCACTTGACATACTTATACTGGTTTGGATCTACTGAAAAGTTTGCTGACTTAATTATATTGTTGCAGAAAAAAAAAAATTTAGGACCAGTCACGCAGAGTAATTTTTGCGCAGAGTTAATAGGAGAGTAATTGCGTCTGACTAAGCCTACTTTTTAAAGAATACTATTGCTTTTACATGAATTTTTTTGTTTTGTTAGTGTCATAGTTTTGCACAACTCTTGTATAATATCTTAAATAAAAGTTGTTGCTTAAAGTTTTGTTTTTGTCTATTTTTATAACATTATACTGTAGGGTTTCCCATTCAAAATAAGATTTTTTGCAACCAAAATAAGATTCTTTGCAATCAAAGTGAGATTCTTTGCAATCAAAATGAGATTTATATTTGTAATTTAAGTTTGTGGAGATTAGTTTTTGGTACCAAAGACAATTTTCATTGACCCATGAAAGAATAATTTGTGTTTGCTCTGGATTGAGTTTTGAATAACCCTTACTCTATTATCACCGCCCCAACCTTTTGCCTCAATCTTGCCAGTACTATTGAATATCTTGATTATTCTAAACATAGTTTGGTAATTTATGTCCAGTATTATCAATATATTCTTTCAGATATGCCTTCCAAACTTTTATCAATAATTCTTTTCCTCATTTCATTGGAAACAGCTTTTCTTGTATTCCCAACCATTGTACAAAACTACTTAATTCACCAAAACCTGATCTTCACAACGTTAACTTACTATATAAAATACAGCTACTGCAAAATGACTTGAGACCTGGATCATTTTCACACTTTCTTATTGCCATTGGTATTATATATACTGTATAAAGCCATTCTTTACAACACAAAAATCTTTTTTTGCTTACAGTAGTTCAATTATAATTTTCAATGCGTAGACAATCTGCTGTTGTTAAAAAATAAAACTGCTTCAAGGTTTTGAGTTTTTCTCAAAAAACTAAGCAGGTCTCAAGTCATTTTGCAATAGCTTTAAGTCTCATTTTTATTGCAAAGAATCTCACTTTGATTGCAACGAATCTCATTTTGGTTGCAAAGAATCTCACTTTGATTGCAACAAATCTCATTTTGGTTGCAAAGAATCTTATTTTGATTGGGAAACCCTATGTTATTACTATCAATAATCAGGAATAGTAAATTGATTCTCTTCAACAAGTCACCATAAGCAATTTTTTCAATGAAACTAACCCGAAATCCCCCTTTTAGCATTAGGATGGAATAAAGAAGAAACCAAGAGAAAATGGATCTCTCAAGCAGCAATAGTATGATAAAACAGGGTAACTTTGATCAATTTCAAAGGTTTTTAGCTTTTAATAACCTGACACTGTCAATAAGAAATCTCTACTCCTCTTGATTATAACACTCTGCCTCTGAGCCATTAAATAAAATATTTTGATGGTGTTATAACAGCTTTGCAGCTAACTACTTTAAAACAAACTGCTGGACAAAGTTACCCCATACTTTGGGGTAACTTTGCTCACCCATTAAAAACCAACATAAGAATAAAGTAAATGATATTTGGGGTAACTTTGATCACTATTGTTTAAAATGTTGTAAGAGTTCAAAAATATAATTTTTAGTTTTTTGAAAGGATATGTAACTTTTTGTTTTTTGGCAAGGGTTTTTCACAGGAAACCTGATGGCTTTTTCCAGCTATGGTTTCTTGACTACAATTCAAATAGTACTCTGTTATCCCACTGAACAAAGTTAACCTGTTTTACAGTAACTGTAAGGGCATCCAGATTAGTTTCACAAACAAAAATTGCTTATGGTGACTTCTTAAAGAGACCTAGAAAATTTGCAATTGTTAAACCAAACTTTATCAGTTTATTGTTGCTCATCTCTTAATGTTTTGTATCATAAAAAACTATAACAGCTTTGCAACATTTATCTATAAATTTTTTAAAAAATATATCTGTTGATTTTGTTTTACATCATGTTTGATAACGTTTGGCATTTGCTTGTATAATGTGAATAACAGCATTTATTTGATACAAGCAGTAATTTATGGTAGCAGTTCACAAATATTTTTTGGTTGGTGCAACTCAAAAAACTATACCTTTAAACTTCTTGTAACCCAACATGGTTATTTTTATTTGAGTAAAAAAACAAGCCTTTTCAAGAAGTCACCATAAGCAATTTTTTTTGGTAAAACTAATCTGGAATCCCCCTTTCAGCACCAGGGTGGAATAAAGAAGAAACCAAGAGAAAAAGGATCTCTCAAGAAGCAATAGTAATTTCAGGGACATCCGGGTTAGTTTCACAAACAAAAATTGCTTACGGTGACTTCTTGAAGAGACCTAAAGAAACACTGACTTATTTTCAAATAAGAAAGTACATTTTAGTTCCTATCTTTTAACGTGCTACAGAAAAATTACAGTAGCTTCTATATTCATTCACAACTCATCATGTTAAAAATTGTAACTGATTTTGGGTATTGTTCAATTAACTATTTTTTGTCAGTAAAACTAATTGAGAACTCTCTCTAATGCACCAGGAGGTAATAAAAAAGAAACTAAGAAAAAAGGATCTTTTAAAAAACAATAACCACAGGGGGGATTTGAAGTTAGTTTCACTAACAAAAATTGATTGAGTCTTTTCATGAAATGACCCTAAGTGATTTTTGTAAGTAAAACTAACTTGTAATTCCCCTGGGTTACTATTGCTTCTTGAGAGATCCTTTTCTTTTTGCTTTTTTTGTAATCCCTCCTGGTGCTGTAAGGAGGATTTTCAATTAGTTTCACCAACAAAAAACAGTTACAGTTTCTTGAAAAGACTCATCCACTTATGATTGCTACTTAAAGAGAGCCCAAATTATTTACATGCCTCCAGTTCACAACAAAACTTTTGTAAAAGATTTACAGAGTTGTAAAATTAAAATTGAGCTGATTTTATTAGTTTTAAAATTTTTTAGCAATTCCTGACTTGTAGTATTATTTGATGCAGTAAATGTTATTAATTAGTTCTCTTTTATTGGTTTAATGAATTATTTTATATGTTAAAAAAAAAAATAATAATTTTTATAGATTTAGCAAAACTGCAAACTTGACTGAAATATCCAAAAAGTGATGGACTCTTATGACATTATTGCTAATCAACCAGTTGTCATTGATAATGTAAGTTCAATTTATGAAAACAAAAATAGTGTAGTTTAATTGGATAAGGTTTGGGTTCTTGTTTATTATTTGCCAAGTTTAGTTCATTACTTTTTAAATTGGTGGAAATCCCTAAAGCCCATAAGGTTAATAATGGCAAAAAGTGAGCAAGACCCAAAGATTGATAATTTTCATATTCTATATATTAGCTATGTTGTTTTTTACTGATTAAAATGTATATTGTAAATTGTACCCTTCATAAAGTTGCTTTGTTTTCTATAGTTTTGATTTAATTGGTTAAAATCACTTTAAATGGGGTTGTATTTCTTATAAAAATAAAAGATTTTTTAAAACCAAATATACTTGAAATTCCAGTATCAATAGCTGATTATGTAAATTTATTTCTTGTTTCCATTTATAATATGTATTTTAAACTATTCTGTATGATATATATTTTTTTGCATAACTAATCAAAAAATATTATGTGGAATTTAAATTTTGTATTTTACGTTTTAATTACATGCATTTTTGTTTAAAGGCAATAAAGGTATTTGTAAAATATTTGGTACTGTTATGATATTGGCCAGTTAGAATAAGATGAAATTATCTTTAAAATGTCCACTTTATTCAGACCTACTCCAAAGCAGTGTACCTGATTATAAGTTCTTGATTGACCATCACTTTTAAGTATTGCTATGCTGAATAGTGCAAATGAAACCCTTTACAGCAGCATATTAGCACCAGCAGAGTTAATAAGATAAGCCATTCTTTACAAGACCAAAACAACTTCTCAATGAACTGCTAACAATACAATAAACTCAATTTTCAAAGTTAAATAAAGAAAATATTTTAAGAGAAAATTATCATTTTGTCTGCAACAAAGACATTGCAAGAATAAAAATAGAAAATTCCAGAACATTTATAAAGCAGTCATGAGAAATATGATTGATAATTTAAAGCATTATACCACTGCATGGTCATAAATTGGTTTTCCAAATAATAGAGACAAAAGGCATGTTTCTCTTCTTAATAGTATTAAGTAATGAAATATTTTACATTGCAAAAGTAAAAGAAATATTTTTAAAAAGTAAATTTTTTTATTTATTGCTATTAAATGAAGTGGTGCCCAATATTAAGGAAACTGTAATATTAAGGGAAAATGAAGTGGTGCACAATATTAATTGTCATCAGTGTGGTTGAGTGGTTAATGTACCGGGCTGATGATCAACATGGTCTTGGTTCAAAACCCACTTGTGCGATTCTGTTGTGTTCTTGGGAAAGACACTTTATGGCACTTTCCCCTGCTTGGTGGTCTTGGCAAACTGTTCTAAATTACAGTAATATCTCTATTAAATTACTAGCAGACAGCAATATCTTGGCATCTCTGGAAGCAGGTCATGGTAATTGCTTACCCTATGTATAGTGCCTCCGTCGCTTTGCTGCGAGTCAGGAAGATAAATATAGAGATAAAAAAAAAACTTTAAAAATAATAACAATATATCATTTTCTTTGTTTTTATACTTTATTAGGCTATTGAAAAGCAATTTTTTGATATCTTGTTTTGACCTTTTTTTATTGATGATTTTTAGTTTAGTGTCTTAGATGAAAATATAATGATGTCTTTTAAATATATTTCAGCTTTTACTAAATCTCAAAACCTTTTGTTTTAAGCTATGGTGCTACCATTTACTACTGTATTTGCTTAAATAAAAGTGTTTGCATATTTGGCTTAGATAATTACATGTTTGGTTACTTTTCCTATGTTTTATGCAGCTATATCATTTTTTAACACAATGATTATCTAAATTACAGCAAAAGAAACATTCAATTTTTATCAAGCAATATAATTTGTTTGATGGAAAATTGTCCACTATTGATTGTGACCCAAAGAAATGTTAATTTTTTTCTCATTTGATTAGGGAGTTGTTAGAAAAAAGCAGATTAACTTTTTTTTTAATTTGACAAAAGTAAGTTCCTTGAGTATATCCTAACAATTTTTTACATAAGAAAGGAAATATACAAGTATATATATACGAGTATATAAATATATACAATATACAAGTATATACTATACTCGTAATTATTTAAATAAAATATTTACAAATTTTTTGGAAACCTTTAGTCTAATGTGCTTTTTTATGGAATTGCAGGGTTCTGGTATGATTAAAGCTGGTTTTGCTGGAGATCAAGTTCCTAAAAGTTATTTTCCAAATTAGTATGTTCTCTTAATTATTTATTTTATAGCTGATTAGTATATACTGTACTATTTAGATATGTATGTTTACCTTTTAAATTTATTGTTTTATAAATTTTATTGTAATGTAGCAAATTTCATTATTCTTTATTTGGCCCGATTGGTCTGCTCAGTGCTTTCTGTATTAGGCAGAGTTATTATTGTAGGTAAACAGTATGTTCTAGAATAAAGGTGGGCAAACTGTGGCCCACAACAATTTTTTGTGTGACCTGCAAAGGCTTCAAACATATACTTTAAAAAAGTTATTAATTGCTTTTTGTTTTCAACTAAATTCTTGGTCATTGCTTTTAGCAATCACGGATTTTTATAAAACCAAGAATCCGAGGAAGAATCAAAATGAAGACCTTTTTTTTAGAGGTCACTTCATTTTGATCATAAAAATTCAGAAATCTCAGGCAGAATCTAAGGAAAGACCTTTTTTAAGAGATCATTTCATTTTGCGCTAAAAAAAAATTCAGAAATCTGAGGCAGAATCAAAGGCAGAAAACTTTTTTTTAGAGATCACTGTAGTGCGCCCTCCAAATAAATTCAACTTTTAAATGTCGCCCGCTAGCTGAAAAGTTTGCCCACCCCTGTTCTAGAAGCTTTTGGTTTTACAACCTTTGTATTGCATAATTTTTACTCAGTTTTTTGAGTCACTCCAGCAGTATTCAGTTGAGCACAATTATGTAATAAACCATAAATGAAATGTTTTAAGAATTATTTAAATTAAAGTCATCTGTGCTTTTAATTAAGAATCGTTGAATTCGGTCTTGAGAAATTACATAATTCTTATCTTTTTTAATCAAATAGCAATAATCGGTCACACTATAAAATAATTTGCATATAATTTTTTTTTAATTTTATAAGTTTTTTAATTTCTTTAAATTTTTATAATTTAGCATTGGTCGACCAAAGCACGTTCGTGTAATGGCTGGAGCCCTCGAAGGTGACATGTTTATTGGACCAAAAGCACAAGAACACCGAGGTTTGCTCAGCATCAGATATCCCATGGAAGTATGTTAATAAACTGTTTAATATGTTTGTGCCCTAATCATGTTAATTAAAATATATTTTTTAGCATGGGATTGTTACTGATTGGCAAGATATGGAACGTATTTGGCAGTATGTTTATTCCAAGAATGAACTTCAAACTTTTCCTGAAGAGCATCCAGTCCTTTTAACAGAAGCCCCCTTAAATCCAAGGCAAAATCGAGAGAAAGCAGCAGAAATATTTTTTGAAACGTTTAACGTTCCTGCGTTTTTCGTGTCTATTCAAGCAATTCTCTCGTTGTAAGTTAGCCATGCAAGATTACTATCTTCTTCAACCTTGTTTTGCGTCTATGCATTTGATTAGCTACTTTTTAATTGTTTATATGATCATTTGTAGATATGCTGCTGGAAAAACAACAGGTGTCGTGTTAGACGCTGGTGATGGGGTAACCCATGCTGTCCCTATTTACCAAGGTTTTTCACTACCCCACTCCATCGTTAGAAACGATATTGCTGGAAGAGATGTTACCAGGTAAATTTCTTGGAGATTGATTGATTTAATTCGCATTGTTTTATGCCGAAAACATTTTATTAGTAATCTTCAACGACTGTTTTTTAGGTACCTGCAACTTTTGTTAAGAAAAGAAGGTTTTAATTTCAAGACTACTGCCGAAAAAGAAATTGTACGAACCATAAAAGAAGTAAGAAAATACAGTAATTTTTTTACTATTCTATGATCAGCAAAATAAAGTATGACTGCAGCCAATAGAGTTTTATTAACCATAATGTTGTAGTACTCAGCTGTACAAATAAATTGATAAAAATTGTTTATTATTTTAAAACTTGAAATAAGTTTATATTAATTTAAAAAACAATTTCAAATTTTTTTAATCTTAAAATAAATTTACTATTTACGATTAAATATAAGTTTTAAGTTTTTTAATTTTTTTAAGTCTTAAAAAAGACTTAAGAAGCCGAAAACTTTTGAAAATAAACAATTTTTATGAATTTACTTTGGTGCTTCTTAGTGTTACAACACTGATTAAAACGGATTTATTCCGTGCCAAATATGTCAAACAAAAGTTGAAAAGTAAAAGCATAGAACTAGTGTAGTATATACAGGGTGCGGCAGAAATACCTGCCCAGGCTGTATTTGATAATTTAAAATCAAATTTAATTTTTGGTTTTTTAAAAATTCACACATCTTTTTTTAAATACGTTTACAGACCAAATTCACGAAATTATTCAATATATCCTCTGTTGGCATCACAAACAGTTCTCATTCTTTTTATGCCATTTTCATATGCAGCACGCAACATAATCTGTGGAAATTTCCCCCATTCTTTTAACAAATCACCTTTAAACTTTCCACAGAATGATGCTTCTTTTCGTATGCCCTTTTTTAAAATATCCCCCAGAAACTAAAGTCAATAGGGTTGAGGTCCGGAGAGCATGGAGGCCACATATCCTTTGACCAAAAATTTTGAAAATTTTCTTTGCAGAAATTTTTTGAAGTTTTTGCCGTATGAGAAGTTTGACATCTTGCTGAAATGTTCAATTTTTGTCCTTGTAATGATCATTTAGCAAGAGTGAAATTGGTTTCAGAACATTGGCGACGTAATTTTCCGCATTGATTTTAACAATTCTTTCAATGAAAATTAATGGCGACTTCCAAGTTTTTGAAAATGCCGCCCAAACCACAACTAATTTGGATGCTTGCTGTAGAAATACAGATTTTTTATCAATTTTTTGGTGCGTACAGATTTTTTTCTTCCTCTCCCAGAACAATCGGAATCTGCAAGTTCTTGAAAACGTTTTATTGCATCAAAAACAGTTGACTTGGGGACTTTGAGCAGTTTTGATATGCGCGTGGCTGAAATCCCGCGTTGTTTCAAGGCAATTATTTTTTCTCGTAATTTTCTCATCGTTTAAAAAGAGTAAAATCTAATTAACCTATTAAATTTGAACAGTATGACATGAATTTATAATCTGTAAAGTTTTACTAAAAAATAATTTGTTCATTAAGTTAAAAGCATATATATATATATATATATATATATATATATATATATATATTCATGTAATTCTGTCCGGATTTATCTGCCGCACCCTGTATATACGTATATGCTAACAGCTTTAAAGAATCGAGTTTTTTGTCATTTTCACCCAGAGATTTTCTTACTGAGATCAAAACGTTTGACGATTAAAGTCATTATGATACTTTTTTTTTAAAAAAGAATAAAAATCACAGTCATTTATTAACCATAAGTTAATGCTTTTCGGTTGTAGAAAGCATGCTATCTATCTCCAAACGCCCCGAAAGAAGAAGGAATTGAAAACGAAAAGAAAACTTTTCCTCTTCCGGACGGAAGCTCGATCGAGGTGAGTTAGGTTGATATCATTTACTCCTGAAATATTTTAATTTCATGAGCTATTTGTCGACGAAGTTTTTGTCACTCTAGCAAATCCCGCATCAATTGAAACAAATGTCTATTGCAAATCAAAGATTCAGTGCCTCTTTTTTCTCAATAATCTGTTTATACTAGTTGTTGTACTGTATACTAAGATTTGCTGAAGAGTCAACTGATAAATCTGCGATTAAGTCCCTCGAATTCATATGAAGTCTAAATTGTACTGTTCAACTGGTCTAAATCGTCAATGAATGACTGCATTAAGAAACCACTTTTATACAATTTGGAAGTATTAAGGGTTTTTAAACGACTTCATGTACATTTCAAATTGTATCTTCGAACTTCTTGCTTCATATCACAAATTTCATTTTACTTTGTGAAAAGCTCTCTTACACCTTAAGACGTTTTTTTTGTTTGATTTGAGTCGTTTTATTTGAAGGTCTTTTTTTCGTGTGGTCGTGTTGGGTTGGCTGCTGTTTCCTACATTAAGCGCAGTTACCGTTGTTTTAACGTGAACCTATTTAAGAGTTAGTTGTAAAGAGGGCACTACGGAAATCACTCAAACAGACTGAGCATCAAACTCGCGTTCTTCTGCTCGCAAGTCGGAATGTTTTGCGGATAAGGTGAAAATCCACATTTGGCTTTGTTCTTTCAGATTGGTTCCGCCAAGTTTCGAGCTCCCGAAGTATTGTTCCAACCTGACTTGATCGGTGACGAAAGCCCAGGAATTCACGAGGTACTGACGGACAGCATTCAAAAGTGCGACATGGACCTTCGTCGGACGCTCTACCAGAACATCGTATTGTCTGGAGGGTCGACTTTGATAAAAGGTTTGCTTTTTAAATCTGCTTATCTCAGCATCACAGCCTTTATCAATTTCAATCGACTTTATTTAATAGAAAAAGTCTTTGGGTGTCTTCTCATTCCGTAAATCAATTCCGCTTTAAAAAAAAGGAAATTGTAGATGAAATATCTGACATTTCACATTAACAATTACACCCTTATTAATCAGTTAACAATTATTTTTATAATATTGTACAGTACTATTGTAGAGACAGCTTTGTTTTCCCAAAATTGTGAGGCTCATCAACCCATTTATATATAAAAATCAGTGGTAATTATGGATCTTGTCTATCATGCACAGTTGTTAAGCGCAACTAGAATGATAGCAAGAAGTAGCATAATGTGTAAAGATCCTGATAATTTTGTATTTTAGGTTTCGGCGATCGAATTTTGAGCGAAGTGAAGCGTCTTGCGCCAAAAGACGTGAAAATAAGAATCTTAGCAACTCAAGAAAGGTTATATTCCACTTGGATTGGGTGAGTCTTGTTGATTTATAATTTTGTCTTTTGCTCCTCAACTTTGTTTCGAGCAGTTGTTTTCCATTCATTGTTTTTTTATTGCTTCGAACTAGATTTAATCAAATAATATTCACTTTAATTGAATCAGTCAATGATTTAGTGATTCAAGTGACCCTTTCGTGACTCGATTGGATAAATTCATAAGTTCCAAATAAAAAAATTATTCATTTCTCCCAGTTTTTTACCTTCCACATTTTTTCACTTGTGGGTGTGATGAATAAGTGCTTGTATAAAAACTATCAAAGATTGGAAACCTGCTTCAATTTGTCACATTTAATTCCCGCCAGAGCCATTTCCATTCCCATTATACTTGGTTTAGCTACGCGACTTAGCCAAAGTTAATAAAAATAGAAAATTAAGAAACTGAATCATCTAATAGAAATTGTCACATGGGCGCCATTTTGGTTCAGACAATTATGTGATAAGGTAATCTTAAGATTTTAATGTGAAAAATATTTTAAGTATTTATTGTTACAATAAAATGGCAAAAAAACTTGAAAGCAGTTTTTTTAAGGTTTCTACGATATATTAGAAAGAGTTTTAGGCTATTAAACGCAATCGAATATACAGGTTTAGAATTTACTAAGTGGTTTTTATGAAGTTATTGATTAAAGTTTGGTTGTTTTTATTAATTTTTTTAAAAAGGTGTAAAAATCTTGACTGAACCTGTTTTTAATGGAAAGCCATTTAGCGGTATAGGTAATTATTTATTGCAACTGCATATTTTGTGGTATATAATTTCTAGGCAAAAAACATAGCTACTTTCGGCCTATAAAGTGGGTCTCGCTATATTCAGCCATTTTCAACGATCAACGCACATCAGTTAATTAAATTTGAAATTTTAGAACAGTAATTGCAACAGAAATATTAATACGAAAGTCGCAAGACTGTGAAGCGTTGCGCCAGATCTACCTCTACAACTCTGTATAATCTCGACCAAAATTAAATCCAACCAAGTTTGTAAAATTTCGATTTAGACCAGGGGCCGCCAAGCTATTTTAAAAGACCAGAATAGCGAATAACAATGACAAACTTAGCTAGGGGAAGGAGATTTATAAAAAAGTACTTTCAACATACAAGCAAGTTTTAGCGTAAAATGGATAAAAAAAACTTGGTAAAGACAAAAAAGATCTTCACTTCAGTTTGAAGATGAAAATCTTAATACAAAGTTAAGAGTAATAAAAAATAGTTTTCATCTACTTATAGGAAAGTTCAACCTTTTTGATCCAAGGGCAATTTCGGCTTATCAAAATATCAGTGGACCAAGAAAATAGAACTTTGTGGCCTTATTTTACAAGTGGAGAGCTTTTTCGGTCTTCACCAAATTTTCCAGTGAAAGGTTTCTTCAATATTCTACGATAAAATTTGCGTTTGTTGGAGTGCTTTTTCGATTAAAAAAAGGGTCTTTTTAAAATTTTTGCCCCCTCCAAAATTTTTTTGCCGCCCCTGATTAGAGCAAAATGAGAATAAGTGAAAAAATGTAAGCTTCTAGAAAACAGCAGACTTTACCAATCAATGTTAGAAAAATTATAAGTCTAATAGTAAATGCACGTATATCGTAGCTTTATTAAGTAAGCCCTGACCAGTTTTGGTTAAAGTCTAGGCCTCCTTATTTTCAGCGATTAAAAAGTTGCACAAAATAAAAACCTTAGTCATTTTGCATTTAGTTCACAAAAAGCCTTTGCTGTTGAGTTTACATATAGCAGTTTTTGTAAGTTTTCTTAACCTTTAATGAAAAAAACTAAATCAGTAATCTTAGTTTAGAAAAATGCCAATTTAATTGGTTACCAAGTATGTTTGTTAATTTTTTAACTCCATCACGTTCTAAATTGATAGTACACTCACTCCAGAATTAATCAAAATTGATCCAAATGTATTTGTTATTTTACACAATATGTCATAACATGATAAAATACAAAAAAGGCAACAGTAGGCCCTTTTTAGTATTTAGTAGTTTAGTTTAGGACAAAAAGGCGGCATAAGCTTCCTTGTATCTGGTCCCGGAAAAAAAAGACTGTAATCAACCAGAAAACCTGATTTTTTAGTTTTTTTACATTCAAGATACAAGCGTTAAAAGTTTGTGTGATTCGAACCTCCACTCAAAAAAATTAATTGAATATCCCAGTTGAAATAAGTTTAAATAGTTTTTTTCTAGACTTGTATTTTAATTCAAAATTTACAAGAATCTTTAAAAAGCGATGACAATAAAATATATACTAGTACCATACTCACATGCTAGTATTTTCTGAACCAAAATGGTGGACATGGTTGGCAGTTTCTTAACTTTCTATTTTTATTAAGTTAGTACTGTCAAAATGATGAAAACTCTTTAAAATGACTTCGCGCTCGCTCTCAAGCCGATTGTGTTTTGTCTCTGCAGAGGATCGATCCTGGCATCGCTCGACACTTTCAAAAAGATCTGGGTCACGAAACGCGAGTACGAAGAAGAAAGGCATCGAGCAATTCATAGAAAGATGTTTTGAGTTTTTCAATTCTATTCAATCCTCTCTTTTCATAGTATAAACGAAGTTCTATCTCGCCCTGTAACGGGCTGCTACTTCTCCGTCGCTCTACCTTTCCCGTTAACACGGCGTCCCGTAGCGAACAGTTGAAGCGTTTTCATTCGGCTACTAGATGGCGCTCATTGTCTTACATTAAATTCCAAATTGTGTTGTTTCAAGAAGCTTCGCAAGCGAGTTATAATTCGACAAAAAAATGACGTAATCGTTACTAGATTGTTTTTTCATCAGGTTACGTCATACATGACACAAAGAGTTGCAGAAAAATCTGTAAACGACATGTATGTAAAGATTTTATTTGGTTATATTACAAATCATATTTGATATTTGTGATTATTGCTCGATTCTATTATTTGACAAATATAGGTTTAGTTTTGGTGGGTTTAAAAAAAGAGTTTAACTTTACAATATATATATCGTTTTAACGAATTTAAAACCAAACTTTAATTGTATTCGTCGTATGTTGCATGTCGTGCGCTGTCCGGGTGATTAAAATTTTGCATTACGTCAGCATCGTTGCTTAACTCCCTACCCTCCCAGAAAAAGTGAAAGTTGACTAAGTCAAAAATCAACATCATTCCGAACCGGTCAAGAGAATTGTATCACCTGTGAATTACACTGATATCATTGTTGCTTTTATTTGTGGAAACAAAGCAAGTTAATGTTTTACTGAAACTGCTGGTACATTAACCATATCGACTTGTGCTGTTGTTGTTGGTGTTAATTAACTGAGTAATTTAAATTTAGATTGAGCTTAGAAGAAAGCATGTTAAAGTAAAATTACAGTTCAGTCAGTAGGGCTGAAGAGCAATCTTAATCAAATAATTTTAATAAATTTGATTAAATCTCAAGCTCAGTAAATCTGTAGTTGAAAATTTTTATATGCCAATACCTACCTGATAAATGTCAATAACGTATTGTGATAGTTAATTACTAAAACCAAGTCTCTATTTGTTCTTCCTTTAGCTTGTATGAATTGTGCATGCATTTCATATTTTCTCCCGCAGTTGTGTCGTTTGCTTTTTTAACGTGATAATAAAATCTTATGTTTTCGTATAAATTTGAAGTCAGAAGACGTTGCACGATTTTGTTAGGATAAGACGACGTGGTAAATTAGGAACGCGCTGTTGACGTTGCTAGTTACCTGCATTTACTCCATTGTTGGTTTGTTACTAGCAAAAGGTAAAATTCAAGTTTTTGCGTTTGATGATAGACAAAAAACAAAAACTACGTACATTATAATAAAACATTCTGCTTGACTCTCTGGAGGTAAGCTTTATTCCTTTCATTCCACATATAAAGTGGATTTTAATGTTGTAACGAGCAGAGTTAAAAGTTTCGCATTAAAGAAAAAGGCAGTTTCGTCGAAAAAAATTGTGCGCTTACCTGTACATAATTTATAACATCTCATGCATTAAACATCATGGAAATCGCCATTTGGTTTGCGTTTCTCATTGATCAATTTTGAGATCTTTTTAAAAATGTTTTTACAAGATTAAAAGCACCTTTAAAAAGTAGAAGGTTAAAATAGATAGAATTTCTGAAGTTTTTGGAACAAGGTCAGTGTAGATTAAAATTACACACTCTTCAATAAAACAAGTAAAGTAAAAAAAAACAGTTTTGAACAATTTGAAATAATAATAATATTACGAAAAATTTATGTTCAAAATACCTTTCAACAGTAATAGGAAAACTTTTTTAAAGCGTTTTAAGTTACCGGTATTTGTTATTGATTGCAGTGAACTTAAAGAATGACATTTGCACTATTTCAAAACAAGATAAAGCCTTCAAGAATAAAATGTCTAGAAAGCCAGATCACTTGGTAATGAGAAAGACCTTATTTTGAACAGGCGAAAAGTGGCACTTCAAAAGTTTCAAAGCTTGATATTGAAATGTTATAGTCAATACTGAGTGAGTTACCGGTATCTAATTAGAGTGAATAGAAACTATGCTGCTATTTTGCTTAAAAAATTTAAAAAACAAATTTTTATGTTTTAATTTGTGTTTAATGTTTATCTAAATCAGCAAGCTGAGGTGAGAAAATCTAGAAATAAAATTGCTATGGAAAGCAGCCATGTTGGATACAAAGACATTTCTAAATTTATTTCATTATTAAAAGCAAGAAAAAACAAGACAGAATAAAGCAAAAATGTTTTCGGCTAACTTACGGCCTCATTAGGTTTCATAATGAATAGTCTGTCATGACTTAATTTTAATTTAAACAGAGATGCAAATATATATTATGAATGCTAAATAAATAATTTTATAAGAGTTAAGACAATAATAGATTTTCTCCAAACACAGCAAACACATTGGCAGTGAATTAAATTACCGTAAATGAAACATAAATCAAAAAACGAGCAGATTTTTAAAATATGGTTGATGAAAACGATGTTTCATTAGCATATAAATATTGATTTAAATTAACGTTTGACTTTCTTATTAACAAAGCTTCGTGTCTTCTTGTGTGAAATTCTGATTTACATTTGCACTATATCGCAAAAATTATTTTAATCAAATTTAAGGTTCAGAAAAGGAAATACATAATAAAATTTGGTTTTTTATAGAACTCTCTTGATTACTTTTGAAATTGAGTTGTTTCCGGCATAAGCATAACAGCCGAAAAAAATTTGAGGGAGCAGTACAGTTTTGTCCAAATTTTGTGACGTTTGCTCGAATCATAATTTTTTAGTACTTTATACGTGTGAGAAGAAATTTTGTCTAAAATTTAGAGTCTGTCTTTAATTTTTCAATTTTAATTTGTCTTTGATTTTTTAATTTTCGTTCCCAAAACATAGAGATCTTTAAAAAAAGGTCATTACCTTACATCAGGGGTGGATAACCCACGGCCCATTGGCCGCATTTTTTAATCAGAGATCACTATGTTTTTCGTACAAAAATCGAGAAATTGGAGATAGATTCTAATTAACAATGACCTTTTTTTAGAGTTCATTAAAAATTATACGTCGAAAAATTATATTGCCCCTCAAACTTTTACGGGGCCCGCACCATTTTTTAATTTTCGAATCTGGCCCGCGAGTGCAATAAAATTCTGCACCGCTTCCGCACATCTTAAAATTTTTTCTGCATTTAATGCTCATTTTCGATGCACAAAAATTTGTTTGGCCCAAATAATTCTTTGTCACTGCCCAAATAATTCTGATTCCGCCCAAATTTTTGAGACTTGGGGGACATTTGCCTTCCTAGCCCTCGACAGTTACGGCTATGGTTCCCGGGGTCTTTTGATCAAATGTATCGATGACATACCAATGTATGTCGTATTTGTGTCATACGAACCTGTGAATTTATAGATGACGTTTGAACGCAGGCTTTCGGTCACAGTATTTTTGTTAATGATGCAAATAATCTGTGATAGGTTTACTAAACTGAATACTCGTATTTGTGACGAACAGTTTTGCTGGCATAACATAGCAAGTGCAACGACAGCAGGCCTATGTGGCCCGATCATTGTTATGAAAGAATACTGAAGTTTAGCCCCCGATCCCCTCCCGTGCACATGCCATAATAGTAGCATACCACTCCCAAGCAGCATAGGCTCTATCTCCAATTTTTTGCGCCACCTGCAATTATCTTTTGTGTGTAATCAACCGCAGGTTTATCTTTTTTCTTCTACTTTGTCTTGATTAAGCTTTCTTTCTTTGCAATATCAATTAATCGCACCCTTTAAGGCATACGGCCGTCATTTCTACTGTATTGTTTTATGCTTTTGAATAATCTGCTGCACGTTTGAGCGTTCGTCGTTGAGCTGCTTCTTCATTTCCATTTTCTTGATTTTTATTAAGTTTATGTGTTTGATGTGATTTAATGATAAATATGCTGATTGAGGATAATAACACAAATGATTGATTAAATGGATTAAATCAAGCTCAAATAAAGATTTTGAAAAAAAGTGCAAATATAATAAAAAAATATTCAGCTAACTTTAATTGTAGGTTATGGTGAGTCACAGTACCCACCGTACTTGAGAGTTGCCTGCAACAATTTCTTCATTTCGTGCGAAGATCGAGTTTACTAAACATGACACATTTTGACTCCATTTTATTTGATTTAAAAAAGATATACGAAAATTATTAAATTTTTTTCTGTGTTTTGCGCTGCTTAACAAAGACGACGAAGCAACCTTATTCGGAAGTAAAGATAACATTTGGATGGTTTTGAGATGATGAAATTTTTGCAAAAAAGTGAGTAGCCTATATATAAAATTTAAAGTTTTGTCTGCGCTTATTTTTTGGTTGTGTATGATGCCTACTGAATATTGCTAATGCTGCCGATAGTTTTTCGAATTTAGTGTACTACCATATTCCACTAATTTAGTGTACTTTTTTCAAATTAGAAGTTAAGTGTACTATTCTACTTCTAAATTTTAGTTTAAAACAACTTTGAATCTTTAAATTCTTCAATCCTAATTGCCACAAAGTCTTGTCTTGTGCCTGTGACTCTATGTCTCTCACAACGATGACAATATTATTAAAATCACTTTTAAAAAAATTATTAATCTTTGTTTAGGGCAGGAAACTTTACTTCTATAGAGTAAATTGCAGGGTTGTAAAACGGCGTAATTTTTTATAATTCCAAATCCACCTATTAAAAATTTTCCGAATTCAACTTCAACTATTCATAACTTTACGACTCCTACTCCAGACTCCAACTCCAACAAATATAAAAACGACTCCAATTTCACAATCCTGGTAGATAGCCTACGTAACACAGATTAATTGCCCAGTTCAAGAGCTGCAGGTGAATGGAGTAGTGAGTAGAAAAACAGTAGGAAATTGTTTTGGCAAAAACTATTTGGTGAGCGAATAATACCGAGTGAATAAGGTACTGGGTTCTAAGGATTTCTAAACTTTAGACAAAATCCTTTAAGATAGCACACCAAGGCCCCGGGGACGCTCAGCTGTGCCATCAAGAAAATTTTCACAGTTTTTTTCTTCTTTGTATAATCGATAAATATTGACCTGGTAGTTGCTTTCTGCTTTAAGCGGACAAACCCTTGCAAGCCTATGTATGAAGTACCTACAATGCAACTCATTTAGTAAGTTTCTTTTTTCAAAAGCACAACAAAAACCACTCCTATAGAATGAGCATTGAACTGAAGTATTTTTGCACGCAAGTTAGAGTTTTTGGCACATTGAGCTATCTCCCCACTATTGGTTGGTTAGCTGCTTTCTACTTCTTTAGTACAAATACTCATGTTTAGACTTTTTTACTGGGAAATGTTATTTTTTTCTGGCAGCAATTGACTATCTAGAATATTTGTGAAACACGCGTCTACTTAATCAACAATAGTATGAGTAGAGCTTGTATTGTTTGAAGGAACTGGAATTTGAGATGCTTTATAGTTGAATTAAGAATTTGTCTTTCTCTAGTTGTTGTGATAATGATGTATGGCACTAGTTGCACGAAAGCTGCACATAAGTTTCTACTTAAACCAACGTGAGTTGCAGCTCGCGTTAAAAACTCGATTTGCTTTTAACCCAACTATTCGCACATTGAGACTCATACTTTTTTAATTTGTTGAATTCGTATTTGTGGTTAAAAACCAATTTTTACTTCTCCGTTTTCAAACAAAACCTACGTGTTTATGGTAAATACACTAACAAGATGACAACAAAGACTTTTTAGCTTTAATTTTCAGCTTTATTTTTGAACTCAAACTATCTGATACTTAAATTTAACCAAACGGTTCAAATTTGTTATAAAAAGATGCTCATTTAGTAAGTCAAAACTCAATGGATTTTTTTAAATAAAGTTTAAAAACTAGTCAAAAATCGAATACAGTAATAAAACTGAATTTTCGGAAAAGGAATAGGAGATTGCCCAAATACCTGCCCCTGGATTTAGCTGCTTTGATATTTCATTAAAAAATTAATGTTAAATATATTTCATTAAAAAAAATTAAAAAATTAAAAAAGTAAGAAATAAGTGATATCCCACTCTTTTTAGCTTCAATGGAAAATGGTGTCAGCAGTGCCGTGGAAATAAACAACAATACCGACCAGAAAATCGAGCCATATGACAACAGGGTAAAGTTTAAATCTGTAAAAAACTTCTTTTTTGCTGGGTTTCATTTACCAAAGCAATTTTCTTTCTATTTCAAGTTAGAAATTTTGAGTATCTTGCAGTAGAAGATGATTGCAAAATAAAATCAATCTACGGCAGGGGTAGAAAGCCTGCGGACCGCATAAAATTTTGGTGAAGCAATACAGTTTTGTCCCAATTTTATTGAAGGTTTCCCGACGTCTAATCGTGTTTCATTGCTAAAATTATGACATAATGCGACAAATTTTTGTGCCAAAAAATTAATGATGACTAAAAAAAAGGTTGTTACTTTGAAGCTGTCTTAAAATTCCTCGTTTTTCATGCAAAAACTTGTGTTGACTAAAAGAAAATAAAAAAACGGAACCACAGCCACCGGTTGCAAAGCACTGGTTTAGTCTAAAGGCGCGTTTACAGCCGTTTACAGTACTTTTTTCTTTTAGCGCGATCTTGGTTTGTTTTATTGACGCTCAAATCCACTCATTTTTTCTCGAAAACATGAGTGGATTTGAGCGTCAATAAAACAAACCAAGATCGCGCTGAAAGAAAAAAGTACTGTAAACGGCTGTAAACGCGCCTTAAGTCTTTTTTTGTAAAGGTTTGATATGCTTCTTTCCAACCACACGCGGACCGAATTGAAATATCCTTCGGGCCACAGGTTTCCCACTCCTCATCCACGAGAACGATCTCTAAAAACCTATTCGAGCTAGTAAGAACTCTGTGGTTTGTTTTTGTTTCAGCAAGATATCAAAAACAACGCAATGAAGTCATCTAGTCCGACACTTTATAGTGCTCATTCAAACAACCACTGTTCAACTTCGATCCAAGCAAGAACACCGACTCATTTTCATCACCCTGGTAAGTACGTGAAATCGGCATTCAAGTATATTTACAGTCCACAGGAAAAACCTCTAACAATAACCTTTCTCTTTACACCTCCAAAAAATTGTAACTTTTGATTTAAAAGACAGCATAAAAAATTTGTTAGCAGGCCTATAATTTATTTTAAAAAACGTTTATCAAATCGAGATCTTTGCTATGATTTTTTCATTTGAGGGATAACTGATTGCAAGTTATGAT
Organism: Diplosoma virens; assembly: GCA_963680785.1. NCBI lineage: Eukaryota > Metazoa > Chordata > Ascidiacea > Aplousobranchia > Didemnidae > Diplosoma > Diplosoma virens. The sequence continues at coordinate 10,480,885 of OY796896.1, forward strand.
ATCATTCCTTTTAAATGAAAATTTGATGAAGTAGGCTTTTTGGCTAAGTAGTTAAGCTCAAACTAAAACGCTGAGATGCCATTTCGTGCGTATTTCTAATATTTGTGCTTATTTTTATGAATATTGTTTTAAATAATTTTAATGTTTTCTTTCTGAGAAAGTGTTTATTTCGTAGTCAAATTCTTAAGTTTTTTAGCGCTGCTTTGCTTTAAAGTATCGTTTATACTGGGCTATACTCGCCTAAATATAGTTATTAATTATGAGTATCGTAAACTCTACAAGAAATAAATTTCAGAATACATCCGCGATTCACCAGACAATCGAAAATCATCGATAGTAGGCAGTTCTCCGAGGAGGATGAGTAACGTTCATCCTGGATCAGGAGTGGATCACTCATCAATTATGGAACAGCAAATGGATCACTGGAGCACAAGCCCAGCCGCTATGTCCAGATCATCCAAGCGACGTAAGTCGAAGTCTCTTTTTTGTCTTTCCTGATTAAGCAGATCCTATTTGTTAGGGTAAATCCTATTTACTGCTGACAGCTCTTATATATTGGACTGACTTCTATTTCTGTCAGTTTAGAATTTACTTCTTTTAATTTTTAAAGTTTTGGATTTATTTGTAACAAATTACTTTAACCTCTGTTCCTATTATTTTTCGTACTTAAGAATGTGTATAGATTAAACTTATTCCACCTACCAAAACATTTTCTACAAGGTTGTTGAACTAATTAAAAATTTAAACGAAGTTTATCTAAAAAAATGTAACCACATTTTTTCTTATTTGTAAACATAAAAATTTATCAAAAACTACATTTTTCCTTATTTCTAAAAAAATCATTAGATTTTAAGTAATCTGTTTTATTTTATCGCAGCCTGGTGCTTTTGTAAGTAATTTTTATCTGTACTTGATGTTGAGTTCTTTGCATGATCGTGCATGGATATCAAATACCTACCAGCATAAAGCGTTTGAATTTGCGTAAATAAAACATGAGAAGAAAGCCCATTTAATTGAAATTTAAATTTCAGGTTCTTGGTATTCTGCATGGAACGATAAAGAAGAGATAGAAGAAATTAAAAAAATCGATCTTTTAAAAGAAGAAAAGCGAAGGAAGAACGTGGAAGAGGTAAGTCACTTTGTACACGTAGGTTTTTTTTCGTTAAATCACCCAAGCAAATATAATCCATTGCTCAAGTCTAAAGAATAAACAAAGTAGTCCAAAATTGCACTAGTTAATTAATCCAACAAGATATTTTTTTCAAATTAAAAGTTTTCTTTGTTCTAATATCAACTTTTGTAATGATCTTTTTTCTCTTTTGGGACTTAAACTGTGGTGTGAATTATTGGTTTCAGCAAATGATTTTAACAAACAAAATGCTTTAATAGATGTAGCTTTCTTAGTAATTTCTAAAAAATCTAGCATTGGTTGCATACACCTGACGTGTTTTTTTGTAAAGCTTTTAGTGAAAGGTAACCAGTAGTGATTTATCTGCGTAACTTTGCATTTGGTTTCACTTTATTAATATTTGACGATTATATTTCGAAAACAAATTAATATTGTTAAAACTGATTAGTACAGCGCAATTCAAAAAAACATAAAGAAACGATTTTTTTTGAATGATGATGAATTACAAAAGCCACTATTAGAAATAAATTATCGTTTTTTTAAATTAAATGTTATTTATTAAATTGTTATTGGTTTTTCGTCCCAGCTTTTGTGCACAATATAGATCGGAATCAACACCATTTCTACGCATTCTCATCAAGGGCGTCTTTTAATAAAATAAATGCAGTAACCGGCTCTAATTTACTAAAACACGGTTTTTTAGTAATCCTTTAAGCGTATTAGCCTTCACTTGTATTAGGTACAGGCCTATACTTCCTTCGAAAACAAAATTTTGACCACGCGTTTCAATAGTTGCTTTTAAAAAGGTCAGCAAGGCGCAGGAAATTGACAAAGTATTTTTTTGTAGATTAGAAAGCTTCCCTGCAGTTTGGGAAAAATGGTTTTGGTGGAACAGGAGCGACTTGAGGCCAATCTGGTGAAGCAAGAACTCGATCCAAGATTGACTTCACGTTCCGCAAACGCTAGTAATCCTGTACTGACAAAACCTCGCTATAAAAGTCCAATCAATGCTTGTAAGGTTTAAATGTAGCCTACTTTGTCCAAACATGCAGATTAATTCGTTATTTTTCTAAAAAAACGCTTTTACAGCGCCGTCTCGAACACTAAAAGAAGCACGAGAACAAGCAAAAAGTGTTCAATGTTTGTTTACACAAGTAAGTGAAACGGAGAGTGCTATGTTTTATTGATTAATCCGCAGCAAAAGTTTGAACTTCAGTTTAAAAAAGAAAAAAACTCGATTTAGGGTGAGAAGATTTTTTCTCAATAGAAATCTTTAATATTTATAAATTTTTGTTATATTATTTTTTATTTTATCTCTGTATTTATCCTCCTGATTCGCAGGAAAGCGACCGAGGCGGTAATAGATAGGGCAAGCAATTACCCCAACCTGCTTTCGGAGATGCCAAGATATAGCTGTCCGGTTGAAATTTTTTATCTTTTTTTCGTTTTATAGAGATATGATTGAAATTTAGAACTGCTTGTCAAGACCAGCAAGCAAGGGAAAGTGCCGTAAAGTTTCTTTTCCAAGGACACAACAGAATGGCGCAAGTAAGTTTTGAACCGAGACCATGTCGATTGTAGCCAAATTCATTACTTTTGTTAATTAAAAGTAAATCAATGTAAATTTTTTTGTTTGACTTGATAAAACAGACGAGAAGAATGCTGCCATTAAAGCGTGGCGAAAAATATGATTTTTGGTTGCTTTGGTATAAACTAAGTGTTACTAAGACAATTGCAGTGTGATAGCAGTGGCGTACCGAGGAGCTTTAAAAAGGGGGCATACGACGGCAACCAAATACACTTAATGTAAAAGTAGAAGCGTTCTTTAAAAAAAAAGTCATGATATTCGTCTCAGAAGACTTCTGATCTCTGGGAAAGCAAAAAAAGGGGTCTGCACATCGAATCTGTTTTACTTTTTTTCCGAAAAGATCTCCAAGAGGGGGCCATAGCACCAAAATTACCTTCCAACATATGGTAAACCTACGTGTTAGTGATCTCCAAGGGGGGCTGTGGCACAATGGCTTCCCCCTAAATACGATATTATTATTTATTTATTTATTTTATTTCTATATTTATCCTCCTAACTCGCAGGAAAGCGACGAGGTGCTAATACATGGGTAAGCAATTACCCCGACCTGCTTCCGGAGATGCCAAGATATTCCTATCCGCTTGTAATTTAGTAAAGATATGAATGGAATTTAGAACTGCTTGCCAAGACCACCAAGCAGGGGAAAGTTAAGTGTCTTTTCCAAGGACACAACAGAATGGCGCGAGTAGGTTTTGAATCGGGACTATGTCAATCACAATCCCAGCGCTTTAACCACTCGACCATGCTGCCGACTTTGGCGTAATATAGAACATATCGCGCAAGCAATCATTTTTTTAATAACGCTAGCAATTACCTTTAAGTGTTCTTGTCACTCCGAAAAAGTGAAAAACACTTTATTTAATTTTTGAAAAAGTTTGTTTTTTTGTAGTGCTTTAACTCAAGCTAGAAAACGATAAAAAATAATATTGATTGTAAATGCCACCTTAAGGACGTTGCAAACTAACAGGCAAAAGAGTAATAAAATAAAAGTTTAAAACGTAGCCAAAACTATACTAAAAAGGCGTGGAGATTATTTAAAATTCTGTCCGCAATTTTCTTATTTCAAACTGCGGTTACTGTTCATGGTTGAAATTGTTTACAGCAAGACGACAACAGACAATTCATTAAATTTGGAAAAGAAGAAGATGAAGGTAATATGATGTATCGTATTAACTTTTTTTTTCAATAGAGAAATTAGTTTAATTGGCGTTTAACAAATGCTAAAGATGTATTTATTTTCCCGATTTTAGAAAGGTAATCGAAACCTTTTAAAGTTACCATTAAGCTTGATTCTTCAAAAATAAATTTAGCCAACTCTATTTTTTAAATTAATTTTCTGACTTTTAGGGAGCTAAAAAAGTCATAAAATATGAAAGGCGGTAGCTAGCTAACTTTATGACAAAACCAAAAAGCAGCAAAAAAAGTATTTGAAATTTTGTCTGACGGTTGTTATATTTTAAATTGTGCATATTTGTTGCGATATCGAGAATACCAATGTTTCATCAAAAACCGTTTAGATTTTTCCACTTTTGATCTTTTGTACCGGTAGAAGCATTACTTACAATTATGTCACAAAAAGCTCTGGATCGAGTCTGATTCGAAGAAAAACCGGTTTGAGTGAGAGTAAAAAAGAAACAAAACTAATTGCTCTAAGACAGGGCTCCCAAACTGGGGTACATGTACCCCCAGGGGGTACATTTTGACTTTTCAAGGGGTACATTATATGTGAAAGAATATCCTTATTTAATTTATTTGTTGTTTGGATAATTAATTAAATTTGGATATAGCATATATTTCATGTATTTTCGCTAGTTTCCAATGATTGACCAAAATTGAAATAGCTACAATATGCTTCTAAGTAATCCATTAAAAGGTCTTTCTGTAGAGAAATGTCTAAGTCAAAATACACATTATGAGATCAAAAACATCACAGAGCTGGTCACTGAACATCTTATGAAGTTTGAGAAGAAAACTGATGAATATTTTCCAAGTCTAGGTAAAGATGCATATATTAGAAATCCTTTCACTGCAAACGCTCAGATGCCGCAGACTGGGACAGGTACTCACGAGGAACTGGTTAAACTTAATATGATGGTTTTGCACGCGATGTGTATTGTACACTTCATTACTAATTATTTTAATCATAACGATGTAGTTTATTCCCGTTAAAAGTAATTTGTAATTTTATTATAAGATAATAATCATCGCCTTGGAGCGCTGCTCTCGTATTATGTGACATAACGTCCGATGCGCTTTCTATTGCGCGATGCATGTATCTTTTTTTTCTCTTCGCCCGACAGTAATGACGTAATATGTTTTTGATTAGCGTCACTATGTAGAATGTTCGCGTATGTACTATGTGGTTCTAGCATAAGCGTGTTCTCTAAAAAGTTGGAGAATGATCTGGTTTATACGAGAAAATTTGTCGGCAAGTGTCTTTTGTCTATATATTTCGCTCGCTCAACCGCATTGACACAGACGAAAACGAAGTAAACGAGAGAGAGATAATTTGAGACGGCTCGAGTGAAAGTAATTTGGTTTGGTCGCAGGACATGGCCCGTTAGATTTTGTATCGGTTGGCTAGTGTTGAATTTATTTTGTACTAGTGTTTTGGAGTTTTGTTCTACAGAGGTAGAATCATTTGTGTTAATTGAATCAAGTTATAGTCTTGATTTCGCTTTGCAGTTTGGCAAAGCGTGGAAGAAAATTTTTCGTCGGTCGTGAATTTTGTAATACATTTGTTCCTATTAGAGACAGTGGTCTCTGTTTGTTTGTGAAGAAGAATCTTCAAGGGATCAATCCGAGCTTTCGTTCAAACCAACTGTATAAAAGCTTCAGGCCCATAGCAGGCTACTTCTCGAGCCAGAATAAAATAAAATTTAGACACAGCTTTGTTTCAGTGCAGGTGTCTGGGTTACCTAGCTCAACTGATTCTTTAGGGTTCCCGAACAAAGTCTGTGACATGTATTCTAAGAAATAGTTATGTAAACGTTTGGTTTATGATGTGCAACTCATACAAAAAATTGCTACACCTGCTATTCAAGCATTGTTTTTGCTTTCATCATCACGGGTATATGAATCGACATTTTCAGTGCTGGTGGAAATTAAATTGAAATTAAGTAAAAATACCAGAACATGATCTTTGTTGCGCTTTTCCTGATTTTTCACTTCGTATCCATGAGCTTGTTGCTAAAAAGCAGGTTCATCCATATAACTAGTATTGCTGGCTTATTTACATTGCATTGTTAGTTTGATTGTAGCCTACTGTTTGTTTAAACTCTTATTACATAACTCTGAATGATTTGGTGTGCTTTTATGATTATATTCATTTAATTTCATTTTTTCATACTTAATGATAATTTCATTTTTCCTATTAAACTAAAATTTAGTAATTAAAACTGTAGTGGTTAATTAGATAGCCAAAAATATAATTTCATGTTTTCACATGAAATCCAATTATAGTAATTGTATTAGTTGTAAAATTTGCTTTCAAACATAGTTTGTTTAACTTTCTTATGCTTCATTTTTATACATCTTCGAATTTCACATCTTGTCGTTCTATATTGCATGATCACGTGATTTTACGCCCACTTTCACACTGTAATGTTTCTTTGTCGCAGATTGTAATAGATAAAGTTTCTCTCCCGAAAACATAAGTTAGATAACTTTAAGTTTCTGTTTTAATTATGAAAAATTAGTTGTCCGAAATATTGCAGTTTTTTTATTTTTATTTCTATTTGAATAAGAAAATAATTGTAAATAGAATCAAGTTAGTGGTTAAGCTCCTGAGTTTGAACGGCCAAAATAATTCTTGAAGATAACGCTTCTTATCACTATAAGCTATCGATCTTAAAGATTTTTTGAAGGATTGCTGAGTTGCTTGGCTATTAAAAGTAAGTTATGCATCAAAGCAAGTTGATCTTAGCGCTAAAAATGTGGCAAAATTTTGGGGGTACATGCGAACCTATAAAGTGTCTGAATGGTACCTGTAACATCGCAAATTCGCTTTGTCGGCAAACGGTAATTTTGAATAATTCGCTTTGTTTTACCGACTTTCCAAAACGGTCGCCTAGTAAACGGTTCGCTGATTTCTAAGACAAAGGAATTAACTGTAACCAGTAAAAGTTATGGGCAATGCGTGCGAGCAGTGAATTTTTGACGAAGATTGTATTGAATTGAAGATATATTGTAGCGTCAAGTAATTAGAGTATAAATTTTTTGATTTCGAATTGCCAGTGAAGAAAATTCAAAAAAACGCAGCGTTGGACCGTTCTATAATAAAAAATTTTATAGAAGAACTTTGCTGCGTGTTTTCCCTTGTGTATGTCTCGCGTATCACTGGGCGCGTTTTAAGGCATTACAGTACCAATGAACAAAAAGTTTGAGTAACCCTGCTCTAAGAGATAAAAAGAGAAAAAAACGCCGCGCTAATTGCACCAACGGAGCCAGCGATTAAAAAAAAATTTTAATTTGTTAAGATGCTTGAGAAGAACTTAGTTTCTTTTCAACCAACTAGTTTCTCTTTAAAACTAACTTTCATTCCAATCGTTTTTTTCGAATTAGACTCGATCAAGGCTCCGACGAAAACAAGTTGGGGAAACGTTCCTTCACAATCCGTGGATTATCTTTTACGATCCGATTTATTTTTAGTAATTACTTTATTTTTTAAATGCCAGTAGTTTTAACTCAGAGTAGTTTATTGGGTTGGGCATGGACTAAAATTACTAAAAATTTGTTTTGGGCCCGAATTCCAGCCAACTGGCAGCATGTTATGTCTAATCGCATCTGCAACAATAGTTAAAATCTAAAAGTAAATAATTAATTAATATTGTAAAATATTTAATCGTCTTTGCTTTGTTGTTTTAGTCATACATTTTTTCATGCCTATATTTATTGCCTTGATTTGCAGCATAATTTCGCGCTATACGTAGAACAACTATTAATTTGCTTGACAGTTGTTCTACGCTGTTCGATTGAAAATTTTTTATTTTGGTTTTAATTTTTTTAGTTATGACTGAAATTTGCTTGCCAAAAACTGCCCAAGCAGGAGACAATGCCATAAAGTGTCTTTCCCAAGGACGGTTAAGTTATGAACCTCCACCGTGTCGATTATGTTCGCCACCAATTACGCCGCTCTTAACCCCTCGACCATGTCGCCAATTTTATATTTTTAGGACTAGTGGATCTTCAGGCCAGCAACCCAATTAATTTATTTCGAAATTAGAAATTCGGGCAGACTTTGGCTTGTATTTTCGAGTTCGGTTCAGGCACTGACTTGATACATATATATGACCCGTTTACAATTATATTTAAATTTCAGAATGTAGATAATTTGTGAAGTAGCGCTGCATTAAACTTTAGTAGATTGCAGACCATCTTGTAGAATGACCTAAAACTCGGGCTACTCGTATAGTTTGGGGTTAGGATTGCCAAATATTCTAAATTTTTAAGGAGAGTTTTGTAAATAATCATTTTTATTTTGACCTAAACGATAATTATTTTTCCGTCAAAGTTAGCTCCTCAACAAGCTTTTAGTTTTATCTCTTTATTTATCCTTCTGACTCGCAGGAAAGCGACGGAGGCGCTAATATTGATACATAGGGTAGGCAATTACCCGGACTTCCTTCCGGAGATGCCAAGATATTGCTGTCCGCTTGAAATTTAATAAAGATATGACTTTAATTTAGAACTGCTTGTGGATAAAATTAACTTGTAGATTTGAAATCAATCGAAATAGGAACAACACCCGAACTGATTGTAGATTAAATTGCCAGACATGCTATAAAGTTCAAAACAGAGGACTTTTCTTAAAACAATTCGAAACAAAACTTTAAAAAATCACATACATAAGCTAAAAATTAGTTATTTATCCCTAACAAAAATTTCAACCGCACAGCAATATTTTAGTATTTCCGGAAACAGATCGAGGTAATGGCTTTACGGTCGCACGTCGTTTAACGTCTCCGAAGCTGACCTGCAAGACGAAAAGATAAACATGGATAAGACAATGGTGATGCTCATGATGATAATGAACCTTAACGAATTCCTATTTTACTATTTTAGTAACTCTGGATAACGGAACTTTTATTGTTGTAAATCAAGAAAGAAAACTCTCCAAAGGAGTCTCCATGCCAGAAATCGCCAAAAATATTAAGGTATCGACTTATCAGTACAAATAGCCTAAAAATTGATTAAAGTAAGTTAAGCCTTAATTTTTTCGAAAGGTTGTTGTGTGTAAATAATTAAAAGTATTTTACGCAACAGAGGAATTGCTAAAATCTATTTTCTTGCAGATCTTTCCTTATCACATTCTGTCAACCATAAACCCAAGGCTTCCAAAAGGTGTTGATCGCACACGCTTAGAGGTAAGACGTTTCACTACATGTTGCAGAGCTACGTTAGATTTAACCCAGACATTTATTCTTACCACATCCACTTAATTATAATAAAAAATTATCGAAAAAGATTTCGTTCTTTCTCCATATTTTTCCTCTTGATTAGCTGGAAAGCGACGTAGGCGCTAATATATAAGACAAGCAATTACCCCGACCTGCTTCTGGAGATGTCAAGACATTGCTGTCCGATTGAAATTTTTATCTTATTTTTATTACTTTTATGGAAATACATGACTGAAATTTAGAATTTCTTGCTAACACCACCAATCCCCTCCAATTAAGGAAAAGTGCCGTAAAATGTCTTTCCCAAGGACACAACATAATGGCGCGATTAGGTTTTGAATTGAGGCCGTGTCGATCACAATCACGGCGCTCTAACCACTTGGCCACGCTGCCGACAAGATTTGAAAAAATTACTAAATTTTGTTTGCATTACAATTACACCCCAACTTTTTAAAGTTTTAATTAGAACATGATTGGGTAATTAAGGGCAATTTGTTTGGTTTTATAACCATAACTTTTCAAACCCTTTTTGCAAGTGCACGAGCTGTAACAAATAATAAGAGCTTATCGAAAGTATTTTTTGTCATGTGCTAGTGTGCAAACTTTTTCGTGCTATTAATGGATAGCATTTAATTGCAAGTAAAAAGCCAATAAAAAGATTTCATCACAATTAATATCAGAAATATTTGCTTTTTAAAATCTTTAATTCTAGCTAGAACTAGACCAAGAGCTAGAAGGTTTAATTAATAAATTGCAATTACAACAATATAAGATTTGTGTAGGCTATCTGCAGTAAAAAAAGCAAAAGTGGAGATACCACATTGGCAATAAAAAAATTAATAAAAAAATTAAGTTTTTTAACATCCCTTGTAAATACAAACTCTGGGCAAATCCAAACGTTTTGACGAACATTTGTGTTAATCCTGCACATTAATTCAATTAGACATGAAAATTAAGATATTCTTTTATTATAAAAATATGTATTGACTCATTTTTTTTCGCATTATTGGTTTTCTTTCTAATATCAACCGAACCTTTAAATAAATGGCAATCAATTTGATTTCTTTACGTTTGTTTTAGCAACATCTTTCATACAAAGAATTTCAAGAAATTTTCGGCATGTCTCGAGACGAATTTTGGCGTTTGCCAAAGTGGAAAAGATTGGAAATGAAAAAGAAATTAAATTTGTTTTGATTTGTTCCGAAGTGAAGAAAAGAAACGTTTGCTTATTCTATATAAGCAAAAAAATGAGCGTATCTTTTACATTTGCATGCTTTTAATGAAATTTAAATTTTGTCTCATATTAAGGAGCTTTTAATATATGCGCACGCCTTCTTTTTTTCGGTGGTTGGCTAATCTTCTAAAAGAACAGAAATGCTTATTTCGCCTTTGTAAAATGCTTTATGTGCTTACACTTAGCTTACGGTATTTATTTGACATTATTTTGCGACCAAAAATAAAAAAAGAATATTGCGTTTGCAATTTCTTGGACTTTTAGACTGCAGAAAACTTTAAAATAACTAATTGTTGCTGAATTGAGATTTTCAAAACGCTGTTCCAAAATCCGCAATTTTTTATGCTTACCTTGATTAAAACGGGAAGTAAAATGGCTCGGCTCTAACTACAAGATGGATTATAAATTTTTAACAAATTGTGATGATTGCGAAGACTAATTTGTGTACATTTAAACAGGTTTGATGGCTGTTATTTTGAGAACTTGGTGTTACCGCTACGTCAAACTTGATTTATAACCAGCATGTCACTTTGCAAACATATAGGCCTACTCTATTCTTCAAATCAGAGTTTTTAAACTCGTTCAAATACGTGGACCCCTAGGCTAATTTCAAAACTCCATGAACCCCGAGGTGGGGTATGTGGAGATCTGGTGATGCCCAGGGCCAACTGCTCGATTTTATGTCCCCTCCCTAACTTTTTTCTAGCACCAAAGAATGTGAGAAAGACAAGCATTTGAAATTCGTAAACAAACAAATAAGATTCTGAAATTTAAATTCAAAACGATTAAAAAATTTAAATTCAAGATCTTAAGCACGTTGGTTTTTGACGTTGGTTGTTTTTCATAATACAGTGCGTTCAGAAAGTCACTGTGCACCTTTCATTGTCTGCTTTATTTTTAGATAATCAGCGTTTTTCGTTTGATCTTTTTCAGCGTTTTTTGGTCGTTTCTTGTATTTCGTCTTTCATTTTTTTTAAATGCACTTTTCGAGCACTTTTTAAATTTTTCTTTTTCTTTTTTCTTTTTAATTCAATGTAATCATTGACGAAAGTCAATTTATTGCGAATTTAAATCCAATTTAAAATGGTTTTGTCAACGGAGGAGAGAATATTTTTGATTGAACATGTCTTTCGTGCGAATGGTGAATACACAAAAGCAGTGAAGGAAAAATTTGCCAAAAAGTTTCCCGGAACAGCATTACCTCATCGAAATGCAGTTCGAGCGTTATTGAACAAGTTCAGAGAAACTGGATTCATCGAGTGTTCGAAAACTTGAAACGTCGAATTAACGTTTGTATTCACGAACTTGGTGGGCATTTCCAGCAGTTGTTGTGACTCTATTTTTGTTATTTTTAATAAATTAAGAGACGGTCATTGTTCTTCACATAAAATTGACAATTCAAAATATTTTGTTATTGATTTTTCGAACACAGGATATCGTTCTTGTTTTAAAATTCCAGGTGCACAGTTACTTTTTGAACGCACTGTTATTTTGCTTATTCTATTCGTCTATTAATTCATCTACTTAAGAAAAACTAGATATTGTATTTATGAATGCAAATAAATATATAATAGGCCTAGAGATATTAGAACACCGGGATCAACAACTCATTTTGGCTGTTTACGTTAGAAGGGCTACTGCGAAAATAGTGTCAAAAGATACACGAAGCTTCGAAACCTTTCGTTTGAAGGTTAAACGCATTTAGTTATAATTTAAAGATAATAGCAACTTGGTTTTTGTCAGTTCTATAGTGGATAGAATGACCATATACTGTTGCAATGCCAGCGCTGTCACAGTGTAAATAAGTTCGAATGGTTGCAATAGGCCCCCGCGATTTATGTTTTTAAACAACTCTTTGTACTCATCTGGTAGGTAGTAGTGAATTGAAAAGGAATCATCATCTGCAATGAGGATGACGAAACTCGATGCTGGCTTAATGACATCACTGCCAGCATCTGATCCAGGCAGTGCAGCAGCCTGGGGTAGTAAAAGGATAAACCCTCGGCCCCAGTCCTGTTTGTGTCTGACCTGGAGTGGATACCCTTCAAACGACGACGACGACGATCTGCAATGAGCAACTTTTTACAAGAAGAGCATTTGTTACAGAAAGATATGCTTCTGCTAACACAGCCACTCACATTGTATTTTATATTGGCATCAGCACATATCATATCATCCAAAGAAACACCAGTGAATACATCATTAAGCCAAAGTACACCATTTTTTCAGCTCCATTATCACCATTATCTATTATCAACATTTGTTTCTAATAAAGGAAGAGCATCAAATTCTTTAAGAATATTTACACCAAGCAAGAATATTAGACACTTCAGTTACTGTCTGCAGTGAACCACATGAAAGCAAATGCATATATTGATCTTTTGGTATCAAGTTAGAAAAAACAAAAACTTTGATTTGTTGTTCACTTAAAATTATTTTAGACACTGCAAGTTCTCGAGCTACTTTGCAATTGTCATCATTTTGACAAAACAGAACTCAACAATGGAGCTTAATAAACACTTTTGTATCCAAAGGGAAGAACTGCATTTTTCATTTTGCTTGTAAAGGATGAAAAGTCCGAAAAAGAGTCTCAAATGAGAAAATCACTATTTTACTTTTGTAGAATGATGTTATCTTTTATATGTCTGGAAGACGAACTTGTAGAGGAGGTTACATGCATAATTTGTAAAGATGAATGAAGGTATTTTGGCAAAGAAGGAAAAATTTTATGAATAGCATTAGGTTTCAGATGCACTCTCTGCAGTTTTAGGGTCTTTTGAGATTTACGTCTGGTACTACAAGTATCAGCTTTACTTTCATGAAAATGCTTTCAACAAATTTTATAAGACTTTGATACTTTTCAGTTTTTCCTTGGGATAGACCTATACCCTTTATCACAAAGCTCAGAATTTACAAAAAAAAAAAAATTTATACAACTTTTTTTCCATTCTTGTTGGACCTATAGCCCTAATTGCAAGCTGGCATACAGCAAGTGTTCACCATTGTTAAGAACTTTCTGTAGTACTCAAAATCCAATTAATCAAATAAAATTCAATTACCTAAACCCAAAAATGCAACAAATTTAATAACACTAAATCTTAGACAGAATTTTGTACTACAAATTTTGAGCTTAGTCTTTTAAGTATTTGCAAGCTGTAGAATTTATTTTAAAAAACACTAAAAGTGAAAGTAAAAAATTTCCTATAGCTACTTATATGAAATATAAATATAAATACTTGAATTGTTCAATACAATATTACACCCAACAGCATATCATGAAAAATATGAGTAATTACACAAAACATTATATTGAACAATGATTGTAAATATTTTACAACACTAATCTTTTATTAATAAAACAAACAATTTTTGAAGAAACAAATTGTTAGCTACACACTTTTAATTTTTAAAAATAACTGACTTATTGAAAAATTAGTAGAACTGACAATTTTCTCACCATGCCATTTTAAATCAAAAAACTTTTTCAATCTTGATCTATTAATTAACACAAAAAAATTTTTTTTAATTATTTTTTGACTACAGTGACCATAATTTATTTAAAAATAATTGGCTTCTTTGGCTTATTGAAAAATTAATAGAATTGGTAATTTTCTTACTTTGTCATTTTAAATAAAAAAACTTTTTCACTCTTGATTTATTAATTAAACACAAAAATTTTTTTAAAGATTATTTTTTAACTACCATACTTTATTTAAAAAACAATTGGCTTCTTGAGTATCAACATAGTCACTTTAAATTTGAAAAAATAATACTTAAAAAAGTTTTTTTCTTTTGATCAAAATTCTTAAAAATTCAGGTTTTAAATTTTTGGTCATATATTTTGTTAATTATTTTTGCTAACTGCTTAAACAACTTATATTACTAAATTTTTCATGCTATAATATAAAACTTTTATATTAGATCATCTAAATAAAAACTTAACTTCTGCTAAAATTAATTTTTGACTATTATACTTAAATTTCAAAAATAACTGGTTTATTGAAAAATATTAGAGTAGGTAGCCAAGTCACTAAAAACTACTTAATTTCATTACTTTTTATACCTTAATAAATTTTCATCATTAATTTTTTGTTTTTGTTCGAATCAAACTGTTTAAAGTTTTTAAATTTAATTTGGTAATTTGGATAACTGCTAAGTAAACTTTTTCTACTAATATTTTAAATAAATATTGACGACAACTATCGAGTACAAAAAAACACTTACCGTAAAATCTCTATTAACGCCACCTCTATTTGAACGCCACCTCTAATAGAACGCCACTATAAAAGAAGGGTTGAAAAATAGAGCGCCACCCTCTAATTGAACACCACTTCTAATAGACCGCCACTTTGACATTCAGGTCAGACGGCCCGATTAAGACTGGACAGGAACTTCTCCAGCAAGTGCGGGCCAATGCCGACATTACCGGTAAACGTGAAGTTATTCAACAACTCGACGTTGATGCGGAAGGTGTTGAAAATGACGAGGACGGCTACAAAAGCGACGTGTCACTTGATTTTCACCAGTGAATTTTTGATTACTTACCACTAACTGTGTTACGGTAGATGTTTTTTCTTCTTCTTTAGATGTTAGATGTTAACTGTGTTAGATGTTTTTTCTTTTCATTCATTAAATTTATCTTCCCAAAATTCTGACCAGCGAGTCGAAAAATAGAGCGCCACCCTCTAATTGAACACCACCTCTAATAGAACGCCACTATAGGGAAAGGGTTGAAAAATAGAGCGCCATGGCGCTCAAACAGAGATTTTACGTTAGTTTTTTAAAACTTTTTTGTCTTTATCCATTACCGTAATAAATATTACATAAAAATTTCTTATTCACTCGAATAATGACTACCATAAAATTTTACTTCAGTTTTGATTTGAAAAGTTAACCCTACTAACGTAAACCAAAAACTGGATCCAAAACGGAGTTGTACATCCTGATATCTAAAATCCCTAAATAGGCCCACCAAAAAAAAAAGAAAGCACTTATAAAGCATGGTAGAAGATAGAGTTCTCTGTATTTTCTATAATAAACATTATATAAAACTGTACAACCATTGCTGCATTGCTATCTTGTATGTTTTTCTGAACTCTAAACGAATTCCAAAAAGCATTAATCCGAACAGGTGAAGAAATATTTTTTTTATTCAACCAGTCTAGAAAATACGAACAATTCAGTTGCAAACTTTCGCTAACTAGTTTTTCTTTCCCAAATGAGCTCTTCCATCAGAGAATGTTTGCACTACCCCATTTTTCACTTCAACTGAAAGCAATTCTCTATCAATACTGATTAAAGCCAAGTTTGTTCGGCGTTCCTTTTACATAGAAGATCTTAAGCACGTTGTTATCAATTTTAACTTTAAAAATGATCTCTCACAACTCGCAATTGAAACTCCGATAATGAGCAGCAGCCTAACCTATATGCAATAGGTGTTGGAAAGATATCCCTTCCAAACCGTATTAAACACTTAAGTGCAAGCTTGGGATTGGAGGAACTACACTTTCCCTAGCTGGAAGAAGCATACAAAAGTCAATAATGTCGTTAAATAACTCAATAGCTGCAACATCATTATTATAGTAATTTGCAAACTCCAAACAACCTTTTCTTAAATTTTGTCTTTCTTGTTCGTGCTCAATGGAAACTGAATTCAAATTTAAGAGAAATAAAAATCGAGCTCTGAAGTTTTAAAGGGACACTACGATCTTCAATTTCAACTTTTAATCAGTTTACAATCTCTATCATGACTAGCAGTACACGTTAGTTGGATTGGTTGTTTGGCAAAGGTGTGCTATTGACAGTTAACTCGAGGCACTCCGTACTGGCACTTCAGGACATCCACTAACCTCCGCGAGTGACATACACGATACGAAAGGCTGAAAAATTCGTAATAGTGATTTCACACATTTTGTTTTGCACTGTAGGCTAGGTACTAAAATCCACTTAACCTCTTTTTAAAAACAGTTCAGTCCAAAAATTGACACTGTACGGTAGAAGGTTTTCTGTGAGCTGCAATTAGACCCCATTCACGTAAACTTCCTTTTCATACCTTTTTTTTTTCAGGAAACATTTTGTTTTTGAGACAAAAATTGACAAATTAGATTGTGATTGAAAGTGAAGACCTTTTTGCGGCCCGGCGACTTTAGCTCAATTTAGAATTTGGCTCATAATGAAACAATGTTTAAACCAAAACTGATATGTGGATTAAATCACGTGATGTTGAATTTTGTGCAACTTAAATTGAGTGAGGCTGCGTTATGTGCAAAATGACGGCAGCGTGGTCGAGTGGTTAAAGCACCGAACTGATGATCAGCATGGTCTAGGTTCAAAAACCCACTTACGCCATTCTGTTGTGTCCTTGGGAAAGACACTTTACGGCACTTTCCCCTGCTTGGTGGTCTTGACAAGCAGTACTAAATTGCAGTAATATCTCTACTAACTTACTAGCGGACAGCAATATCTTGGCATCTCCGGAAGCAGGTCGGGGTAATTGCTTACCCTATGTATAGCGCCTCCGTCGCTTTCCTGCGAGTCAGGAGGATAAATATAGAGATTAAAATAAAAATAAATGAATTGTGCGACCATCAGTCGAAAGATAAACTAAGCCGAAACAACTATAGGTTACCATATTGTGCAAGGAGTAGACACAACCCAAAGCTGAAAGGTTTAGCAGGCCAGTTTCTTAAAAATTTGACGTATAGTTAACGGTTTGACTCCTTTGTCTCTCTGTTGGGTCGCTTAACATTCTTTTGCATGCCTCCCTCAAGCAAAATCTCATTAAATCTATACAGCAGTGCCGTGCGGTCAGAGCATGCAAATTATGCGTTGAATGACCAAATTTTTAGGGATTGCATGACAAACTTTTGCGCGATGAGACATATATTTTTTAATTTAATGGAAAATGGTACTAATTTGGAATGAAATTAAAGAAATTTGAGGTTGATCTGAGATGAATTTTTTTTTAGGAATTAGATTTTTTTTTAGGGAATGCTGCAATTTCAGGACGAAAAGGATAAAAGTTGAGAGTAATTGAAAGGAAAGACTTTTTTTTTAGAGATTAACGCATTTCCAGACAAAAAGTGCATTACTCAGGAGCGATTTGAAGTGATGACCTTTTTTTATTTTTAGAAAGATCTCCTTGAATCCAGGAGGAAAATTGGTCTTGAACACTATGATATTAGGATTAAAAATTAGAATTTCACACAGAATCTTTTTCCTACTAGTAATATATTGCATGTCTTACTCATTGACTACCCATAAAATACCCAATTTTATGACTTGGTTTTGGCATGCCACTTGTATGACTAGTCTCAGAGGTCACCGCACGCCACTGCTATACAGCATATAATAATATAACCTTGTAGTACGCAGAAGCACCCAGCAGTTACAAAACTTTAATTGAACGTAATTTTTTAATTTCCTTCTTTAGGCTAGATGCCCCCTAGCCTTAAATTCCTGGGTGACGTCCCATTCGCCCCTTTCTGCATCCCACTGACCCCGAGTCTAAATATTTTTTGAAAGTCCGGCGAAAGCCAAAAAAAGCTTTCACCTCGCTGTTAAAAGAAAAAGCTTACTGGAACTTCGATTTGAAACGTTTTTTAATTTTGGTCTTTACCGTAAAAGTCAGTCTTGGCCTTTATAAAAGTGAGATATTTATTGGTGAAAAATAAAAAAAGGTCATTAACTGAAGTTCCAGTAAGTTTTTTCTTACAATTAAAAAGTGAAGACTTTTTTTGTTTTTACTTAGATTATGTATCTCGCTTCTATGGCTACCAGCAAGACAAATTTTCTTGCGGGACCAAATAATGAAAGGTATTCATTTCGCCGTTGAAAGGAATTTTAATTTATCCAAAAAAATGATTTTGAATTTTTAAAAATGTTTATAGAAGAAATAATATGTAGTTGGCTACCTATTTCTATACAAAAAACCCTGTGCACCCACTGGATAGGTCGCTATGGTCCTGGAGGTCCGGTGGACCATAGTTTAAAAGCCTTTCTTTAAATCATTAAACTCAAGCAACAGCAAATTATCTAATCAGAAAAATTAAGATAATAATATTTTAATGTGGGGTGGCAATCGATTTAATTTATATCATCGCTATATCGCATCATCCTATTCAGCATTCATTTTTATATCCTTTCATCTCTCTCTTTATCTTTTTGACTTGTAGGAAAGGGTTGGAGGTGCTATACAATGGAGAAGCAATTACCTTGACCTCCTTCCGATTGTCTGGTTGAAATTTTTTGTATTGATTTTTTAGTTTTATAAAGATATGACTGAAATTTAGAGCTGTTTGCCAAGACCGTCAAGCAGGAAAAGTGCCAAGTGCTTTTTCCAAAGAGAGAGCAAAATGGCGAAAATAAGTTTTGAACTGAGATTACTTTGATCGCAAACCCGGCGCTCTTAACCACTCGACAACGCTGCCAACGTTTTATTTTTCAAACCTGTAGGACAAGAGCGTAGCTGTATCACAATTCATTTATAATTTAATCTTAACCTTATGAGTCTGCAGTAGATTTTCAGTCTAAAAGTAATTTTTAAGCTTTTGATTATGACGTCATTTTTTCATTGTTGCGTAGTAATTTCGTAATCCGTACGCTCCACTTAATTTATTTTGTTTTAATTTTCTTCTTAAAAGTATATTATAAAGATTTGCTTTCGCGTTTTAATTCTTGGCGCATTAATTGTAGCTTTAAGATATTGTGACGTTACTACAGTTCTGCCTATTCTTTTTTCTTTTTCTTTGGAGTTAGATGACGTTCAAGAAACGATTGACTGGAATCTTGTACATCTGTTAATAGCTGATTTGACATTTTGAGTAATGTAACTTGTTTACTACCGTATTTTTTGGTTGTATTTTGATGTCATAGACTGCTCTAGCCGATCGCTGAATTTAATATAATAATTAATTTAAGAAATCTGGCCTGATCTAGTAACTTTACTTGTTATCCTATGACGTTGGCTGATTTATACAAATAGCGTGGTAAATTCTTATCATTTATTTGATTGAAATAAGGTTTGGAAGTCGTTTCGTGTTATTGTCGCCAGTATGACCGTTGTTAAGTAGTCATGTGTCTGTTGAAGCCTTGAAAGTCAATTCTATAATGAGATAAAATTGTTTTAGTCTTCACGGGGACGAACTATTGAATTTAATATTAGGCACCGGGGTGCTAGTCTGTACAAAGTTATTGAGTGATTAGTCGCCGTTGGCGCTATGAATTGTTTTGAAGTTTGGTGAAGCTTGAGAGCCAAGTTTTACGAGAATTCATCAGGTTCTTTTGATTTTTGCAAATATATTCTTTATAGTTAGAAACCGTGGTTTCTTTCTATTTGTTTTTTTTCTAGCGAATCCATTTGTAATTAGCCAGAACTTACTTTGTTGAGAATAGTGGTGGGTTTAGTACGGAACAAACGGAGCGACCGCACCGTCCCACTTTTAAAAAATGTCAAAAAGTAGCTCTTCCTGAGCAAAATATTGTTTTTCTTTTTCATTGTAGCAACATGACGGCGGCCCCCCTAACTGCACTTAGGATAATGTACTCATAGTTGTTAACATGAGGATTTAGATAATTACTTATAAACTAAGCCACTTAAAACGAGGAGGACCAGACCCAAGTTTCGCTCTTGTTAGAGCTTGTCAGTATCATGCATATCTCACTGAGATATGAACCGACTAGAAATAGTCCTCCACGCAAGAGACATCACCACTAGGCCACACAAGCCGGACAACAACTCGACTCTAAGCAGCTCGGAAGTTATGCCCGGCTTTACCGCGCAAAGAAAACAAACTATGTTGTAAGAACAGGTGCGGCCTTGGTCTTACAACATAGAGGATTGGTCTTACAAAGAGTGGCCTTACTTTGTAAGACCAGGTGCAGAATTGGTCTTACAACATAGTGGATTCTACGTATTCCTTGCGCGGTAAAGCCGGGAATAACTACTAAGCTATCTCTATTTTGTAATACCTCGTTTTAAACTTGACCTAAATCTTTCAAACTGAATTCATTAAACTAGCGATACTTCTTAGTAAATTAGGACCCACTTATTCATAAAATCATTTTAGCTTTTTGCTTACTGATTTGCATACTTAAATGCTTACAAATAATTTTGTTTTTTTAAGTTCCACTTCAAGTGTGCTTTATAAACTGGCAATAGATTTTGAATGAAGTTAATTTGAAATTGCTACTTTGTTATCACTCAAATTAGCGTCCCAATGCTATTTTATAACGCATTTTTAATAGCGCCGGTCGTAAAAACGTTTGCCTCCAGTTTTACGATATGCATGCACAAGGAAATAGCCTGTAATAAGTTCACCATGATTGAATAATATTATATCGGTACCCTATGTCAACCCGACAGTAAAGCACTTAAGCTAGAAAGCATTTGGACTTTAACTCTTAAGTATCAAGTGCAATAAAAGATCACCTAATGTGTTGTAATGTTTGTTTTCTTTCAAATTAGGCCTAAATTTAAACTTCTTTGAAATAATAAAAAAGTGTAAGTCGGAATTTCATTCAAAAATAGGCTATATGAAGCATTATTTATCAAAATGCGTAATCCCTAGGTAAAATTCTCAACTTTATGTAAATAAAATTCGGAACGCTTGACTAATTTTAGAATAAAAAGTATAGCCAATATATTTTGAAGCATAGTTTATTAAGGACGTTTCGGAATTATAACTCATTCCATAATCAACTTCTTCTTTCAGCCTTTCCCTTCAATCAGGGACAGCCGCAGCCTATCACCTTTCTCCAAGCCGTCCTATTTTCAACGTCCGTCTCCTTTGCACCAACTTCCCCCATATCTTCTTTCACTTCATCAAAAATCTTATCTTTGGTCTCCCTCTTTTCCTCTTTCCCGGTAACTCCATTTCCATTATCTTTCTTCCTACATAATCTTGGTCTCTCCTCATGACACGTCCATACCACCTTAGCCTGCCCTCCCTCATCTTCATTCCTAACCGTTCTACCTTAGCTGCACCTCTGATGTACTCGTTTCTAATCTTGTCTTTTCTCATCACTCCCATAGCAAACCTCAACATTTTCATCTCTGTAACTTCCATCTCTTCTACTTGTTTCATTGTGACTGCCACCGTCTCAAGTTTATACACCATTGCTGGTTTCACCACTGAACTGTACACTTTTACTTTTATTCTAGCTGGTAACCTCCTGTCGCAGATTACTCCTGATACTCTTCTCCATCCGTTCCATCCTGCCTGTACTCTCTTCTTTACCTTCCTCTCACAACTACCACTTTCTTGCACCGTTGATCCCAGATACTTAAATTCCTTTACTCTAGGCACTTTTGTATCCTCCATCTTCACTGTTTCGTCATCATTTCCTCCATTTATGCAAAGATATTCGGTCTTTAACCTACTTACTTTCATCCCTCTTCTTTCCAATGCATACTTTCAGGATTCTAGTCTCTACTCCACTTCTTCCCTGGTCTCTTCGCAAATCACAATATCATCAGCAAACAGCATCGTCCACGTTGGTTCTCTCCTTACTTCATCCGTTAGCCTGTCCATTATTACTGCAAACAGGAACGGACTTAACGCTGATCCCTGGTGCACTCCAACCTTGACCTTGAAACTTTCTGTAGTTCACTGTTTCGCTTTCCTCGTACATTTCCTGTACAAGTCGCACATACTTTTCCACTATTCCGGATTTTCTCATGCAGTACCACAGCTCTTCCCGTGAAACCCTGTCTTAAGCTTTCTCTAGGTCCACGAATACACAATGTAGCTCTCTTTGACCTTCCCTGTACTTTTCCATCAACTTTCTTAAAGTAAACATGGCATCGGTGGTTCCCTTTCCTGGCATAAATCCATATTGCTGTTTACTAATCTCTACTCTATCTCTTAGCCTGGTTTCAATAATTCTTTCCCATTCTTTCATTGTGTGGCTCATTAGCTTTATTCCTCTTTAGTTTCTCTCTCTGTAGTTCCTCTCTTAGTTTCCACAGCACTGTGCATCTCCTTTGTTTTTATAGATTGGGATAAGCACACTCCTTCTCCATTCTACTAATGTCTGTTGAACAGTTTGGTCAAAAATTTTGTTTCCATCTCTCCCATGCACTTCCGAACTTCTACTGGCAACTCATCTGGCCCAACCGCTTTACCTTTTTTCATTTTTCTTAGGGTATTCTTTACTTCTTCTCTACTGACGCCATTTATCTCTTCGTTAACCACTTCTGCTTCCTCTGTCCTAGGATCTCTGTTATTTTTCTCGTTCATCAGTTTCTCAAAGTACTCCTTCCATCTGTTTAACACTGCCTCCGAATTTACCATCACATTACCATTTTCATCCTTGATAACCCTCACGTGCTGTACATCTTTCCCTGCTCTGTCTCTCTGCCTAGCCAATCTGTACAACTCCTTTTCATCATCTTTTGTTCTCGAAGCTCCACAATCACATTTTAATTGATAGATGAACCACCTATTGGGCAAACCGGCAGAAATCTGATCACCAGACTCAACAACCACAACATTGATTCACCATTCCAGCAAGAACTAATGTATCAAAACACCAAGTTGACGATCCAAACCATAAAATTGATTTCAATAATTGTGGAATCTTAGGTTTTTCAAATCATTGGCGAAAACGTTTAATTAAAGAATTGTAAAACATTCAAAATTTTAATCCATCTATGAATATCGACAAAAAATCTGTTCCACTGTATTTATTTAACACTGTTAATTTCAAAAGTTTACTGTAGATCGCACAGCGAATCTCTCTCTTCTTTAGCTCCAAATTCTTCAAACTATGGGGAAGCTATCCGAGCCTTCCCCAATCACACCGCTGGCTTTCCCACACGTCTTATGGCTATATAATATTTATTAAAGTTGAGATTTCTATATGAAGGTATAACAGGCTTATACAAGCCAACGACCACAATTATTTTCTCGACAATACTGCTTAAACGATGCAGTTAACTATACAAACAACGTGCAGCCAACGTGCTCCCAACGATGCAGCCAACGATGCAGCCAACGATGCAATCGCAAAACGAAAGTTACCCAAGTTTCGCTTGCGATCTACAAACTCACTCTACAAAACTAAACCACCGAACCACTTGATTACCAACGACTGAAAGAGGAATTAAATTTACCAACATCTCAATTTATAGTGTGCTCGCCACGTGTAAGTGAGCCAATCAGATTTCATTAAGATCGCTGCACGTGATCTTTCTATAAAGCAGTGAACGCAAACAATAGAATCAATTAACAGGTTTCAAAAAAGACTTCTATGCAGTTAATTAACTTTTTCAATTTCAGTGCGAGTTCTACTATTATGATTTTAACAAACACTTAATGCTTCTTTATTTTACTGTGTTGTGTAGTTATTTTGTTGTCAATAATGCTGTGCAGTAAATGTTTAAACTCGGTGTTCATTTTTTGGTTTAAATTTTAAAGCACTTTATTTTGTATACGCCCGAATTGCTGTTGAATCAATTTAATTTTAAAGTTACGCGCAGATAACTCCGTTTTATTTAATGTCAAAAAAACTGGTTTTATTTAGTATTATATGTTGTCAATATTTTATTCTGTTACGTCATAAGTAATCTAAATTTAAATTTTCAAATTTACAATCAATTATTTAGTTTTAATCTATTTTAAATTTAATTTAAATTATATAATCTAAATTTAAATTTTCAAATTTACAATCAATTATTATAGTTTTAACCCAGCCATCGGAGGCACATTTCTGTGTCTCTTGACGCCGGTCCCAAGCCCGGATAAATGGGGAGGTTTGCGGCAGGAAGGGCATCCGGCGTAAAAATTTTTTTGCCAAAACAGACAAATGCGTAATCATCATCAATCCATACCGGATCGGTCGAGGCCCGGGTTACAACGACCGCCTCAGGTGTCGCACAGCAGGGCACCTGTGAAAATTATGCTACTGCTAAACATTGTGAAAATAAAAGCAAAAAAAGAGGAGGAAAGCGAGTGAAAAAGCAGCGAGAAGCATGGAAAGGAAGATGCTCACTCATAAGGGTGGGTACTTTAAATATTGGAACGATGACTGGAAGGGGAAGAGAGCTGGCAGATATGATGGAGCGAAGGAATGTAGACATATTGTGTCTACAGGAAACAAGGTGGAAAGGGAGTAAAGCAAGGAACATTGGAGGTGGATGCAAAGTATTCTACAACGGAGCTGATGGAAGAAAAAATGGTATAGGGATAGTGCTGAGGGAGGAGCTGGCTGAAAGTGTCCTGGAAGTGAAGAGGGTGTCAGACAGACTGATGGCCATGAAGCTGGAGGTAAAAGGGTCCATCCTAAATATAGTAAGCGCATATGCTCCACAGGTTAACAACAGCATGGAGAAGAAAAATGATTTTTGGGAAGACCTGGATGGATTGATAGAAAGTATATCAAAGGAAGAGAGGATAGTTCTTGGCGCAGATCTTAATGGACATGTGGACGAAGGAAACATAGGAGATGAGGAAATAATAGGGAGGTACGGTGCTGGAACAAGAAATAAGGAAGGATCAATGATTGTGGATTTTGGGAAACGGATGGATTTGGCGATTGTCAATACTTATTTCAAGAAGAAAGATGAACACAGAGTGACATATAAGAGTGGAGGAAAAAGTACCCAAGTAGATTATGTAATGTGCAGAAGAAGAAACTTGAAGAAAATGTGTGATTGTAAGGTAATATTGAATGAGTGTGTCGCAAAGCAGCACCGTATGGTGGTATGCAAAATGGTTCTTATTGTGAAAAAGAAAAAAGCAGAGAAAGTAAAGCCAAAGATACAATGGTGGAAACTAAAAGAGACAAGCTGTCAAGAAGCGTTTAGACAAGAGGTGACCAGGATTTTGGGAGGCAAGGACGGGTTACCTGATGAGTGGGACAAAACGGCAGAAATGCTAAGAAAAACAGCTGAAACTGTACTGGGAGTGACATTTAGAAAACGAAAAGGAGACAGGGAGACTTGGTGGTGGAATGAGGAAGTTCAAAAGAGCGTAAAAGAAAAGAAAGAGGCAAAGAAAGCATGGGACAAAATAAAAAATGAAAATACTAAAAAGATATACAAAGAAAAGAAGAGTAAGGCAAAGAAGGCAGTTGCAATGGCAAAGGACGTGCATATGACATGAATAGGGACATGCATATGACAATTTGTATGCTAGATTGGAAACAAAAGAAGGTGAAAAGGAGTTGTACCAATTGGCTAGGCAGAGAGACAGAGCAGGAAAAGATGTACAGCACGTGAGGATTATCAAGGATGAAAATGGTAATGTGATGGTAAATTTGGAAGCAGTATTAAACAGATGGAAGGAGTACTTTGAGAAACTGATGAACGAGAAAAATAACAGAGATCCTAGGACAGAGGAAGCAGAAGTGGTTAACGAAGAGATAAATGGCGTCAGTAGAGAAGAAGTAAAGAATGCCCTAAGAAGGATGAAAAAAGGTAAAGCGGTTGGGCCAGATGAGTTGCCAGTAGAAGTTTGGAAGTGCATGGGAGAGATGGAAACAAAATTTTTGACCAAACTGTTCAACAGACTATTAATGGGTGAACGGATGCCAGAAGAATGGAGAAGGAGTGTGCTTATCCCAATCTATAAAAACAAAGGAGATGCACAGTGCTGTGGAAACTACAGAGGAATAAAGCTAATGAGCCACACAATGAAAGAATGGGAAAGAATTATTGAAGCCAGGCTAAGAGATAGAGTGGAGATCAGCAAGCAGCAATATGGATTTATGCCAGGAAAGGGAACCATCGATGCCATGTTTGCTCTAAGAATGTTGATGGAAAAGTACAGGGAAGGTCAAAGAGAGCTACATTGTGTATTCGTGGACCTAGAGAAAGCTTAAGACAGGGTTCCACGGGAAGAGCTGTGGTACTGTATGAGAAAATCCGGAATAGTGGAAAAGTATGTACAACTAGTACAGGATATGTATGAGGGAAGCGAAACAGTGGTGAGGTGTGCAGTAGGAACTACAGAAAGTTTCAAGGTTAAGGTTGGAGTGCACCAGGGATCAGCGTTAAGTCCATTCCTTTTTGCAGTAATAATGGACAGGCTAACGGATGAAGTAAGGAGAGAACCAACGTGGACGATGCTGTTTGCTGATGATATTGTGATTTGTGAAGAGACCAGGGAAGAAGTGGAGTAGAGACTAGAATCCTGAAAGTATGCATTGGAAAGAAGAGGGATGAAAGTAAGTAGGTTAAAGACCGAATATCTTTGCATAAATGGAGGAAATGATGACGAAACAGTGAAGATGGAGGATACAAAAGTGCCTAGAGTAAAGGAATTTAAGTATCTGGGATCAACGGTGCAAGAAAGTGGTAGTTGTGAGAGGAAGGTAAAGAAGAGAGTACAGGCAGGATGGAACGGATGGAGAAGAGTATCAGGAGTAATCTGCGACAGGAGGTTACCAGCTAGAATAAAAGTAAAAGTGTACAGTTCAGTGGTGAAACCAGCAATGGTGTATAAACTTGAGACGGTGGCAGTCACAATGAAACAAGTAGAAGAGATGGAAGTTACAGAGATGAAAATGTTGAGGTTTGCTATGGGAGTGATGAGAAAAGACAAGATTAGAAACGAGTACATCAGAGGTGCAGCTAAGGTAGAACGGTTAGGAATGAAGATGAGGGAGGGCAGGCTAAGGTGGTATGGACATGTCATGAGGAGAGACCAAGATTATGTAGGAAGAAAGATGATGGAAATGGAGTTACCGGGAAAGAGGAAAAGAGGGAGACCAAAGATAAGATTTTTAGATGCAGTAAAGGAAGATATGGGGGAAATTGGTGTGAAGGAGACGGATGTTGAAGACAGAAAGATGTGGAGAATGATGATACGCTGTGGCCATCCCTGACTAAAGGGAAAAGCCGAAAGGAGAAGAAGAAGAAGACAATCAATTATTTAGTTTTACAAGCTGATAATGAGAGAAACAAAAAATTGTGCACTAAAGTTGGCCATTTTTTATTTATTTGAGCACAGGCTTTCGCTGGCTACTGCTTACTTCGTCAGATGCAAAGTGAGCAGTGAGCAGTGTATCGGCAGTAGGTCATCATTTAATATCTTTTGCTGGTCTTCTTTTTCTTGTGTTTCAGGAAAACAACTGAACAATTTGAAAATCTTCAACTTTACGATGGTCAAAAAAAGACTTAAGGAAAGTTTTGCAGGATCATTCTTGTTTACATGACAATTTTTTTAGCTATTGCTTAAATTTTATTTTACTATTTATTGTTACTACTTTGCATCGGTTTTTGTAGATTTTTTTTTTGGGTATGTTTTCTTATGTTGTTTTTGTGTTTTTTTTTGGTTGTTTTTACCAAATTGTTTTTGTTTTTGTATTTTTCTTTACTGAGGTTTTTGTTTGAGAAGTGATCTTTTGATCCACAGCAGGATTTCTTTTGTTGGGTTTGTTCGCCTGTTGGGCTGGTGGAATATGTTCATGTATTTTACATATATTTTAGGACTGATCATATTCTTCGAGCCAAACTCTGCTATGGTCCCACCAATGCCCCGCCCCCATAACAGCGTTTTATAAAGCAAATAACTTCGGTCTTATATTTATTTTCTTTCTTTTTTTTTTTTATTTTTTTACACAAATTTATAATGAGTTGAAGCAACCTTGCTTCTACAGTATTGTTACGTAATGCAAATCGCTTCTTTGTGAATTTTTGTGACCTATTTAGAAAATTAGAATAATTTTTTTGTGACCTATTAGAAAATTAGAATAATTTTTTGTGACCTATTAGAAATGCAATGAGTCGCAGCTGCCAACAACGAGGAAATGTGATAAAATTGACGCCTTTAACAGATCAATCAATTTATAGATTTTAAATTAACTGCACCTTCTAAAATAACCTAAATATATCGTCCTAATTTAATTAATAATCCTAATCCTATGTGACCTCGTTTTGGCAGTAACCTGTATACTAGCATAAAAGCGAATTTTACTGTTAATTTTGTCGTCGGCCACGTGGCCCAATTCGGATTTATTATAAATAGAGTGAGAGATCGCTCTTATGACACAGAAACTAGAATTTGGCTCAGAGAACGGTAACCGTGTTTGCTGAATGGTCAGGTGACCATTGCATTATTAATTTTTGCTGTATAGTGTTGACTGCGTGTATGCAAACAGCAGATAAAAAATAAATTCAATCCTTCCTCTCGTGCAACTATAATTTTCTGTACCAGGCGTCATAGAGTTACGCCTATTTAAATAAGGGTAGTTGTAACTTGGAGAGATTTCGCTGACGTTATTCAGACAAGTTCAGCATTTCAAGGACGGTTATCGTTATTGAATTCCGTTTTTATCGTTGGACACTCCGGCACCTTTCGGTGGGGAGCGGATTGAGTCTTTCCTTCATTAACAAGAATTTAATCTCTTTCTCTCATCAACAAATTTGAATTTATAATTTGGTCTTTGAACCAAAATTTGAATTTATGAGTAGTGTTTCTAACAAGTATGTGATACAACAGGTCAGGCTTTTCATCGCTAATTAGAAAGTCACAACGAAAACTCGTTTTGTTGGTTCTTCTTTTTTCTAACCCCGTCTTTCAACAACTTACAAACTTTTCAACATTTTGTTATTTTGTTCATGTGGTGGAGCAGAAATAGAAAAAACTGAATTGAACTCATAGTCGGCAGCGTGGTCGAGTGGTTAAAGCACCGGACTGATAATCAACATGGTTCTCGGTTCAAAACCCACTTGCGCCATTCTGTTGTATTCTTGGAAAAGACACTATACAGTACTTTCCCCTGCTTGATGGTTTTGACAAGCAGTTCTAAATTGTAGTCATATCCTTATTAATTTACTAGTGGACAGCAATATCTTGGCATCTCCGGAAGCAGGTCAGGGTAATTGCTTACCCTATGTATAGCGCCTCCGTCGCTTTCCTGCGAGTCAGGAGGATAAATATAGAGATAAAAAAAAAAATAAATAAAATAAATAAAATAAATAAAGAACTGAACTGAACGTCCTTAATAAACTATGCTTCAAAATATATTGGCTATACTTTTTATTCTGGAATTTATGTAAATAGTTTTTCTATTCTACAATACGTTTTTAATTTTTTTATTTCATTTAATTTGAAATCAATTTACTTTCATTTATTTATTTATCTCAGAGGCAAAAAGGTCCATGTATATACACACACAAAAAGAAAACATATAGGCTACATTGTTAAATAATTTAATAATACAAAAAAAAAGCTTTAATTTTTAACTAGTTTAATTTTTTCGTCGCAATGTCTGATAAAATCATTCATGTATAAATAATTAATTTTTCTTGTTTTCACACTTAATTGTTCACGATCATTTTAAGTTTGAATTTTTCTTGAAAATGGCTTTAAAAGCCAAAAATTGAACTACGAGTATTTTTACAAATTTGGTTGTGCTTCTTAGTAGTGATACCGCAACATTATGGTTGGAGAAAATTTATTCTTTTCCAAAATTGTAAACATAAATTAATTATGTTTTAGCAATGGCGCAGCTGACATTGGTGATCTCCAACATGGTCTTTTGCAGTTTCCAACCAATCATGTTTTTTAACCCTTTGAACGTCAATGTACCAATTTTGGTACATCGCCAATTCATGACTGAAATGCAAATGAGCCAATTTTGGTGGCCTACATACCTTTTTAGAAGAATTTTTTAATGCTTGATAAAATAATTATTATAAGTTATCAAGGAAAAAAACTAAATTGCAATATGTGCAGTGGTTTTTCTTTGGTTAGAAAATATTTTTATGTAACACACATATATACACGAAAATTAAAGGGACGTTCAAAGGGTTAACGCTTGGTTTGCCTGACTTGATTATAGAATACACCAGCGAGACCACTAGATGTGTGTTGAAAAAACATTGTTTTTATTTACAGAAATTTAATTAAAACACTTCTATAATTATAGTAAACCAAATTACAAAGAGACCAGATAACTAATGTGGTACTTTAAGTTTACCACGATTGGTGTATGTAGGATGACGGATTCCCTCCGTCAACATTGTGTAAAGTTAGAATAAAAGCATCTGTTTAGAAAATGCCTCCAAGTAAAATCGGACTTTGTTAAACTCTTTAGGAATAACAATTATTGTTTTTTGGCGTTTTCAAAGAGGGCGGCTGATGTGAGCGATCCGTTTGCTGAAAACCGAAAAATGCGTTTTTTTCTTAAAAAAAAGCGAAGCTTGAAGGAGATTTTTTTTAACATCACAAGGGTCTGAAAAGTTGTCAGATGAATGATCTGATAGTAGAATCTGTATCTTATCAATGTTTGAAATTGAACTTTCGTTGCTACACAGACGTTTTCTAGTGTTTTTAGCTTTCCCTTCAAGTAAAAGTAAGATGCGGTAGTGAAAGGACGTGTTTTTGCAGCTATTTAATTTTATATGATAAATATTAAGAAAAGAATTATTATTTGGATTAACTCTAAAAAAAAAGACAGAAAAAAATATTTTTACTAGCAATATTTCTCGTTTACTAAAAAGATTTGAACTATTATCGACAGAACAATTATTATTTCTTTCTTCAAAGAAAGTCAGTAAAGTAAGAAAGTGAAAGCAGCAGCAAGAAGTAACAAATCTTTAAACGAAGTAAATTTGCTCAAAAAAGAAACTGCCGGGTACGTGATTTAACAATAATAAACTTAAACGAACTAACTTTCAAAGATCTAAGTTTGCAAGAACAAGCATTCAGCAATTCCTATGATTTTTGCATTATTGACTTACTCAAATCAGTTTAGTAACCATAAAATTAGGCTATCAATTTCAGCCATATTTGCTTATTATTACGTCATCAATTGATATTCATTTAATAGCAACAATTGTTAACTTAGCCTACTGCTGAATAACTATCTGAAGAAAAAAGTTTTTGTTTGGCAAGATAAAAAAAAAGAGGGCTGCAAGTAACGCCTTAAATGAAAAAAGCTGGAACTGAGAAATTATTGTGAGAACTAATAATGATAATATTGCCTTGGCTATTTACAGTTTGCTACTTCATTACTACAATGTCTGCCGACGATATGTTTAAATCAGAAAATCCTCGAAATCTCAACGATAACCTTTTCTCCGAACTGACTGACAATGTGCATGATTGTGAATAAACTGAATATTTTGATTTTTCTAAACTGCCGTCTAAATTTTACTCCGCAAATGGTCTTTTGGTTCCGCATATTAATATTCGTTCACTCCAAAAACGCATTGTTGTATTTTTCATAGTAAAAAAAAAAAAATTTTTTTTTCTTTTTTTTTGTCCCACTATTTAGAGGGAGGCAGTTGACTAGAAGACCGTATGGTCATTTCGCTGCCTTCCTGTGCTTTCAAAAACTTTTTTTCACTTATATTGGTGTATTTTTCGTTTTGAAGCACAAAACAAATAAATAGATTGATTGATTGATTGATTGATTGAAGCGTAGCGAAAGCTTTATTCAGTCAAGCATAACAACAACAAAACATCTAAATTTCAACCATTTATCTAGACATGTGTTTTGGCGCAAAAATTAAATGGCGTTTTGTGAAATAATCAAGAAAAACCGAAAATTTTTGTTGTCAACAATTGACAAAGACGACATTATTGTTGAAATATTATACTCTCAAAATGTTCTTACTGAACGTCAATACCAGATAATAAAAGC
This sequence comes from Diplosoma virens, assembly GCA_963680785.1. Lineage (NCBI taxonomy): Eukaryota > Metazoa > Chordata > Ascidiacea > Aplousobranchia > Didemnidae > Diplosoma > Diplosoma virens. The sequence continues at coordinate 10,512,828 of OY796896.1, forward strand.
TGAAAAAGTTCCGTTACAAGCTACTGAGAAACTTTTAGATTTTGTGCAATGCTCCGGATTATACGGATTTATTAAGTTTTGTAATGCATTAGATGAAGAGTACAGCTGGTTAGCATCAGAACTAAAAAACAATGCCAAAAAACTTGGGATTGACTGCGACATGCAAAACAATGTTGACAGCGGTAAGTTTTTTGGATTTAACCAATTATCTATTTGTAACTGTCTCTAATTTCTCAGACTTTTAAGGTCAAATTGTTCACTTTTTGCTGTTACTAACCTTGCAGCCTTGGGGGATTTTTCAAAATTTAAGAGTTTATAAAGTAAGCACACCAAATAGTGAATGAGAATCAAATTTTATTAATACATTTTTTATCAGTTGTAAAATTTACTAAAAAGTGAAAAAAAAACTGTAAAGTGTAGCATATTTTTAACACAACTAATATTAATTACGGTACTTTCACAAAAAACAAAATTTGCTTTTAAATTATTTGTATGGTATTGGTGTACCAGCACTTTATTTAAACTTTTTACTTCAAATATGTATGAAGCTAATAACTTTCATCCAATTATTTTTGTTGTTTTGTCTTTTTTAATAATTATTCTTTATGTTGTTTCTAAAGTCTTGCTCGGGATACTTTAATTTAAAATGTTATTTTTATTTTAATTTAATAAAATTATTTTTGCTGCTTTTGCCAATACTGTCATGATGCAATGTGTGGAATGTCAAATGAAGAATTGCTTGCTGGGTTTGGGTGTGATTTTATATTAACTTTTAAAACAAAATTTTTTGTATTATAAGACTTTGTAGTTAGTTAAAGGTAGGGTTTAATTGAAGTTAGGGATTGGAGTTACATTATCTAGGGCCTTTTAATTTAATATTTAGAATCTTATAATTTATTTTATTTTAAATATTTATAATGTTATTTTGAGTGCTTTTGCCAATATTGTCTTTGTAGAATATCAACTAAACAATTGTTGAAATTAAGTATGATTCTTTATTAGCTCTGGCATAAAACAAAGATTTTTTTATAAGGAACACTTTGTGGTTAGGTTAGGGATAAAGGTTAGATTGGAGTTAGATAAATAAGTTTTTTTAGCTTCGATTATATTTGAAAGATCAGCAAAAATAGACTTTAACAAAAAATAAACTTTGATTTACTGCTTTTTATTTTATTATAATTTTTGCTCAACCAGCATTTTTAAAGTCTTGTCAAACTAAACTAAAAATAGAAAACATATACAAAAACAATTAAACAGGAAAAATTAATTTTAGGCTTTTTGGAACAGGCAATTTAGTATGGTTCTGCGCCAACTTCATTTCCAAAGGTTTTTTACTATTGCAAAAAGTCAGATCTTTAATTTTTGTAGTTATATTAAAATTTTTGCATTAGAAAAAAAACTTTGAGCAAACTTTATATATAAATTGGGGTAGAGTTATCCTTCAAAAAACTTGCTTTGGTTTTAGCTCTGGTTACCTTTTAGACAATATTTCAGCTCTTTTTCTCTTGAATTTCCCACAGAGCTCCAACTCTGTCTTGAACACATTTAAAAATGTATGTCTCTAGGGATTCATCTCTAAAATTTGGGTTTCTTAATGTACAAGTTGACAAGGTTTGCTATATTTGGTTGCATAGTATATTTAAATTTAATTAAAATAAGCTGTATTTCTTGCATAAATAAAGCATTATCATTGTTTAAATTATACAAAGTTTTCATACTAAGCAAGGTTTTCCGGGTTGTTGAGATTAGTGAGGTTTGCAAGTTTTGCTCAGCTAGACCATATAGAATTTTACATTGCTGATACAGCCAATTTCTATCAAAAAATAAAAATTATATCTAACAATGTAAACTGATCCAACCTTGTATAATTCAAATATTAATTAGGCTTATACTTATTTTTTACATTGAAAATACAACATTGAAAAAACAAGCAGTCTTGTTAACCAAAATTACATACTATATATAAGGGATGGCCAACACTTTGATTGGACATCTTAGTTGGTTGATTGCATCTGATTTTGAGTGAACTAGATTGTTTCACTCACTGCGTTTTAAAGGATGAAATTGAAGTGAACCGACATGGATTGAAAGTGAAGACCCTTTTTTTTGAAGATCATTAAGATCACATTTCCACAGTGGTTGATTGTGAGTTTCTTAAAGATTTTAAAGTTATCTTACAGTTAGACAAGTTGGCCAACCCTGCTATATATAAACAACCAAGCAAACTGTGTCAATCTTGCCGACCTGTACATTTAAAAGATATTGCAAAGCCCTGCTTTAAAATTGAAAAAATAAAAATTTAGTACTAGATCTTTAGTCACAGGAATTGGTGATTTGATCTCAAAACTAAACAAAAGCAATAGAGTGGCTTTTAACTTTTATAACTTAAAACTGTTTTTTTTTATACCTTTAAAAAAAACTTGTAAATTGTTCAATATCATCCAATCATCTTTAAATGACTAAAATTTTTTTGATCTAAAATCACTAATTTGCTTAGCTAAAAATAGTTTTGTATAAAATTTTTTATAACATAACTATCAATAGTAATGTTGAAGTATCTAGTTTCAACTAATATTGTTGCTTAATCTAATGTAAAAACCTTTTTTAAAGGCATGGTAAAATTATTTGGACAGACTAAACATCAAACTTTTGAGTGTTTTTCTGATTACACCTTTTAAAAACTCCAACTTGGCACCAACTTTTGTTTTTATTGCAAGTCAGAATGTTAGCAGACTATACTAAATTACTAAGAACGAAAAAAAAACTGTCATGATTAAGACTTTTGGTAAAATGATTTTTTGTATTTGATAAAATTAGATTTTTTTGGCTGATTAAAATAGTATATATTTGTAAGCTTTTAACTTAACTGGATTTTTCAACCTAACCTTTTTTATTCAGCTTTTTTGCACTTTTAATATTATAGTGTTTTCCCTTATAGACTCAATAAGACACTGGACAAAATAAATGAGGAACCATTTTTTTGGAACAAAACTTAAACAAACTTACTTTAATAAAGGATTTTTTTAAAAACAATTCTTTAAAAGATTTTACATGACTTTTGTGATTTTCTTATGCAATTGTATGTTTTCAATCAATAATTGTTTATGTTTGTAACTTAGTGGTTAATTTAATAGTTTGCAACTTTTCTCCTGTCTTATTTAAATATTATTTGTCTACTTTCAACTCGCATTTTTTGAACAGTGAAGTTTTTTTATTGATATTTGCTGTTGGACAATTAAAATAATAGGGTCACGGTTTTTCAAGATTTCATAAAAACTTTAGTCAATTGCTAATAAGAACCCACCTTAACACTGAAAGTGATTTCATTGATATACAAGAGATATCTTTTTTAGATATGGCTAGATTGTCTGGATAACACTAAAACTGAAAAGTCCAATGTAACTAATGTACAGTATATATTTTAATGTTGGCAGCATTGTCAGGTGATTAAAACACCATGCCTACAATCAATGTGATCTTGGTTCAAAACCCACTCATGCCATTCTGTTGTGTCTTTGGGAAAGACACTTTACCGCACTTTCCCCTGCTTGGTGGTCTTGGCAAGCAGTTCTGAATTACAGTCATATCTCTATTAAATTTCAAGCAGACAGCAATATCTCGGCATCTTGGAAGCAGGTCAGGGTAATTTTTTACCCCATGTATTAGCGCCTCTGTTGCTTTCCTGCAAGTCAGGAGGATAAATATAGAGATAAATAAATATTAAAGTTTGAACATATAACCTAATTAATTTATTAAATTTAATTCAATAAAAAATATTTCTTGTAATGCCAAATTAACTTTTTTAATTAATCTTGTAAAAATTTGCACACATTTACTTTATATGTACACATTTTTTTTTGTAATAAAAATTATTTTTTGAAATTGTTTTTTATATAAGCATATTGACCTGGCTGCTGGTTAGGGTTAAAGCAAGAGTCACTTTTGTATTTTAAATAGTATGACTGCGTTTAGAAATTTATTATGAAGTGTTTTAGAAAAAGGCATACCCAAAAAATTTTTTTGTATGGCCATGTTGGTCTAGCTGCTGTTTTCTGTTTACCAAAAACTGTTTACTGTTTTCTTTTTCTGTTTACTGTTTTCTGTTTCAGAAGTTGCCATGACTCAGGTAAGCAGTGTGCTTTTGTTTTAGAAATGTTGTTACAGTGCTTTTTCCAAAGGACATAACTGAAATCAATCTAGTTATCTGAATATCAAATTCGGCCTTTTCAATGATTCAATGTTAATGCAATGAATAAAAAATTTATTACAGAAGTCACTCTGGTCTGAGCAGTAAACTCATGTTTTTCAACTTGCAAGTCAGAGTAGTTTGCACATGGGGTGATCCTGTTCAGTAGAAAAAATTTTTAAATTTCGAGGAATAATTTTAAGAATAGTCATTGGTTTATCAGTGTGAAATATTTATTAGCTATATTTTTTAATTGTCTTTAATATGTTAGAAAAAAAGGATAGTTAATTTTTTAAAAAAACTACTTATTTTTTAGATATAAATCTCTAAAGGCTGAGTTATGGTTTTTATGTTACCATATATTCAATATGTTGCAATATTTTCAAAAACTATAATGAAAAGTATTTTACTTGATATGAAATTAAAAGTGATAAATTTGATTGAAAATTAGGTGTCCAATTGTTACAATTTAATGTTATGTATTAAATTATAACTTTTTTTATTAACACTTATGGTTATAATGCATCTTGCATTCCATTTGATTTTATTGGTATGTTTTTTTTTTATTGCATTTATACTTTTCAATGATCTCATTATTATTTGTTTATTAATTTTTTTAGAGTCTACAACTAATAAAAAAAAAGTTCCATCACATTTACATTCCAAGATTCCAACTGAGCAAGAATTAATGACATTTAGCAAAATGCTAATTCGAAATGATTGGCAAGCTGTTTTATATGAGCTTGGATTGCATACAGCCAATATAGATCAATGCAAGCATTCTCATTCCTTGGAAACAATGCAATGTATGTCTGGTTTAGTTTTATGGTTGAGAAAAAATGGACAAGCTGCTACTTTTCAATCCCTTTATTCTTCATGTGAAAGTGCTGATGTTGACAGACAATGCTTGTTTGATTTGATTAATATTGCAGAACGAAAATCTGAATAAATGTTGTTAAAATTTATTAGTTGTTTTTGTTTTTGTGTTCAATGATATTGATTTCATCCATATGTTGATTAAATGGTCAGTTGCTATGGTATAAAGCAATTTTAAAATCTTTTGTATTTATGTTGAAAGAAGAATATTTATATTTCATTATATTTAATTGTGTTAATGGTATGTACCAGTGTGGTCCAGGTTTTTCACTTCTGTGGACCATTTTTCAAAATTGCTAGACCTTGCCAGTTGTAGTCAGTTTAAAATTCTCTAGAATAAAAGTAAAAAAATATTGAAAAGGTGCTTGAGAATCTTTTTTAGATCTCACTTGACTTTTGAAGACAAAATAGTTTTTTACAAAAAGAATAGTTCAATCTTACCAACCATTTGTTGGGGGTGTTATAGAAAGTTCAAGTTGTTTGCCAGGCTGCAGAAAATCATGGGCCATATATGTCCTTTAAGCCATGGTTTGGACCATCCTGCTGTATGCATGAAAACTGATAATATAAATTGTGAAGAAAGACTTTTTGGCAGGGACAATATGGCAAGGCCAATTTGTTAGTGAACCAATTTGGCAGGAAAATAAATAATTTCAATTTAACTTTACTAGTTTTTGTCTTGCTGTTATCATGACTAATGATTGTGGTGCTGTGGGTGAAGATACAACATGACAAAGTTATTGCCTCTGCACCAAACATTTTGAAATTTAAATGGTATCATATTTGAATATTATTTTACATATAGTGGCAAGCAAAAAAGTAAGGCTTTTATTTCATTAGATTTTTTCAAAATAACTTTATTAAAATTGAATTATATTTTTCAAAAAAAATCAATTAATATTAGATTTAATATAATTTTTTGTGCTCTTTTTAATAATATATTACTTGATAAATATAATTCAATTTTAACAAAGTTATTCTAAAAAAATCCATAAAAATAAAAAAGTCTTACTTTTTTGCTCGCCACTGTATTTCAATGAGCAAAATAAAAATTATTGTTAAAGTTGAGCGAAATGGAAACATATTTCAATATTTCAAATCTAAATATTTAGTTTGGTCAGCAAATGTTTAAGATATATTTAAACACCAGTCACAAAGATTAGAAATTTGCTGTCATTAAGCATTTTTCCCATGCTGTTTGTGCACCAACCATAGTAAATTTGTAGAAAAATGTTTATATATTGTATAATGCTTATTATGACACCATGATGTTTGTATGCATGCAAAGCTTCAAACTTGTTGTCTTCGTAGTACATTGCTGTATTTTTTGTAAAAAAATAATACATGTTAAATGACCTTGGTTTAAAAATTCAACTATTCAAGCACATTTCTTGATTTAAATATTCAAAATTAAACTATTGGAAATTCAAATAGATTAATATTTGTATAAGAATGCCCCAAAATTTTATGCATTTAACAATTCTTAAATGTAAATTTTTATTCTTGTCAGCTAAATGGAATGTAAAAAACAAGTTTTGGTATCACAGTTTACTTTAAATATGGAACATTGGCAATTATACGTTTTGCATATTAAAAATATATTGTAGTATAATATTGTCTTAGTAAAGTAACAAAACTTTTTTGCTGTCCGTTCAATGTCAAATCTTTTTGTAATATAACAAGTACAAAGTTTGTTGCAGAAAAGCTGGTTCATCAGATAATGATCTGATTATACTGTATAATACAAGGTGTTTTTTGTTTCCCTTTGAAAAATTTAACATTTAATGATTATCAATTAAAAAAAATTTTTCTGCGTATTCTACCTGTAATTCTAATTGGAAAACTTGAGTACTTTTACAAAAGACCATTTTTCTAGAGAGAATTTTTAACCAACTAACATTTAAGGTGTTTTCAGTAATGGAAAAATTAAAACCAAAAGCTATTACTTTATACAGTTGACACAAAGGTAGAAATCAGAAGGATCAAATTAGTTGAATTGGTGGAATAATTCAATTACACCAGGTTACATGATGGAGTAGATGAATGATTAGATTAGATTAAGTTTAGCTGATCATATTAAATTAGGTTTTAAATAATTATCTGTACATCATACCTATGAACTTCTGCAAAGGCAATATAAACTTCTGGAAAACTGATAAGAAATTTGGCCAAAAAGCTTTGATTGTCTTTGTTGTAGAAAACCTTATTCATAAGTTTGTCCAAAACAAGCAATAATGAAGTGTAACTAATCAATAAGCGCCTTAAGTAATTTATAGTTAAAATTCTTGCATATAGCACATTTTGTCAACACTACATTATGTTTGGTGCAGTGGCAATGACTTTGCCATGTTTATCTTTGTCTACAGTACCACAATCATTAGCCATGATAACAGCAAAAAAAAAAAACTAGCTAAGTTAACTTGAAATTATGTATTTTTCTGCTGAATTAACCTCACTGAATTGACTTGCCAACAAATTTGTCCTGCCAAATAGTGATGTACCCAATAAATTAGGCATACAGGAACTTGATTGTTTGAATCAACACATACAAAAACTGGGTATTTTTTTTAGCTGCTACTTCAATTAAAATGAAGTATATTGTTTACTTTCATTAAACAAATAAGAAAAACACTCATCACCAAACAATAAAAAATTTTAGTTTTTAAAGACAAAACTGGTGTGTGTATAATTTTTAACATACAGGGTGTTTCAAAAAATTTGACATTGGCAGTGGTGTTTGTTAACTACCTGTCTCACACAAGAGTTAAACTGGAGACTGTTACCCAAGACATGCTGCAGGATGTTTAGGAGGAGCCAAAGTATCAACTTCATGTGTGCTGTGTTGCAGGTGGTGCGCATATTGAACATTTGTAAAACCTTTCATGAAATTCATTCAATTTCTTATTCAAATTTATAGGAATAAATTTTGTTTTGGTGAACATTAAACCTGTTGAATTTCATTTGATTTGACTATGTAGTTTCTGTAATATTTAAATGTCAAATGACGTCAAATTTTTTTAAACACCCTGTTTTATAACATATTATTAACTTGTGCCTCACAACAGATTTAAAACAACTTGAGCAGAATTTCGACTAAAGACAAAAATTTAATTAGGTGCATAATGGCTGAAACAAAGACAGAACTAACATACAGGCATACCTGTCTTTTTTTTTTATTGTCATTGATTTCAGATTCATTATAAAAGTATTTAAAAAATATTAAAGATAGTAATGTACCCACATAATGAAGTATTGAAATCAGGAAAAAACTTACTGCTTCAATGTGCTCACCAAGCCAATGAAGGTCTCTTTTAAACACTGTATTTGTTTATTTTAGTTTCATTGGTGCTTTGTTGTTTGTGGTGTAGCCTTGCAGCTGTATAAATATTTTTATAATAGAACAATTAGTGCTTATTGTTCCAGCTTTTCAATGTCATAAATTTTTACTTTGTGTTTTTATGAAAATTATTGCCTTAGCTAAAAAGTGCTACCAACTTTGTTTTATTGGTGGTAGTGTGTTTTTTGTAGAGAAAATTTTTTCTTAATTCTATAGTTATAGTAATAATTGTTTTGTATGATAAAAAAGATTTAAATAAAATTATAAAAAATGATTGGTTTTAAATATGGCTTTTCTGGGACACAAGATTTGAACACCCAGATTTCACCACTCTGGCATCCAGGTTTTGGTATTCACTGAGTTCAGCAATATAGAAATTTTAGCACATTAGAGTTTGTTGCTTCATCTTTATTTATTTATTCATTTACTTCAGCAAGTGTTCTATTTTCTTACATCAGACAGCAAAGTTAATCAGATGATAACTAGGGATGTGCCAAAGCTTCAGCACTTTTGCCGAATTTCGCTGGCAAACTTCTTGCTTTGGCACATCTCTATTATTAACTCTTTAGTTTAACCTTTAATGTAGGGATGTGCAAAAGCCAAAGCTTTGGCAAAATTCTGGTTTTGGTACATCCCTATTCAGCAAAAGTGCTGAAGCTTCGACACATTCCTAATAATAATCCTTTTGTTTCTTGAAATATAAAAAAACTACAGCTCTAAAAAATTAATATGTGACTGCATGTTACTCAAGCACTTGTATCAAAACACTTGGGCTTTTAGCATTGAATTTTTTTTGATTTAGCAACTTCAGTATTTTAAACACTTGTTAAAGACTTTGGTTAACTTATGGAAAAATAGTGTATTTTACCCCTAAAAGTGTTTGTTTAGTGTTGTAGAAAAATGTTGGCTACTGGCTAAATCTGCTAAACCAAAGCAGGTAAACTTACTGCAAGAGTGGAAATGATTCAAGTTTGTCTTTGACTCGCAAGTGTTAATTTTGGTGAACTTGTGACTTTGACTCTTCATGCAAAAACTTAATGCACTTGCAAGTAATTTATACACATTGCTATATGGTTTTTGTTTTTACGTGAATAGTTTTGAACTTTTGCTATAAATCAACAGTGGCCAAACTGTGGCTTGCGACCTGCATGCAGCTTGCCTACTTCTCATTTGCCCCATGTGGTCATGTTAACCATGCATTGCAGCATGTGTTCATGTTAATCATGTAACATAGTTGTGGCATGCAGTCATGTTGATTGTGTCTGCATTCAGCTCATGTTAACTGTAAAAATTGCTGTTTGATAGACTTACCATACTTCTCAAAGGAAAGACCTTTTTATTTTTATAGATAACTACATATTTCTAATGAAAATTAAGAAAGCAGAGGCAAATTCAAAGTGAAGAGTTCTTTTTTCTTTTGAGATCACTACATTTTTGTTATGAAAATCAGATTCATTTTAATTTTTACATAATTACAATTTTTGCAGTTTGCAATCATTATTAGTTTATTGAATATGGCTCATGCTTACAAAACTTTGGCCACCTTTGCTATAAATTATGAGTTCAAGGCAAAAAAATGCTATAATATTTTGGTTTAAACATCCCTAGGTGCAGTGGTATCCTGTGCTCATGGGTGTCATTAATGGTGGGGCCACTAAAACAATTATTGAAATGTCAAAAAGATTCAATTCATCGACTACATTAATTTAAAGGCAGGGTAAATAAATTTTAAACAAAAAATTCAATATTCAACACTAACCTTTATTTGTATAAGTAGTCAGCTCTTTGGTCCTTTATCTGCGCGAAAATGTTGATAACTTTGTTGTTGTAATCTCTGATTTTGCTAATATACTCCTTGTGTATCGACAGGCAAGCAAGGCTGTTCAGTCTGTCTTGCAACATGGTGTTTGGAAGAAACGTTTTTATTCACTTCATTGTGCTGAAGCTTCTCTCTGAGTCAGCAGTTGTAATTGATGTCATGAGAACAATTTTGAGCAGTTTAGAGACTTCAAAAAATGTTTCATTAAATCCATTTTTATTTATGAATTTTATAGCTCGCTAATATTGAAAATTTCACTAAAATTATCATTTGCATACAAAACGGACAATGCACACTTCAGTTCATCTTTATGAAGCATTGTGTAATTCGAAGCAATTTCTTTAACATAATTGTCGGGAAAACAGTTTTTGTAAAGCTCAAATTCAGCTGGATTCACTATAGAAAATGAATGAAATACGAGGGCTGTTTGAAAAGTAACGGGACTGTGTAAATAATTATTTTATTTGAAATGCCACGTAAAAATTACAACTTGTCCCCTTCAAAGTAATCTCCTTGAGCTCGAATGCACTTTTCTAATCTCTGCTGCCATGCTTCTATGCACTTCTGGAAAGATTCCATTGGGATCGCTCGTAGTTCCTTCATTACAGCTGTTGTTATGGCTTTTGAGTCTTGAAAACGGGTTCCTTTAATGACTCCCTTGAGCTTAGGAAACAAGAAAAAATCACAGGGAGTCAGATCTGGCGAGTAGGGTGGTTGCTCCAGCACGGCAATGTTATTTTCTGCAAGAAATTGTCGTATGCTTAAGGCATTGTGAGCAGGAGCATTGTCATGATGAAGCAGCCATGACTTTGTCTCCCACAATTCTCTTCTTTTCTCCCTTACCGAACGCATCAAACGTCGCAAGATGTCTTTGTAAACATTCTGGTTAATGGTTTGGCTCTGTGGCAAGAATTCTAGATGAACAATTCCATGAACATCAAAGAAAACAATCAGCATCACCTTAATTTTGGACTTGAACAGCCTTGCTTTCTTGGGTCTTGGTGAGGATGCACTCTTCCATTCAAGGCTCTGCCGTTTGGTGAGTGGATCGTACTCGAAGATCCACGACTCATCACTGGTAACAACTCTACTCAGCAGATCTGGTGTAATTTCAAGTTGTTTCAGGGTGTCTTGACACACTTGCACATGATTTTCCTTTTACCCATCATTCAGCAACCTTGGTACCATTTTCACACAAACCTTCCTCATCCCCAGATCTTCTGTAATGATCCTCCACACCCTCTCACTATTCATGCTCAACTCATCTGCTATCATTCTAACAGTAAGGCGGCAGTCACTGTGCACTTTTTCTCTCACACGCTCAACATTTTCGTTTGTTCTGCTTGTTGTTGGCCTTCCACTCTTAGGATCATCTTCCACATCCTCTCTTCCCTCTCTGAACCTCTTGTGCCACTCAAAAATCCGAGTTCTTGACATCGTAGCATCTCCGTAAACTTCTTGGAGCAAATTGAATGTTTCAGTTGGAGTTTTTCCAAGTCGAACAAGAAACTTCAAGTTGATTCTTTGTTCAATGCTCATTATTTGTTAACAAAAGAAGAAAAAAAAAGAAAAAAATATTTACTAAATAAATTATCCCAAAACGAACTACAGTAAAGCACCTTTTAAGAAAAGACTGTAAAAAAGCATATGGTTGTCACAGAATGCTGAAACTACATTTTTACAACCACAAGACATTGTGCCATCTTAAAAAACAAAGCTTTTATCACTGTTGCAAGTGTTGTTTGTGCAAAGCATACAGTCGCGATACTTTTCAAACACACCTCGTATATCCGAAGTTTTCTTTAACTTCCTCTGTGATTGTATTACATGTTTCCATTACACATGATTGCAATTGCAAAGGAGAAACAGATGCATGAGTTGCAGCTCTTCTAGGCCTCTTTGCTTGCTGGGATGTTATATATTCTGTTATTGCTTCAGATTGTTCACTGTTATTCAAATATTTGACCACATTTTCACACAAGTGATTAACAGCTGTGACAAAAGACTTCATCAGAAATTATGCTGTTTGATTTTTTAGACTGTAAGATTCCAATAAGTACATTAACATGTTTGAACAAATCATCAAAAAATTCTACAAAGAAAATAAATTCTTTATCTTCCAAAATTTTTGTGAATCCAATCGATTCACAAAAACTCTTCTGATCCCAACTTTCTCCATTTTGAATGCTGGTAAAGCACTCTAAAATTTACTCCCTGTTGCTATGCACTGCACAAATTATTCTAGATACATAATTCCAGGTGTCTCACATACTCTTGGTATCTGAGCAGAACAGAATTTCTTGAGCTGACTATTGTGCTTTAGTGAAATAGTGAAAAACAATCCGATTCCATTTAACCTTGAAAAAACAGCTTAAGCCTTTTGTTACAAGAAGCCATTTTCTTCATGACCTGGTTCAGTTGGTGAGGTAGCAGTGAACATAATGAGCGTGTGGGAAAAAGTTTTTCATTGGAACCTGGACTCCATTTATGGAACCCCTCATTACTGCTGCGCCATCATATGCCTGAGCAATAAGCTTGCTTTCCAAATTAAGTGAATCAAGATTTTCCTTCAATGCCTGAGTAAGTCCATTAGCTGTTCTATCTTGAAGCTCAACAAACTTAAGAAATCTTTTGACAGGTTTAAAGTCCTTCACATAGCGCACTATAATTACAAATTGAGATTTGCATAAAATATAAGTAGTTTCATCTGCCTGCACAGACACGTAACTAGAATTTTTAATTTTTCTTGTTATTTCTTCAGTATATACTTTAAGCATGCAAGACAAAAGATCATTTTATATAGATTTCAATGTAAATTTTTACCACATTATATTTTTCAATATGATCACAAAATGCACCATCCAAATCTGCCGTGTACGTTACAAGATCAAAAAAAACACCTCGGTTAGCAGACTCTTCCACTTCATCATGTCTTCTTAGCAGTAATTCATGAAAGCCACAAAATTTTATGCAGTTAATGATCCTGTTAAAAGCGTGCCTATTTCTGTCAACTAATTCGTTATATTTAATTATGCTTCGACAATAACAAGCATCAATTGCAGATAATTTATTAACTTTTCCAGACATTTGTAATAAAACACAATTTTTCAGACATTTGTAAGTATTGACTTTTCCAGGCATTTGTAATGAAACACAATTAATTGTTCATATGAGCCTTACTGCATTCGTGCTTAGAAATTCGTTCTTACAAATGTTTTAAGTCGTTGCAACCTTTATTTGTCCATAAACTCTCACCTCCAAATAAGAGACAGCAAAAGCAAAATAAGCTCTTTTTTTCATCGCAGGCCGTAAGCCACAATTTTTTATCAAACCACGTTGATGAAAATGTCCTCGATTTCCGACCATCTTTTTGGAAGATATTGATGTCACATGGTTGATATGAACCTAGTCTTTTAATTTCTAGTTGTTCCTCATGTTTTAAGTTTTTTAATAGATTTTTCAATAAATTATCAACTTTATTCATGGTGAGAGGTGTTGAATCACAAATATAAACCATGCAAAATGTAATGTCTAAGCTCAATAATTACAAGAAAACAAACAACTATGTAGTATTTGCTTAAGTGAGCAATTTGACACCACTTACTGGAATAGCTTGTTTGAAGTTAAATTATTTTGATCTGGAAATACGAAAATCACACTAAATATAAATAGACTAAGCATGTTATTCATAAATGAAAATGAACATAACTGATAAACAACCAAAGCTGTGAAAACACATGCACTGAGAAGCAGAAACTGCTGTCTCACAAAAGAATGCGCAACATCACCCAATATTAACTGAATAACAACTAATTCTCTGAGGCTGCACACGGGCAGCACAGGTGTAGCTAATGTCTGCTTATAAGTTACAATTGCTGTTTGGGCCAGACATTGCTGTCCCAAATTTTGTTCTATTGACTTGCATAGTAAAATCTTCACAAAGCACAGCGTGTGAGTTGTTTGGCTTTAGATGTAAATTTAAAGGAGTAAACAGGCCAAAATATGTGGGCCTTTCTACATTGTTTTGAAGAGACTTCAGGGAATATTTGAAAATATTTCTGGTTGTTTTTCGGTTAACTGTTATCTTGGCATGCATGTAAACATTTTAATATTTAATATAGGGTTTCTCTTTAGAAATTCACATACTATTAGTCAAATTTTTAGTGGGGCCTCTATGTACCAGCTGCCACTGCCTAGGTGTATAACAAAGATTTTCCAAACAGATTTGCAACTTGAAGTTGAAATTGTTAAAAATTCAACAATACTTATAAGTTAGTTACCTTATTTTGATTAGCCATTTTAGCCATTTTGCAACTCTGAGGTTTGTTTTGAAAAAGTGACACATATTTTCTTGGAAGAATATATGATTTTGGTATTGGGTTCTGGTTAAAATTTTAAACCAAAAAAATTTGTGCACAATATCAAGAATCTTTTATGTGAAATCTTACCAATTAATCAGCCAAATTAAATTAGGATTGAAGTTTAAGCCTTATTTTGCATTCATTACATCAAGTTTTTATTTTTTTGATTTCTTGGACAATGACAAAAGCATCAAACATAGGAATTATCTGCAACAATTGCCTTGATTTGCTTTTAGTAGTACACATTTTCCGCAGAGCGCTTTCAGTAAAGAATAATTTGGCTGGATGCTTTTGGCATTGTGCCATTAAGCACTGACAATTCATTTTTAAGAATCTGTATTTTTTGTCATAAACTTTGGTTAATTTTCTTTTTTTGCTACATTATTAAAACTTGTGACTAACATAAAAAAAATTTAAAAAGCAACATGTTTTTAAAAAATTTAATCTCTTTTAAACGTTTATACTTGGCAATCAGCTATTTAATTATTATGATTGGTTTACTACAATCTTTCGTTTTAAGTTACTTGCAACTTTAGCTGCTTTTTTGTTATGTTTTTTGCAATGCGCAAAATCTTTTAATTCTTAGTATTAATTTTTTAAAATTTACTTTTGAACCAAGATTATAAGGAAACAGTTACAGTTAACCCCAATTAGCTCTGTGTGAACACCTCGAGTTACTCACACTCCAGGTTCACACAGAGCTGGAGTAATTGTTATTCACACTGCTGAAACAGCTCACTTGCAAAAGTGTTCTGCCAAAAAGTTTTGCTTTGGCTTTTATAGAAGCCAAGATAACAAGATATTGCTGTCTGGTTGAAATTTTTATTTGCATCTGACTGTAGTTTAGAACTGCTTGTAAGGCTGGTCAAAGAAAAGTAAACTATAGTAGTGTCTTTTCTTAAAACACAAGAGCTTGACAAGGCTTTTTCAAGCTTAAAACACAATAGCTTGGATCATTTTGCCTTGTTGTACTTGACCACACTGCTAAGAATATGCATTTGCAGCATTTTTATTAAATTAGAGTCTATGACAATGGTGGGCAAATTGCGGCTTGCCGACCTTTTGTTTGCAGCTCTTCTAGCTAAATAATAATAATAAAATTAAACAATGTACAATAGGGGTATGACAAAAATTTTTTTTGGTGAATTCTTTATTCCCCATACTACCATTAGTGGAGTTTTTTCTTGTTTTCCAGGAAAATATAGGTACTAGACCTGAACTCATAAAAAAAGTCACCCTCCTTACTGAAATTGTTTGCAAATATTACAAGTGGTCAGTTCCGTAAACAAGCAGATGCCCTTTTTGTGATCTTAGGTTTTCAATTGTTCTGAGAATAGCTGAGGCATTGAAAACAATAACAAATGATCAGGTTAGCTGTTAGTTCATCCCAAATGCTAACATTTCTGACATAACTGCTAGGTTGTTTGCCAAAGCTTCTTAGAAAACAAGACTGATTTGACAAAAATGCCAAAATTTTGCGTAGAGTTAAACTGAGATAATATGATGTGCCGTTACATGATTTCTAAAGATTGCTAGGTGATAAGGCAAATCCAGTTGAGTTTCAGGGTGGCCTGTGTGATATGGTAAAGTAGTTTTTTTACTTATGAGTTAAGCCTAATCTTGTCTTTTGCTGTAGGTTTACAAGGTTATCAAATTAAGATCGTTTAACTTCTTTATAAAACTTGAGAGCTGAAATGTCGAAGAATGCACCTCCTTCAGATAAGAACAAGAAAACTTGGACTGCAAATTTAATGCAGTTCCAATATGGTAAAACTTCAAGACGGCATACAACTGTGGAGTGTCTCAGTCAAATGAGCAAAATTCCAAAAGAACAACATATCTTAGATAGATACAAAACTTTGGCTTCAGGAGTGAAAAGCAAAAAGAAAAGAACTCAAATTCTAGCAGGTGAAGTAAGACAACTATGGAAAAACCTGACTTTGCCAATTCAGCAAGGTAAATCAACAGTTGAACGAAAAATTGAGAATGTAATCAAACAGTATGAAAGACATAGCCGAAGACCGGGAAACTATGATTTTACTAAGTTGTTTAATGTAATCGATGAGAAAGAAGAATGGTTGTGCCAAGAAGACAGAGAGTTTTACAAACTGCAGATGTCAACGGAAGGTAAAGTAGGCTACTACAGCAGAAAAGAAGGTAATAAAGCGATTCATCCAAGAAAAATGAAATCATTTAAGCGGAAAGTTACAGAAGCTTTAGTTGCAGAAGAAATCTTTGACGATGATACAGAGGAAATTTCAAAAAGTGAAGAATCTGTGCACGAAGAACAGCTTCCTAGTAGTGATGAAGATTTTGGGAAGCCTTCAACCTCTAAAAAACAGAAAACTGCTTCTGCAATACGTTTAGTGACCACAACAAAGTTAAGTACAAAGAAAGCCCACAAAGTCTGCAAAACGTTGTCAGAAAGTGGTGTTTCTATACCTACACCCAGTCAAAGTGGTGTCTACAGAGCTGTAATGAGGAAAGGAGAAGAATTAAAAAAGCATTTTGTAGAAAACTTAAGACATGAAAATTGGTGTTTGCACTTTAACGGAAAGACAATACAGAAGAAGGAATACCAGGTAGTAGTTTTGAAGAATGAAAACAAGGAAATCAGGCTTGCGGTTGTTGAATTGGCAAACAGAAAAGGTAAGACAATATTTGATGGGATAAAAGCAATTCTTGATGAGTACGATCTCTGGTCTTCAATAAAAATGATAGTATCTGACACAACTGCGGCAAATACTGGAAAAGGTCTTGGTGCAGTCACACTGCTGCAGAATCACTTTGAACATATTGTACAAGAAAAACCTGTATTCATTGGATGCCAACACCATATTTTAGACACAAAATTGAAACATGTACTAAATGATCACTTTCGTGGAACACCAACATCGCCAAATCTCAGTTACCCGTTCATTGCAAGATTAACAGAAGAGTATGCACAACTCAAGCAAGCGTTCAATAACACTGGGAAATTGTTAAAGAAAACTAAATGTGACCGGTGGCGAGATGACATGGCCTTTCTTCATCATTTAATATCATGCTACAAATTCTTCAAAACTTCTCAAACCTTTCCGAAGGTGAATTTTCAATCTCTTCCTGCTCTCAGTAATGCAAGGTGGAACTCCAGAGCAATTTATACTTTGCTCGCATTCATTTTGATGCCAGAGTTTCGACAGAAAGCTGAAACAGCATGTGACTTCATCATTGGCTCATGGAGTGATATCTGGTTCTCTGCTCAGTTTTTCAACCCTGCTAACTTTGACCATCTATCAGAAGCTTGCCAAGAGCATCCAAAAGCTTTGAAGTCTCTGAGAAGGTTTTGGTCCAGAGAGCCAACACCTATACCAACACAACGATCAAATATCTGTGCAGAGCAAGCAATTAAAGTAATGCAAGACTTGCTCCCACTCTGCACATCCACTGAAAGACTAAATATTAAATTTCTTTTAACAAATACACAGTAGTGAGGTATTAATTTTGCCTATTGTTCATTGTAAACAATAAATCTGCACAATTTTCCAAGGAATCATGAGTTAACTAGACGGCTAACAGTTTTATCAGTTGGAGGGTGAAGTTTTCTTAAGCAAAATCAAAAAGATCCATATTTTCTTGAGTTGTACATAAAAACTCCACAAAATATCATATGGGGACATAGGGTTAAAAATTTGTCATACCCCTAATGTACAATTATCATTCACAGTTAAATTTGTGTCAAACAAAAATTTCTAATTAGGTGCTAAGTTGGATTAAAGCATGGAAATAAAGCATTTCTTAGTTTTTTGTTAAGGACCATTTACACTAAAGCAAAAATTTGAGCAAAGCAAGCTCGAACTTTCTTTTATTTCTTGCCTGCCCAGATATGGCTAGTGACATCAGAATAAAAGAAACAAAGATAGTGTTTGCTTCTCTGTAATAAAATTTGTAAAATTATAAAATTGTACAAGTCTAACAAATGAAGATTTGAGAGAATTAGTTCACACTGCTTTGACTTTATATTGCTCAGATTTTTAAAAGCTAGCTAACAAAGTGGGAACCCACAGTAGATCTAATACTGGTAAAATCGTGGAAAAATTGTAAATCACGTAACGTTGTATTTGTTTTTATTATTTGATTAAAACTTGCTTTGCTTACTGTATTTGCATTAACACCTCAACTGGCAGTTATGAATTTTCACGTGTGGCTCTTTCATTAAAAACTTTGCCCACCCATGGTCTATGATATCAAGATCCTTAGCTTTATACCATTTGGTAAATTATAAAAACTTTATAAAAAATTTGGATAAAAACATCGTTTGTAATCTTATCTTAAATAATGAATTTTTTATAGTACCACTCTTATCTTAAATATTGAATTTTTTATAGTATTTAAATTACGTTTGCTTAAACCTGAAGATGACAGATTTTATACTTGATGCCCAAGATATTTTAAGAAGAAGGCTGTCTGGTCACTCTTTGCCGGATGATTGTCGTTCTGATATGAAACAACAGGAAGTTGAATTATCTGGCTTACTTCAGCAAACTATGGACTATGGAGAGAGCAATTCACTTTTAATTGTTGGAATGCAAGGCAGTGGAAAAAGCACTTTAATAAAGAAATGTTTGTCTAATATTAATGCAACAAACAAACAACACATGGTGGTAAATTTGAATGGTTATCTTCAGACTGATGATAGGTGAGTAGTACTCATGCTTTCCTTTGTTCAATTGACTAATGATAAGTAAATAGTGCTAATTCTTTCTTTTGTTAGCTTATTAAACAAATGAAAAAAAGCAAAACACACATTCTAACCATAGTCTGTAAGTCTCATTATATCAGAATAACTGTTTATAACCGCTTTTTTGTAAAAAATGTATTTAGACTCAAGCTATGTGACCAAAAAATGTTTGTGTAGGTATTTTAATTGATTAGTTTTTATTTTTGTACAGAATTGCTTTAGCTGAAATCACAAGACAACTCCAACTTGAAAACACTGTTGGAGATCGCGTGTTTGGGTCCTTTTCTGAAAACCTTACTTTTTTATTAGATGCTTTGAGAGGTGGAAAATCATCAGCTTCTATTCCTATTTTTTTTATTCTTGAAGAATTTGACTTATTTGCACAGCATAAAAATCAAACTTTGCTTTATAATTTATTTGACATAACCCAGGCTGGTTTAACTCCAATGGCTGTTGTTGGCCTTACTAATCGAATTGATGTTATGGAACTGTTGGAAAAGCGAGTGAAGTCCAGGTTTTCGCATCGTCAAATCTTTATTTGTAATACCTGGACATTTGATGATTACATTTGTGGATTTGTCAGTTTGCTGAAGCTTCCTTTAAACAGTAAAAGACAAAAAAGCAGTTATTGTAATCAACTGAAAAAGTGGAATTCTTCTATAGATGATCTCTCAAAAAATGTAACAGTTTTGGAGGTCTTGAAAAAGCAGTTTCACATCAACAAAGAATATACTGCATTGCAGAGACTTTTAACTTTTCCAGTTGCAGCACTTAGTGATAAACATTGTTATATTACTCCATCTGATATTGCTGAAGCTGGAAAAGACTTATTTTCTGATTCAAAGTTAAAGATGCTTTATGGCATATCAGTTCTTGAACTTTGCCTAATCATAGCTATGAATCATTTGTGCATTGTTTACAATGGAGAACCATTTAATTTTCAAATGGTTTATAATGAGTTTTTGAAATTTTCCAAAAAAAGATCTCATGTTTTACAAAATTACTCAAAAACTGTTGTTTTAAAAGCATTTGAACATTTAGTTGAATTAGAACTTGTCCAACCTAAAGACACCAGTATATCTCTTTCATTGAAAAACTCAAAAGAGTACAGACAAATGATTTTACTTTTAAATGAAAATCAATTTCGGGAAGCTGTTGATAAATTTCCAGAATGTCCTACTGATGTAAAACAGTGGGCTGAATCTTCTATTATATAATGCAAAAGGTAAACACATTTAATTTTTTTTCTAAAGAGTGAAGTTAGAATCACATGAATCACATGTTAATTCACCAGTCACCAAATTGATTGAACCTGCCAATTGCTGTCTCATTAAGATTCAAATTTAAATTTTTTTTCAATGTTAAGTTTTCTGGTCATTGAAAAATTAATGTGTTTTTACTACCAATAAACTCTTGTACTGTTGATAAAGCCATTAACTTTATTTTGTGAAATTTTTATAAAAGTTTAAAACTGTGTTTTTTTATTCAACCTTTGCTTGTTCTTATTGCTATACTTTCTGCAATAATTGGCTTGTTTTGATGATCCTTGTTCAAAATAATCAATATTTTTTTATTATCAAAACTGTGCTTTTGGCATAACTGGGGCAGTGCAGTTCACTAACTGCAAGTAATAAGCACAACTTATTGCAAATCAAAATTTGATGACTGATACAAAATTACCACAAATAGTCTCATGCAGTAAAATCTGCCTATAACTGTATCCATAGGAGGTTTTGAAAAACTGCTGTTATAGCTGAATTCATCTTTTGGTTTTTCCTTTAATCAGGGGTTGTCACAGCATATGATGTTCCACAGTGCCCTGTTTCCAACATTTGTCACCCTCGCACCAACTTCTTTAATATCCTCCTTCACTACATCCAAAAATCTTCTCTTTGGCCTCCCTCTTTTTTCCTTTCCTGGTAACTCCATTTCCATCACCCTTCTTTCTACATACTCCTGTTCTCTCCTCATGACATGTCCATACAACCTTAGCCTGCCCTCCCTCATTGTCATTCCTAACCATTCTACCTTAACTGTACCCCTGATGTACTCATTTCTAATTTTATTTTTTCTTGTCACTCCCATAGCAAACCTCAACATTCTCATCTCTGCAACTTCCATCTCTTCTACTTGTTTTGTAATTGCCACTGTCAAGTCCATACACCATTGCTGGTTTCACCACTGAACTGTAGACGTTTCCTTTTACTCTAGCTGGTAACCTACTGTCACAGATTACTCTTGATACTTTTCTCCATCCATTCCATCCTGCCTGCACTCTCCTCTACCTTTCTCTCACAACTACCATTTTCTTGCACTGTTAATCCCAAATACTTAAATTCCTTTACTCTTAACACTTTTTTGTCCTCCATCTTCATTGTTTCTTCATCATTTTCTCCATTGATGCACAGATACTTGGTCTTTGACCTACTTACTTTCATCCCTTTTCTTTCCAATGCATACCTCCAGCATTCTAGTCTCCACTCTACTTTTCTGGTCTCTGCAAATCACAATGTCATCAGCAAACAACATCGTCCATAGTGGTTCTCTCCTTACTTTGTCTATTAGCCTATCCATAATCTCCTTACTTTGTCTGTTAGCCTATCCATAATTAGCCATATCCATAATCATAAATATAATTGTTGATAAACAATTATATATAAACATTAATTCCAACCACCCGCCTTCCATAAAAAAAGCACTACCAAACATGATATCAAGCAGACTGTCAGAACTTTCTTGTAACTTGGATAATTCCAAAAAAGCTATTCCACCATATAAAAACACAATTAAATAAAGTGACTACAAAGATAATTTAATATTTAGTGAAACTCAACCGAAAAAGAAATTAAGAAAATGCAAAATCATATGGTTTAACCTGCCTTTTAATAACTATGTTGTCAACAACATCAGAAAAGAATTTCTAAAATTGAACACTTCCCACCACAGCACAAGCTTCATAAAATTCTAAATAGAAATAGCATAAAAATTAGCTATAGCTGCATGCCTAACATGAAAGCAATTATAACTGGCCATAAAAAGAAGCTATTGGAAAAGGAAAGCTTTCAACAATCAAAGCCATACAACTGCAAAAATAAGACATCTGCCCACTAAAAGGATCTTGCCGACAGCAATCTGTCATTTACCAAGCAGACATATCTCATGGAAAGCTACATAGGTTGCAGTAAAACAGAATTTAAATCTCAATATTATAACCACATGCAATCATTTAAAAATATAAAGAAAAAAAATGCCACAGAGCTTTTCAAAATATTTTGGAATGCCAAAGAATCAGGTCTCAATCCTACAATTAACTGAAAAATAATCAATCAAGTTATCCCATATAAACCAGGACAAAATGTTGCAACTTGTGCTTAACCAAAAAATTAAAAATACTACTAGGAAACCAACCAACAACCCTCAACAAACAATTGGAACTTACAGGAAAATGTCACCACAAAAACAAATTTAAACTAAATAAATTACCTACTTGATTTTGTATGGTTAAATTGCCATTATTTTTGTGCATGTGTGGTTTCTTGTCTGTCATTAAATCCGCTTATATTTTCCACTATCGTTTGCACCATTTTTTGCTCACTTTACTTTTTTATCTTATGTGATTTTTCTTGCTACCTTTTTATTGCTTTGTAAATTATTTTCTTTCCTCTTACCGTATTTATTCGTGTATAAGTCACATGCGTGTATAAGTCACACCCCCTACTTTTGGCTCAAAAAATGGTATAAAATTTTTTTCACATTTATTTATTAAAACCAAACACAACATCTACGGTAATACCCATCAAAGTCACTCTCATCTGCACTGTTACTAAACAATTCATCCCATTGTTCTGGAGGCAAGTCCTCATCAGTGTCCCATGAAGGTGGAATGTACTGTTCACTTGCTTCATTGTCACCTTCCTCATCTTGGCCATCATCCCACAGGAAATCATCCTCACTTCCATCCAAATTGTTGGAAATGCCCGTCTTCAGGAAGCTCTTTTTTTACCATTTCCTGTGGGAGGTCATACCAAGCACTCTTGACCCAGGAAGTCGCAAGTGCAAGAGCTGGTTTTTTCAAATTTCTACCTTTAGCAAGTGGCTTGTCATCTGATGACATCCATTCAACCCACTTTTGTCTTAACCTGTCCTTGAATGGTTTATTGATGACCACATCCAGAGGCTGCAGAACAGAAGTAAGGCCTCCAGGAATCATTGCTTGAGTGGTTTTTAAAGCTTTTAGCTTTTCTTTTACTTTTTCCGTCTTATGGGCTCGGAATTGGTCCCACATGAGTAATGATAGTTTTTTCTGAAGAGCTCCAGGCCTCATGTCCCATACTTTTTGTAGCCAAAGCACAACACCATCTTCATCCATCCACCCTTTAGGATGACAGTGCACTAACACACCAGGTGGCATCTTCTCATCTTTTGGAATGCTCTTCCTCTTAAAAATTACCATTGGCTTTAGCTTTGTGCCATCTGCCATGCAGGCCAGGACAACAGTAAAATGTGTTCGTTCATGGCCAGTTGTCCTCACTAAGATTGTCTTCTTCCCTAAAAAGTAAAGTACTGGTAAGCAAAATTAGAAGGCTAGAGGCTATAAACTGTAATAAAAAGTCTATGCTACATACCTTTGCTGTCAACTGTTCGATTTGGAGGCAAGTCAAAGCACATCGGCGTTTCATCCATATTGCCGATCTGGGCAATTTCAAAGTGGTATTCTTTCCTGAGATTGAGCACAAATTTATGAAAGGAAGTTATTTTTTCTTCTAAATCATCTGGGAGCTTTTGAGCAATCTTCGTTTTTTGTTGCAAGACAAGTCCGTATCTCCTCATAAATCTTTGTACCCAGCCATTGGAAGCTTTGAACGATGCGTCATTGCTAAATTTTAATGCTTGCAATTGAATTTGCAACATTGTGACGATGTAGCCATTACTTCTCTTATCGGAAACCCAGTCAAAAAGTTTCTTTTCCATTTCTGGATACTTTGCAACTTTTCCCCGTCGTGCTTTTTTCGTCTTAGGCAGTTCTTCTAAGCTTCCTTTAGCTTTGCGCCAATCTCTTACAAGTTTTTCTGAGACAGAAAATTGAACTTCAGCTGCTCGATTGCTATTTTCTTCAGCAAAATTTATCACTCGCAGCTTAAACTGTGCGGTGTACGATGTACGCTTTCTCTTTGTTGAAGACATTGCAAATAACGTACGTAACTCTTGAACTGCAGACGCTTGTAAACCACGTGCTTCTTATCCAACAGCTTTTTAATTGTAAAGCCACACTTGCATTTCTTCGAAATCTCATGCGCAAGGCCTGCTTGCATGTGTATGTGCAGCGTGCTGCTGTTGTCTCGCATGCGTATGTGCATGCACACGTTTACACTGGCTTACATTGCTGTTTTAAAACTTTTAACACAACCTCGTATATTAGTCGCACCCTCGTGTATAAGTCGCCCCCTTAAGTTTTTGGAACATATTTGGTACAAAATTTTCCGACTTATACACAAATAAATACAGTATATCTTTTACCACACACCCAACTTGCCTTTCCTCACCTTCAATTGAATGCAAACCTCTATACTTGACACGTATTTATTTTTTTACCACAAATAACTATATTTTTAATTTTCTAGTAACCACCTAAAGACTCTGAGGACGAGACAGACTGCTGTGGTTTTTAAACAATGATTCAATAACTTTTGTATTAAATTGCTCTGATTTTTTCATTGAGCACTCTGTGAGGAAGATCGATTTACTTCTGCATATATATATGTACAGTAGACCCTGCTTAAGAAATCCACCTCTGACCAAGTGTTTTTGGATTTAATAAGTGGCAGATTTTATAACTGGCACTGCAAAAATTAGCGTTAGATAAACAAAAAATACAGTACAGTACAGTGCTGTGTGGTTATCTGCTTTCACAAAGAATATTTTTCTCCCCATTTTTTATTAGACACGTGACACTCAGTATCTACTTTTCTTTTCTTGGTAGCCATTGAAACAGTATGCCATCTCAATCAAACTAAAAATGTTTTGTTGCATCTTTGACCAACAAAAAAATAATTGAATGAATGAGTTTGTGATGTCATTAGAATCAGTTGCTTGCTTACTCACTTAATGCTGCTGGATACTAGATTTATTTTTCAAACTTTTATTCAATTCTTGATATACTGCCAATAAATAATTATGATTGATTAGAAAGCAAATTGGCTTGAGACATAACTACTGTACAGTAGATGAAAGATCTAAATTAATTTCAAACCCTTGAACCACAACTAAATCTTGTTCACTTGGTTTGTCCCATCAACCAAAATTTGATAATATTTTTTGTATATTGTTGTTTTTTTACATTATTTTTAGTGCTTTAGACAACATGCAGCAGGCTGGATAAAATCACCTCGTGGGCCGTAGTTTGGTGACCACTGGTTTAAAGTAATGTGAAAAAAAATTT
The DNA here is from genome assembly GCA_963680785.1 of Diplosoma virens. Taxonomy (NCBI): domain Eukaryota; kingdom Metazoa; phylum Chordata; class Ascidiacea; order Aplousobranchia; family Didemnidae; genus Diplosoma; species Diplosoma virens. Next base: position 10,538,566 of record OY796896.1, read on the forward strand.
TTATTTGTTAGATTTGTACATGGGCAATGTTACCAACACAACAAGCATTTTATTCAATGCAACAACAACACATTATTATTACAATTATTTACTTTACTGTCAATATTCAATTTTATAGATCGCCCCATCCTGAAAAGGACTTATACCAATTAGCAGGCTTTCGCTGGACATTTGGTAAATAGATGCCCTTCCATTTTGGTGGAATTGATTTGGTCTGTCATGTCGAATAAGAAAAGATTTATTCATGACTTCGGCTACAGTTCTGATAAAGCAAAACGATGACAATAATGACTACATTCAATTTAATTTGTAAAAATTTTTCAACTTTAAAATAACATTGCTACATTTAATTTTTTTGTACCGTATTCAGAGTTGTCAAAATTTTCATTATTGAAAATGATAACTTGCCTGGCATTTTTTGCTATAGGGCAGTGCTCCGCAACCTTTTTTAACTTGCGACACACTTATAAAACTTGCTAAATTTGGTGACACACCGCAACAAACAACGTTAATAAAAACACAAATAATGCAAAAAACAATAGGGATTTATTCTCGTACATCAATGAGAAATTTGTGGCTGTTTTAATGAGCACAATTGTTCTATATTTGGCTCAAGACGTGAAAGAGCAACTCGAAGTTTGCCGTCAACATTTTTTATGCAGGATCGTTTATCATTTTTGATTACTAATAGTGACAAAAAGCTTTGTTCGGACATATAAGTTGTGCAAAATTGGAGCAGAATTTCAATAGCTACATCGGAAATCAGCTTGTAGTCGTCTCTGATTGAAATCCAAAATGCATCAAGTTGAACTTCGCTGAATTTCAGTCTTAGTGTTCTGTCGCTTTTTACTTCAGACAAATTCTCTCGGATATGCAGAGGCAATTCTTTCATTGACATTTCAGCATTAGCTGAAAAAGGATTTCGGATCCAGTCATATTGTTCCGTGTTAATTGCAAAAAAGTATTTGTCATATTTTTGCTGTATTAAAGTTAAGTGTTCTTTGGCCAGATCTATCACGAAACCCTTTTCAACATTTTCTTGATTTTTGTAGCTTCTTGGAAACATTTCCAGAGATCCCAGTTTTAACTCATTTTGCCAGAGTAACAATTTTTGTTGGAACCCATGTAACTTGTCTGAACATGTCAATATGTTTTCATTTACTCCTTGCATTTTTATATTGAGCTCATTCATGTGTTCAAAAACGTCAGCCATGTATGCAAGTTTAGCAATCCAATGATCGTCTTCAAGATGTTCATACAATTCGCACTTGTTTTGATTTAACAAGAATTGCTTTACTTTGCTTTGGAGCTCAAATAGTCTTGCAAGAACCTTTCCCCGTGAAAGCCAGCGCACAGAAGTATAATATAGCAATGATTGGTGTTCTGATCCCATTTCACATAGTTTTGAAAAAATTTGCGAATTCAAGGCTCTTGATTTGATTAGGTTAACAATTTCGATACAATCACTCATTGTTTCCGAAAGTTCTTGTGGCAGAAGTTTTGTCATTAGAGCTTCCCTGTGTATACAACAATGCGTGATTTGTATGGCTGGATTTTCACGTTTTACCCATGCAGCAAAGCCTTTATCTGCTCCCATCATCGCTGAAGCACCATCAGCACAAACGCTGATGCAGTTACTCCAATGAATACCATGAGTTGCAAAAAAATCGTTAGTTATGCGAAATATTTCCTCACCAGTAGTTCTCTCTGGAAGTTCTTTGCAAAACAAGTACTCTTCAGATATGGAATTACCATCTACGAAACGCACTACACTTAACAGCTGTGCTTTCTTATTGATGTCTGTTGTTTCGTCGATCTGGATCGAAAATTTTGGAGATGTTGTAAGCTTCTTTATTAAAGTTTCAAGCATATCATTTGACATGTCGTCAATTCTTCTTTTAATAGTATCTGCAGACAATGGCACTTTGTTAACCTCCTTAACTTCTTTTGATCCAAGCATCAATCGAACAATTTCCAGACAAGCTGGTTTTAATAACGTTTCACCAATAGTACGCGGTTTTTTTGACGTGCTATCAATTTTGCAACATGATAACTGGCTTCTAATGCTTTTTCGGAGACTGTAAAAGATGACTTGATAAAACACTTTTGCTTCTTATTTTGGCTTAACAATCGCTGGAAATAATCCTTGTTCTTACCTGCATGAACAGCATGGTTTGTATTTAAGTGGCGCATAAGTTTATTAGGAACCATTGCTTCATTTGCAAGTTTCTCCCCACAAATAACACAGAGTGGTTTTGGAGCATCTTCATTTCCACACCAAGAAAAACCATACTGAATGTAATCTTCCCTGTATTTTCTTTTGACAAGTTTTTGTTTCTTTATCTTTATAACATTACTTGTGCCAGGTGCACTATCTTGCTGAGTACCGGCATTACATGTGTCAGTTTTTCTTTTCAGGAATTTATCCATTTTGTTAAACTTTCTAACAAAAGTACCTTGACTTTTAATTAAAGAACATTATGCACTGCAAACGCACACTTCAGTTTGTTTGCATTTGGTTACACGTGTTCTGTTTTAGCCAGTGCTGCCACACCCATTTGGGCAAATTTCACTAGATTTGTACAAAAATTTCACTAGAATCAGAAAAATCTGAAAAATTTCACTAGATTCCCATTTTCAACAATTTTTTGACATATTTTGCTGATTTTTGCTGCAAAAATAAGCTAAAATGCTTTAAATTTCTGTTTGTAAAACAATAAAATTTTACTAGAACGGAAATAAATTTCACTAGATCTAGTGAAATTTCACTAGGCGTGGTAGCACTGGTTTTAGCAATTATTGAGGCTAAAACAGAACATCTGTAACCAAATGCAAACAAACTTGTTACGTCACAAATAGTAGATAGTAGACAAACGTTCAGATTTGCAAAAGATAAAAAGCATTTTTGTTAGTTTGTTAGAAAAGTTACAAATACTCTGCGACACACCTGATATGGACACACCGGTTGCAGAGCACTGCTATAGGGTATGCTCTCAATTCCTTATACTGCAAATCTATATTATTTTACATAGTTTTAGGGCATAACCTGCAAATATTTGTGTGCAGGCTGTAGTTTGGTGACCACTGCTCTAGAGTCAAGAATTATAAACTTTTTGATCTGATATTTACAAAGAACATAGAATATTTGACTATTATCCTGTAGGAAAAGATAGCTATGAAATATATGCAATAATATAAGTTCCAGTGAAATTTTAATTTACGTCCCAAAAAAAGGACAATGGCCGTTAATGGGTTAAATCTTTCAAGTTTGGCATTTATTATATCCAAGGTGTCACCAGTATTGTTGTGTTCATGTATCCACATGCTTGTTACAATTCACTCTTCAAGTGTAAATGGACTCGATCTGCCATATTTTTTATGTATTATAACTTTCATATATAATATATTTTCTCTGAAAAGCAAGAAATTTTTATAAAGTACTTGCATTACAAACTACAGCATGATAACATGTGAATGGGAATGGACTTATGGACCCACTCTGTGGAGTGGTATAATTAATACAAAAATGGTCTTCACTACAAATTGAAAGACAATTAGCAGCTTTAATTCTTCTTTCCTTGCAGTTTATTAATAAAGCAATAAGTTATTAAGGCTTGCTATATATCTCACCTTTTTAGACCTTTCCACCACAATAACATTTAAAGTGCCAGCCACTTGCAAACATGCTGGTGTGAAGCACTTTTTTCTGTTGCATCTATCTTGCATGTTTATAAGCATTGTTTGTAGGTTTTATGAGATTTCTTTTCCATTTTTGCTTCTGTATATGGTTTTACTGAATAAGAAGTACACATTCAGATTTACTTGCAATAAAGAAAACAATCAAAGTGATTTAGAAAAGGGTTTCCCAAACTTTTTTGGGCACAGACCCCTATTTATCAATAATTTTTTTCATAGACTTTTTCATCAAATTTTCAGCGTAACTAACAAGGAAAGATAACACAAACCAAAATTAAATAACAGTAAATGATGTTTATTTCCGACACTGACATATCTGTGCGATGGGTGAGGTTGCTTTTTGCTGCACAGTTCATCAATTCTTGGAACAATTAGTAACAAACAACTCATAAGTCAGATTCTACAACAAGTCTGGACCTGTGTTTTGTCTTTATATTGGTGAGAGCTGAAAACCCTGTCTCACACATGTAGGTAGTGGCAAAAGGTAATAAAATTTTTGTTGCCTTTTGTAACAGCAATGGATATTTCTTTAGAACACTTAACCAAAATGATGCAAGAGTTTTTTGATTGAAACTAATCATTAAAGCTCGATCAGACAACAATTCTGCTAATTCTTTTTCACACCCAGAAAGATCTGTTTTTTCAGCAACAAAAGGGTTTAAAATCCAATCAAAATTGTCAAATGTCTCTTTTAAAAAGTACTTTCTAAAATGCTCAGAAAGCAATTTCAAATGTTGTTGAATGTTAAGAGAAAATCAATTCTTTATCAATTAAGGGTTTGCTAGCAATGTAGTCACACAGAACTGAAAACTTATCCACCACATTTGTTAAGGTGAACACTTTAACTAGGATGATTCTAAGAACTTAGCTGGAAGGCCTAGTTTTTCAATTCTTGCACGCGTTCTCAACACGAACATTAGTTGAGGAGAATGTATTTGATAACCACAGACAAACTAACAACGTTATAAGAATTTATGTGAATTAAAAAGAGAATTAAAAACTGCTTTAGACCTGCCTTTAAAAAATAGAATATTGCTCAGAATTACCATTAGAATTATCAGCACATTACAAATTTCAGATAATATAAACTAATCAACAAAGAAAACTATACCATAAGAATTTAAATACACGATCAACAGTAAAACTGTCTTTGATTAACTGTATGTGACAGGTGAACAAAGAAAAGCAATCAGATAGATCCAAAGCAGCCATGAAGAAAAGAAAAAAAGGCAACAAATATAAGTACACATGGCATTTTTACGAGGCGAGAATATTTCTCACCTTAACATCGCCAGCCCAAAATTGCAGCACCATGGCTATGAAGGTAGAGCAATTTTCAAAACATGAAAGGAAAGAAAACTACAAATGCTGCATTTGAAATTAACTTAAACATAAGCTGATTTATGCTCTACTAAGCAAACATTGAAGGCAGTATGACGTGCATAGGGACAATAGCTACAAACCTTATGTAAGCACACCAATGAATGACACCATACAAACACAACAAAAAAAAAATTCTTGGGCATAGGAAAACTTTAAACATCACATTCCAAAACACATAATTTACGAATATCGCACGTAAGTTCTTTTCCATCACTTGTTGGCAATACTACCCACCAACACAATTGGTTCCGATCAAGAATGATTGATTTTACAACAGTCTTTGGCCAAGAACAACAAGAGACTTTATCATCTTTGATAAGGACTAGGGAATTAGGTCATACATCTCCTGAGGCAGCATCCATTTGTGACGTTTTTGTAGCATAGTCAGGTACTCAGAACACCAATGCTTCCAGAACAAATCAACTTGCAATTGAGTCCAGGGTTGCCAGATCCCAGTGATCAAAAAAAGCCAAATTGAAACAAAAAAAAGCCAAATAATTTTACCACCTGCAAAATCACAATTTTAATTAAAAAAAATAATTACACATTACACAAAAAATTACAAATTATATAAAGACTTCTGTTTCGAAAAGGCCGTCCTCTTCATTGTTTCCTACAGTCTCAGTAGAAGACTTCTTGCAATATAAAATCTCAGCTTTGAATCTTTTCAACATATTGGCTGAGGGAACAAAATCGTTGCAGCATTTATTGGAAACCAATAGTTCTGCCCTGATTCTAATTATTGCTTCCAATAAAGCGAGCTGAAGTCTATTTCTGGCTTTAGTCTTTATGCAAGTCAATAGAGAGAACACCCTCTCTACTACGGCATTGCTTATTGGAGTAATAAGGCAAGTAAGGGCAAATATAGCAAGCTCTTTAAATTGTGGGTGCTGCATAATTCCTTTCCAAAACTGCTCTGTATCCTGAGGTATCCCATTTTCTTTAAATTGTTTTCAATAAAGGGCAATTTTCGGTACTGTTCTTCAATAATAGTCTGATTTTCCCCAGCCAAGTGCAAAAATGGCAATTCTGAAAATATTGGTCTTGACACCTGGTTTAAAATTACTGCAGGGCTATAATTGATCAGATCCTTAAATAAATCTCTTGCTTCAGGAAGTCGCTTTCTAACTTGATCATGAGCTTCCTCCAGCATTGATAAACATCTCTCTTTAACCTCCAAGATTACTTGCTGGCAATTAAAATTGTTAGAATTTTTTTGGATGTAGTTATCACACTCTGATAGAAATTTAGTGCCAAAATCAACATTATGAATATATTTTTTCTTGTGATCAGTATCATATATCCTGCTCTCAAGACTTTTATAGTGCATTAATAACTCATTATGTAGCTCGTGTGGATCTGCCTTAGTTTTCTGGAAGAGGGTGTTTAATCTCTCAAATTCTTGCACACAAGGGGTCGCAAAATGAAAGTATAGATAATTTTTTTGGTCTAAAAGCATTTCCTTTATAACTCTTGTTTTATATTTACTGTCAAAGTTTGCTTGAGCTAATTCAGCTGAAATAAAGTACGCTTTAAGCTCTTCCCAATTCATCAAGATGTTGAACATCACTTTTCCTCGGATAAGCCAGCATGTTGAAGAAGTTTTTTCAAACAGTAGTGGTGCCGTTCTAGCTGACTGAAATTCTGTAGCAGAGTTCATAATTTTTAATAACATTTTAAATCCTTCTCATCTTAGATTGCTGTGTCAAAATCAGTTTGGTATCTCTGTCAGCAAAAATCCAATGCTTGAAGGTAATTTTGAAACTGCATATTTTACACACAAAGCCAGTGAATGACACACACACTTATATTGTACACATGAAGGGGATAACTCTTTAATTCTGGTCCAAACAGAATTGTTGCATCCAACCATGTTTGAAGCACCATCTGATGCAAAACCAATGCAATTTTTCAAGTCTTGATTACAACTTTTTATCTCATCTTCAATCAATTTGAATATGTTCTCTCCAGTGGCTTCTTGAACCGGAACCAAACTGAGAAAACTAGTAGTAATTTCATTTGTTTTATCACTGAGGTACCTAACTAAAATACACAAATATTTTTGAGTTGAAACGTCAGTAGATTCATCAATGATAAGTGTGTACTTCTTGTTTTGAAGATCTTGAATTAAATCTGATTTCAATTCAGGTGAAATAACATTTTTTATTAGTGCTATACACTTTGTCCTGTGCAATTTTATCTGACCAAGAGTGCTACCAGCTCCATGGGCTACCATTATTTCACTCATGTGATCAATGGTGCATATGGCACTATGGCAAGATATGCTAATAGCAATTTGTAGCTCTGCTATTTTAACTTTATCATCAGGTTTTGTACTTGTTTTTATCACGGAAAGTGTTTTTTGAGAAGAAGATGGTGTATTCTTCTTGTGTTTTTCTGTTTTCTCGTGATTAGTTAGATTTGAAAGTCTTGGCGCAATAGTGCATCTGCACAGTTTGCAATATGCTGAATCTGAGCCATCAGTTGATTTGGTGAGCCATACGAATGTCTTTTCCCATTGAATGTTATATTTTCGGTTGCTATCGTATGATGATTTCCACTTTGGCATGATGATGGGTTAAAATGTAAGAAATATCAAATGGCAAACCAGGGATGTACACCAAACAATATCGAGTCAAGACTGACACCTGTAAAACTATACTACAATCCAAAAACCTAATAAAAAGAAATATTAAGGTGACAGCTAATCTCGGCATCTCCAAAACTGGACTAGAGTAATCACTGCCGCATCTGCCTATTTCTCTCCGGCCAAAAGGATAAATAGATATTTATATTTAAAATAGCCTAAACCTAAAAAATCTGTCTCTGTCACATATGATAACTGACATACTGAGGAGTCAAGCATCTGGTAACCTGAAGAAATGCTGTGATGCTGCTCTCATTAGGGCCCATCTACACAAGTGTTGTGTGTTTTACGATTTTTGGCGTTTTCAACTACCAGGGTCATTTACGCAGGACTATGCTTTCAGTAATTATCAAGTCAACAAGTTAGTTACACACTTCCCACGCATCGTTTCTGCATATATTTATACCATCGAAAAAATAGAATAAAAAAATGATACCACACTAAAACCCGATCAAGCCCCAAATTGAAGAAAATAAAAGCCTGTTTTTAGATGTTAGGCTACATGCGCTAGGCTATGCTCTAGCCCTATTTTCACTCTGGCCTAGGGCTAGGCTAGGCCTAGTTAACTCTCTTGCGTTCAGCTCATGCATTTTATTAATTATTTTTAATTAATTATTATTAATTATCGGTATCACTAAATTACACGATTACATATTAGATAATCAGCTAGACTTTGCAAATGCTGGGTCACTGGCCTAGATGCAGGCCTAAAGTTACCGGCGTGAGCGCCAGACGCGTGTAGCGAGCCCAATCTAAACAGCGCACGAAGCGTGCAGAGATGGCATGATTGGTGTAGCCAGCATGCTTGATCAGTGATGCGTGAGTCATAAAACAAACAAAGCGCTGCCCTGACACAGAATATGTACAGTATGAATCAAAATACTTAACTTAGATGTTAAGTATAGTAGTTTAGCAGCATTGTTGTTCAGTAAATATTGCTATTCATATACTTATGTTCAATTTCCATTAAAAATGCCAAAAAGCCAAACAAAATTTCGTAAGCCAAATGCTAACAAAAAAAGCCAAATTTGAGGAATTTGGCATTAAAAAAGCCAATATGGCAACCCTGAATTGAGTCGCACAGTACGACTTGCGCAAACCATCCAAATTGACAAATATGTCAGAAGGTAACTCAGGATCGATACATCTGTTCAGCAAAGTCATTGGAGACAGGGTTTGGAATTCCTCTTCATCAGTGTAAACTCAAGTGAGCGGTCTGCAGTTCCATATGTGCTTGATCTCTTTGAGAAGAGTGAGCAATTCTTTGTCTATTAGTGTACGAAAATACTTGTCAGCCATCAGAGCTTTCATGGCTTTACAAATGAGCTAAATGATTGCGTCCCAGACCCCTCCTTGATGACTTGCAAACGGGGGAAATGGTGGAACTGGACACCACAGGACGACATTTTATTGCAGATTTCTCTTCGTTTCAGACGCCTGAGCTCTCATTTTAGCTCCAACTCGGCACCAACAAAGTTTGTAACGTTGTTGCAGTAATGTTGATGAGCCTCTAACAGCCAGAAAACGGTGCGATGCCATGAGAAATGTGTCAGTGGTTAGGTCAAAAGCCACTTCTAAGTGTGAAGCACAAGACACTGTGCAGGTAAAAACACAACAATAATGTTTCAAGGTGTTGCAATTGAACTTGACTGGAATAGGTCCCATAAAGTTTACACCGACTGCTGAAAACAAACGCTTGCCTGACTGCACTCTCACGAAAGGCAGTGGGCTCATAATTTGAAGCCCAGAGCCGCCCTATTGATTATGACATGCCATGCATCGTGTTTTATTGGCGTTCTTTACAGTTCTTGTCCCATGACAAAGAACCTTTTGCGCAGCTCCTTTATTACGTATGGCGTTCCATTGTGCCCTCTCTTTTGATGAAAATGATCGATTATGAGCACTGTTAAATGACTGTCCTTAGGAAGCAAGATAGGATGCTTAAAATTGTATGATTTATCGGATCTCTGAAAGTGGCCTCCGATTTGCAGGTGCCATTTTCCACAAATGGACAAAATTTGACCAGATATCGCAATTCTTCCTTTAGTGCTTTGCCCAAATGCCCAGAAGCAACTTTGGAATATGGACAAAGCTGGAGCACCTCTACCAAGCCCAGATAGTCTTGACGTTGATCCAGGGAAATAAGAGCGAGAAGAGCAGAATTGTACTCTTGGGTGGTAATAAAGTTTTGCTGAGATATGTTTCCAGCCACTCAATCATGAAGATGATTTTTCAATCTGAGGAGCCAGCCAGCCACACGCACTGCATGCGGCAGGTCACTAAAGCAGTTGATGATCTTTATTGAGTACCAGCTCTAGTTTGTTTTCTCCCTCTTGCATTGATTTCAAAGCTTGACTAGCTTTGGAAGATTGCTTGAAGAAAGTCACCAGGTGTCTAACTGATCCTAAAAACATAGTGTGTTAGCACAGTTTAACAACAATCAAAAATTGCTTTATAAAAAGATAATTAAATTAATTTATTTAAGTATAAGAGTGACACCCAAATTTATGGCTCAAAATTTTGAAATAATAATAATACTTACTACACTACTTACCAATTGCTGATTTAACTTGAGGTATTTCAAAAGCTTGCTTTAAACAAAGTTGCAGTATGTGCCCTGCACAACGAACATGGATCCAACCATACTTTATGTTTAGTTTTTCACAAGCATTTATGTTGTTGACACCATTATCAGTAACAATAGCCACAATCTGATGCAGAGACATCTCATAATCATCGATAACTTTCTCCAACTGCACAGCAATGTGCATTCCAGAATGTACCTCATTAACTTCTTTGGTGGCCAGAACAAGATTTACAAGTTTAAAATCTTTGTTGATGTAATAGATGGTTACACCAAGAAACGATTGCATTTTTACACTGCACCATTGGACACGACGAAGTTTGTTCTGTTTTGGTTAAAGCCGTGTCCACAATGCTGTGTGCAGGGCTAGTAACTTAGCCCTGCCTATCCCTTGACCAGTCTCTTGAAATTCTAATTAATGTTTACTCAATTTTATTCCGATTCACTGTTTCAATTTTATTACACTACTAAATGTGCGTGTCGAAGGAAATAATCTCAATCACTAGCCAAAGAATTTTAACGCAAATTCACTCCGACCTTCTTGCCGTCACTACCAATCGAAAAAGGGCGAATTCCAGCAAAACGCCGTTTATATATGCGTCTAGGCCACGTGTTCCATGGTCCACCAATTTTCAATGAAGCGTATAAAACAAATAAAACCAGGAACACAGGCGGAACAACCATAAGTCCATGGTTATTGCAGCATATTTAGCATGAGTTAACAATTTTTGCATTTCTACTTTGCACATCAAAAACTTTATATCAATCATTCTTGTGAATGTGCGATGACTGGCAATATCATAGCCTGGTGCTGATTCATTTATCAACTTTTTGAAGTTTTCTCTTTCAACTAAGCTGATTGGTCTCAAATAACCGACTATAGTGTTTAAAATCAGTTCAGTGATCTTTTTTGAGCAGGCAGGATTTATTGGAGTCCTTACAAATGATGTTAGTTTTTGCTGCTTTTGTACTGGTTCAGATGGACAACTGTTACTCAAACTTGATTGAGTCATATCAACAAAAATATGTTTTGTCTTGATATGTTTCAAAAGACTTCCTGTGCTATTACAGTAATTCATTTCTAGTTTACAGTGATTGCACACTGCAAGTTTATCTGATTTTAAAGTAAAATGTTCCCAAACATTCAAAGTTTTTTGCTTTCCTGGCATTGCTTCTATTGCAGTTAACCAAATTCTTACTTAATATGTAAGTGTAACAAATCGTTGAACAGGATTTTCAGAATGAATGCAGCTAAAGAAAAGCACAAAAGACTTGTTTGCATGTGCATCACGAGAAAATGCCCGCATTCAACCAATAAGTACAATTGTGTGTGTGTGAGCTAATCTTTCAATCATTGCTTGCAATTAGTACATTTACAAAAGAAAATATGTGACCAAGCAACATGATACAGTGTTCCAATCTAATTCGAAGAAAGATCGATTGGAGTGAGAATAAAAAATAAAATTAGTTGCTCTAAGAGATAAAAAGAGAAAAAACGCTGCACAAATTTTTTCGTGGGCCCAAAGCATGCCGAAAATTTTTCAAATTTTAAAAATTTGTTAAGATGCTCAAGAACAACTTAGTTTTTTTTAACCAACTACTTTCTCTCTAAAACTAACTCTGTTTCTCCCTAAAATTAATTCTTCCTTCAATTGGTTTTTCTTCGATTTGGACTTGACCTGAAAAAGTCTGTAAGCATGATATAAACCAAATCCTATTATTCAGTTTGAAGTGGCATTTTGGATTTGGATAGTTTAGGATTCAAATCCTTTATATTCGGTATTCTGAATTGCCCGTACCTATATCAGAGCAAGTCTCATCATCCAATAAGCTTTCATTAGAATCAGATTGTAGGACCAAGTCAGCAGCTATGTCTGGTGATAATAATAATGAATGTGCTATCTCTTTGTTGTTGTTGAATACCAAGTATATTATTAAAATCATTATTCATGTTCTTCTTGTGAAATTGGAGTCTAAATTGCTGTTAAATCTCTTTTAAAAAAAATAATAATAATTAAAACTCAATGTTTTGGCATACTATAAGATCAGTAAACCTTCTTCAGGATACTAAATGAAACATAAACATCATTGGTAGTAATTCATAGTGGTGCAAAAAAAAGGAAAATATTTGTAATATTAATATATAGCGACATCTAACAAATTAAATTACTTTAAAATTTTTTATTAGCAGTTGGAAAACAACAATTGATTTTGTCATTAAAAGCATGGTTATTTGAATGAATAAAAAAAGACTGTAAAAATATATTTGTATAATCTGTTTCTTTGGCCAAAATTTTTGAGTTATTCCAATCCATTTAGATGATCTTGTAAATAGACATGTTTTCCAGAGCAGATTTGTTATTCACTTCATTACTTTCTAATTGTGCTAAATTTTTGGGATTCATATCATACATGTGTTCTTTACATCTTATAGAAAATGCCCTACCAGTTTTGCATATGTAAGTGCCATCACAATATAATTTACTCCTTTTTGTTGCTTGGTTCAATTGTATCTTTTAGGTTTGGTAAAATTTTCTTAATTGTTTGAACAGGTTTGGTACAAACTCTGATATTTTGTTTTGTAATTGTACAGTTTAAAATTTCAGTTGTATCTGGTAAATAAGGTAGGGTTACTATTGTAGTTATTGCTCTTTTTTTGCTCTTGAATTTTGCCAAATTTAAATTGATTTAAGTGTTTTCTTTATAAACCAATTTGATAAACCAATTTTATAAACCAATTGTGTGATTTTCTTTATAAACCAATTTGGGTAGTTACTATCTTTCAAAGCATGTCACAGCATTTCTCTTTATTCTTTAAAATCTTTGGATTCTGTAATCAGTTTAGATACTCTGGTTGATAAACTCATAATAACACCTTAGTTTTGTTGTTGCAAATGGCAAGATTTGTAATTTAAATAACAATTGCTGTGGGTTTCCTGTATTTCTGTATTTCCTGTATCTTGTATTCTTGTATATTTTAGTTGCCAATATTCCATTTTTCTTCTTCACAATCAGCATATCTAGGAACAAGAAGCTACATGAATGAGAAATGCCCACACATGCATACTAACACTTGCAGACATTGCTGAGGAACAAACACGACAAATGCTCAAACTAAAATGACAAAGTATTGTTTATTGGCACTGAAATGATGGCTGTGTGCATTTGATGTAATGTACTGTATTTTTGCAACCATAAGATGCACCAGGGTATAAGGCGCAGTATCAAAAAACTACTGCAAAGGCTTTTTCTTACATAAGACACACCGGACTATAAGGTGCAATAAATCAGACAATCCTAATTTGTTTTTTGCATGTTTTAAATTTAAAAGAAACGATTAAATGAACGAATAAACAAACAAACAACTAACGAACATGTAAACAAAAGATTATTTGAACAAATAAACAAATGAGAGAACGAACAATCAAAAGAATAAACAAAGAGTATTCAAACAAAACAAACAAGTGTATAAAAAAATTAATGAATGAATGAAGAAGCAACAAGAGAAAAAAAACTCAAACAAATACCGGTAAATAACAAATTGAAAATAAAACACTGTTTTAGTTTATTCCTTATCAAAAAATCCGTTAAAATTTTCGTCTTCTGTTTCTGAGTCAAACAGTTGTGCGATTTTGCCATAAAGCATGCTAGGATCCATTTCATCACAATCCAAGTCGATGTCATCATTCTCACTATGCTGTTCAGAGATTATTTCGGCTTTCCTGAAAGATTGGATGATGCTGGATACTGATATTTTTGCCCAAGCATCTACGATCCTTTGGCAGATAGTAGCATAACTTGCCCATCGTTGCCTTGCCGTCTTGGTAAATGTATGTTCACTGTCAGTCATCCATTTCTCCCATGCAGCTTGCAATTTCACTTTAAATGAACAATTAATAGAAATATCTAGAGGCTGCAGTTCTTTCGTTAATCCACCCGGAATGATGGCAAGCTCCTGATTCGTTTTTTTTTACTTGGGCTTTTACAGAATCAGTCAAATGAACACGCATGGAATCATAAATCAATAAGGATTTAGACATGTGAAAAAACCCATCTGGTCTCCTAACGTAAACCTTTCTCAGCCAAGCACTCATCATCTCCTCGTTTATTTAATCCTTTGGGTTAGCCTTAATGGTCATGCCAGCCAGAAACTTTCTTTTAGCAATGTTTTTTTTTTTTTTAAATGACCATTGGTGGTAGTTTCTGGCCGTCTCCCTGGCAACCAAGAACTACAGTAAAAGCTAACTTTTCATTACCTGTCGTTCATATGGTAACTACACTCTTTCCTGTTTTTTCGACTGTGTTGTTCATAGGTATGTCAAATGTGAGGGGTACCTCATCCATGTTAGTAATGTGTTTTGGTTGTATTTTATTTTCACTTATTTTGTTTGAGCAGTAGGTACGAAATAAGGCCAGCTTTTCTTTGTAGTCACTTGGCAGTTGCTGTGACATAGTAGTTCTTGTGCAAATAGAAAGATGACATCTTTTCATGAAATGGAAGCACCAAGAAGGACCACCTCGAAAGTCGTTAATTTTCATCTTGCTCACTATCGCTACTGCTTTCAATCTAATTAGGACAGTAGAGACACTTCTACCTGCAGTTTTCTGTTCGACAACCCACTGTTCAAGTTTATCTTCCAACTTTGGCCATCTCACTTTGTGCCCTTGAAAACTTAGTTGCATTTTTTTAACTTGGCTCAGGGCATTTTCTTGTTTCTTCCACTTTTGTACCATTAATTCATTTATATTAAATTCCCTTGCTGCTGCTCTATTTTCATGTTCCTTTGCGTAGTTTATAGCTTTTAATTTTAAATTTGCATCATAAGCATGTCTCTTAACAGGAGCCATTTTTTTGACATATACAGAAAATAAATTATCTTATTGCAATTTAGCAACATTAAAAGACTTTTCCAAATAAAGTTTTTGCAATCTTGCAAAATTATGAGAGTTTGTTGTGTTTGCACTGTGTTGGAAGCATAAGGCTAGTTTGTATTTGTTGTATGACATGCACAAAGCGTGTATGTGTAAAATATCAACATTTTTCAATCGTGAACAGAGCAATTTGCTCTAAAGAAACAAAGCAAGAGAAAAAGAGAAACAAAAAAGTACTCTTTACCAACTTGGCAGGAATAGAAATAGAGAAAAAAGACAGAGAAAACTTTCTTTACAAAGACAAGCTTGAAGAAAAAATAAATTCCTTTTTTCTAATAATTGTTTAACTCTTTCGCTACGTAATTTTTCTCCATTGCTGTATGGAATTAATTTGGCAAAAAATCACAAAAAAATAAATTTCAAGATATTCATGTCATATTGGCATGGATTATCGTTCTATCAATATAACATCACAAAAAATGGTCAAGCAAGCAAATAACAATCATTTTTGTTCAAAATTAGTTAGTTTATATACATCCCTATCGGCATTTTGGCAAAAATTCACGATTTTTTGCATTTTTGTAGATTTTACGCACTACAATATTGATGCAGTAAGCAATCAAATCCTAGAACCACAAATCACAATAAAACAAGTCGATTTTGTTTATGAAGTATTTTTTTTTTCATTGGTGGTCAAACCAATTTATTCATTTTCTGTATTTGGTCATGGTATGATATTTCAAAAAACAGTCTTTGGGACACAGGTGTGGTTTTTCTGGGCAACTAGAACACACATAGCTTGTACGTTTTCTTTTGTTCTGAACTGTGAAACTACACACTCTGCATTCTCTTTGTTTTTCAACAGCAGTGACAAGATGTTTGGTGTCTTTCAATCTTGTCAGCACAGGTGTATCGGCTGGACGTCCAGCTCGTTTTCTTTTGAGAATAGGCTCTTTGCTGGATTCGGCTGCTTCATTAGTGATGGCCTGGATCAGCGCTTCTTTGAACTGCAGTAATGTCAAACGCTTTTCTCCTGATCCCTGATGGAGATTGTAGAGGACGAAAGCATTATATTGAGCAACTTCCAGGATCCACCAAAATAGCTTTTTCCACCATTTGTAAGACTTTCGATCAAAGTTGCAGTAATATCCAATTGCTTGGTCAGCACGATCACAACCGTTCATATTGTCATTGTAATCTGCAATCAGCTTTGGCATAGTTACAGTATGTCCAAGTCTCCTCTGTTTTTGAACAGTTTCGTTATTGTGGAAAGTAGAGAGAGCTACAACTGGCTTGGATGCCTTTTTATCCCTCCAGGCAACGACAATATGTGGACCAGCACCTTGTTCATCACGAAAAAATTTTCGCTCTAAATGCTTCATTTTCATCTTCTTGACTTCCTTTGGCAGCCCCTTTCTGTTGGTGTTCAGAGTTCCTGTAAAATACATATTCTTTTCTTCTGCCAAGTACTTTGACACATCCAAACTTGTGTAGTATCTATCAGAAAAGACATGGTGTCCATCATCTAGAACGGAGAGAAGGTCATGGAAGACTTTTTTGGCTTGGCTAGCCTTTTCATCTTGAAGAGTGTACACTGTCTGGGAGCCAAAGTAAGGCAGCAAGTTGTAAACGTAAGCAGTTGAGCTGTCGCACAGACCGAAGATTTTCAAATGAAACTTACTTGGCTTTCTGGGATTGTATTGAAAATGCTTGACACGCCCTTTGAATCCTACAACCATTTCATCAATGGACACATTGCGGAAAGGATAAAAAACCTCCTGGAAATTTTGAACAAGCTTCTTCAAAAATGGCAAAATTTTTTGCGTCTTTTCTGCAGACACAGGTGCAGCATGAAGCATGCTATGATACAAAAGTTCAAACCGTTCTCGTGCAAATATGGAATTGAACCATGGTGTATGGTATTGTTCTTTTACTGACCAGTATTTCTTGATAGATGGTCGCTTATCTATTCCTATTTGAATTGTAACAGCCAAAAACTTCATCATTTCTGCAGCACTAGTGTCTGTCCATTTAGCTAAAAGAGATCTCCTTCTTGAAGGCATGTTCATTTGTTTCTTTCTGCCTCCGTACTCGTTCACCATGCTGACCAATTCATCAACCACGTTTTCATCCCATACCAATTGAAAAAAATCATATGGTGTTAGGGTGCCATTTGGATCAATTCCAACAGCCTCCCATTTATCATTACAGACGCCTATTTGAATCCCACTGTTTTTGGCAAAATTGAAAGCATAAACATTGGTGTCACTATCGGCTTCTGAAATTTGTTTCCAACTATCCAGGAGAGGATTTTGCGTTGGCCTTCCAGGAGCAGTAGCTTGATTGTCACTAGCAGAATCAGAAGAGCTAATATCAGCAGTGGAGCCACCTTGAGTAACAGAAACAGCGCTGGACACAGCAACCTGACTTGATGTTTGGTTGGAATCGCTATCACTCTCAGACATAAGATCAGCAACGGAAAAATTTTGAATTTTAGATGCACCAGCAGCAACCTGTACTGGTGTCTCGCTATAACTATTTAGGATATCACTATCAACGTCACTTACGTCAGTATCATAATCCGAATTTTCATCACCAAGCAGTTCTACATCACTATCAGGTTGGTCTTCACACATCAAAGCAGAAATCAAATTTTGTGCTTCTAAGGCTGACATGCGTGATTGCGATCTCCTGGCTTCCATACTACACTAGCTAGTTACAGCACTACAGTACTTATTTTCACATTCGACTTTAGCCTAAACCTATAAAAATAAGAGTACAGAACACTGGAAGTAGTAGTCGCTAACACAAATGCGGAAAAAAAGACTCACTCTCGTTTTGGTGAAAGAAAAAAGCGATTACCCAGATGCCAGTAGCGTGGCTGAACGTACAAGCGTCAGCAAAAGCTATGCCACTTCAGTGGCGCAACGTACAATTTCCACAAAATTTGCGCCACTGTAGTGGCGAAACGTAGCGAAAGAGTTAATAGTTTATTGCATAATGCAATGTTCCAATAAACTTATTGCATGCACGCCATTCTGTTTACAAAACAATTCCTGCCATTTGAAATGCTAAAACGAAAAAATACCGCTATTTGCAACATTAAAGATGGTTTACAGTTTTCTTATAAAGCATAATTAATCTTATCCACACATAAAATGCACTGGACGATAAGGCACATGTTCAATTTTTTGAGAAAATTTTTGGCTTTTAAGTGCGCCTTATAGTTGCAAAAATACGGTATTATATGTCATAAGGCACTCGGTGCAAAAAAACTAATGACATACATTACATCATATGGCACTTAAAGTATTAGCAATTACTTTGTGTCTCAACACAACAAAGATGGATGAAATCTAAAGAGAAGTCTTTTAATCTTATTTA
The DNA here is from genome assembly GCA_963680785.1 of Diplosoma virens. Classification (NCBI taxonomy): domain Eukaryota; kingdom Metazoa; phylum Chordata; class Ascidiacea; order Aplousobranchia; family Didemnidae; genus Diplosoma; species Diplosoma virens. The sequence goes on from OY796896.1 coordinate 10,557,132, forward strand.
CATTTGTAGCTGTCAAAATTAAAACACTGTGTTGTTTATCAGATTGTAACTGAAAATCTTGGTTGGCTCTTACAATTCATTTAAATAAAACACATGTCTTGAAATAGAATCATATTTTTCAGCAGCAACACATCTTCTGCAAGCATTAAATCCGCAATATTGTTTAGTTTTCTTCAAAAAACTTCAGCTGGAGCATCAAAAACATATATTCAATAATTAACAAGAGTAAAACCTAATGCTTTATAAAAAATGTTTTGTGATTCAAGGATACAAAGGTCTTGTAAAAAAATTTGCAAAAAAGCTTCTGGGCAGGGGGCATTTTTTGGTTAGTCAATTTTAAACAATCAATTCCTGTACATATTGGTTGCATTTTGTATTTATATATGCTAAAAAGAATCAGGTATATCCTATAATCAGGTGAATGTTTAAATAATGGTAGCCCATCTGTATTTATTATGAGGTAATATTCAACTGGCTATAAGAATAACACAAAGCATTTTGTAGACATTTTATCCAATTTGGAAAATGAACATACATGCCTTGCATTTTTTGATAAAAATGTTGTGGTCTGGGTAATAAGCTGTAAAACAATTTAGGCACTTCATTGTGAAATCTATGCAATTGCTTAAGAAATTTGAAATAGATGACTTCAGAACATTTTCTTGAAATAAACCCCATGCCTTCATTATGTTTGTAATTGAGAACAAAATTTCAGTTTTCATTATATCCAATAAATTTCCTTTCTTGACAAGTTCACTGTTTATATGTTCACATGCATTAATTTGTGTCCTTTCTTGCATTATCACAAGATCTTGGTTTATCTTTAGGCATCCCTATCTTATTTTCTAATTTTTTCTTGCTGCTACCATATTTATCTGGTAGTAAGTCAATCTTGAAAGTACACCACACAAAATGAAAGCAAAAATTTAATATAAGCCACCCTTGAAAGAACACTACAATTACAAAGATCAAATGAAAATTCTACTGGCTAACTTTCGGTACTAATCAAAAAAATCACCAAAGTATTTAATCATACTTATCCAATTCACTCATCCATATCATTTTTAAAAACATCTAGATCTACATCAACTGTGCTATTAGCGACACTTTGGTTAATTTATTTTGAAGGCAGGTGATTTTTTCTGCATACTCAGTCATTATGTTACATACATCGAATGAATTTTTAACAACATATTTAGAAACTTAGTTCCATGTCTCAACTATCCACTGAATTTGCAACAAATGACTGGGTGCTTTTATATTTTCACCCTTTGTGTAATAAAACTAACCTTTTGTTTACCATTGATCATGAAGCTTATGAAAAAAGGATTTGAAATGTTTATTATTGCAAAATGTTGTTGATGCAGTCTAGGAACCACATGAAAAAATGTTTTCAATGGCACTTTAAGACTGTCAGGAACTACATGGTGCTGAGTTTGCTGCAAACATTGAAATTAAATTGTTCTCTTGATTGGAAAGACTATCTTCTACACCACTGCTCTTCAAACTTTTTTCATTGCAACCCACTTTGCATGGCCAAATTTTTCATGACCCCTAGGGACTAAAATAGAAGTAAAGTATAAGGTTGGAATGAAAGTTCTGTCCCTTTTGTTGTTTTTAAATGAAAATAAAGATTAAGCAAAATATAACTTTATTTGATCATCAGCATAATCACCATTCTTGTCAATGACCTCTTCCCATCTCCCCACAAGCTTTTTGATACCATCTTCATAGAATTTTTGGGTTTTGACTTTATGGCACAAAGTATACTTGAATGGCTAACATTAAACTCTATGCCTAGTTCTCTACTTGTTTTGGAAGGATCTTCATTAATGACAGCCAGCAACTCCTCAGAATTGAGTCCTTTGGAGCGCCCACATCTCTGCTTGTCCTTCAGAGTAAAGTCATTTTTTTAAAGCATGAAAACCACCTTCTACAGGTCTTTACACTTATCACATTATTTTTTTCATAAGTGTTTTGAAGTGATTTTGCTGCTGAACTTACTGTACTGCCCTTTTGGAATTCATACAGCAAAACATGTCTTAAATGCTCTTTGCTTGGGGTATACAGTACATATGGGTCAATAATGACTGTTTATTTTAGTAATTACCATAAAATCTGAAAAAAGAAAGAATACTTAGTAATTGAGATTATCACTCATATGCAATTCATAAGTCATGTTGGTATAATCGTTCATGAAAATATTAAATCTAAAAAAGGACAATACTTTCATTCCAACCTAATAAAATCTTAATATAGAAAATATTGCATAAAAAAATAATAAAATTGACAATACCTTTAATGAGACTGATGTGCTTGCATATTCTCACACAAAAGATTGAATCTTGGCTCTATTTTGTGATGGCGGGTCTCAGTACTCATTTCAGATCTTTCAAATTTGGTCAATATTTTGTTTTAACATAAGTTAGTGTTGAAAAAGATTTTTCACACAGATAAGTGGAGGTAAAAGGAAGAAGAGCAAGTCTAGCTAGTTCTGACAATAATGGGTATTCTGTTTTCACACTAACTCAAAAGGAGCTTCAGCTTTTTTTTTGAAAAGTACTTTTAAATTAAAATTACTGGAGAGTTCTGAAAATTCTTCTTGAGCTTTCAGTGCAAGATGACTTACTTTTTCTATTTCAACGTCAAATGGGTTTTGAACCCAGTAGAATTGGCTATATTAGACCAATTTTGCCATAAAATACTTTTCAAAATGAGTTTTGAGGCTTGTCAAGTGGTTGATTAACAATGGTTTCATTGCATCAAAACCTAGCTCATTTGCTTGGATGAAATCCTCCATACACATAAAATATCTCATATGAGGAATTTGCTACCTTCTGTAACCATATACCGTAATCCTGAAAACAATAAGAGCCTAGTGATGATAGAGCAATATTGAAAGAACCCTATGTCATGGCCTGGTACTCAACTCAACTATCAAAAAATAGGAAAACAGAATACCAGGCTTCGAAATGGCAGTTATGTTCAATTTACTAGTAAAGTATCAGGATACATTCTTACTCTATCCAGGGGTAGGCTATTTATTTAAGTTACATTTTTATCCTCTTGGGTGAGAAAGCATCTTGTGGACAATCTTCAGGCATCTGCCACCTTCACCCAATAGCTAGCTGTATTGCTGTATCTGGTTGTATTACAACTACTGTAACTGGAATTCAGAACTACCCATTGATTCTGATTGATTACTGGGTAGAGGCTATAATACGAATTAATGAGAAAGAAACATTAATCTATTCTAAACAACTGTTTCATCTAAATCTACGCCACCTGTACAGTCTAAAAGTATCTTCCATGGAGCAGTGTACAACTGTACTGGACGTAGCCCAAGCATATGGATAGGTACAAATACTCTTCAGATTGCGATGCTGCACACAGGTACCTTAATCTAGTTGTACTGATGACGTAGCTGCTTGGTGTTTTGCTTGATAAAATACACTTATTGAGAGCCTAACCAACTGCACTGTGCTTTCCATTCTACTTTAGAATATAAATAAAACATTGGCAAATTTGAAAGAATGAATGCAGCAAGTCTGAAATTACTATTTATTTTACATTGTTTACAATCTATCAACATAATTATCACACAGATTAGTGCAAAGATGCAATTATTTAAAATTATTTTAGGGATTTAAGTCCACAGAATGTCGGAAGAAAATCTTGTGATTGTCACCAAAATGGGTGCAAGGACCCTAATGGGAGTTACAGTTCCCATCCCAGTTAATTGTATTTTGCAGCAGCACAAAGCAAAATGATGAAAAGTTTTGATTTGGTTGTATGCTAGTATCCTTCACGTTGCACATATTGAAAACTGAAGGTTATTAAAAAGGGTGCAATACAGGAAATAACCAAACAAAATCTTTTTTTTTTTCTAACAAAATTTTTCAAGGTTTACAAATTCATGTAAGCATTATGTTGGAATGACTGATATTTTTCATACTACAATTGATCATGTGCCTAAAGCGTTGGGAAATGAGGTTCACTTCAAGGCTCAAAGACTTTTTTTTTACATTACACAGACATGATTAGAAGGTGGGAACTGGAATTTTCTTCAGGGTTGAAAGGTTTAAAGTTTTTTCCGCGTTGTCTCACTGAGACTGTAACTGTAAGCAATTAGCAATTAATCATCGAGTCGGCGAAGCAAGAAAAAGACACCTTTTTAATGAGCTGGTTTAGAAAAGAAGTTAGCAAATGCGACGTAAAACGAAACAAGTTAACCAAAGCGAATGAATTTCACAACTTGTTAATTTAAACCAAATCAACTACTCTTTGACAACATTGCAGTATGTACACGTATATTGCAGTATATACATACTTTTAACAGCAAATGCTTCATCTAAAACTAGAAAAAATTTTCTTTTTAGTTCCAAATTTTAGCACAAAACTTGCATAATTTTGTTCCTTTTTTTTTTTGGCCAAAAATTTCTTACGCTGACGAAACGTGGTTTTATTTATTAAATACTTTTAATTACTATGATAACTGCTACTAACCTTAATTTTTAGCCAATCAGGATCAGTCTTAAAACTTTTAAAATACTACGTTCAGTTCTGCAATTCATTCTAGCGAAACCTCCTGAAGAGAGCTAGACGAAAACGTTCGAGTTTTCAAAACAGCCTTTTTTAAGGCTACTTATTATTTAACAAAAGAGCTTTAGATGAAGCATTTGCTGTTAAAAGCTATTTTAAAGTTTTGTACCAATAAAAAACTTTTTATATACATACTGCAATGTTGTCAATGTTTTTCTCGAGAGGGTACCTAAGCTAAGCTATTTAAATAACATTAACTGGTCACTGAACATTTTCAAGCACTCAGAATTTAGTGTACTCTAAAGAAGGCCACATAAGTTGAAATACTAAAAAAAATTGCGTGATCACTTTGAATCCGACTCAGTTTTCTTAATTTTGTCACCAAAAAGAAGTAATCTCTAAAAAAAAGTCATCACTTTGAATCTGTCCAGAATTACTTGATTTTCATCGCCGAAAAGAAGTGATCTCTAAAAAAAAAAAGTCATCACTTCGAATTGGATAGATTTTTCTTTAGTTTCGTCTCTAAATTGTAGTGTTCCCTAAAAAAACCGGGTTTTCTTTTATCAACAGTAGCCATTCTCACATGATTCTATGGTCATGGAGGCCGCAGGTTTTCCACCTCTGTCTAAAGGTTATTATGCAGTTACCAATACATCATACTGACAGCTTTGAGACGAAATAGGTTAAACCGATAAATTTTTTTATCTCGGCACAGTTAATAACATAAAAACAGCTGCGGCGACAGCTAAAATACGATCTAAACTACTGCAATGTCTATATCCAAATCAGCAAAGTCTGTAACTACAGCCTTGAAAAAAAAGTTGCATCTTGCGCTTAGCAATTCTAATGCCGCAAGTGCAACAACAGTAAAAATGAAGGCGTTTGTCCCAGTGCTCAATGTATCCTTGTGCGGGTTTCCAATTTTTTTTTGGTAAAATGTGTTGCCCCACTGTGCTCGAATTTTACGTACGAGCAATTTGACTTGACTGACTAACATAAAATAACTTTTTGTTTATCTAATGACTAGACGACGATATCTCATGTACGAGTGAAGCCGAACAAGTTTTTCTTATCAACCAAAATCTATTTTCCAATTGTTATTTCCTAATAGTACGTTTTTTATTTATTTCATTAAATTTTTGTGTGATTCTATGTGATAGCTTTGCGTTTGCCGTATTTATTTAAGCAGGCAAAGTTTCAGCGATCGCCAGGCTTTTCATCACAAGACATACAAAAACTATGCTATGTCGATTATAATTGTTTTCCTGTTTTACTGCTATCCAAAAATATAGTTGTTATTTCGTTTATTAATATTGTCATGTAGTAGGTGTACTGTCGTAGCACAACCATCAAATTTGATATTTGAAATGTGAAAAAATAACTTTTGTTGAGAAATGTGAAAGTATGGCATTTTGATAAATGAGGTATTTCCATGTGCTGTTTAAAATTGAGTCGTTTCGCGGGTTGGTGCTATTGTTTGTTATTTTTGTAGATACTTATTTTTGTGTAACCTACTGTTTTAATACAGTCAACTTCGGATATAAGAGATCCGCTGGGATTAGCTCAATATATCTGAATATCCCTTATAACCGACTGACGCAAAGTTCCATCCAATACCCTAAGAACGTTAATTTTGAACGCTCAAAACACCCTTTTTGAAGTTTTTCACACATTTCCCGCAAAGAAACTTGATGAAAACACAAAAAAAACTCAATAAACAATTTTGTCAAATTTTAATTTGCCAATTACCATCTAATATTACATCAATGTTATACTGTACAGTACAGTACTGTATCCATATCCAACAGTCACTCATTCATATGAAAAAGTCCGTAATTTTTTTTCTGCGTGCTTTTTTGAATCCTGGTCATATCATTTTGAATCCAGGTGCTTATTCTCCTGCTTCACAGCGGCCTCCATGAACTCCTCGTTAACATCCTCTGGTACATCACTTTGTATTATGTACCTCTTCAAACAGTCCATCGCTTGCTGCGCCTGTAGCATTGTAATTTCAGTGATTTCAGCTCCGGCAGCTTCCGGTTCCTCCTCACCGTCCTGTTTGTTCATGTCCGTGACTTCTGTGACTATTTCCTGGTCGGTGAGTTTGGCAACAACTTCTGCATCGTTCTCATCGACGCCCAAGTAATCTTACAAATCTGGTAGGTCCACTCGAAGGACATCCGCGAAGCGTTTCCAAATGTTCCGAAATATCTGTACTTCTTCCAGTTCTCTTCCCAGCTCATTTTTAGCTTGGATCGAAACCGTTGGTTGGATCATCACAATTGCCAGCGACCTCATCATTCTCCGACTGAGCAGTTGGCGTCTGAACCTCGACTTCCTCCAACAGTTCAGGATCGTCTCTCGTTTGACTTGCTTCCAACTGTCTTTTACGGCCATCAAACAATCTAGGATATCCCATTTAAAGTCGGTGTTGGCTTCCGCCGCTTGCAGTCTTTTGTCCGTGAGAATTCGTCGGTACAATAAACGGGGTGCGCTGAACAGTTATCTAGGATCATACACACTTTTCGTCCTTGATTTTTCATGCGACGATCAAATTTCTGCATTTCAGCTTCGAAGATGTCAGATCGCATCCAAGCTTTTCGGTTGCTTATGTACCGCACTGGCAGCTTTCTTACACCCTTGAAAGCTCTCGGCTTTGCGCATTTTCCAATAGCAAGAAGTGGCATCATATCGGAACCATCCATATTACTCCCAACCAATAAAGTCATCCTAGTCTTGAGTTGTTTCCTACCACTCTGCTTTTCTCCAATAAACTCAAGGCTCTTCTCCGGCAGCATCTTCCAAAATAACCCCGTTTCATCACAGTTGTAGATGTTGCTAGAGGCATACTCCTGGAGAATTCTTTTCAGCTCACCCGTTCTCCAAGCCACAACCACATCCATGTCTACGCCACCGCCTTCTCCCGACTTCATTATTTTGCCAATACCCCATTGTTTCTTCCATCGGTTTATCCATGATGAACTCGGTGGCGTTGCGTACTCGAATTCACTCGCAAAGTATGCAGCTTTTCGAAGCAAGATGTCGCCGTCGATCCTGATTTGCGGACGTCCGAAATGCTGTTTGAGCCACAATGTCAGAGCAGCATTCACTTCCCCAAAGTTTTTGCTTTTGAATCTTTTCCGACCATCTGATAGTTTTCCAGCACCTTCCATAATCTTCGTCTTCGCCTTAACGATGTTATTTAGCGTCTTAGCATTCATTCCAAATTTTTCAGCAACTTTTGTCTGCTTCTTCGACGGGTTTGCCTCCATGTACAGGATGATCTCAACCTTTCTCGAAATTGGAATGTATTGACGTTTTCTTAACTTAGCCATGTTTACAACCCCGATCAATACAGTACTGTACTGTAGTACAATTGAACCAAGCCTACTTATCACCGAATCTAAATTTCAACTGAATTTTATCCAGTTTTAATCAATAATTTAAGTTTAACATTGTTGTATTCCTAACAGAAATAGCCTAAAAGTCTTATAGAATATAATGAATAATACACCTGGTAGCAAGAAAAATAGTATAACGCCAGTTTTTTCAGAGAATCCAAGATGCCTGTTAATTCACAGTGTGCAGTATAGAGAATAAGCATTGAAGCAACAACTACAGGACGAAATATTCACTAGTTATTGCGTCATAGTCAGAACAAGCAGATGGACAAACCGACATTCACCATAGGGTAAAACCACAAGCGACTAGCAGGAGTTAAGCTTGTAAGTGGCATACATAATAAAATACATTGTACTGTTTCAATTGTAGGTATAACTCGAACTTGAGAAACGCGCGTTCAGAAAAGCCCGCGAAATTAAAATCGGAACACGCGCTTTTGGTTATTTCGACGCATCATCAAAACAAAAAATTGATCCCTTATAACCGACTGAAATTACTAGAAAATTATGATTGGGACTTTGAAATTTAATCCCTTATGTACGCATCCTTTATAAGGGAATATTTTGGTATTATTTTGCATTGAAAATCATTGGGACCATTTGAAATAGTCCCTTATAAGCGAAAATCTCTCATATTCGCATCCCTTATATCCGAAGTTGACTGTATATCAACGACTTTGAACAGTCAAATTTTCACTAATGCATGCTTTTCAATGCCTATAAAAAAAACATGTTAATGTTGTGTTGGACTTCATTTATTTTTTATTATAGTAAATAACAGGACAATGCTTTTTTAGTGAATTTATTTGATTTGATTTGATTTGAAGAACGGCAATAAAAAAATTTGCCGTCTGTTTCTCATGAATTGGTTTTCGTTTATAACGTGATTGTTGATTTTTATTTTGAAATTAGAGTATGTTTTAGAAACATTTTTTACAAAATAAATTTATATCTGTGTCTGTTTGGCTCAGTTTGTGCTCTGTGGTTATAAAAAAAAATTGTATCAACTATGCTGAATAATAAGTAACTGAACTTTTCACGCAATACGACTTTGTAGACCTTTGTTTTATTTCTGAAAGTGAGTTTCAATCTGTTTAAAAAAATTGTCTTTAAGAAACTGTTGCTTTGTTCTTGACATAGCCTTTACTGTTTAAACAGGTGGTTTGTGGTACAGAATTTGAAAATAGCCAGCAAAAAAACTTCTCTTTTAGCGTCAAAACGCGTTATCAGCACAAGATTTTTAAGTTTTAAAGCAGATAAATGAAAAGACTAACGGCCAAACGAAAGAAGTGTAAATTTTTTATAACTGTGAATTTTGGCGCACATAGGGTTATCTAAAAGGTGTTGACTAATTCCATTCGTCTTTTCATCTGCTTTAGCAGTCATTTACATTATAAAATCATTCGCTGATTACGCATTTTGACGCCTTTGTCAAACATCCAATCGTCTTTGTTCAGCTTTATTAGACAATCAATCAATTGAATTTTTTTCCTTCATTCTGACGTTTATCTTCTGACAAGTGTCAGACGAAAAGCTTATAGTTGTGTTTTTTCTGGCTACTTTACTGTTTGCAGCACTATCCCCTTGACAGTCTTAACAAGCAGCTTCAACCCCTTATCGCCGGGCAAGCTATTATTTTGGCTTTATTTTGTTACACAGGTAAATTCAGCTGAGTTTCCTTGATTAACCCTCTACCGCCAAAGTCATCAAATTTGTCACGTTTAATTATTACGTCTTTTATAGCTTAATGGAGCAAAATTTCACTCAACCGTCCATATCGACAAATTAGTCACATTTCAAACAATAAATTTTTATCGGCAACCCGAAATTTTATCAATCCGCTTGTTTCGCAGTATTGCGCAATTTTATTTTTCGTAATGTAATTTGATGAGCAGCAATACTCGTATTTGAGCATAGAATTTGACACGTGTATAAAAAAAGTACAAAAGTGGGGAAAATCTTACAAATAGTCAATTTAGGTATAAGTTTAAATAGGCGAGACAGATTTTGAAAGCTTACTTTGGATAGAACATAGTCGAGTTGATTCTAAACGTTACAAATTTGTCGATGTGTTCGTCTGATCATTTATTATGTATGAAACCTAGTAAGTTGATAATTTTACTGCAAGTTTGATTTAGCTTGTTAGTTTTTTCACAGAGGCCACTTAAAAATGGTTTTACACTTAAAGTTTTGACTTTACATAGTATTGACGCTTGCAAATAATACTGTGAGCTAAAAATAAAATTAGGTATGGGTAGGCTGCCGTGACGGCATACCTATCAGTAGGCTTACTGCTACTGGTGCCTAGACAGTTGGGAGCTTTGAGTTTCTACAAAAAAGATATAGCAATGTTGCACTAAACTACTTTTGAATTTTCTTACCAGTAGGTCTTGTAGACCTGTAGACTGATGGTGCTGATAATCCTAACCAGTAATCTCCTTGTGTTCGGTACCGAATTGGTATGTACTTGGTATTACAGGACTATGTACTAGTAAAGTAGACACAAAAGGCAATACCATATTGAATTATTAAAATTATCAATTACCGGTAGGCTTGTTATTATTATTGTTTTGTTAGCACTAATACATATCAAGCAAGCAAACAGTGCAGTAAAGACTGTTGATATGTTGTAATGTGAGCTCAAATGTTATATACTTCAGGTTTCTAACTGTGGGCTACTGCTAATATATACAACATTTTATGAAATCAGAAATATTTTTGTTTCTTCATTTTCAGTTGTACTGATATAGGTAGTGGGTGTAAGTATGGATAGTCAATCATTTTATGGTATTGATAAGTGTAGACCAAGAATTCCATTGCATGCAATAGCAATTCCTGGGGGAGATGCAGGTGAAAGTGATGACGAAAATTTGTCAGATTCTGATGAAGAGTATTTACCTGAGCCTCAACAAAACAACTTACATGAAAGTTTTTTTTTAAAGTGATTCGGGTAAGTTTTATTTGCTTGGTTACCATGACTTTTGCAATTACTGTGTGGTACTAGTACGAGGGTCAGTCAATAAGTAATGAGACTTTTTTAATAACTCAAGTTTGCAATGACTGGTAATCAAAAAATGCTTTTTTATTTTTCAACATAGTCTCCCTCCTTTGCAACACACTTGTTCCATCTTGATATTAGATTGTCTATTCCTTTGGCATAGAATTCTGTGGACTGGGTCCTTAGCCAGTTGCTCACAGCAGCCTTCACTTCTTCATCAGTCTGGAAGTGAATTCCCCTCATACTCTCTTTGAGTGGGCCGAAGAGGTGAAAATCAGATGGTGCAAGGTCTGGGCTGTAGGGTGGGTGTGTTAGAAGTTTCCAGCCTAAATCTTCAATTTTGGCTAGGGTTCTTGCTGCTGTGTGGGGCCTTGCATTATCCTGAAGGAGAATCACACCTCCTGATTGAAGTCCTCTCCGTTTGTTCTTAATGTCTTTTTTCACTTGAGTTAGCAGCTCACAGTAGTTCTCTGAGTTCACAGTATTGCCCCTTTCCAAGAAACTGATAGTGATCGGCCCATTTCTGTCCCAGAACACAGTGAGCATGACTTTCCTTAAACTTTTCTGAGATTTGAATTTTTTCTTCACTGGGGAAGAAACATGCTTCCACTCCATTGATCGTCGTTTCGATTCAGGTTCATAATGAAAGACCCAGGTCTCATCAGTTGTCACTATTCTCGATAGAAATACATCTCCCTCCTTTCTGTATCTGCGTAGTGATGCTCTGGAAGCCATCAGGCGCTGCATTTTGTGATCATCCGTTAACATCTTTGGAACCCAGCGACAGCTGACTTTTGAAAAACGCAGCTTCTCACGCACAATTGCGTACACTGTGCCATGGGAGATGTCCAAGTTTGTAGCAATTTCATCTAAAGTGACCCTTCTATCAGATTTGATCAGGTCTTCAACTGCCTGTACTGCTTCTGGGGTAGAGACATCCACAGGTCTTCCACTTCTCAGATCATCAGTAATGCTTTCGCGTCCATCTTTGAATGCTTGCACCCATTTGTAGAAGTTTGCTCTAGACATACAGGAAGGACCATATTGTCTTTGCATTCTAGACAGAATCTCACATGATTTTACACTCTCTGCCAACAGAAATCTGATGACTCCTCTTTGTTCCAAGCATGAGCTGTTTCCTAGCCTAGTAGTCATTTCAATTTATCGTCACACCTAGGCTACAGTAATCTGAAAATAAACAAGTTTTGTTGTAAATAAGATGACAACTCCATTCATAATCATCACATAAAATTTCAGTTGCATAACTCCAAGAACACCAAAGTAATTGAGAAAGTCTCATTACTTATTGACTGACCCTCGTATATGCTTGTATTATACAGTATATATATACGAAAATAGATAAGAAATTGTGATTTGTAATGATACTACTGTATATGCTTGGACCTTGCTTGGTATCAGTCACTTTCACTTGCAATCATGTACCACTTAGAATACATTTTTGCTGCAATATCTCTAGACTTCTAATTTTATTTTTCAGCTGATGAAGATAATGATGTTGATAGTAATCAAATGGATAATGCTGGATGTTCTTCAAATAATTCAGAGCAAAGACCTTTAGGTTCTCAACAAGTACCACAATGGAAAGAAGTGAATGGATCATTATCCACTTCTCGTACACCACCACAATGGCTTGGAAGTGATTACCAGACCGATTCTATTCAAGCACCAATTTAGTACTTTCGTTATTTTTTTGACACCACAATTATGGATTAAATAGTATACGAATCGAACCTTTATTCTGCTACGATTGATCCATCAAGACCGTTGGGACTTTCTATCGATGAGCTCGAAAAATGTCTGGCTGTTGTCATGTTTATGTCCTTGATTCCTCTTTTAAACTCAAGGCACTTTTGGTCTCTGGGTCTTCGAATTCTTCAAGTTAGCGATATATTATCTAGGCGATGATTCGAAGAAATCAAACGATTTATTCATTTCAATAACAATAGCAGAATGGCTCCTTCTGGTGATGATAATTTTGATAGGCTTTTCAAGGTGAGGCCTTTGCTGGATCATCTTCGGGAAAAATACAATTCAATTACTATGCCACATACCCTATGCATAGATGAACAAATGATACCATTCAAAGGAAAGTCCGCCCTCAAGCAGTATATTCCCAGCAAGCCACACAAATATGGATACAAAGTTTTTATACTATGCAGCAATAAAGGGATAATTCACGACTTTGAGGTATACACTGGGAAAATCGAACCTCCTGCTGGAGAACCTGACTTAGGTGCCAGCTCAAATATAGTGGTAAGGTTGTCAAAAGTCATTCCTGCTGATAAAAATCAGTTGTTGTTTTTTGACAATTGGTTTACTTCTGTGCCTCTAATTTGTCATCTTGCAAAGTCAAAGGTTTTATGCTTGGGGACTGTTAGAAGCAATAGGCTGCGTGGCTGCACTCTTCCATCTGACAAAGACATGAAAAAACTGGGAAGAGGAGCATATTTGGAAAAAGAATGCACTATAGACAACATAAAACTAAGGACAATAAGATGGATGGACACGAAAGCAGTTACGCTGCTGACAAGTTTTGATTCTGCTCAGCCGCTGACTTCTGTAAAACGCTACGAAACCAAGAGCAAGAAAAGGATTGATGTTTCTTGTCCCAATGCAATTGTGACATACAATGCACATATGGGAGGTGTAGATCTTCTTGACTCTCTAATTGCTCTGTACCGCATCAAGCTGCGATCTAAAAAGTATTATCATCGGCTGTTTTTTCATTTTTTAGATATGACTGTGGTCACAAGCTGGTTGCTGTATCGGCGAGACTGTGACAAATTGGGTGTGCCTCAAAGGAATCAGCTTCCTTTGTTGAAGTTCAAGTATGAAGTAGCAGAAGCTCTACATAAACAGAATAAGGCTGTTGGTCCTGCAAAGCGTGGAAGACCATCCACCTCTGTCGAAACAACATATGAGGCTAAAAAATCGAGAGGGCACAACTCTAACGCAATCCCTCAGCAAAGTATTCGGCAAGACAACACTGATCATTTTCCGATTTATAAAGAAAAGAGGGCAAGATGTAAACTACCCGGTTGCAAAAGTTCTCCTCACTTCTTTTGCCACAAATGCAAAGTCTATCTCTGCATAGATAAGAATAAAAATTGCTTTTGGAATTTTTATAAGAAATAAATAAACGTTTTTTTTTGTAGGTGTTGTGTTCTGACAATTATTTTCCTTCTTTACACTTCTTTTTGTAAAGTTGTTTGCGTTTTCTGTTTTTGTAAATAAACATGCTACTTCATATTTAAGTTGCTAATGCTTTTGGATTAGTGGACCAAATGGACAAATCTGTAACGTTTAAAAAATAGGGAGATAAAACAATTTTTTTAGTAATAACAATACCTATTCAAACCAGAAAACACACTTATTAATTTTTTTTTTACGAAAAAAAAATTCGGACGTTAGAGGGTTAAAACTTCCAGAAAAAACTTTTGATGTGTATTGTTTTTGTAACAATGCCAAGGAAATGCGTAACTTCGCTTATGTGGGCTATGCGTTGGTGCGAAAGTCAGAACAAGTAATAACCAACTAAAAAGAATCTGAAGACCCAGTGTTAAATGGTAGAAATGAGTTGTTCAATGTAATAAAAAATATTTTAGCTAATTGTTCAATGTTAATTTTAGCTAATTGTTTAACGTAATAGCTGTTAATCACGAAACTTCACGGCCTAAGTTTCGGTTGCTTAGGGAGTCTTTTTGCTAAGTTTTATAGGTTAACATTTGCCTTAAAATTTTACCTCGTCAATTTTACATACAAAAACTTATTTCTTGTATATTTTTGCAATTTTTTTGAGCAGTTTTACTTTTAATTTTTTGTTTCTTCACTTATGTACGGGTATTCTAAACCTTCTGCGGCAGCGACACCATAACGTTAACCTTTTTATCCTTTTTCTCTTTAAAAGTTCTAAATCGTGTTTATAAATGCGTGTTTGTTATAAGAAGTTAATAGCGTGGCCCACTGGGTAAAATCGTCTTGGTTGATGGCAAACGTGATCAACATGATAATGGTTCAAAATGAACTCCATTTTTTGTTTTTGGGAGAGACACTTCAGCACTTTCCTCTATTTGGTTGTCTTAGCAGGCACCTCTACTTTTGGTAGTATCTCTTAACAAAAAAACAAAATATAAAATTTGAACCGGACAGCAATATCTTCGCATCTACGGAAGCATTTTGGAATAATTCCTTGACAGTTTGCCCCGTTTATAGCGTTTTCGTGAGTCAAGAGGATAAATACGGAGATGAAAAATATTAAATGATGGGTGTGCCATATGCACGGTGAACTTGTGTTGTAATAATGCTTTATTGCTGATCTCATAAAACGTTTTACTATTCGCATAAAAGAAATTGAATTATAAGTTTCTATTTGCTGAAGTTACAAATTGTAAATCAGCCAATTGAAAATATTTTGCTAAAACATAATAGGCTACAGGTGTAGTTTTATGCTTTAGCAAAAATACAGTACGTTAATTGAAATGTAGGCTATTGCATTGCGTTTATTGAAAGACAGGAAACTACTTTGCTAAACAAGTCAAGAGTTATGCTTATAATTTTTACTTCCCTTTTCAGTATTTCAGTTAGCAATTCAAAAAAAATACTTGCTAATTGCTTGTATTATAGACTTAGAGAAACCGTCAAGCAATTACCTCGACTTGCTTTTAAAATTGGTAAAATATTGGTGACCGGTTGGAAGTTGCTCTCTAACGTCAAGTAGTGAATGACACCTGAAGTGCCTTTCCAAGAAAATTTAGAGCATAAAAGCAGGCCTCTCAAAGACAGATTCAAAAAGGCTGTAGCTAAAGCACTCGACACAAGTGTTTCCCAATCTTCTCTGGGCCAGCAACTTTTCGCTAAAAACTCCACAAAGTTTAAAGTGCCCCGCTGCATCTGTTCAAAAAGCACATTTACGTAGCCTAATAAATAATAGATAGCCTATTGATAATTGAATAAAAAAATTTAGACTTGCTTGCTTAGGGGGAGAGAAAACTTAAACATGATCCAAAAACATTCTTGAAGTCTACAAACTAATAATCAAGTTAAAACGCAGCAAAAAGGAAAGGTACAGATCTAACCACTCGATTTGTCACTTTAAGCTGATGCATTGCATATAGCAAAAATTAAATATACAGGCTGATCAATATTTAGCGTTACAACTTCAAACAACTGTATTTGGGAAATGATACGTACAGTTGGAGTAACACAGGTAAAATATTGTTACAGAATAAATATAAATTTAGTACAAATACAATTTATTCAATATGCGTTCCATTCGAATCAATTACAAGCTGAAAACGCCTCGAAAATAACTTGCATGAGTCACGAATCACATCCTGGGGCATTTTCGACCATTCCTTCCGTAGTTTCGTTTTCAGTGCCTCCAAACTATTATGTTGTGTTGCTGATACCTTGCTCTCGAGGTACCCCCAGATTCCAAAATCGAGAGGATTCAAATCCGGTGATGAAGGGGGCCGTTTCTCTTTGGAAATGAAGTAGGGGACATTGGCTGATAGCCACTCCTGCGTCTTTTTAGCTCCGTGTGACGGTGCTGAATCTTGTTGAAACGTCCAAGGACGTTTTTTTAAGTGTCCTTTTGCCCAGGACAACAATGAACCAACAAGGATATTAAAAGAACGTGACTCATTTTCGGAATAATACAATTTAATATACAAAACGAAAATGACGAAATCGTTCGTCTGCAAAATAAAAGAATAAATAACAACATAACTCAAAACTAAACACGCTACTAAACTAGAGCTTAAGCTTACTGAACTAGCGCTTACTAAGTCAGAACACAACTGTACAGACAAACGATGCAAGGTTGCCAAATGTTCAAAGATAAAATAATCTAGAATCTCATCAAAAAATATCTAAAATAATATAAACTTAAAAAATAATAATTCATATAATAATCCAAACATATCAAAGTTACACTTTCAATAAAAAAGCAAAAATTATAATATAAAGTTGTAACTCATGGTGTTCTACACTGTAAAAAAAAAAAGGTCTTCACTTCCATTTGCTCTCAAATTTCCCTATTTTCGTCCAAAAATCAGGGTGTTCTTTAAAAAAAAAAGGTCTTCACTTTCATTTGCTCTCAAATTTCCCTATTTTCGTCCAAAAATCAGGGTGTTTTCTAAAAAAAAAAAAGGTCGTCCATTTGCTCTCAAATCTTCCTATTTTCGTTCAAACATCAGCGTGTTCTCTAAAAAAATGTGTTGTCACTTCTTTGCCACAAGAAACATTTGCAAAATAACATTTGTCAAAATAATCTAAATATATCTAAACGAAATGCTAAAATAATCTATAAAATAATCTAACATCTAAATGGGTACTTATTACATCTAAATTAGACAAAAATAATCTAAATCTAGATTAAAATAATCTAAGTTGGCAACACTGAAACGATGTAAGGCAGAAAACAACTATACAGACAAACGACATTGTGACGCAATAGTACGAACTAAGCCATAGCATTTGTACAGATATCATTTCGGTAATTCTCTTGGTTCAGTTTGACGCCTTGTTCTACGAAAACCAAAGTACTTCTTCCAGATTCGGTAAACAACTGCCCAGACCATTACTGACGCCGCCCCTTGGGCCCGAGTGACTCTTCGAGGTCCTACATCCCCATCACGTGACCAAATACGATCATTCTGGGGATTCTCATGGTGTTGAACGTCGAATTTCTTTTCGTCGCTGAAACGAGGTTAGGAAGCGTGCCTGCCTCAAGGCGGGAGAGGAGAATTCTGGCTCTGGCAAGGCGTGATTTGTGACTCTTGCAGGTCATTTTCGAAGCGTCTTCAGCTTTTAATTGATTCGAATGAAACGCATATTGAATAAATTGTATTTGTACTGAATTTATATTCATTCTGTAACAATATTTCACCTGTGTTACTCCAACTGTACGTATCATTTCCCAAATACAATTGTTTGAAGTTGTAACGCTAAATATTGATCACCTTGTAAATGTGTTTTGGTGCCACCGTGAAAAACAATTTGCGAGCACATAGTATAACAAAAATGAAAATTGTTTATATTTTTATTAAAAAAACCTATTTCGACTCAGCAAATGGGCAATTAATGGGATAAAATGCTCATTATGATGTCTTTTTTGCTTAGTAATTTTTTTTGAGACAAAATTCATTGCTGTGTTTCTTTTTAAAAAAATGTATTTTATTTTTTTCCGCTTAATTGCTCACCTAACCCCCATGTATATGATTACATTTGCTATCGTAAACTCAGATAATGTGCTAAGAAAATATTGAAGTAAAAATTATAAAAACAATTATAATTTTTTTAAAAAATTTTTTAAGACTAGATTAGATCTTTAGTTCTAGCTAGCAGCTAAAACCAGTGTTTCTCAACCTTTTTCCGATTGCGGCACATTTTGAAATTTTTCAAAAATCGCGGCACCTTTAGACCGTTTTTATTAAATTTTGTTTCCAAAATCAGGTGATCACTAAAAAAAAAGAAAAAAGTTTTCACCCAGAATTACGCTCAGATTTCTAGCTTTTGTCCCTAAAATCAGTTCTTTTCTAAAAATACTGTTGTTCTGGCCGCGGCAGATAATTGGTATCTTTCGAAGTTTGCAGCGCACTTCAGCTAGGATCCTTGATTTCCGCCCCCAAAATTATGTGATCTCTAAAAAAAAAAAGCTCATTACTTGAATTCACGGTCTCCCTTGCCAATTTCCTTCCAAAATCAGTTCTTTCTAACTAAAAACAGTCTTTGCTCCGAATAATACATCTTTCAGGTGTAAAAAGCGCAATATTCCTAGATAATTTTTTCCGAAATCTTTCGCAGCACACAGGTTGAGAAACACAAATATATATATTAACATTGAAGCTTATAATGCAAAATAACATTACAAAACTCAACCTTTTTCCTGGATTAGTAAATAATGTGCAATAGCTTGCGGCACCCTAGAAAAACGCAAATGGCACTCTAGGGTGCCGCGGCACCCCATTTGAGAACCACTGAACTAAACCGTTTAAATAAAATCACCGCACAAAAAAAACTAATGTTTTTTGAAAACAAACATTGTAGGCCAATATGTATAATATTGTTTCAAGTTTTTTATTGACTTTACCTGGGTTTGACCTTTATTTTCTTTCTCGTCGCAATTTTTATTTATCGCCCGCCTTTGCATTAGAAACTTTCCTGTATCGGCTTCACTGTAATCAACATTAATCATTCTTGCTTTATATTAGTTTGTGTGTGTTTCTTTTTCTCATTTTGGAAATGATTCGTCTCATCTCAGGTGCATGTTGACTTCGCTTTTACGTGTAACAATAATTTTTTGGAACTTGTCTCGGAAAACAACCAGGTAAAAGTCGTATATAGTTTATTTCTTATTATTTAAAAGTTTTTTTGTTTGTAGAAACCGCGTGAATGCCGTTAATAAGTGCACACTAAAGGCCCGTTTCCAGTACGAGCGTGGAAAAGAGCATTCTTGGTTTGTTTATTGATTTTTTTTGCGCTCGCTTCAATTTTAACCGCTCGCTTCAATCGAAGATCAATAAAAGGAACAAAGAATGCTCTTTTCCACGCTCGTAGTGGAAACGAACCTTAAGTCCTTAAGAACAGCGTATAAAGTTCATTGACATCGAGAGTCGGTGTGAGAACTATCTTGAGCACAAAAAGAAGTTTTCCGGTTTGCGATAAACGCGTTTTCGATTCTCCTCCTGTGAGATAAACCGGGCTTTTACAGTTAGTTTACCAACGGATATCTTGCCGTATAAACTAGGCTGAATATTTTCATTCCTTACTGATTTATTTCTGTAAAAAAATTTTAGCAATCCCTCCTTTTTGTCTTAATAAACATTTATCGCTTCTAAAAATGTACAAAATGCCCGCCAGGGATGATACGGTTATTCTTGTAAATTAAGTTTTAGATTTGCCAGTGCCTATAAACAATACGCAAAGAATACGTAGGCTAAACATACTAGCGAATTTAAATTATGGATTTGACAAAAATTTTTGATTTTATTATGTATTCCATACCTTTGAAAGCTTGTTTGCTGAAGTTATCATTTTATCTTAAATTAAGACAACCATCATGCAACTATCACGATTTACTTTCGAAACTGACACCATATTGCTTTAAAATTTTCATTTCTTTAAACCAGTGGTTCTCGATCGGGGTTCCGCGGCAATTAGTGAGCCGTTTTCAATTGCTGCGGGTGCTGGGAACAGTTAAAGTTATATTTCATCAATATTTGCATTTTTATTAATTTTATCAGTATCAATCTATTGTTATCACTCTCGGCTCTTATCATGTTAGCATAGACCTATGTCTCATCGAAATTGTGAAAACATCCAAATAAAAACCAAAGTACATCAAGAAAGTTTTTACTTTTAGAGCTACAAAAGTACTTTTGGCTCTCAGCCCTTGTTTAAAAATCAGCATATTGAGCACCGAAATCTCGCAAAACCCATATCACAAAAACCAAAATAAAAGCACAAAAGTTTTTTGGACCACATCAACTAAAGCTTTGATTAATATGGAAGCATGTGGCCTCTGTCAAAATAGAAATAATAAAAATATTATTAGTCAAAATAAACTACCCATGATGTACATCACTCATTATCAAGTTGCTACCGACAAAAATCTTCCTCAACACATTGACTGCCCGCCAGGTTTTGAATTTTTTTTCCAGGCCAAAATGTTTTTTGCCTATATGTTTTGTTTGCCTTGAAAACATGTTTGGTACTAAAATTTCTTTTTCTCTAACCGATAATGCTTTGACAAAGCCTGAATCACTATCACCAAAAAATTGGTGCCGAAACCTATTTGAAAATGCCGTGTCACCAATTTATTGATGTTGATATCAATGTTTTAAGGAGTTGAGATCAAAATGGAATTTTTTTGTGTAAAATGCAGTGAATAAAGCCACATAACGTGGGCACCATTCTCTTCACCCCACTCTCGGGCGAAATTGAATATAGATTGATGAAACTTTTACATAGTTTCGGATTATCATTTGATAAAACTTTTACACGGTCATGCCACATTGCAAAATTTATTCTACAACTCTCCAAATATGTTGGCCTCTTTTACAGATTGCTTAATTTAAAGCCTCTGTATGCTATGTTACACCTTGGTTTACAGCAGGATACAATATGAGATTATTGTTTGGGCAACAGCTATTAAAACATCTCAAGAGTTGTTAAAGTTAAAAATTTTACCCGATTTTGACTCTTCACAAAACACTCAATTTTTTATAGCTGAAAGGCATATACTTTTTAGAATTAGCTAAATTTCTACGTACTGTATACTAGTATATCATAGTAAATTGCCTCAAAAATTTTACCATTAATTTAGTAAATCAACTGATATTCATGATCACAAAATAAGAAATACAAAATTTCTTACATATTTTAATCTTGTTTTAATGCAAATTTCATTAAAAACGTTTCTTATAGAGGTTCTAAATTAGGGGGTCAAATAAATGCTAAGATGAAGGCTATGCAATGGGTCTTATTAAAAAAGAATTATGAAAAAACATTTGCCGATTGAAGAAGTTTAATTTTATAAGAATTCAATTCTTATTTCTCGCGAATGATCTCGCTTATTTCTGTTGTTATGTTTATGTTTTGTGTATTGCTTCTCTCTGTGTAATTGTTATGTTATTTTTTAGTTATTGTATGCTTTGGAATATTGTTCTTTTTCTTCGTCTTTATTTTTCGTTTGTCTATAGCAAGAATGTCCAGCCTTTTTTCATAATGGGCCAAACTATTAATTGAAGTATATTGGAAGGGCCACCAAGTAGCCTACATCTATATAAAGTTTCCTCTTTTTAATATTAAATGCCGTGACCAAATGATGAGTATCAAAATATAATTTAAAATTTATTAACTAATTAGGAACCTAAGTGAAGTGTGAAACTATTAAAATCAATACGTAATTAGTGTTAAAAATATCTTTGCTGAAACAACTTTAAATTTTTTTCTTCCTGCTTGCACCGACTCTGCCACGCTACTGTTTCAATTATTATCTAATAGAATCATTGCGCCTTTCTAAATTAATTGTTTAAATAGAAAATTCGCCATTTTCTTAATTGGGGATCGCCAGGAGCCGGTTTAAAAAGCGCTGCTGTCGAGAACCGAGCGATTGTTATTGTTTTATCACATTAACGTTAACGCGGTTATGTAATTTGTATCTGTGACTAACTGCCAGTGTCCTTCCATTGTCGCTGTTGCCCTGGTCCGCTGTTTTGATTATAGATTAACGATCGTGTAGTGACTCTGTTCCCATTGTTGAGAAAGAATGAGTACAGAGTGTTCCTTTGCTCGTGGTCGCTAAAAAGATTTATTTATATATAGGGCAGCAGCGAGATTCAGATTCATTCCGATTCAGATGCAGATTTAGATTCTAGATGTTAGTGCTATGACGAACGTATTTTGTGCATGATTTAGTGTGTCAATTGTATCTGTCATGACTGCAAGTTGGCATTAAGCTTGGCGGGAAAATTTATAAAATTCATAATATTCTCTTGCGGCTCTGTAAATTCTGTTAGGTAATTTGTGAAGTATTTAATTTATTTGTAAATCGTAGCATCTTATATATAATTTTGGCGCATGTTTTTATTTTCATTCAATCGTTACGTCTTCGTTTCTCTAATATAATTATTTCATAATATAATCTCGCCTGTCTATCTAGTTCGCTGGGGCCCGCCTGTTTAATACTCGTATAAGCTTCATTCAACAGGCTAGTGATTTTCTGAGAAATTCACGTAGGGTTCTCCTCTAGTATCTTATTATTATTTGGGTTAGCAAAACAAAAGTACTAGGTAGGACGAGCGCGACAGACTCAAAATTCCCAAGAGCTGGAAAAGAGGGCTTGTAGTAGCAATTTTAAAATAGTTTCCTACCAACTATGACCCGCAAGTTCGACATAATCATGGAAAGTGGCCCACGGGAGCGAAGAACTCAGAACACCCTGATATAAAGTTTTAACCCATTTTAAATAAAACAAAACTGTTCTTCAAATTACTTTTAAATTATTGGTAGTACAAAAGCGCTCTGTTTTTTTTTTGGAACATTTCTACTGCAATCCAAAATAGCTATTTTCAGTTTCTACTTTAATAACCCAAACAAGATTTTTGAGTAGCTTAATTGTCATAAAATAGTCCCTAGAGGTATGTAGACTTTGATGTAGGTCTTTGATGTAGACTATAAATGAAATGTTGTTGCTGTCAAGTAGTACAACCTACTATTTTTAGACGCTGAAATAATTTTGTTATCTTTAGGATTTCCGAATATTATAAAACGATGGAACTGACATTTTTATTAGGGTGATTTATAGTGTCCAGTCTTTGATATCTCAATTGTAAAAACAACCGTGATAAAAATATCCAACTTTTAATCAATAAAATTTCTTTTTACTATAAAACAGCAAAATAAAAATAAAAAAGAAATCTAGTTTATCAAATCTATGTGACAAAAATATTGGGATAAACCTTTGCCAATGCAAAAACGTGGGCCTACAAACCGAGCAAATGCTCTTATAAGGACTGCTCCTTTAAAATTGAAGAGGAAAGTGTTTTTGGCCTTTATCGTACTTCTGAAACACAAAGTCATTAATGATTTTTTTACTGTTTTGTTTTGTTTTCATTAACTTGTAAAAAACTTTCCTCCTTGAAAACTCCTTTCGGAGAACTTCAATATTATCAAAACCAAAAAGCAAAAATTTATGCGTGAAAGAAACTGTTGTTTGTATCATACCCAATGATAGCCTTACAAAAGGGGGCCCTGGTGCAAGAAAAAAAAGAGTCCTTGTAGTGCGTCAACTTTTTGGTCCCCAAAATATAGTAAATCTCTAAAAAAAAGTCATCACTATCAAACGAGTACATTATCCCTACTTTTGTCATCAAGTTAAGATGTAGACAGAGTGAGCCACTGTCATGGTGTCTCTATGAAGAAATAAAGCAATATTTTTCTTAGGGGGACCACTTTTTGACATTTTTTAGGGAGAGGGCGGTGCCGCTGCTCCGTACTAAAGCCATTACTGACCATAGATCAATTTTCTTGACTTGAATTTGAACCGGCGCTTTTGGTGAAGCAATTCATTATATTTTTTAGATTTAATTAGTTACATTGTTTTGGAAAAAAACCAACCGAAAATTTCCATTTCAAGGGCAAGACAGGTTAAGCTTATTTGATCCATATTGGGCTTTGTGTTTTAAATAAAGGTGGGCAGTGCCTCGATAGATGTACGAATCTTGCTAAGTAATTTGTCTGAATCTTTTACAATACAGAAAAAATAAATTGATCTTAAGACAAAAAAAAAGAAAAAAAAAAATGAACTTCATTTTAACTTTAAGTCAAAAGTGCTTTTTCCTTTTGAAAGTAAAGTTAAAACTAAAAAATATTATCTTTATTTTAAAGGTCAAAGCCTTTTGATGAAATTGGCCTACCCAACTTTCTCCTCAAATAATTTGTTTTATTAATGAGGATTCGATTGCACTCCTGGATTTTTTTAGTCCAGCTATAAGTGCTCGAATAGCTGACTCATAGAGAATCAGTCTACTTCATTGACTTTATAAAGTCAAGTCTAGCTCAGTGTTCCATAACGTTTTTGTTATTCACGGCACCACCAGAAAGTTCCAAAAATTTTTGACAGACCTCGACCAAAACTCTAAAAAAATAATCAATTTAAACTCTAAACAGATTTTAATTTATTATAATGAGTTCGAAAGCGTAAACAACTTGAGTGGGTAAATTTTTTCGAAGTTGTAAAGCTTAAATTTCGAAAAAATTTTTTCTTTTTTAAAAAAGCATACCGTTATTAAGCGGCATTCCTATTTTGCTTTGTTGTGCGTTTTGCGGTACAGCGGTTGCGGATCACTGGTCTAGTTATAGGCCCCTCCATCAATTTATTTCTAGCTTTGCCCCTGAACCCTTAATTTTCCAAAATTAACCCGGGCTTTTCCGTAAGCCAGTGTTTATAATCCGCACTTAGCTTTACAACAAAGTTAAATCAACTTTTTGGTTCAGCGCCGATTTTTGGAAAACTTGTTTGTTTGGTTCTGGTCAAATTTTTAAAAATAATTTTACGATTTCAATGTTCAAAGGTTTTATTGGGAAATGACGTCAGCAGCGTTATGTAACAATCGGAGCACACGCCGAGAAGTCGCTAGATTTCGCGTTTCTTCAGCATCATAATAACTGTGACTTTATTCTTTAAAAATTTGCTACTTCGAAAATACAAGAAACATAAAATTATGTAATATCAGTTCAGCAAAAAAAAATATAGAAAAAAATTCCCCACTCAAATCGTATATAGCGGGTGATGGTGATAGCGAACATGTCACAGAAGTCGGCAAGGATTGTTCTTGATTGCAAAGACGCCATTTGATAAGTCACATGAAGAACTATTTGAATGTCATTACAAAAGGTGACTTTGCCGTGCTGATTTTCTTTTTAGCCCGAACCGAAATTAAACTTTCTGTCAAATTTATTTTTACTTGGCGGTTGAAGCGTTTGGCTGTGATACAACAATCGGTCGAGCAGTAATTGCAAACCTCATAATGTGATAGCCCACATAGTTGTTTGGAAGGCCAGAGAGATAGAATTAATATTATCGATAGAAAACTAGGAATATTTTAAACAATAATTGTATAAAAATTAATTTTTATTTTACAAATTTTTTTAAAAGGGAAGAAATTAGTAATATCCTACTATATCAAATATCCTACTAGTAATAAGAATATTCTCGCAACGATTTTGAACGGGAAGAACATGCAAAAGTTTGCTTAAATTTTCGCTTTTTGCAAAATCTATACAAGTTTTCTAAACATCATAAATTTTTGCTATTTTTTAACATTGTTCTTTGCTGTTTAAAAATATAGTTTATTTTGCCCGTAAATAGTCATTTATTGTAGATTTTAAAGTTTAAAAAACAATTGCGAGTACAGTGAAAGGTTATGTAACATTTACGTTTCAAAAGGTGTGCGCATTTTTGTAATGATCACCTTAAAAAGATTGTAAAGAATAGCTTGAATGCAACTGTGTACACGAGCTTTACGTTTTTCGCGGTCAAAATAGAGTAGATGAAGTTTCTACCATGTGATTCTTCACGCTTGGCACGCAAAGTGTATTTAGGAAAATCAATATGTTTTTTTAACTTGACCCGAAATTTTAAAAAGAAAAGTTTCGCCAGAATATAGTAGTCATTTATTGTTCTACGGTTTTAAAAAGAGAACTTTTTAACTCGGAAAGTCTTGTGTTGATAAGTAAAAGAGATATTTTTAAAAACTAGATATAACTGCAAAAACATTATCATCTTTGTTGAGTTTAATAGCAAACAAATTTATGGTAGCTTTTTGAGTTAAAAAAATTCCTTATCTGCAGGGCCACTCCAAACTAAGACATGGGCAAATTAAACAGTTGTGCAATGGCCCGGAATTTTCGTTCATCAATAAATTAATTAGTGCGAAAATCAGAACTTTATTTTTTTATGCAGTCTAATAAAAAAATTGAACGAATATGCAGAAAGCAAGAGAAAAAAAGCTAAAACTATTAAAAAATTGTTTTTGCTTAGATTCTATCTACTATAGAAAATTATTTAAGTTAGAACACAAAGCGATGATTTGGTTTTTACACTTTTTCTGTTAAACTAACTGAAAAACCTCGCATAATCTTGGGCATATACTATATGATCCCTTAAATGTTTCTAAGGATTAATTTTTAAAAACATGACAATGTTCGAAATCTTTTCACAATTTTTATTTCGAGTTAATGGATTCACATTTTTGCAGTTTTTTGTAAAATTGTGGCATTGATAATTTAATATTTTAAGTTTTTAAAAAAAAATTTAATTAGGTTGTACAAAGTAGAAACACAAATTTAACATTGCAAAAAAAGCAGTAAATTTCTGACAATTTATGCGTTTCCTTTTCATGCTTTGCTTAATGTACATTGCATATACTTAATAATGTTATTAAGCATGAATAAAATATTATCATCTTCATCATCATCATCAATTCTCGGAGGATTTTATTACTAGCATACAGAATAGACCAGGCATGTCGCTTATCGCAGGTTCTTTGATGCGCCCCTCACAGGAAACTTTAATCAGATGATCAGTTCAAAATGTCAATCAATTCAATATTTTTTAAACCAAAAAAAGGTTTTCGTTTCATTAAGAAAACTGACATGGAATTTTTTGTAGAAACCGATGTGAAGACTTTTTTTTGTCCCCAACAAAATTTCGGTTAGAATTTCACTACCCATGAAATCAAATTTTAAAATTTTACCTTAGAAACAAAGTGAAGACTGAAAAAAAGGTTTTCAATCTGATTACTAAACGAATAGCAACCCTGACCATTGAACAAATTTTTGCGCAAAAATTTGGAACGCATCATCTCAGGAATTTGATATGTCTGGAATAGACTATAAACTGCTTTTCGTGCCCCGGAAGAAAGATCGCTGTTGACAACAAATCACCATCAACTACATTTTTGCAGTATTCATTTACGTTCCATTAACAGCTATTGCAATGTAATTTTTTATTTTTTCAATAAAATCTTACGTAAGAGTTTACGTACAAAATCTTTGTGAAGATAAATCCTCCTATCTTTTAATTTTATCTAAAGCTGCTACCGTAGTTATTAGCTTAGATCAAACGCGTGACGTTTGGCTAGGATAAGTAACACAATCCCTCGAAAGTATAATTTAGTTTTATTTGTCAAAATTACAGTTGATTTTAAAATTTTTGACATCTATTTGAGCTGAAAGCGAATAACAACCGATTAAAGAACAGCTTTTTAACTGTTTTTAAAATAGCAAATTTTTCTAAGTTCGGATCTAATTTCAATTTTTTAACGGTTAAAATCCTAGCCGTAGCTATTGACATTTTACTCTTTAATTTGAGCTCGATGCATATAGAACAGGAAGAAAAAAAAGTTATTTACTACAGACACGGTGTGATATAAACAGTTGCTAGTTTATTGCAGCACACTTTTTGTAGTAGCTGGCAGTCAATCGGGTTTTGTGAATTAATCCAAAGTTTTTTTTAACTTAAAAGTGTAGTCTTAACAAAAATAAATGAAAAGCAGATTAGGCTTTTCAAAAATTTAATGTGCTTTTTTAAATAAATCAAGCTTCTTCATGTTTTAATAAGTTCTTTTTTGCAGAAAATAATAAAGTTTAAAAAATATGTCGCTTCAAAATATAAACTCAAAACTTCAGGCAAGAAAAATCATGTAAGTTTTAAAACAAAAAATATAGCAACGCGTAAGAGTTTAAAATCTTGACTATTTTTAAAAATTTCACTCACGTCATTGTTGGAGAATCAACTACATTATAACTCGACTTCAGGTGGATTCGAACTCAACGTAATCCCGGCCTTAATCTTATGTTTTCTCTTAATCGATTTGCACTTAATTCTCAGTTAAAGCAATATTTGACCTAGTGGTAAACTTTAGTAGTTTCATTTTGTAGTTGATTCGAGTTGTTAAAATCAGTTGTCGTTTTGGTTGCGGGGAAGAGCCATCTATAAATTTATTTTGGTGACTGTGATTTATGCTGACTTTGTGTTGACTGATACTGAATTATTTTAAGACAGTGATTTTTAACCTGGGGTCGCGGAAGAGTTTAATTGACGGAACTTCTGTTTTAAAAAGAAAACTGTTTTTTGGAGATCACTAGTACGACAAAATCAGAAACAGATTCCAAGTGAAGACCTTTTTTTAGAAATCACCAGATTCTTGCTACGAAAATTAAATCTTGTTCATCGAAGGGGGTCGTTAAGTAACCTCGGATTGGAAACTGAGTTAATGTTTGAAAAAGGTTGAAAGCAACTGGTCTAAATTGCATTGCTGTAGAGCTTGGCTATGGAATTTTGTGTTTCCAGTTTTGTTTCGAATAAAGATTTTGGTTTTTGGTTCAGTTGAAGTTCATTAGGAAGTGCAGTCCGTGAAGGCCTTGGAGCTTCCCGGGCCTAGTTGTAATCAATTATACTGATTTCAGCAGTTATATAAATTTAAATTAAAATACAAATTCGTATTTAAACAAGTGTTTGAACGTTTTCATTTTAAGCACCAAATAAACCCGCAATCATTTTAATTAACATGCTCCTTAAATTAGCAATTGATTTATTTGCAGAAAAACCAAGTTAAACATCTCCTCCTCAAAAGAAGATTGGAAAACCATGCGGGAGTGTTACGTCAAAGCTTTCTTCAATTATCCGCTTTACATCTACGTCGTTCCAGATCCTGAAAAACGTGAAGAGTTTCTGAGATCCTATCTTGACGCCAATTTTGAAGCGACTGTTGGTAGCGGCAAAGGAATGCTTATAACCTTATCTATAAGCAATAATAGAGGCAACATAGATGAGGAAATGATCGGGAAGGAGTCTTTTACAATAATTGGAGGAATTATGCTGATTTTTCCCGGATACCTGCTTACCAATGACAGTGCTTTTTGGAAAGCTTATGAAGACCACAAACTTGGTGATATATCACCGATGGGGTTTAGCAGGCTCAAAAAGTAAAACCTACATTTTATTTTTTTTAGTTTTTTTTAAATTATAGATTAACCAACTTTTTCAGTGTAATTATAAGCTTTGTTCTGACACGCAGCTTTAGTACAATAGTAGAAAGATTTTGTTTCAATTTGTTGCTATGTTTGCAAAAAGGCACGATATAATCTTGTCCAGACAATATCATTTATAATATTTTTAGTGAATTTTGTTCAAAGTATATTTTTAGGTTTGCAATTTAAAGTAGAAGCTACCGTACGTGTCGCAATTTCATGAAAAAAAATTTGCCGAAAACATTAACAACTAATGCTAATTTTTACAATTTCTGGTAGGCCGCTTGGAAAATTAAGAAAAGCGCCTTCCAGAGAATTTTTTTTACACAACTAAAGCAAATTTTATAAATTAGATTAGAAGGAAAAATATTTTTGAATAAAGCTTTGTCTGAAGAATTTTTTCAAACTTTGTTTTGAATCGTCAATTCATAAATTTTTACTGGCTAGTATTGTTATAAAATCAGCTTGAAGTACGATTGTTAAATTTTTTGTGAAGTCTTATTTATGATTGTCTGAAAAGATTCAGCAAATTTCTAATATTAATTCAAGATCTTTAAGCTATTTGGATGTTGATATTGTAACAGATATGTTTTTGGTACCCTAGTTTACTTGTTATAGCTTACCAAAATATTGCCAGAAGTTTTTAATAAAAATGTTTTCTCAGGTATGAAGCGTGGGAAAATAACTTCGTCTGCAATACACTATTGCAAATCGATGCTCCAATAATGAACGGAATTTTTTGTGGTATACACCCTAAATTTGCTTCCCAGGGCCTAGGAAGAAGTCACTTTGACAAAAGTTTAGATGTGATTTCTCATTTTCTGGTTACACAAAAAAAACAAATTCCAGAAAAACCTTTGAGTTATTCCAACGAACAAAAAGTCGACTTTTTTTTGAACAACGCAAAAAACTTAACCTATAAAAAAGCAAACAACAAATCAAAATTTTCATCTCACAGCAATTCTCTTTTCAAAAACAAAAGCCAAAAAAACAAGCATTTTCTTCAAAACTTTGTCGCAAAGACAAATGCTGTTTATTCCCATGATTCCAAGCTGAATTGTAGATGGGATCATTTTTCTTCCGACAGACAAACTGAAGGCCTGCTTTTGGTTGGCATATGTCAGAACCCTTCGTCAGAGAACTTTTACACAGCCAATGGTTTACAAAAGATGCTTGAAGTCACTTACACCGATGGGGAATATTCTTTTCCTGTCAGCTTAGTGTCAAGAGACCTCGTGGAAAGAAGTAAAACAATTAAAAACATGCCGTGAACTTGGAGGACAGGAAATTACTATTAGAAGTGACTTTTTCTGTTACCGAACGCGTTTTTCATACTCAAAAATACGCTTCTTAAGCTTCAATTATTCCCGGAGATCTTCGTAAGATTAAAAACTATAAAACTTTATTGCTTTTTAAATTTGTGAGATAAAACATGCTCTTCCTTTTTAAGGCATCTGATGGGGACAAAATAGTTTATCTATTGCATTTAGACCGCAACTACGTAATGAAAACTGCAGAAGTAATTGAAGTTAATGGTCATTATGGCTACTTTATTTATTTTCGAAATTTTTTTTTATTTATTTTCATTCTTTGAAGTTTTTTTCCTTAGCATTTCAAAAAGCGATTATTGTTGCTTTCTATATTTTTTTTCGCATTTAAAATGTAGTCATTTTTAGAATGCCGTTTTTTGCTGTAAAATATTACGTAAATGAAAAAGTTAGTTTTTCTTAGTATTGTTACGGGCTACTAATGTTTACACTGAGTAAAATTTCCAATTACAAAAAACAAAACAGCTTTATTTTTTATATCCTATCTAAACGAAATAAGCTAGACACAATTTTTGTGGATAAATTAAAAAATTTGTTTTAATGGCTCGTCTTTTTTCTTCATTGTGCCCGACTTTTTCAAGGGGTAAAGGTAAAAGCGCTTATCTTAGTTTGTCAGGAAATTAATGCGTTAATGTATATACTGTTGAATATACCAGGGGCGATACTGATTGGTTGAGATTTTGTGTTTTGTTTGTTTTTTAAAATTTTGGTGTGAATTATGTATTTGCTTTTTCTTGTTTATTTTTTCTTTTCGCATTTAAAGCACTTAAGACTTGAAGACTACTCTTGTAACAATTGAAACAATATTATTAATCTAGACGCATCTAATCTGACTATTATCACATATTGCTACTGTAGATTTTGATGTGCTGGTTTCTATGCGGGAATGCTAGTCAAAATCCAACTGCATGTAGAGTTTCTTAATTATTTCTTTATAGGCGATAACTTCAAAAAGCAATGGATTGAAAAACTGCACATGTAGTTCAGTCCGTGTGTTCGATAGCTTGTTTTTCGTAGAAAAGAACGGTAAATTGAAAAGCACGCTGTAGGTTGAAACGGTCCATTATTGCTTAGAGTCGCAATTACAAATAACTGATACGTTGCACTTATTAAGTTTGCTGTTTGCTCGTGTACAAATGCGATTATCAAATACAGGCGACAAAATGGCGCTCCCTTCGCTAACAAGATTGCGCAATTATTCGATGTTTATCTTATCGGATTTGCCAATAACTCTTTAATTGCGGCTTGTTTGGGTGATAAAAAAACAACTACTATATTTTGATTTTATCGTTAAAAGTTACCAAGAAAGTGTGTACCAGGTCGTGTGTGTGGCCATAGGTTATAAAAGTATTATTTGTAGGCCTACTTCTTCAATTCGGATAGCACTTACAAAAAAATTTTACTTTTTCCTTTCTCCTATATGTAGCTTTCATGTTGATAAGTTGGTATGCAATGTACTTAAGAAACTGAAAATCGAGTTTTACCAAGAATGTATTTGTATAAAAAAAGCGAATAAAATATTTGCACTTCGTATAACTCGAATGAGCGATTTTTTCAAATTCACAAGTGAAGTATTCGTTGTGTTCGTGGCGCTGTAGTCTTTTATTTACTGCTGTATTATTGATGTTTTTGTGCAAATAAATTTAGTTATTAAACAATTGTTTTTGCTCAGCTAAAAAAAAAAAGATAAAGAAATTTCATTAGATGTGATAAAAATATCTATTTTAGATTTGCTTTAGTTTTCATTTTTTTTACTTATATACTGTATATTCCCCTGAGTCGAAAAAAAAGCGTACGAGAAACTATACGAATTTTTTATTGGGCAACAACTAATTTAAATAAGTTTGCAGTATTATTTTCCGCGAAGTAAATCTAACAAACCGCCGTCATTTCCACGATATCTAGAGAAGTGTGGTCCAAGTTTTCATTCCACCGAGTTACTTTTCAAAATGTTTGAATTTGCTGACCGGAGTCGGTTTCAAATTGTCCGAATTAAGTAGGTTGTTGGCTAAAATGAAAGAAAAATAAGTTTTTACGTTTTCGACAAGTGAAGACCTTTTTTTAATCTTTGCTTAATGGAGAACGCTTTTTTTTAAATAATGTCCAGAAACAAACAAAAAAAGATAAATTCGTAAAGTTTATAAATTTTGGTCCATTTTTTGTCTTTTGGACATCAAAGATAAAAAACGATAGAGAAAAACCAAAAATTAAAAAGCCGATCTTCCTTTGACGAAAAGGTATAAACTTTACAATTTTTAGCCTTTTTCAATCGTTTCCGTTCATTGAAGATAAAAAAATGTTCGAAACCAAGAAAAAACCAAAAAATTGAAAAAGGTCTTCGTTTTTCAAAAAGTTAAAAGTTTTAAAACTTGACTCTTATTTTATCCAATAACCCACTTCGTTCGATAATTGCGAACCAACAGCAATCCCTCAATTCGCCATCACTGGCTTGCCATCTTTGTTATAAAAGATTGCCGTCACTTCTAATTGACAAGATTAAAAATATGCGAAATTGTTCAGAGGGCCACAGAAAATTTTCCTGCGGGTTATGAGTGACCGACAGGCTTCGCTTTGAACCACCCTGGTCAAGAAGTTAGCATTTCTGCCCCAATTCTGAAAGCCCGAGTTCAAGTATCAGGCCGGGTATGTACATCTGACTCAGTGCTATCAACATGGTCGTATACGAGCCAGGAGGGCAGGGGCAATCGCCCCAAAAAATCCAAGAAATTTGGGCAGAACCAAATTTTTTCGAGCACCGGCCTTTTGGAAATTGGGAAAGAATTTGGAATTTGGGAAGAAGTCATTTCAGAACGATCTAAGTTCAGTGCTGAAAAGCAATTAAGATTTTAGGTGAAGACCTTTTCATAAAAAAAACAAGCAAAGACCAAAAAAGTCTTCACATTAAATCTTAGTGATCGCATCTGCGCGAAATTATGGTTCGGGCAAATCTCCTAAAAAGTTCAAAAAAAATTGTTTCGCCCCCTAAAATCTTTTGGTCTGGCACGGCTGTTTTGACCAATGACTCGCTACCGCTGTAAAAGTACAACTCCCTGACTGAGTGACCCAGGGAAATTCTTTTGGAAATCAGATCCAACAATGCAGATGTACGTCGGCGAGAAAATAAAAAAAGTAAAGGGATTGTTTTGGCTCTAATAATGTAAAATTGTTTTAAATTTTAACCGAAGGGGAGCAGGGCAACAATGATTCGCTTTTTTTAAAAAAAGCGAATCGATTAAGTTTGTATTCGCTTTTGAATATTTATTTGTTCTTCATTCATTTCATCTTTTATCTTACAGACTGGCCGACTCATCGAAACCGTTAAGGCTCGTTTTTACTATAAGCGTAGAGTGTAGTAATCTTTATTTCTTTTGTTGACTTTTTTGGTTAGCACTTAAGCGCGGACAAAAATCAAAAAATCTAAAAAACAAAGAATGCTCCATTCCACGCTCGTTGTGGAAACAAGCACTTAGCGCTAGCCGGAACCGCCAAGCACTGAGCTCGAACTGGTTTTGGAAATACCAAGGCATGGTTGTGTCCGGTTGAGATTTTTTTAGATATTCTTATTATGATATGGCTGAAAGAGCTTTATGTATCAAAAAATATTGATTATCCCTTAAAACTAAATGAATAAAATGATTGATGGCTGTTTTAAGCCAACTTTTGAGAGAACTAGACTACGTGTTTCAACAGGTTATGCATATTCTATCGGTATTCATCTCAATGCCATGAAATAATCGACTTCTTCTTCCTAGCGTTTATGAAAACTAATTAATATTATTAATGCAAAGCTTAAAGCTATCCAGAAAATAAAGGTTAATATGCTTTTGAGACAATTTAAGCTTGTAACCAAGAATGCCCTGCTGTTGAATATTGAAGTTAAAATGACTTTAAATAATTACTCAGTGCTGAAAGGTGCGTTTTTAGAAGATTTAATAGGAAAAAATTAAGTTTTTGACTTGCTGCTACTGAAGTTACCATCAATTGGTGAGCTGTACTAAGAAAAGTTTAAAAAGCTTTGCTGTAATAACTAAATAAAGATTTAAAAGGAAGAATTAAAAAAATTGTCAAAATATGAATTTGACTATTTGTGTTATCCACTGTTGTTGCCTATTTTCTTGACACGAAAGAAAATGGAAAAGGTTAACCAAATGGGAACTTAACGATCCCAGAGAGAGTTTAATGCGGTCTAGATATTGGTCTGAAAAAGTGTGTCAACTCCATCAAACGGAAACGATGGTATTGCACTTTACTGGTAACCAAAACAGAAACATTGTAAGTGACAAAAAGCAATTATGTGTTAATACAAACTTTTGTACGTAAATATTTATAAAAACTTCTCAGATTTTTTAGATCATTTGCTGATCAGAACCACTTGCGTTTCCTCATTATATGATACCTTAAGATTTTATTCTGAGATAGTAATAAAATCGTCTTAAAATTATTTGTTGATGGTGAAAACAACTTTTGTTATAGGTTACCAAATTCTGCTCACATTTGAAAAATTCATTCGCATTTGTTGGCTGCAACTAAAAAATTTTGTAACCTCCTAAATCGTTCAAAAAGCTTTTACTCAAAAAAAGTCATCCAAAACGGTTTAAAAAATTTTTTTTGCTTTGACAATCTGAAAGTAAACTATCAAAAAGTTGGTGTTAAATAAATAATGTTTATAAAATTACATTGGTTCCTTTTTGTTGAAAATATTACAACGTTCCAGACATTTTGCCCCGAAATTTATTTTCAAGTTTCTTTTGTTAAAAATTAATTCCGGTACTTTTCTCAAAAAATGCAAATATTTGTGTGACAAACATTCTTGAATAGTTTTTTGTAAAAAGTAACTTATCGTCACAGAATTTTAAATCAAACCGCATTTTCAACGAAACAAACGCCGCTTCAATAACTTCAAGCCTGGAAAAAATTCATTCGTTCCTTCACAACTTTCAAAGCAGCGTTTTTCGAAAAGCTGAAAAAAACAAAACACAATTTAAAAAATTCTTTTTACTTGAATCATGAAGCGATGCGAATCATCCTGAAAACTTAACGGATCAAATCCAACAAAAAGCGAAGCTACTAATCAAGGTGTTTTTTTTGCAAAAGGCCTTCTTCGTTTTCACTTGCTTGTTCTGCCATTAAACGTAAATAGAAAGCGTTATGTAACGGTCACCGATACCAAATTGAATTTATTTTTTAGAACAAATTAAGGAAACAAGGTAA
This sequence comes from Diplosoma virens, assembly GCA_963680785.1. Taxonomy (NCBI): domain Eukaryota; kingdom Metazoa; phylum Chordata; class Ascidiacea; order Aplousobranchia; family Didemnidae; genus Diplosoma; species Diplosoma virens. The sequence goes on from OY796896.1 coordinate 10,593,173, forward strand.
TTGAAATGTAAACTAATAAAGTTGAGAAATTGACCAAAAAGCAAATCGCCAATTGAATACATTTTTGTGTTTAAAATAGCTCGGAAAGAACATTTATATTAAGCTTGAAATTAAATTTTTGCAAAATAACTTGCATGATATCGTTAAAATGGAAATCAAAGCAAAATCAATGGACAATCTGGTTTTTTCCAAAAAAATAAATACATTTTAGAATTGTAGATCATATGATATTGAATTCTAATAAATATAAAAGTTGATGGAAAAATACAATAATATGTCATCGTTTTTAACAAACATTTTATATTAATTGGGCAGTAAATACTATAAAAAGAAATAAAACTTAGTCATAATTTTAAAATGTTTTGTAAAAAAAAAGGAATTATAACCATGCTGTTGAACAACTTATTAAAAGTCAGAAACAAAGGCAACAAACTCTTCTAAAAATTCATTAATTTCTTTTCAAGAATTCGAAAAAGCGTGCCCTGACTAAAAGATGCATTGATTTAACATCCGATCATAACACATGTGCAAGCTGCCACGTTGCTTGGGCAAACCTTTACCACAAAAAGTTTAATTAAAAAAATTTTTGTGGTGAAGTGCGCAATTACCTCGGCGAAAAGGAACTATAAGAGTTGACCTTATTTGAACTTTTCCCGTTGGGTAACAGCGAATTCTCACCGTAGAATTTATACAGTATATAGAAAAAGTAATATTAAGTTATTCTAGTTCTACAGACATCAAATTCAAACCATTTTCTTGTTGTCGTTGTAAAACATTACTTCAATAATCTGACAACGGCTACTTTCAAATAACGACTATAAAGGTAATATTAAAAAAAGCAAATGAAACACTTTGCATTCAAATGCAAGGGTTTGGTGTCAATTTGTGTTCTTAATTATTCATCAATGATTAAATAATTTTCAAACAGAAAAAAACATATTCTTATTACAATATATTTGTTTCCTATTTCTAAGCAGGCAAGGAGTTGGCGGTATTAATCTTTGCAATATTACGTCATTTGCACGATTATTATCGAACCGTCGACGATCGAAAAGGACACGGCGCTCGGCGTTGCGGCAGACAATTTACGTAGTTAACCTATTTTAAAGACGTAAATATCATTTCATTTGTTAATTGATTTTTTCGGTATAAATTCTTCATCTTATTTTATGGTGTCAAAAGAGGTCGTTTGATCAGCTGGTAGATCTTCTCGTCTTCCCATATTCTTTACTTTTCAGCCGTTATTTAACGAAACATAACATAAATTTAGTTGTCATTTTTTAAACTCATAAAAAACATGTAATTTATCACTTTCAAGCGAGGCTTTAAAAAATTGCAGCACTGGCGCTAATGCAGAAACATTTGTCAGAAAAGCGCGTAGATAACAGTGATCTTTAGTTGGGTCGTATCTAATTTAAAGAAAAACCGATTGGAGTGAGAGTAAAAAGAAACAAAACTAGTTGCTCTAAGAGATAAAAAAAAGGAAAAAACGTTGCGCAAATTGTTCTCGCGGGCCAAAAGTGGGCCCAAAATTTTTGAAATTTTTTCAATTTGTCAAGATGCTCAAGAAGAACTTAGTTTATTTTGAACCAACTACTTTCTCTCAAAAATTAACCCTGTATCTCCCTAAAACTAAACGCGCCTTAACTCTCACTCCAATCGGTTTTTCTTCGTATTAGACACCACTCTTTAGTTGGACTTCGAGTGTTGCCAAATAAAATATTTATTGCTAATCGAGGCTCCGACTTGTTGTCCTTGGATAGAAGCGTTGCAAAGCTTAGGGTCTGACTACATGGATATAAATGTACATAAAATCATGCAATGTTCCTTTTAAAACGTTACCGTAACTTATTAATAAATTGTTTGTTGGCATTTTTTTTACCTCCATATTTATTCTCCTGACTCATAGAAAAACATGGCAACCGTCAAGTAATTTCCTCGACCTGCTTTAGAAGATGCCTATTTAAATTTTTTTTAAATATTTTATTCTGAATTTTTAGTTTTTTATTAGAGATATAATTGAAATTTGGGACTGCTTGCTAAGATCGACAAGCAAAGGAAAGTGCCGTAAAGTATTTTCAAGGCACAACAGAACGATGCGAGCAGGTTTTGAACCGCGACCTTGTCGATCGTTTAAGTCATTTCAACAACGCTTTTAACTACTCGGCCAAAGACTACAATTTCAGTCAATATCTCGTAATTACAATAAAAAAAGAGCTATACATTCTACAAAACAAAATCAAAAAGTTACTAAAAAACAGAAAAACCAGTTGGTAACAAGCGTTTTCAAAACTTTTTGATTTATTTAAACCCGGCTTATGCGCTCGCCGGACGTTTGTTTGCTTATTGATTTTTGGTATCAATACTCAGCGTAGATCCTCACCCAAATTTTAAAATAATCGAATCTATACCAGCGTGGACCAACGTCAAGTGTTGATCTGCTTTAGTTTAACAAGATTACAAAACTTTTTTTTCTTTATGTTTTTACAATACTTAATGAACGAAAATGTCAATGCAATGAAAGTGCATAGTTCGTTATATAAGAACACGAAGTTTGTACCCTTTCAAATGATTGTTTTGATCTAACACGAATGCTTTTAGTTCAAAGATGAAATAAGGTTGTTTCTTCTTTTTGTGAAAAGATTATCTGTATAAGGGTAAATGTAAATTCCGTTGGATTGAATTAACCATAGGCGTACCAGCCCTGGGAGACAGGGGAGCAATCGCCTCACAAGTTCAAAAAGTTTGGGAAAATCAAAAATTTTTTGGCACAACAAGAAAAATAGAATCACTTCTGCAGGATAAAGTTTCCAAATTTAGAAAAATGGTAAAGGTTTGAGTTGAAGACTTTTTTTTAGAGATCACTACTTTTGTAACAAAAAATCGAGAAATCCAAAACAGATTCAAAGTGAAGATCTTTTTTTTTCGGTCTTCACGCAAAATTTGAGACAAAATTTCTTCTCATATCTGTAAAGTACTTAAAAGATTGTTATTTGGACAAGCGTTATAAAATTTGGGCAAAGCTGTATTGCTCCTCCCCACATTTTTTCGGCTGGTAGGCCTATGAGTTCAACTATCAAACGATAAAGTTGACTCATTGTGTGGTTCTTTCATAAAAGGTTTGCTCAAAACTTGCCTTTTCAGCATTTCCATCGTTTTATGTAGAGTACTTTTATTTTACAACGTAAAATGCTTCTCCATATCAAGCAAAATTTGACTCCAACTAAACAGCATAACGAAGCAATTTACCACGTTATGGTCTCGGCAAAATTTAGAACAAGGACTATAATTATTGTTATGATCGGCAGCGTGATCGAGCGGTTAAAGCGCCGTGCTTGCGATAAACATGATCTCGGTTCAAAGCTTACTATTATTAAAACAAGCATTTTGAGAAAGAAGAATAAAACATCTGAAAAATTTCAAATGCTTTTTACAAAACGAAAAATCTCTACTAATAATTGCAATATGCTTACTAAAATAGCTTTTGTTGAGAGTGCTTTTTTAACAAAAAAGTATATTTTTTTCTAAAACTTTGAACTCCAGTCAAAAAACTTTCGGCGCCCCTGGTTACGATAAACAGTATCAAAATTATGATTTATGTTCTGGTACAGTTTTTTCAATGTCGGAAATTTTGGTATTAGGTGGAAGAATTTGACTCTAACAGCATGGACAATAAAAGAATAAAATGGACAATAAAAGACATTAAAAGAATAATCTTACTTAACAACCGGGTTTGTTCTGATGCCAAAGATTTAATCCAACATCACAACCGGGTTTGTTCAGATGTACCTACGTTATAACCGGATGTGTTTTGATGCCAAAGATTTAATCCAACATCACAACCCGGTTTGTTCAGATGTACCTATGTTATAACCGGATGTGTTCTGATGCCAAAGGTTTAATCCAACATCACAACCGGCTATGTTCAGATGTACCTACGTTATAACCGGATGTGTTTTGATGCCAAAGATTTAATCCAACATCACAACCCGGTTTGTTCAGATGTACCTACGTTATAACCGGATGTGTTTTGATGCCAAAGATTTAATCCAACATCACAACCCGGTTTGTTCAGATGTACCTATGTTATAACCGGATGTGTTTTGATGCCAAAGATTTAAATCTGTAATTCACGACATTAAAATATGCGTTTATTACACTCGGTTACAAACCTAGAATTATCAGAAAACTCCTGGAAGCCTTTCTTAAATGCCAACGAAAATCAGAATCAGAATTGTATACTTTTAGTCCTCACTTATCATTGTACATTAACCAATTTACAAAATTGCTGAAAACCTGCATCATTTGCCAAACAGAAACCACGACATTTTCTCTACTCTCCTTCTTATATCATGTCATCAACTGCCAAACCTCAAACTTTAACTTACCTCTGTCTATTTACCAACTGAAACTTTTACCATGGCCAGCTTTTCTCTAAATCTCCAAAATGTTTTATTTTTATTTTTATTTATTTTATCTCTCTATTTATCCTCCTGACTCACAGGAAAGCGACGGAGGCGCTAATACATAGGGTAAGCAATTACCCCGACCCCGACTTCCGGAGATACCAAGATATTGATGTCCGCTAGTAATTTAATAGAGATATGACTGTAATTTAGAACTGCTTGCCAGGACCACAAGCAGAGGAAAGTGCCGTAAAGTGTCTTTCCCAAGAACACACAGAATGGCGCGAGTGGATTTTGAACCGAGACCGTGTTGGTCACGAGCGCGGCTCTTTAACCACTCGACCACGCTACCGACAAGATGTTTGTCCATACCTAACTAGTCATCCAACTATAGCTGGTCCCAATGGAGTCTCTATAAAAGTTTACGGCCATTTCAATCATAATTCATTTAATGTTATTTATATAAGTTTGTGTAATCTGTGTCCAAAAAGAATCTACATCGGAGAAATAAGCAATTTGATAAGACAACGGATGAATGGATGTGGGAACTACATTAAGCACAGTAGAAACAAATTTGTACCAGATATTTTAATAAACCGGATCACACGTTGGAAAATCTCAAGTTAACAGTTAACAAAAAAGTCAAAGGTACAACAAAACAACAACGGGAAGTTGAAAAGCATAAAAATATTTTCAAATTTGATTTCGTTAATGAAGGTTTAAATAGAGATTACTTGTTCATGTCCTATTATGTATAATATTTATTAGTATAAGCGTAAGCGTTAGTTATTATTATTATTTTTTATTTCGCACAATTTTGTGTATGCATGTCATTTTCAGCACATTATTTTTTTTTAATTATTGTAATTTAATGTACTGTCGCATTCCAATAACCTCCGTCTTTTGGAAGAAACTTTGTACTTTATTATTAATACATCCCTATTTGTCTCTATTTTTCGTACATCTAATGCCGTTAGTGTAGATTTTGTTTTGAGTTGCATTATTATTCTTGTTCTGTTACAGCTGAAGAAGTGAGTAGTAGTTCAAGAAAGCTTGGGTGATTGCAAAAAATCCGTCAGCTTTAGGGCTTTTTTTTTATTTTTAACACGGACGTTATGCAATATGCAGGGTTACGATACAACGATTTAATGCTTATTTTCCTCAAATAACAAAATTTTCGACAGAGCATCAGATTGAATTTCTACTTTTAAACAATTTACCCACCTTTAATGCAAAGTATAGTATCTGATAGATATCTCTGCAAAGTTTTAGACATTTAGATTGAGCTTTACAGTATAGAGATGTTCTTGAGTCGTGATGTAACAAACTTTTAAGCAATTTACTTTTAAACAATTTATCCATCTTGAAATGCAAAATATATTATCTGATAGATATCTCCGCAAAGTTTTAGACGTTTAGATTGAGCTTTATAGAGATGTTCTTGAGTAGTGATCTATCAATGAAATAATCAAAAAAACTTGGGTATTATCTTTCAAATACTTCTGCCAAATAAGCCACTTTTTACGTTTTTTTATGATTGATTTTTAGGAAAAAAAGACATAAAAAAACCATAACTACTTTTACTTTTGCAAAAAATGAAATAATTTTTTTGAAAAAGCAAAATCGTCATTTAGGTTTTATTTCAAGTAAATTAGAAAGGTAATCAACTGTGAAAAAATTTCATGCAAAGTTGGATCATCTTATATGTGGCACGGTTTCGTAAATGGCAGTCTGGACACCAATGAGTTGCTATTTGGAATTAGAGTCTGCCATATACGCGGGATAACTCAGCTACTAACATTCTGAATCGCAACCAGAAGGACAAGTTGATCCTCAGTCTACCTAAGTGATTTCTATTGTGGCCTTAAAAGAGGAACTTTACGACAAATTTCTCAATGGGTTTGCACCGCTTACCTACAATGCTGGCTTCACTTTAAGCAGAGATTATTTCATATGGTCGTACGACAGCGACAAAAATCTATTGTTTTTTGTTTTTGACAGGTGCTACTTAGTAAAAAAGGTTTTCTTAAACAAAATGTAATGATACATTAACAAACTTTGTTTCTACATTTCTGTTAGCAATCCATTTCAGAAATCAAGTAGATCGATAAGTATCAATCAATCAATAAATAAATTTTATTTACAGACATTCATCAACAATTAAGAATTACGCGTAAATTAATATAAAAGAAAAAATAAAGGTTGTTTATTATCAAATGACTTTAAAAAAGATAAATATACAAATAAAACCTTTTTCCTTTGATAATAAAAGTCTATTTTTGATTTTCCAGTTATCACTTACTTGTATAGTAATAGCCCTCTCATTCTATGTTTTTCTTGTAAAGCGAAACTTCAAATAATTCTGAATAACTTAAAAGAATTTAAACAATTGTGAAAAAAAATGATCGGCCAGCAATAGAGATTTTTTTTAAAGATAAAAAATTGAAAAGCGTTTTTAAATGCAGACGTCGCAAGGGGCCCGCCTCCCCTAAACTTTTTAAACAAGCCATGATTTAATTCACTATATCATTAACAATTGTATTCATCCTCCTAACTCGCAGGAAGGCGGATGAGGCATTAAACTTCGGGCAACTGACAAGTGATTACCCCAATTGGATTTTGAAGGTGCCAAGATATTATTATCTAACTGAAAATTTTCATTTGGTTTTTCACTTTGTATTTAAAGATATGATTGAAAGTTAACGGGACAGAAGGGTAAAACTGGACAGATCGCTCACGTTTCATCACCATCTAGTGGCATTGCTCAAAAAACTATATTCTCGCGTCACACTGCTGAGGCGACTTGTGGGGTCGGGATGGGGTGCTGGTGCTAAAACACTACACATAGCTACCTTATCTCTGGTCTACTCAACAGCTGAGTACTGCATACCAGTCTGGTGTCGCAGTGCTTACACTCGCCTCATCGACAGTGTCTTGAACGACGCCTTGCGCATAGTCACTGGATGCCCACATCCCACTCCAACGGATCATCTACCCATACTTTCAGGCACCCAGCCAGCTGAGCTTCTCCGACTGGGAGCGACACTCTCCTTGGCTTACCGTGGATCTCTGAACCCTCATAATATCTTGTATAGTCTTTTAAGTCGGTCCTCAGATGCTCGCCAAGAGAGACTAAAATCCAGACACTCATTTGTGCCAGCTGAGCGGAATCTTTTGGACTTGCCGAACTTTCTCATCCGCGGTTATAAGTGGAAAAATTATAAATGAAATGCGGAGTAATGTGAAAATGCTTCCAGGCTCCGTGTTTTTGTGCCCAGGACCGGTGCCAGGCCTGTTGAGATGGGCTTGTCCCGAGCAGCTTAGGTTAAGTTCAACCGCCTGCGGGCTGGTGTTGGGCGATTCCATTCGTCCATGCACAAATGGGGTCTCGCTCCTTCACTGAATTGCGAGTGCGGCGCCTCTGAACAAACTGCAGACCACGTTCTAATAGCGTGCCCTATACATCGGGCACCACATGGAGCACGAGGTCTGACGGTTTTGGATGATAAAACTCGATGCTGGCTTAATAACATCACTGCCAGCATCTGATCCAGGAAGTACAGCAGCCTGGGGTAGTAAAAGGATAAACCCTCGGCCCCAGTCCTGTTTGTGTCTGACCTGGAGTAGGTGCCCCTCCAAACGACGACGACGACGACAATGATGACGACTGAAAGTTAGAGCTGTTTATACGAACGACAAGCAGAGGAAACGGTTTTTCTCAAGAATACAACAAAAATAACAAGAATAGGTTTTGAACCCCGGCCGCGTCCATCGCTTTTGTCATCAATGCGGCGCTCTTACCAATCGGGCCACGATGCGGCGCTCTTACCACATTCCGGGCCACACTTCCAACTCGGTAATCTGTATTACTGTTCAGAGAAACCAACGCAGCTGCTTCAGCATTTCTTACATTATATATGCATCAGTTCTGTTGTGAGCAATTCAACAATAATCTACGGTGTTCTTTGTTATTGCAGTAGCAGATTTGCGATGTTGCAATATAATAGTTCACGCGGTATAACCTGGGGAGAGTTGTAAAAAGTAAAGTAATGTCTAAGGCAATTGCAATTTCAAGTCCTCTCTGCAACAGCCGCGAACAGCCGCTCTGCAAATAGCTTCGCGATATTTTGTTGAAGCTGAAAAATTAATGCAAGAAAAAAAGAGGTGAGTTGAGAAAGTCTTGGTGTTGAAATTCAATGCTGCAGCTGGAGTTGAACGCTGGTTTGTGCTTCAGCAGCAAGAAGATTAGATTGATGAAAAAAATCTGATTTGAGAAATACGCTTTTTGCAGCTAAAGATCAGTTTTTTTCAAGGGTAGCAGCAAAGCTTCCCATTTAATTGATACTTGTTCTGTAACGACCGTCTTTAGTTCTCTTAAACCACTTCTCTTAAACCATGTTCTTAAATCTTTAAAATACTGTATATCAGAAAAGAACAAAAAAATGTGCACTGAAGTTGACTGAGTTTTTATTAATCACACTAGCTTTCGTAATCAAATTTACACCACGGCATTAAATGAACAAATATAGATACAAATAATAACGTCATAAAATATAATAATATATCTTTAAAAAAATGGAGGTTATTAGAATAAGGCAATACGATAAATTACTATAATTTTAAAAAACATAGGTTTGCGAGAAAATGGAATGCGAAATAAAAAAGAAAAAAATCTTAACTGACGCTTACGTTCATACAAATAAATATCATACATAATGAAGCATTAAACGAGTAATCTCTCTTTAAACCTTCATTAACGCAATCAAATTTGAAAATATTGTTATGCTTTTCAACTTTCCCTTGTTGTTTTGTTGTACCTTTGACTTTTTTGATAACTGGTAAGTTAAGATTTCCCAACATATGATCCGGTTTATTAAAATGTTCAGTGCAGGTTTGTTTCTATTGTGCCTAATGTCGTTTACGTATTCATTCATCCGTTGTCTTATTAAATTGCTTGTTTCTCCGATGTAGATTGCTTTTAGACACAGATTACATAAAATTGCATAAACTACCGTGGTGCATTAAATGAATTGTAATTGAAATTTCCGGAAACATTTGTAAAGATTGGAACAGTTATTGTTGAAGTGATATTTATGTTAGGACAAAGATGGCATTTAGGGTATGACGGCTTTTTAGATTAATTTTAATAGTTGACATGGCTTTTTCAGTTTTAATTTCTTCTTTGAAACATAGTTAATTTAACGCAGAGAAAACACAACAAACGATGCAATCGAGTACAAATAAAAACTTAATGAATATTTTTGTCACGATATATAAAATGTAAGGTATCAAATAAAGTTAAAATCATTTTTATACGTTTTGAAGTTATTTTGTTTTGAAAAGCCGTGTTGTGGAAAAGAAAGTAAAATTGCTTGAAATAGTAACAGACTCGTTAGCTTTTTTAAATCTTTAAATTAAAAGGTAGCTTTGAAAAAAGTTTTTCTACCTTTTAATTTAATGGAATTGAAAGAGTTAATGGGTCTGTTATTATTTCAAGCAGTTTTTTTTGTTTGATTTTAATTAAATGTTATATGATACTGAAGGACTTTTTCAAAAATGAACCGAGCTAACTTGCTTTCATTTAGTTTTTGTTTTCAAAAATTGTTTTTCAATTATTGCATCTGCTTATCATGATTTTTCGCGTTTTTCGTGTTTTTAAAATGTCAATGTTTGCGTTGCCTTCAAGCGCTGAAATAAAATTCTTTACGTTTTTCCTTCGAAATTGCAAATATTAGTGGACTGCATGAACTACATTAGTGATAAATGACTTTTGCAATGAATTATTGGTTAGAAACCAAAATAAGAATTCGGTAAACTACCGTTTCTAACAAAATCCTGCAAGCATTGCCATAAAATTAGCATGAAACTGCAATCCTTGTTGTGTTTTAATATAGAAATATCAACTTGGCTCATATTACAAAAATGTAACCATATACTGGAATAAATATAAAAAACAAAAACACCATGTAACGCATAATCAAGTAATCAAAGGAAGGATTTTCGATAAGTTTAGTATCACAACACAGGCATGACAAATTACTACGTGCATTACGATAAATTTTAGCAGTGCGCAAAAAAAGGTAAACAGTTGAATCAATGATGTAACGAAAAAAGCAACTAAGGTGTTTTTGATTCCTTATCTGAATCAAAAAAAAACTTTAACATTGCAAAATCTAGGTTATCGGTACATGCAAAAGTGGTGATGCAGCATCCATTAACCTCATAGTCATCATTATTATCCTCATCATCACCATTAGTTCAATTGTTTTCTCTTCCTGGACTTGACCTATAAGATATAGATAGGGACGTAAAACGTGTGTAATGTCGAAGTTTAGCTCTAGGAGTAAATTCTTTTTTTCTTTTTTGTTTATTTATTCTTATGATGTGATTGAAATTTATAGAATCTTGTTAAGATCGCCGAGCAGAAAAAAGCAAGCTTTTGTTGCTTTTCTAAGATTAAAACACGTGGCGATGCTGGCGTGGAACTCAGACCATGTCGATTACGGCTGCTCTATCAACTTCACGATTACTCTGTATTCGTGATTAGTTTCGAAATTTGTTGATTTGATTTGCGGAGTTGTTTGGAAAACCATCAGCTCCGGATCAGATCCAAAACAGAATCGTGGTTAATAGTCTTTCCTTTTAACTGCTTAAGCCTCTGTAATAATGACACTAATTAAAGATTCTAAAATTACCAGAACTCATAATCTATGTGGTTTATGATAAATTGAATATGCTTAAAAAATGTGTTTTATTTTGTTTTTTCAAAAGTTCAACTTTCGCTATTCGATGAAAACAAATTTCCATTCGTGCATAGAAAAATTGAAATGTTAGAGGGGAGTGAAAAAAGACCAAGATTGCCTCGGAAAATCTATTTAACAGACCTGGAAATAAAAGTCCGAAGTGTAAATGTACTTTCAAACTATTACGCATTCCATTCAAAATTCATAGGCTGAGTTAAGCGAGTACAAGTTCAGAAAAATTGTTGATAATTTTTGCGTGGCAGAAGAAGCGCTCGTCGAGACTTCAGTCTTTTCACGTGCACGAGACGGCCCAGGCAGTTAATCATGTTGTAGGTCCTAATGATCAGAGCTGGGTGTGTTCTTAGGCGGTAAACGCGGCTGCATGGAAGCTGGGGAGGATTGGTAGTTACTCTGTTGCTTGACAACACAGGCTTTCAGTGACTATTTATTTTAAAACATTGTTGAAAGTGATGTAAACACGACGAATATACGCGTTACGCAACAGTTGTTTAGGAGACAGACACGAGGCAGCACCCAATTATGAGTCCACAAATTGCCAAAATAGCGTGACGCCTAAAAATTAAGTTTTTCTGTGATGATTTGTGGTGACTTGTGTGCATGCTAAAAGTGTGATTCGAGCATGTTCAAGTTGTGACTTTTGTTTTGATCATTTAGACTTAAAATTTCTATAAACGTGTGCAGCGTGAAATTTTGCATTATTTGCTTCTCTATTTCTGGCTTTTTTCTAGAATATAAAGCGTTTTTGGTTTCATGTTTAAAATTTAAAAGCTGTTGCTGTAAGCCACAACATTAGAATAATTGCGGTTTCGATAAAATAAGGTAGGCTGTGGATGATTAAAGTTATGGAATGCCGTTTCCAAATTGATGTGATATTGGTTTAATTGATTCCTTTGTAAGGTTGTTGGGTCTTTGGGAAAGAGACTTTACTTTCTTTTTATCTGCTTAGTGGTCTTAACAAGCAGTTCTAAGCTCTTCATTTAACTCTATAAGTGACTGAAAAATCTCAATAAAACTTTTATCCTAAACCAAAATCTTAGTATCTTTAAAACATTCGCAGTAATTTATTCCTAGTTGATCTCAGTCTATCGTCTTCGTCGTTGTACTCCAAATCAGAAGGTATATAGAGATTGTGAAGATGTGAGCATGATGATGATAATTAAGAATGTTTCGCTTGGTTTTCAGCACTCGCTCAAGAAATTTTTCATCTTTAACTGAGAAAATTAAAAAAAAAATTTTTTTAAAGAATATTTTAGGATTAGTTCAAAAAAATAGCGCCAATTTACAAACGAGAAGCGAGCACTAATTAAAGTTAAAAAATCAAGGCTTCAGATTTTGCTTTTAATTTCCTGCATTTAAACGTAGAACTGATTCATCAGGCAATACTATCTCAGTTTTAAATGCAAACGAATCTTCGGATTTAAGAACTTTCCGTTAGAACGTTGGTATTCAATAGAATTGATAAAATCTGTCATATAGCTTACGTAAACACGATTTGTTTGTAGATAAGCAATACCACGTGGTCAACTACGCGGGTTTCCTGAAACTGACGAGTCATTATGTGCCAATGAGATATTGTAGTTGAAATAAACAACGACGTATATTTCTAATATGAAATTAAAAAGCCGTTCGAAAGACGTTCTCGCAAAGATTTCTCAAGACAGCCCGAAAAATTTGCAGCTGTAAATAAAATATACAATAAATTCTTACAATTTGTTTAAAAAATACATGTACATAAGAAAAAATATAAAATGATAAATGAAAAAAATAAAATTTTTGACCACATATTTTCGGCATATAACTGTTCGACTACAAGAGAAATGCAATAGAACATGAAAAATTTTAAGTTGAATTCTAATGCGGCGGCTGAAAGGAATAAAAAAACCATTTGAATTTTATTTCTTTTTTCTTTCTCTTATAAGACAAAAAATGTTAACTCTGTTTTATTTTACATTTTTCGGACCCAATAAGAGGAAACTTGAATTTTTCTTGTTTGTTTTTTGTTATTTTTATTAATCCCACCACACAAACTCGAATAAGCAAAATAGGTTAATCCGTGATGAAAAGAAAGTGGATAGAGTTTTTTTTACTCCAAACTAAACAGTTTTGATTGACATTATTTAAAAAAATTTAGTATAAAACTTTCCAGGTTTTTTTGTGTAGGAGTGATTAATAGAGCATTCTTGAATAACAAAGATCTATATTTTGGTCGTTCTCTCATACGCTTCCCGATGCACAAGCAGCAATCATAAAGTTTCTTCTGCCGAAAAAAACATTGTTTGTTATTTAAGCCGGTATTTTTTAATTTAAAATCAAAGGCAAGATGCAAACCATGTAGGTAGGATTTTTAGGTTCAAAAATCAAAAATTTTTCATTTTGTTATTACCGCTTTTTCAGTTGGAGTAACACATATACGTACTAGCCTAATATAGCCTACGCTAGTAATGAAGGGTAAAAAGGTATATTTTTTTTATATATTTCACCATATTCAACTCTATTTACAAATTTTCGAGCTACAGTAAAAAATTAACTAGATTAAAAAAGCTATTTTTGTCGATGTAATTGCATAGTTTTTTGCATAGTCCGCACACTGGCAAAATGTTTTTTTTTGTGAAAAATCGAAAAGAATTTGTTCGCCAACTATAACTTTGAATTGTTTGCCTTAAAGTGGCATAAAATGAATTTGCACAGAGGCGCAAATTTGTTAAAAAGTTTGTTAAAAAGTTGCGTAAAAAAGTTGCGTGAACGCTTGCACCGTATAAAGGCTTCCTTCCATTACGAGCGTAAAGTTGGCGGTCTTACCAAAGCAGTTCTAAATTTCGCTTATATTTCCGATAAAAAACAAAATAAAAAGTTTCAACCAGACGGCAATATTTTACTATCTTTGAAAGCAGATTGGGATAATTGTTTGACAGCTGCCTATGTATAAAACAGCGCCTCCGACACTTTTCTGCGAGTCAGGAAGATAAATCCAGAGATGAAAAAACAAAATTACACAAAAAAGTCAGTAATCTTTTTCAGATTGCATTCAAATTAAGCTGACTTAACCGTGGAAGCAAGATTTGTCATAACACAGAAAGTGAGAATGCAGCTTATGTGAGCTGTTTTGATATCATGATGCCCGGCTTATGGCTAAGTTAGGTTCTTAAACTATATTTTTTAAACCCATATTCCTAAAATAAATTTTTTTGTGCCACCGGCCTAACTAATATAATATCTTTTATAAATCAACAAATTAACTTATCAGTTTGACAGAGCATTTTTTGTACCAACCAACGCACATCGCCAAACGAATCGCTTCTTTAGCTGATTCGTCTACATAAAAATCAAAACACAGTCAGATTTTTTAGACACAGATTATGTTTTCACAGGCATAAATCATACCATTAAAAATGTTTCTTGGGCAAAGGAAGCTATTTTATGTCTAAATAGTGTATTTCAAAGTGCTACACAATAGATTCAGCGACAGACTTATTTTTCTTTGTACAAAGATAAAAATTTCACCTATAAAACAAATAAATATAATAATTCAGAAGAAAGTTGTTTCTCTCCAAAATCCAAAGCAAAGCATAATAAATCTAAGCAATAAAGTTTTCAGAAGTTAGATATTGTAGGTGTAATTTGAGGCATATATGCAAATGTGTTATAAGTAATCTCGCCAATCCTAAACGTGAAAATTTTATTTGTTTAAAAATTTTACTTTATAGGTTTCAGTCTAATGTAGCTTACAGAATCCAACTGTTTTTAAAGTAAGAAAAATTTGTTTGGGGCGGACTAAAGTGAAACATTAAAGTCGAAGGATTTTTTATTACTTTTGGTGAAATGATTTTTTTCTTTAAAAAGAAAATTTTATGTATACGTCAGAAGCGACTTTTCAAAATATTTTTTAATCTATAGTTAATTTTTTAATTCTTATAACAACACTTAAAAAACACACATGGTAAAGTCCATTTATTTTTTTAAAAGGAATTATGGTTGGCGTATTTTAAAAGAAAAAACTGTAAAATCAAATTATTCATTTTTGGGGATTAAAAAAAATTAATCTTGTAAAGTTGCGTTTACAAATGCGCTTGCGGCGCAATTATTGGGAGTTGTGTTGCCCACTATTGCTTTTACAGAAGATTGTGTACACATTTTTAAAAATCTTTCATTCAATTTAATTTTTGATTAGAGAACAAGTGCAAATACCATCAGATCGTGAAATGTTCTTGATCACATTGTGTCGCATCAAATTTTGTTGATACCTCATTCAATTTACTTTTTGTGTGTTTTAATGTTGGACATTTTATTTTTTTAAACATTTGGTTCAAATTTTTCAAGAACTATTTTGCCAGTTGAAAAAGAAACAGAAGTGAGTGAAAAATTTTATTACTACAAGGGGCCGCTAAAGTTAGTAAAGTCAAATTTTTTTTGACTTTCTTACGTCACCAAACTTGCATAACCTTAGTTTGAGTTGCTCGTGAGTCTTTTTACTGAGTTTTATAATTATTAAGTCAAAATAAAGTCAAAATTTTGAATAAAGTCAACATCAGTATATCTTACAAATTTCAGGGTTGCAACTCCTCGGCGTCTATTTTAAAATTTTTTGCCCTGCTTGCTTTATAAGTTCTGAATTAGCAATATAAGTCTTGCATGTTTTACAATATCTCACCAACATTTGAGCAATCTTCGAGACTTTTAGCCCCTTACCAACCCCGGCGTGCGCAATTTTCAGTTTAGGAATTCTTGATCTTGATCAATAAGGTTAAAATGTGTTTTTAATGTGTTTTTATGTGCTTTTAAATGCATGTCGTTATAAAAAGTTTGGCGGCATTGCCAAATAGTTAAGAGCGCTGTTTTGATGGCGAGCATGATCGACATGATTGCGGTTTAAAACCTGCTTGCTTAATTTTTTTGTGTCCTTGAGAAAGACATTTTACGGCTGTACTGCCTGGGGTAGTAAAAAGATAAACCCTCGGCCCCAGTCCTGTTTGTGTCTGGCCTGGAGTGGATACCTCTCCAAACGACGAAGAGCATTTTACGGCGCCTTCCTCTGCTTGGGGGCTTAGCAAGCAGATTTAATTTTGGTCATATATCTAAATAAAACCTTTAAAAAAAATAAAATAAAAATGTCAATCTGACAGTAACTTTTTGGCTTCTTTGAAAGCAGGTCAAGGTAATCGTTTGGCGGTTGCCGATGTATAGTAATCATGTATCAGCCATTGTAAATTTGATGTAAATGTTTTTTCGTTGTCATTTTCATCTCTAAACTATTTATACTGGAAGGATAATAAGTAAAGTATTTAGTTTATTCTCCTATTTATGGTTATGAGAAGGATTATTTATTCCCCAGTATAAATAATAAGCTATTTTTTAAGCTATTGTAAGTAATAAAATTATTTTTCAGAATACATGTTGAAGTTTTTATAGGAAGTATTGTCATGTAAAAGCACTCATTTTAATAATGTTGATTATGGTTGATCACTAATAAAAGAGAAAAATTGAGCTTTTTTTGTCTTTCTATCGACAAAAAAACAATCATTTTTTTCAACACTAATGTAAATTAGCGCTTTCACAACTATTTACAAAAATTTGTCCATAAAAAAGTTTGTAACAGGCCAAAATTGTTAGGTCAAAATAAATTCAATCTTTAAAAAAATAAATTAAAAAAATGGCCCTAATTAATATTATAAATTGACGATACAATTTTTGTAAAAAAAGCAACAAATGCCACACAGCGGCGTTGTGAAAAGTGTGTCTATTGTCGAAAGTAGGCGTGCGCTCGTTCGATTTAAGTTAAATTTACAGAAATAATCCACATAGTCCATTAAACACCAGAAATGATTTATTAAACATCAGATAAATAAAGCTATTTATTACGACATAAGTTTACCAATTTTAAATTTTTTAGAAACCAAACAGAATCGTAATTTAAAATCTTACTGAGTAGTTCTTAATAGCGTCTATAATCTTGGCTGTTTTCGCCATTAACTAAGTCGCATTTCGAAATAATCAATCTACTGTATTTAAAGAATTCTCGGAGACTTTTTACGAAAACTAATTCATTTTTTCAAAGCCTAGCAAAGTTACTTGTGTATGCTACATATAAGTTCTTCAGTTCAACAAATTCAAAAAAAAATGTTAAAGAGGATAAATCGATTAAGAGTAGGCTACTTTTTTTGTCTAAGTTTAGTTATACTTGAACTTCTCAGAAAGATTTCAGCAGCAAAAAAATTGTAGTAGCTCAATTTTTCCAGCTTATATATGTTTCTTTATGACGTAATTTGCTGCCTCAGTTTCTCTGGTATGACAATAGATCAGTGGTTTTCAACCTTTATCATACCGTAGCCTACTTTCTAGCCCAAGATTACTCAACGACCCATTTTGGTAAACATAATTTAATTTTCGTCGCAAAAAAGAAGTGTTCTCTAAAAAAAAAAGATTTTCACTTCGAATCAGTCTCGAATTTCTTGATTTTCTTCCGTAAAAAGTGATATTTTCTAAGAAAAAGGAGGTCCTCACTTCAAATCTGTCTCGTATTTCTGCCAGGATTTCTGGCGAACCGACAGAAACAAAGCTCTAAAAATTGCGACTGTCCTGCCCAAATCCAAATGTATGGTAAACCAATTTCCTTGTGGCCCACTAAAAACAGCGCCGTGGCCGACTAGTTGAAAACCACTGCATTAGATAGTCGCCATTGTTGTAATAGGTAGCGTAAAACAAGAGTTTACTAAATGTGGTTTACAACCGTACACGGGATTGAAAATTTTAATTTTGGATAGTGAAACAAATTCAAGACAAAACCATCAACGTTTAGAGAAAAGCCTCACGCACGTGATTACTTTTCGGCGCTTTCATCAGGGAATTTCCTGAAAATCACTTTTGGTATTCTATTAAAAATATTTTTTTTTAGTTATCTTGTCAAAATTTATTGGAATATCAATAAAGCTTGTTGAATTTTGTTATAAATTAAAGAAAAAGTTTTTTCGCTTTAAGTTCGAGACTTCCGACTTAATTATTCGACAAGAAGGTGAAAATTTTTTATCCTGAACATCGTTTGTCGCATCTATTGCAAACTTTCTTATTTCGACACCATCGAAATAATAAGTTTAAAAACCCCTGACGCAAAACATTGTTTATTGTGAACATTTCTTATTAAAATCCCAACAATTGATTAAAACAAGAAAAACAGTAACAACATCTTCGTTTTAAAAATATGTTGAAAAAATTAACAAATGGTAAGCTTTTGTAAAATGCAAGCTAAAAGCTATGAAGATTAATTCAAAGTTGATGAAAAGAAAAATTAAAAAATTAAAGTTGCTCTTCTTGCGGTGATCTTGATCGTCAATTTCTTGTAACAAACCACAAACTGGCTCGAACAGGGAGCTAAGGAGACATTTCTAACTCTGTAACATTTGAACAAACATCAAGAAAATTCTGCTTTTCAATATTCAATCGCCAAATAATGCACCGTTTTAGTAATTTGGCCTGTTGGAATCAAAATTAATTATGAGAACTGTCCAGAATAAGTCGATTTTAATTCAATCAATTTATATAATAATTAAATTACCAGTTACGTAATTACATTGATAATTGTAATCATTTCTTGACGGGTTTACTTTTCAATACCTAGCTGAGTACTTATGCTATAAGATTAATTGGTCGGCACCGTGATCAAGTAGTTAGAGCGCCGTGATTGCGAGCGACAAGATCTCCGTTCAAAACCTACTCGCGCCATTCTGGTGTGTCCTTGGGAAAAACACTTTTTTCCCCTGCTTGGCGGTCTTTGCAAGCATTTCCAAATTTCAGTTATACAGTAGACTTCGGTTAATCCGGATTCGGTTAATGCGGAATTTTGCTAAAGTCGGATAAAACTGAAAGTACAAATGATTTCCTACATATTTTAATTCTTAATAAAAAAACTTCGAATTATCCGGACTTTGCCTAATTTGGATGATTTTGTCTGCCAAATCTACTCCGGATTAATTAAGGTCTACTGTATAACTGAAATTAACTGTACAATGTATATTCATAAAACTAAAAAACGAAATAAAAAATTTTTAAGAGACAGCATTATCTTGGCATCTCCAAGAGCATATTGGGGTAATTGCTTGCCCTATGTATTAGTGCTTCGGTCGCTTTCCTGCGAGTCAGAAGGATAAATGTAGAAATTAAATAAATACAAAATTTTTTTTTTACAAAATCAGCTAAAACGTTATGAAATAGTAAAGCAATAGTGTTTGTACTAGCCAATCAACAATTTGCTTTTTTTAAATTCAAGTTGGGCATACAGGAATAGCTATCGTCACGGAGCAAATGAATTTTCGAATATTTTTATTATTACATCAGCCATTCAAATTTTTTTTAAGTATTCAATTATTTTTAAAAAATTGATAAAATATCAATTCTGAAACGATTCCAATTTGTTAAACCTGGCGCCATTCTTTCATGCTATATGTAAACAGCTAAACATGTACTCCGAAAATCATGTTGCAATTAAATTGAATAGACTAATCAACAAATTTTATGATTTTATTGCTGAATTTTAGCGTACCTGATTAAATTTAATGATCAGACCAAAATTTTGGCGTTCCAGCTATATTATTCTAATTAAATTACAATTAAAAGAAAGGAAGCAAAGTTTTGCCAAATCTGTTAATACTTGGATATTTTACGTCGTGATTGACCAATACCAATTCAAGAGCGACACCATTTGTCAGCAATACAGCTGAGTAAGTGGCAGTAAGAGAGCAGTTTATGGCAACCGTGATCAACACACTTCTTTCTTTCGTCATTCAGTTGTGTCCTTGGAAAAGACATTTTGCAGCGCTTTTTCCTGCTTGGTAGTTTTAAAAAGCAGCTGTAAATTACGAACACATTTCTGTATAAAAAATAAAAAAAGATAAACAAGAATTTTAACCGGGTGGAAATATCTTAGCAGGTCCGGAATTAAGGCAAGATAATCGCTTGATAGTTGCTCCTTGTCGCTTTGCCGGTCAAAAGGATAAATAATGAATATGATGGTGATGATGATGATGATATCCAGTACCGCATTCAAAAATTTGCAATTGAAAAGTTTATTTACAAAATTAAACAACTTATATTTGTTCAAAATGTATATAATAAGCAAAATCATTTATCTTTTTTGGCAGAAAGTAATCAGCAACGACAAATCCGTTTTTAACCATAAGAGCTGTCAAGTTTTTCTCATTTAATCCACCAAATTGCTGTCTGGTGAAACCAGAGTTGACGTCATGCCAGTAAAAATAAATGCATTTTCGAGATAGTTCGACAAAAGACAATTGCTCAACATGCAGTTTGAACGAGCTATCTCCTTTTGGAATCAAGTCAAAAGCAATTTTTATTTTTATTGCTGGCTAATAATAGGCCTCACGGCTTCTATTTTCACTTTAATTTGTTTTTATTTGATAATAATTAAATTAATTTTATGCATTCAACAGTAGTTCAAATCGAACAATTGAAGATATTTTCGGTGGTAAATGATTACTCATAGATCTGACTAATGAATTTCTAGAGTGTTAATTTGGAACATTTTTAATGTGTTCAAGCTAAAAATCAATCTACTTCTCGTAACCATGTATTCAGTATATATTAAAATTTGATGAAATTGCAGAAAAATTGCTTTTTAAGCCAGAGGTTACAAAAAGCTTTAAAAAACTCACAAAATTTACGGTATGGTTTGGTCGTTGGACTAAAGGTGTCAAAACATTGCTCATGCAAGTCAAATCCAAATGCCCATGGTCAGATTTTTTTATGTTTATTGGATAAATATGACGATTTGATCTCATTAAAAACAATTGCAGTTTTTTTTCAAAGTTTTTTTCTTTATATAAATTTGGACCCTAATTGGAAATCTGGTGGGAGTGCTTAGTAAGAACATATGAAAAAATTTCCTTACAGTCTCGATAATAATCGAACATCTTAAAACTTGACAGACTGCCCATTGGTGATGTTTTCCAAAATACTTTTTGGTATATTTTTTTAATTCCAAATTTTGTTTCTATTGTAAAACCTCAAACCATTACTATTTGTTAGAAGCTTTCATTTTTTAACTTTTTTCATTACTCATGCAAATCAAATTATCAATACGTGGTTTAGTTTTCCATAGTTTTGTATTATTCTCTTTTTTGTTTATATTTTTTTATCGCAAGTCTCCAAAAAATTTCGTGAAATCGAATTTGATCCCGTAAAGTCAATCAAATTTAAAAGTTTTTTTCTCCTTAAACTAGACAAATCGATTTGTTGTGTATTTTTAAAAACAAGACGACTTAAGTTCTATAAGCAAATGTGACACTTAAAACATTTTTTGACAGATATTTTTCGTAATCAACCAATACATAAGAAATAACACACAACAACCGGGAATTGAAATTGTAATTTTTGTTTTGTTTAAGACAGAAAAATAACTTGCAATATTACTGTAGATATGGCTGCATTTTCGTAAAACTAAATAAAAGTCTTTTAAAGTTAACTCAGTATTTGGTTGAAAAAAATAAATTTAGATAAAAGTTTTATTTAAACAGATCACAAACTTTTTATTAGCGTTTTAATGCTGGCTTGTATTTCATCACGTGCATTTCATTTTTTCCATTTCTATATTCATCCTCCTGACTCGCAGGAAATCTTCGGAGGCTTTCAACTCAGGACAATCATCAGGTGATTACCCCAACCTGCTTTCGAAGATGCCAAGGTATTGCGGTCGGGTTGAAATTTTTTATTTGTTTTTTAGTTTTTATTTAGAAA
Source organism: Diplosoma virens (assembly GCA_963680785.1). Lineage (NCBI taxonomy): Eukaryota > Metazoa > Chordata > Ascidiacea > Aplousobranchia > Didemnidae > Diplosoma > Diplosoma virens. Next base: position 10,615,083 of record OY796896.1, read on the forward strand.
TATGACTGAAATTTAAAGCTGTTGCTTGGACCGTCTGGAAGAGGAAAGTGTCGTGAAGTGTCTCTCTCAAGGACACAACAAAATGATGCTTGTAGGTTTCAAACCCGACCGTCTCAATTGTGTTTATCATCAATACGGCACTTGTTCTACTTGACCACGCTGCCAACACTTCCAGCAGGCACATCGGCAGCTTCCTAGTAACTCTATAGATATAAAGCTTATTTTTTTATGTTTACTCAACTAAAAAAGTTTTAAGTAAATTTTTTAAAAAAAGGATTGCCTTTTCTCAAACAGTGCAAAATTGAAACAAAAAATTAATTAACGTTGATAATAATAAAAAAAAAAGAAATTTCAAAACCTTTCAAGTTCGAGCAGATTAAATCTGAAAGGGTTAATAAAGTAAACATTGATTTTTTTTCATTACCTGTTTTTACTCAGTATTGACTTTTAACAAATAAAATTCAAGATAAATTTAAATGGAAAACGGAAACGTGTTGTTTAATTGTCTATAAATATCCGGTATTTGTTTTGATAATATGTAACTATGTTTCTTTTCTTATTCATAAATGACATTAATACATATCGTTTAGATAGGGTAGGAGAATCGCTCACATTTTTCTTTCTAAAACTTAGCACATTTTTTTATTTTAACGTTTTTACGGTATTTCCACATTTTTTTGTTTAAACCGAGGAGAAATAACCTTTTTATCAAATTAATCGAATCAGCAGAAGACAGAGAACAGTAACATTAAATTTAATGAGTAAGAAAATTGTTCAAATTCAACAAATAAATTCTTTTTTTACTGATGGTAGAAGTGGCGACAGCAAAAAGATTAAAGTGTTTCCATCAATGAAATACACATTGCATATGAAAGTAGGAGTCTGATCAATGTTCCGCTTCGGATGCAAGTATAATAAATTTTATTTGAGCAGTTTAAATCAAGTTTTATTTTTGACAATACAAGTTAGGCTACCGATTTAGTTTCGTACGTGTTTAAGAATTAAATTTAATTGCGGTTTAAAGTAAAAAAAAGTAAAAATTTCAATTTCAATTGTTTTCAATCATGACTGTCGTCACCGTCGCAGACGCACAAGAAGTTCATGAAAGGCCGCAGAAAATTTTATAGGAAAATATTAAAGAAATATTTTATTGGTTGCCTTTGCAATTAGAACGAATACGCCGTTATTTATAAATCTAAAGGCAAAAAATTGTTTAAGGGCGTAGTCATCGTCATCGCTCCTGCGAGAGTGTGTAAGGGGCCTAGCCACAAAAAATTTGATGAGAGCAAGATGGCTTCATTTTGGAAAAAATAATCGCAAATTACCGCAGGTTTTCATTGTTCAAGCGACGATTTAAAGACCTCGTTTACTTTGGTAAAAGTTATAGCGATTCCAATTTGCTTTAGTCATTTAAAAAAAGCTTTGGCTTAACTGAATGCTAAATATGCTTTTTCAAAAGTAAAAATGCAAAAAAATTTTAACATGTATAAATTCAAGGCTTGAAGGTTTCTCGTTTTCTTGGTCGCTACATCACTACCTTAGTTGAACTTCCAACAACGGTTTTCATGATAGTGCGACAATGCCGGCAGAGTCCCATCAATGCATTCATTAAAGTAATTTTATTCTGATTTAGAAAGCTATAAGCAGCACAATATACATTATTGAAGAGTTTTTCCTTAGTGTTGGAATTTTATTTATTTTATCTAATGCTAGCACAAACAATCATAGTTATGAATAGCAACATCAATCTAGCCTTATTCGTACAATAAAAACTGACATTTTTTTACATATTTTTTCAGAAGCTAATCAACTTCAATTTATACAAAACCAAATATTTAAAGACACAAAGCCTTATTTAATTGAAGAAAAGGCAGAAGTAATATCATCGTTTCTTCAATTAGATAATAACAATATGCGAAAGGAAAATTGTCGAATCACGCAGGCAAAATCTTTGAGGGGAATGCCTAATGCAAAATTTAATTTTCGTATTGGCTAAGCATGCTTCAACGACAGTTTTTATTTGTGCAATTACGTGATTGTTCCTTATGCACTTACTACACAGCAGATTGTTCCTCATTCTCATGCAGTGATTTGTGACCAAATTACGCACTATAGGCTATCATGCAATCAATAAATTATTTTATTGTGATCCACTGCCATGAAACGGCCCCGAAAAACTCAAGACAAGAGCCAATACACATAATATTATTCCTTGCTGGGCGCCTAAAGTCGTAATGATTGGGAAAGCCTAAAGACGTAATGTAAGGGTAAAGATTCTAGAATCTAGAATCTAAAATCTAGAAACTAAAAGATTCTAGAATCTTCTAGATTTTGGAACAATGGTTCCCGACCCGGAAATAATTCTTCTCCAAGAAGAAATTATATGAGTTCAGGGGAGGAATTCCTACTTTTAAGAATTTATTATATAACAGTCTTTCTAAACTGGGTTTCTTGATTTAACCTTAAAAAAATCATTTTTTCCTTTTAAGACAAAAAAAGGTCATCCCTTTATGTTTGATGGAAAATTTGCTCTCAAACTCCAGTCGTTGCTATTTTTTTAATCTTGACTTGAATTTAAAAAGTAATAAATTCAACGCAGATTGTTTCATCCAAAACATGTCACTTAATTTAACAAAGATACACAAAGGAAGGAAAGAAAAATTTCAAAATGAGCAAAGGGGGAATACATTCAAAAAGGTTAAAAATCATTGTACCAGACTAGAACCTTTATTCAAAAATCAAGTAAAAACTAAAAATTAACTCTTTTCAACTTTAAATTAAATATAAAAAGAACCTTTTTGTTTTAAATGTAATTTTTGTATGTTTAGTTTTTACAAAACCTAACAGTGTCACTGTTCCCCCAAATTTGAATAGTTTTACAATGCAACAATAAGAAAATCTTTTCTAAACCTTCCTTGCTAATTAAAAGAGTTTCGTGACCTGTATCGTCTTTATAAAATAAATAATAATAAAATCGTCTTTATAAAATAAATAATAATAAAATCTTTATGAAACAAAAATTTGAATGCTAACAAAATAGGCTACACAACCGAAACTTCAATAGTCAATGCTTGAATAGTAAATTTTCTAATCTTTTAATACAGCGTGGTCCAACTACGGGCCCGCGGAACAATTTTGCACAAGTCTTGTCGATTACAAGCAGCGGCAACCTTTTTTTTTTTTTGGAGAACGCTATGATTTTGGGACGAAAAGAGGAATTTCGGAGATCGATTCCAATTGAAGACCTTTTTTTTTAGAGAACACCCTGATTTTGGGACGAAAATAGGAATTTCGGAGATCGATTCCAATTGAAGACCTTTTTTTTTTTTTAGAGAACACCCTGAGTTTGGGACAAAAATAAGTGTTTTTAGCCGGTTGAGGCCCGCAAACTCGAATAATTTTGAAGTGGCCCACAAGAGTGCAGAAGTTGGACCACCCTGTTTTAATAACACGATAAAAATAATTTCATCTCAATCTTAAAATATTCATTTTATGGTTCAAAAGTCATGTAAAATAGTATGACTATTATCGCAGATTTTCTTTAACTCTATAAAATTAAAGATTTCGAGAAATCGTCATATCTTTTCGCTTTCGTTGTCTCAATTGCACATTCTCCATAAACAATGCTCATTTGGAATATTTATTTCGTTGCTGTTTTTTCGGTTCACGTAGTTGTTTTAAACCAACTCATCAATTTTAAATTCGCGTTATCACTCTGTTAAGTGTTAGTTAAAAATAGAAGAAAGCGATAGCCCTTATTTGCTAAACTTCCGCCGGTGCTCTGTATAATTCCTGTGACAAATGTAAAGGTTTTTTCCAAAAAAAATTCTGTTTTTTCTTATGAAATTTTAGTATCATGGAATTACATGTAATTAGAAACTAGGTCACCTATAACGAAGAGCACAAGATTTGAGTTTCGCTCATGTTAGAGCTCGTCAGTAATGCATATCTCACTGAGATTTAAACTAACCAGATATATTCCTATATGCAAGAATCAAAACCACTGGACCACAACAGCCGAAAAACAATTCGACTCTAAGCAGGCCAGAACTATTCCCGGCTTTACCAAGCAGGTAGTCTATAGAATCCACTATGTGTAAGTGTGTACCTTGCGCGGTAAAGCCGGGAATAACTTGTAACCTGTGTTGTGTCGACTTTTTGTCCGGTTTGTGTGGTCTAGTGGTGTTGCCTCTGGTGTGTAGAACTACATCTATAGACTATAGTTGGTTGGAATCTCAGTGAGATATGCATCACTGACAAGCTTTTACAAAAGCGAAACTCAAGTCTGTTGCTTCTCGTTTTAGGTGGCTTAGTTTCTAACTAATTATCTAAATCCTCATTTTAACAACTAAGTATCATGGAAATTAACTTTTTTTTTTCGTTTGCTGGGCGTTCTTTTTGCAACTAACCACAGTCTTTCGACATGTGCCATTACGCTTGTAAAAAGCAAGTAAAGTAACCATGGTGCAGCTATCTGACATCAATACTTCCAATACCCAAAATTTTCTATGTCAAATGTCTAAACTTAACTAAGTTCTCCTTTAGCTTTAAGTTTAATTTAGAATTTTTTGAAGTTTTCACCCTACACCTTTCCGTCTTACTTGAAAAATTTTGCACTACATGCAATTTAAATTCCTTAATTAACAGACTTGTAGTAAACGTTTTTTTTTGGTGGTAGTGTGTAAAATGAAGAGTAAAATAAGATTTTCTTCTAATAAAGTACCAAATTATGTTTTTTCTTTGAAAATTAAGTAAAGATTAAAGAAAAGGTTTTCATTTAATCTACTTTTGCTACAGTTTTCAATCCGGCTATATAAATATTGTTCCGATTATGGGACGTGCACAGTACAGAAGGAGTAAGAGGTTCCAAGCTTTCTTTTCTCCTCTTCGAAATATTTTTCATGCCCCTGCATAATCAAGCTTCATTTTTTATTGTTTTTTAGCAAACTAATTTAAAATAACCCAAAATTATCTTTGAGCAAACCAAGTGTTCAAACTTTTATTGATCATTATATTTTTGAGTCTGTCCTTTGCGTAAGCTGCGTGAAATAACGACCACATGTGACCAAAAGTGCATCAAGTCACTCTTGGTTTAGTCTCCAGTTTTGGACATTTTTTGTCTTAAGCAAAAAAAAACAAAGACGAGAATAGGAAAACACCAACGTTTTTTATGCTCAGAATAAACTGGGCGCGTTTTGAAACCCAGGAATAGGTTGATATTTAATTCACTATTCTTTCTTTTTCAAAAATTTTCTTTGGTTTTTTCAAGATAAATTTTTATTATTTTCAAAGCAACTTAATAAAAATTTTTTTAATAATTAATAAATTATTACAGGGGTGGGCAACAAGTCGGGGGGGGAGAATCAACGAGCCGCTTGCCGCATCTTCACTAGTCGATCTCACTTGACTCTGTTTTGCTGCTTTTTTTATGTGTAAAAATTTATTGGTGAGTAGGATTCAAAACAACCCAGGTCTTATCTTTTGTAATTTTTAGACAATTTTTATGTAGGTTGTAGAATGTAGAAATACAATTTAAGGAGAGAGTATACTTTTTTTTAACCATATTACAATTACATACAGCAATATACATATTCATGCTAAAATAAAACAAGAAGAATCCATAAACGTTTTCGGCTTACATTAGTCCTCTTCAGATGAAAATAAAATGTTTAGTAGTTTTGTCATGTAATTTAAAGATAGAGATCAATGACCTGATTACGTAGTAGTTGTTTACCAAATTTGTCGCACGAGGTTTTCATAAAAGAAATGGTTGAGACTTGATTTAGAAAGTGCAAGCGCAAAACGAACGCAAAACAACAACTGTAAAGCCAATGCACCAAGTAAAATCTAAATAGAAAAAATAACAATTTAAAGCATATTTAACAAAAACGATGCAAATAATTGTCGATTAAGTCCAAGGTTATGTTTTTTGAATAATAAAGCTTCGTGAATCTTAGTTTCAAAATTAAACTTACATTTTTTGATTGTCTTAAACAAATTACGTTGAATTTGGAATTAGCACAAATATCGCAAGACAAAAAAGGGTCTTTAACGGAGCCTTCAGTTTTTAAATGAAATCCCAAGTGTTCACCTACTTTAATGCTCAAATGACGGGTTGACATACCTATGTACTGTACTTCAGAATCGTAACTTTTTAAATTTTTAAATTTAAATATTACATTGCTTTGTACTATTTAAAAATCGTAACTTTTTAAATAGTACAAAATACTAAGTAACAGATTTTTCTTTTGAAATTATAGGATGTACTTTCGTATTTTAATTTACTTGTACAAATTTAGAATGATCACAAACTATAGAGTTTAATTTTGAATGAAATCTGACAAGTCAAAAATTGCCTGTGCCTTTACCTTTATCAAATTTGCAGATCTTGATTGTTTTATCATTTGCGAGGTTTTTCAAAGTCTTATGAAGCGCGCAATTTCTGTACGAAGAACATACTCTTTTGCATTGGTGGAAAATCTTTTTAAGGCAAATTTAATTTCATCAGAAGTATCTTCATCAAATTTTACATTTTCATTCTTCCTGATCGAGAAGGGCAATTGTTCAATAATGTAAAATGTACATTTATTACGCTTAAATTTTTATAACAATCGCAATGAGCACATTGAATAAGAATGCAAAATAACGTACTAAAAACAACAACAATTTTAGTGTTGTATTTTATTCAAGTTTTTGTGATGTTTCTCAAAATTTTATTATCTTCCAGCAAATTTTTATGGCAGCCGATCAAAAGTTTTTAAAAGAATTGAAAGTTAATCTTATTGAGAGATGAATTGGCCACCAATGAAATATTACATTGCTTATAACATACCAAATATTTTGAGATAAAACCATCTCTTATACGCAATAGACAAAATGCCAAAAACCAGTCGGTGATCGACAGGACCTCAGTTCAATTCCTATGTTCGTCAAGTTGTTGTGACCTTAAAAAGAAACTTTAAGACATCTTCCTTTGTCTGGATTTAACAAGCAACTCTGAAGCAAAGAGATAAACTTTTTTTTCAAAAAATAAATTAAATTCTTTGGAAGTGGGTCAAAAAGTATAAATTGGCAATTGCTAAACACACTCTCCCCCTCAATCAGTAGTTTTGCTCGCAATATAGATAACTAGTCGTTATGATCCGAAGCAGCGCAATAATTATTCATGAAATGTAAAGACAATACCTTTTTTGTTTAATTTTCATCTTTTTAATGTGAATCTTTATAAATTTGCAACGTAGCATGAAACAAGAATACGAAGTTCTATTCGCGCTCGTTTTCGAGAATTTACTTCGGAAGAAAAAGTTATTTTTCGAAATAGCTTAGAATTTTGTGAAAACCTCTTTTAGGGAAAGTTTCAATTGTTTCACCAACCGCTTATGTAACCATTTTTTCTTCGTGTTTAATTGCAATGGCTATTTATAAATCACCTCAAAAACTTAAAGGAAAAGTAAATTTCTATTTAAATTTTTTTCCCTAAAAATAGAAAAGCTGCTTCAGGCATTTCTGGGTGAGCTATTAAGCAGCCCTTAAATAAAAAATATTTTTCTTATCCAGCATCTGAAAAGTTTGATGTATTTTGGTATGATTTTAAAGAAATGTTGAAGTCGTTTATCAATATAGCACATGCAAAAGACTTTATTTTTAAGTGGATTATATATAACTCATTTTAACAGAAGAAAAGCTGCCGTTTTTAAAAATTTTTAAGCATTTCCTTTTCTAGTTTTTGTCGAAATCAACATAACTGAAAATACATAACGAGTCTTACCATATGAACGCTATCTTATCTAATCAGAATTGGGTGTTGTTTTTCATTGAATTGTGCAGCGCGTTTTAAGTTGGTTTTACTGTTTGATCACAGTCAATTATAGTTAAACTTTATTGTTGTTATTTTGTTAAAAAACTCAGTGGATCAATGAAAACCAAATTTGATAGCGATTTAACGACGACTGCTTGTGAGAAGTACCTCGCTTTAAGTTTTTCATTTTAGCACACAAGAATCAGCTTACGACTTCCTTAAAAAAATTTTTTTTTAATTGAAAGAATCGATTTCATGTATAAACAAGCCATCTTCAATTACATCTTCTATAAAATTTAATTGCTATGAAATCGAAAATCAAAATACCTTTTTAATAATAAATCAACAGTGTTCAAAATAAACAATTTTAAACAATTTTTTTTAAAACTGAATCTTAATACAATCCAGAAACTAGCATTTCAAATAAAATGAGCAAGATCTAGTTGGCGATCCAGAACTCGCTGGCGGAATTGTGTTGAAGATCTAGCATGGTCACGTCTTGGAATTCTACCAGCGAAATTGCCGCTAGTTGCAGGAAATCGGAATGCTTGGAGATTCCAACTCGAGCTGCTGCCCCCGCAACCCCAAAAGGACAAGCGGGCAAATAAAAATACACTGAATTAATTAAATGTTTTCCCTGAAAATGATGATGATGATGATAAGCAAAATAAAATCGAACAAGAATTCAAATTAACCACTTAAACTACAAGGTAAAATTGAACCACTTAATTCAAATTGTAGATGCAAGCCTAAGTTAACCTAGACGTGACACTATAGGAATAGTGTATCATAACATAATTACACTAATTTAGTATGTCACGCCAAAGCTTAATGCAAACATATTGACGTCATCATCAGAAGTCGCACGTTTATAAAAATGCCGCCACCTGAATTCATATTAATTGCGTCACAAACACATTAAACCAAGTGTCTTTATTTTTTGCCAGGTTTAAATTTTACTAATATTAATATAACTAATTATTCACATTCGAAGCAGTAGAAAAAGTTAAAATAAACTTTTTGCGTCAAAAAACAGACATTTTGACAGAAAAAAATTAATTGCACAAATGGAACAACCCGATTCACTTTAAAAATTGTTTTTCCCTTAAAACTTGTTAAAAGTTTTTTACGAAAATGTAACATAAGCGTAAATAATCGGAATTAAAAATTTTTTAGTCAAAAAAACTTCTTTCAAATGTTTTACGACAACTTCATTATCGGCATGCCTGCAAGTGGCCAATTGAATGAAAATGTGAAATTGATGGAGAAATTGAAACTCTTTACGGATAAACGTTTCAAATTGCAACCAATTTTAAGCTTTTAAATCCTTTCGTGCGCTTCATAAATTTTTCTCAAAAACTAAAAAGCCTAAAATTCTTTTCCTATCTAAATAACAACTTGGTTTGAGAATTCTAAATTAAATCATTTCTTTCTTTTTCGAAACAAAATGTTATCAAAATACTTTAAAAAATCAAAACTAAAAATTTAATTCAAAAAATAATACAGCAAGTTTTATTAAAATCATTATTGAATATACAAAACTGCATTAGTATTTTTTTTGTAAAAAAATTATATTTTACTAATTTTTGATTAATTCTTTCAGCATGTATGAAATTTAAGCTTATTTTTTGTTTGCTACGCTATTAGTTTGTAATGATTTTGAAAATAAACATTGAAGTTCTGTGGTGAACAGGTTTATTGATTTGAGCATTTCTTGTTTTGGTAATTTATATTTAATTTCATGATTTACTTTTTATGTACTAAGTAAAGGTGAATACAACAAGAAGTCGAAAAAAGCTGAAAAACAAAATTGGGATGATTATGTCAGCTTTGTTGTTGATCAAAACTAAATTCTTTATCAAGTTGTTTGTATTCTGTGTGTTTACATCAAATAAAACTGAGAAGGAAAAAAGTGAAAGAAGTGTTTTCGTCTATCGCAATTATTCATTTCTAATTAACTTTAAGCTTTGTTGTTTTCATGAAAACACATAAGAAAGAATTCCTTTTTCATAAAAAGTCTTCAAACCTTCATTATGTAACTTCTTTGTTTTAACAGCACCTCAACTACAGTGTTGTTTGTTTGTTTAAGTTTAAATTTTGTGCTGAGTGTTTGCTGATACATCTCATAAAAATTCACTGATGAAAACGAATTTTAATTTTTAAATTTTGAAGTAGGCCTAACTCTGTTTTCATAACCTGCCGTAAAACAGGAGCTAAAAAAATTGCTGCAGCAAAAATAACCGCAATGTCATAAACAATGTTGATATAAAATCAATAGTACAAGCAAAAATTCAATAGACCTTAGAAAATTTCTCGGAAAAATAATTAAAAGCAAAAAAATTTTTTATTTTTTATATTCACATAATGTCATGATGTAAATAAAATTTATATCAATTATTTTCTGATTTGGTGTAATGCTATTTTCTTTAGAAACTACCAAATTAACCGTTTGCCGATGTGAGGTCAATCGATATTCCCCGTTCCAAAATAGTTTCCCGAAAGATTTACATTTTTGGGATATAATCGAAATTTGATCGTCCAACTTCTTTACTCTTTTCGAAAAATAAGATTTGCTTACTGCAACTCAACTAAAACAATCCAATTAGGTCAATCGTGACTATATGATCATTAACAGGAGGTATTTAGACATTTAGTCTGATGCTTCTCGTTTTAAGTGGCTTAGATTCTTACTCAATGATGACTATGAATAAGCCTTCAAATTAAATCGATGGTGGAAAAGTGCTGTAAGTCGTGAAAGACAAGACAAGAGCAAGAACACTCATAATTGGACCTTGTAGTCTGAAACTGTCCGATTAAGTAGTGATAGGGGTAAAGAATTAAAACAGTCTGAAATGTCGCTATAGATGTGGCCATCTATATAGACAAAACTCTTTTATAAAGAGAGGGTAGCCTTGAAAAAGGCTGTTTAAGAAAACTCAAACGTTTTCGTGTAGCTCTCATCGGGAGAAATCGCTACAATGAGTAAAGAACTGAAATGTCGAAATTATATTGCTTAAGATTGTCGTTTCGCCGAGTAAGAAATTATACTGAAGCGCAGTTGATTAGAAGCATCAGCCACCAAGCGGTCGAAAAGTGAAAAATTTTTGTCGTTTCGTCGAGTTAGAAATGGAACAATTTTTATTGGACGGAATTTGGATGTTTAACTTGGCAAAATTATAGTTGTAATTTGAAGTCTGAAAAAGAATAAAATAAAACCAATATAATTATGTTGATAATTTAAGCCTATAAACGAACTCTTTTTGACGGCACAATGCAGGTTTTTTTTGACGGCACAATGCAACCTGCATTGTGCCGTCAAAAAGAGTTCGTTTATAGGCTTAAATTATCAACATAATTATATTGGTTTTATTTTATTCTTTTTCAGACTTCAAATTACAACTATAATTTTGCCAAGTTAAACATCCAAATTCCGTCCAATAAAAATTGTTCCATTTCTAACTCGACGAAACGACAAAAATTTTTCACTTTTCGACCGCTTGGTGGCTGATGCTTCTAATCAACTGCGCTTCAGTATAATTTCTTACTCGGCGAAACGACAATCTTAAGCAATATAATTTCGACATTTCAGTTCTTTACTCATTGTAGCGATTTCTCCCGATGAGAGCTACACGAAAACGTTTGAGTTTTCTTAAACAGCCTTTTTCAAGGCTACCCTCTCTTTATAAAAGAGTTTTGTCTATATAGATGGCCACATCTATAGCGACATTTCAGGCTATTTTAAAATTTTGTGCCACAAAAAATCTTTTCAATTAAAACAGTGTTTTTCAACCTTTTTCCATTTGCGGCACATTTTTAAAATCCATCAAAAGTCGCGGCACTTTTAGACCGTTTTTATTAATTTTTGTTCTCAAAATCAGGAGATCTCTAAAAAAAAAGGTCTTCAGTTTGATTTAATCTCTTAATTGCGTTATTTTCCCTAAAATCGTGCTGATCTCTAAAAAAATGGTCTTTACTTCGCGGTTTGGAACACCCTGCTCTGATCAAGACGAAAATCTTTCTAGTCTGAATAAAGACTGAATTCACGCTCTTTCTAGTCAATTTCCTTCCCCAAATTGATTCTTTCAAAAAAAAAAAACCGTCTTCGCTCCGAATCTCACTTATTTCGCAAACAAAAACCGCAAAATTCGACATCTCTAAATAATAATTTTTTCCGAAATCTTTTGTGGCACAAAACTGGAAGCCTCTCACGGTACACTAGTGTGCCGCGGCACACCGGTTGGGAAACGCTGAATTAAAAGACAAGATTAGAAAAGCTTGAAATTGTTTGTTGAAAATCAAGTCCCGGGCCTGGGTGAAACTACACTAAACTAGTTATAAAAAGTTTCTTTAAATCTGACAAAAAAATTAAGAAAGAAGTGATAGGAAAAAATTACTGTTTTTTTATGACCAATAATTTCACATCGGAACAAACAATGTGTTCCACCCAAGCAGCCTGTCAGAATTGCTTTTTCGTGTTTTACGTCACCTAAAAATATTTGTTGTTTGCAAATGAATCTAACGCTTTAACGGAGCGTTTAGTCAATCACAGCTGAATCTTGTCACCAAATAAGGAGTTGCGACTTAATCCGATCTATTCAAAGACTCATCAACATATTTATTGCATTCTTGACACTGGTTGACGCAAAGCGTGTCACGCGTATGCCATTCTGTTAATCGATTAGGTTTGACGCAATTTATGGTTTAATTTTATCTTTTTAGTTACGACTTTCAATGGGATAGTATCGATTCCGTGCAACACAAGAAAGTAAACCAGAAATATTTTTCTAATATCATTCTATTCTTCTCTTAGAAAGCAGTTGCCTTTTAATGAACAAATTTCAATTATTTGGTTAAAATCCTGGTGCCCTCTGTATTTGAAAGTTGTTTGAGAAAACTCTACTCTTTTAAATTAAATAATTTGCTAGAAAAAAATATCAAAGTAGAAATCAATTCTTTCAAAAAAACTTGAAGCAAGACCACTGAAGAACAAACTTGACAATAAAAACCAATCTGATTTTCTTTTACAATTGAAAAAACATCTTAATTCTTAATACTTTCAGTATTTCTTTAAAAGAGAATAGTGTATGCAAACAGCTATTTACATTTTAATAAACTTATAAATGGTTTTAAACAGCCTGCATTGAACTCGTTGCCCAGATGTCTAATTAATAAAATTAGTTTCAAGAACAAGGAACTAACTTAAATTGGCACAGACTAAATCGGACAAATTCTTTACGTCATTCTAACAAAAAATCAACCCATAAATTGAAAAAATCGAAAGCAACAATAAAAATAGTTCGAAGAGATTTTTGTTTTTCCCAATTTTGAATTCACCTACGTAATAGATTGTAATGTAAACAGTAACTATGATGAAGACGCTTGTTTGCTAAAGTCAGAGTTCAATTCCCTGCTGCGCCGCATCGAAGGCAATATTATTTATTCTCACCATCGTTGAAAGATGTCCTCATTAGTGGCTGCACTATCTAGACGCAATGTTGTAGCTCTAGACCGGCGATCTCGCGTCAGGGTTTGGTGAGACTTACGAAAGAAATAAAACGATGAGTTTAAAAGAGGGGTCCAAAGATTCGGCCTACAAAGGATTTTAGAAATTTACAAATTTTAGAAATTTTTTAGCAAAAGTTATTAATTGTTTAACAATTAGATTCAAAATGCTACCAAAAAACCGGATCGAATCTTTCTCTTTTGTGTTCAGTTAATACTCCTCAGTGAGAAGATGCTGTCAAAATTATCTTATGTCGGCAGCATCGGCAGCATCGGCAGCGTGATTGTAATCGACACGGTTTCGGTTTGAAACCTACTTGCGCCATTCTGTTGTGTACTTGGGAAAAACACTTTACGACACTTTTCCCCTGCTTAGCAAGCAGTTTTAAATTTCAGTCATATCTCTATAGATAATAAATAAAAAAACAAAAAAAAAATCAACCGGACAACAATATCTTGATATTTTTTGGAAGTAGGTCTGGGTAATTGCTTGACAGTTGACATGTCTCGAGACACGTTTTTCAAAGTCTCAGTCTTGATCTTGGATCACTGCGTTTCGAATCCAGGTCGAGATATTTTAGCGATGTGGGCAAAGCTTACAGGTGTTGTAAATAAGTCATGATTTTTAGTAAAAATAGGTTATTTGCACGTTTTTTAGCCATTCAGGCGTCATGGTTCTCTTTAAATTTGCCATTAACCTCAGTAGAATTGAACCATAGAAATCTTTATGCATGGCTATCAAGACGCCTGGATACCGTATAACGTTCAAATCCTACGCCCTTAGTTTTGTTGTGTCCTTGTGGAAAGATAGTTTACGACACTGTTTTTTGCTTTAAATTTCAGTCATATTACAAAATAAAAAATATATACATGTATGTCGAATTATAGAATAGGTGGCACTCGAAATTACCATCTGTGTCGTGGTGCATCATGCACGCCGAACCCGAGCTCACTGCCCGACTATGGTTTCGAGTTTAAAACTCGGGACAGTTTGCTAACCCAGGTTTTTCTCGCAGAGTTGGTCATATATAAAGAGAAAATCTAAGATTCGTGGGCTTCTACCAGATACGTTGCTGCACTGATAGTAGCCTGGTTATGCATCACGCACGCCGATGACCAGATGCTAGAAATATATCGAGTTATACGACAGATAACATTAAAGATCTATGGCATTGTGAATCACGCACGTCAAACCCGAGCTTACTGCCGGATCATGGTTTGGTGTTTTAAACCCTTATCAGGGAGAACTTGCTTACTCAGGTTTTGCCGCTAAGCTAAGGTTCAAGCTAAGCTGCTAAGCTGAAAAATTTTAATCGAACAGCAAAATTGCGGCATCTTTGGAAGCAAGTCGGATGAATTACTTGCAGTAGATGGTTAGAATTCAGAATTCCACTATTGGACAAGGAGAATTTTACTTCTAGTTGGTAAAGTTCAGCTAGCTTGATGCCTGAAAGAATTAATAAGTGGTTTATTGGAGTGGGACGCATGCATCTAAATGTTTAAAGCGTCATTTAAGACACTATTTATGAGACGAGCATGTTGCCTGCAAAGTACTCAGCTATCGAGTAGACCAAATATACGGCAACAGCGTGAAGCGGGAAGATATTTTTACGCAATGACACAAGATTGTGACGAAACGTGGGTAATTTTTCCAGTTTAAGCAGGGATATGGAATCGGAGTCCCCGGAGTCGTATATTTCAGATCGGAGTCGGGAAATTTCTTTAGATTTGATGAAATCAAAGCCGTGAGTAGGAGTCGGTTTTTTGCATTCGGTGGAGTTGGGATTTGGAGTCCTTATTGCATTTGGAGACTTCAATCCACGCTAAATTATTTTACTTTTTTACATTTTAACTCTCTATTTATCCTCCTGACTCGCAGAAAAGCGACGGAGGCGCTATATTTCGGGCGAGCAATTACCCCGACTTGCTTTCGGAGATACCAAGATACCGTTGTCCGATAGCAATTGTTTATGTTGTTTTCTAGTTTATAGAGATATAACTAAAATTTAGAATTGCTTGCCATGACCGCCAAGCAAGAGAAATGCTGTAAAAGTGTTTTTCCTAAGAAAACAACAAAATGGCGCGAGTAGGTTTTGAACCGAAACCATGTCGATCACAATCACGGCGCTTTAACGCGCTTTTACACTTGACAATTAGGCCTCCAAGGTTGTTAAATCGGAATCGCTAGAGTTCCACGCATAGGTATGAAGTTTGTGTCATTTTTTCAGATGTTCAACAGTCGAAGTTCAAATCGTAAAATCTTAAAGAGGGTTGTAAGTCACATTTAGCAATCAAAGAGGATCCAGCAGACAAAGAGCTATACCCCCTTAAATAAAAATAAGCACTCGTAATTGCTATTGTGGAGTTAGCATTTCATAATAACTTTTCTCGTCTGCAATTAAGAGTAGATTAAAATTGAAAATTTTTTATTCTTACTCTGGTTACACTCTACCGCTGACCAAAGCACTTTTTTCTATCAGGTAAGTTAATGCATATTATAATTAATAGAAATGATGAGAGATTACAAGCGGTGGCTTGAGGCAAGTGCCTACAATTCTTAAAGAATTTCGACATTTTAGATAGGGCTAAACTTGTAAGAAGACTTTTTTTTCAAAGCGATCAGCAATTAAGCTCATTTCGACGCAGTTTTTCTAATAAAAGTATTTTTTTAATCTTTTGTTGAATTTTTTAAAACAACCTCCAAGCCGAAACTTAAGTTTAATCTTGCAAATAAAAAGCAAATTGGCCGTCAGTATGAAGCCAAAATTGTTTTTAGTTTGCACTTCAAATTAAAGTCTAAAAGGTGATCTGTCCAAGTAGTACTTGCCGTAAGTTCGCTTGCTTATTTTTGAACCATTCAGATGATAAATATGACCATTGCTTCCAGCAATTAACTAAAAATCGGAGTTAGAGGGGCCAAAAAAAATACGAATCCCATACCAACTTCAGGACATCTAAATGTGAAGTCTCGTGTCTCGTCTGGGTCTCGAAACACCGTGTCTCGACTTCTTATCTGATGTATAACGCCTTCGATGCGTTCTTGTAAATCAGGAGGATATATATACCTGTATATATAGAGATCAAAAACAAAAGAAAAAAGATCCCGTTCTTTTTTTGACGCAATTAATTGTCAATCAATTTGTGTCAATATAAACACCGTAATACGATTTATCCATAATTGAGAAAAATGTTAAAGTCTTTTATCAGAAATCTATTACCCTTTTTCCAGTAAAGTTACGTTGACGATTTTATTTAACGGATCAAATTGCGATGCATGAATTTATTTAAAGAGCTTCTTTGTGGTACAGAATTTTAATATCGCTTTAAACAAAGTCGATTTTTTTGGAGCCATAAGCTTTTCGTGACGCTCTCATCAGTGGCAAACGCGTCAAAAAGCTTTCGTGACGCTCTCATCAGTGGCAAACGCGTTTTGACGCGTTTGCCACTGATGAGAGCGTCACGAAAAGCTTATGGCTCCAAAAAAATGAATTTATTAATAAAATCGGTCAACTTTTAATTTAATATACAAAATAAAAATTAAAAATTTGAAATCAACTGTATCCTTACGAAAAATCAATTTAGACCTATAAAAGTCATCATCAGTTTCTGTAAAAAATTAAATTAGATTACCGTATATTTGACAAAAAATTTTGAAAATTCTACTGATACTTAGAAGCTTCACTTTGTGTCTTTGAGTCAGGACCCGTATAGTATCAGTAGAATTTTCAAAATTTTTTGTCAAATATACGGTAATCTAATTTAATTTTTTACAGAAACTGATGATGACCTTTATAGGTCTAAATCGATTTTTCGTAAGGATACAGTTGATTTCAAATTTTTAATTTTTATTTTGTATATTAAATTGAAAGTTGACCAATTTTATTAATAAATTCATGCATTGTAATTGAAAAAAGTTATATAATTTTTCAATTAATTTTTTCCGTGATTATTTGACTATAAGAACACCTTTGTCAACTATGATATAAGCCATAATGCATAAAATCAATGTAGAAAAAGATATCTTATTCGTCTACCTTTTTAAAACTTTTATTGTGTCTCAATGATTCCATTTAATACTAATCCAGTTGACTTGAAGTTAAAAATTTTTTGCGTGTTTAGACGAAATAATCTTTCTCCGGTAGATACGTTTTTGAAGTTAAGCAGGAAAATGCACATTATTTCATTGCATTAAGTTAACATATTTTTGATTACGTATTGGCAAATACAGTATTGGCTGGCAAGTAAAAAACGAGGAGGTTCCACAATGCGAAAAGCGGTTAAAAACTAAACCAGTAGTTCTCATTTGAATTGGCGCGTCACTTTAGTGTGCGGTTTTCAGTTTGCTTGGGGTGCCGCGAATAGTAAAATTTCGTTTTTGTTTAATTTTGAATGTATTTGAAAGTCAAAATACGATATAATTGTAAACATGAGTTGTTTTACGCAATATAAAAAATTAAGCCACTTTGGAAGTTTTCCCGACTTTGCCGCTCAAAGAATACACAAGATCCATTTTGTTGTGAGATCAAGGTCGGACCTCATAACCAAAATGTACTCGCCAAGCGTTAAGTATTGCAAGCATTTTTTCATTTTCATTTTATCTCTATATTTATCCTCCTGACTTACAAGAAAGCAACGGGGACGATGATACATAGGGCAAGCAATTACCCCTACCTACTTCCGGAGATGCCAAGATATTGCTGTCCGGTTAAAATTATTTATTTTGATTTTTTAGTTTTATAGAGACATGACTAAAATTTAGAATTGCTTGCCAAGACTGTCAAGCAGGGGAAAGTGTCGTAAAGTGTTTTTCCCATGGACACGGTAGTCGCAAGACTAGGCTTTGAACCGGAAACATCACAATCACGGCGCTTTCACCACTCGACCACGCTGCCGATTTACTCTTTAGAATCTAATATTAATAAACAAGCAACTCTTATAAATGAAATAGAATATTAAATCTTTTTTCTTTTTAAGTAATCAGATATGCGCGTGGTGGCAGCACATTCGTAAACCATTTCAAAAATGTAGCTTTTACTTTGGTTAAATAAAAAAATGTAATAAGAAGGTCATGTAAAGTAAACACTTCCATCGGTAAACTAAGAAGAATCCTATAACTTCAGCATTAATTAAGCTTATCCTTCAAATAAAATTATCATTACTTCATGCAAGTATAAAATAATCAACTTTAAAAAGATAATTATGAACTTCAATAGCACTTACTTTTTTGCTATTTAATGGTAACAATATCTTGGCTGTTTAATTTAGTTTAAAACTTATAGTCAATTACGACATATTTGTTGTTACATGATAAAGCGAAAATGCATTACCATTATTATTAAGGTTACAAAGATCAATATGATTAGATTGGAATCGTGTTCTCAAAGCATTTCCTAAAATATTGAGCTATTAACCCAGGGGTGTCCAACCCGCGGCCCGCAATGGAATTTTCAATCAGATGCTCAATCATCTTGAATTATTACAGTGCCTTTAAACCACTTCAACCTGTGTTGCACAAGAGATTCCCAACTGTGCAGCAAAACCGTTTGAAAAACACTGGTCCAGCAATGCTCAACATGCAGATAGTATTCATTTAATCGACAAAATAAAACCCTCAAGCAGAGTGAAGACTTTTTTTTTTAGAGAACATCTGTTTTGGAGACAAAAATTTTCGAACCTACTCACATGAGAACATCACTTTGATTACCGCACTGATTGTGGCCCAAGATAAACTTACACACGAATAATTTGGCGCGCGACGAGTAAAAGGTTGGACTCTCCTGTATTAAACAATTAAGCAATACACAAAGTTTATTCTTTGCAACAATACAATATAAGCCCAAAAATTGTTAATTCAAAAGTTGTCTGTAATTTTCATTGATAGCCTATAAGGTTTACACTCTAATGCCTGAACTACAGAACAAATTTTGCTCATGTATTTTTAATCACTGTTTAAAATAATTTAAAGAGATAAATTTTAGAATCCACTTGTAAATAATAGCAATCGATAGCCAACATTTTATCATTTATAATCGATAATTTTATTAAACTGTTGTAAAATATTTGTTGTAGTTTAATTGTGTCTAATTGTCGTTTTATGTTCTATTCTCTGTTGTTAAATTGTCTTAATTTAGATGCTTTGATAAGGAATTATGCAAGTCGAAAATTATAAATGAGCTGCATTCACTAAAGCTCCAACGTACGTTGATTCTTCCATATAAAGCGTCCATGGATTTTGTCGTTTTGCGTGACTTTGCGTGAAATTTTTAAGCTGCAATTAAAACAGCTCAAGAAGATGGCAATTCAAAATTTTTGAAAAAATTTACTTTAAATTCCAGATTTAACTTAAATTTATATGAAGAAAATTGAGTAAAATTGAAATGCAGTTAAGAAATAATTTTTTTAAAGCCTTGCGGATAATATTTACAGCTAGTAGATAATTAGGAGTGCTGCAGCTCTGCAGCTCCTATGAGCGAGCCGTCACCGGGCAATCTCACGTCTGCTTCCTTGATTTAATTTAATTTATTCATTACTTGATACAAGTACATCACAACAAATTTGGTAGAAATTAACATTTGTAAATTGATTGTTATCTGGTTTTGGCTTTGTTTAAATTCAAATTTTAATTTGGAAAGTAGAAGTCGTTACTTACATTGGAAATAAACGTGACTAGGACCAATCAAATTTTGAAACAAGTTAATTATTTATTATAAAACTCTAGTTATTATTGGATCAATTTAAGGTGAACAAAAGAACACAACTCAAAAACATTGATTTTTCGTGCAATCCAATTTATCGCTAGATTTTTAACCTTTAAATATTTGTAAAAAGCAGCCATAGTGGATTTAGCATTCTTCATATTTATTTAAACAAACATTTAAAAAAATTATGCACAAAGACAAACGTTTTCGGTTTACTTGAGCCCTCATCAGGTTTCTACTATTTTAGCAATATCGATCAACTTTGAATTTACACGCACATAAAAAACAATATATATTTTGAAATACAAGCTGTATTTTTGACTAACTAGGCTAATTTTGAATCAATACGAGTAAAAGATTTAAATAATATAAATTAAATTTCAGATTATGATGTCTTAGAAAACAAATATTACGACCAAAATAGATTCAATAAATATGAAGCTCCGTTTGCGTACATTTATCGATTTAATTTTGGATTTAACTTTTTTATGAGTAGAGCTTTGTGAATTTTGGAACAAAATTTTGACTTACATTTACGTATTATTACAAAATTATTCTCATTAAACCGATCATGAGAACATTTTTTACACGATAAAATATGATCTTTAATTGCACTATCTTGTAGACTGTTAAAATTCATATGTTCCCGGACTCTAGTGATCGAATGTCTGGAAGACATACCCATGTATATTTTGTTCATATCGCACGAACACTAGAATTTAATTTGTATCCACATAGTTTTTTAACTTGTTTTGATTTAAAATTAGCCTAGTTAGTCAAAAGTACAACCTGTGTTTTAAAATATATATTGCTTTTTTATGTGTATTTGTAAATTTAAAGTTAATTAATATTGCTAAAATTGTAGAAACCTGATGAGGGTCTAAGTAAAATGAAAACGTTCGTCTTTGTAAATAATTTTTTAAATATTTGTTTAAATAAAAAAAAAAAATGCTGAGACTACTATGGCTGCTTTTTAAAATTGTTTTCTAGTTGAAGAAAACAACCTCTTTGCAGAACTTTACTTAAATATTTATTGCAGACAGTTATTACATTATCTCAGATCTTAATTTAATTCCTGTAAAAATTAGATGTAACTTTTTGGTAGATATTTTTACCTGAGCTTACATAGCAGAAAAAAAAGTTAAAAATCTTGTAGTTTGGCATTAACTTTTCATTTTGGCACAGCGAAACACCTAGAGTAGCCCAGAAACTTTAAAAAATGCAGAACCTGTAATCTCAACAAAAGGATAATGATTCCTTAAAAATGATATTGAGAGCATTTTTATTTGCTGTGAACGTGACCGCTTTGAACTTTTAGTCACTCTTCAAAATATCCGGTTTAATTCAATTCAATTCAATTCAATTTAATCGAATTCAATTGAATTAAAAAATATCCGGTTTAATTCAATTCAATTTAATCACTTTGTCAATAACAACTTAGAAAACATAATAACTTGATTGCAAATAAAATCAAATTGATTTAAATTGAATATTTCAAAACATCCGGTTTAATGTTTATGACAATTAAAGATTTTCTTTATATGTACTTAAAATTTCTCCTGTAATCTTTGATTTATACAGGTAATTAAATTTTCCATACATTTACAATTTTAACCAAAATACTAGATGTTGGAATAGGTATAAAATTCCTTGACCTTATTTTCCAATAAATATTTTGTCATGTCTAGCTTAGTTTGTTCGGAAATTTAAGTTTGCTTTTTGATATTTTGTTGTTTTTTTCGGTTAGTTTTAATTGGTGTTAGACTGTAAAGTAGATTTGTAAAAGTGTTGAAAATAGGTTATGCTATTTTCGTTTCTTTAAGGAGGTTTTTACAAAATACCGAAAAATCGATTTTGACTTGCACCTATGTCAGCAAATAATTTGCTATTTGTATTTGTAATAGTCATTCATATTAGGAAATCATTTATTATCTTTAACGATTCTAAAAATTATCGTTCTTCTCGGTCAAACTTAAAATACAGTAAATTTATAAAGTAATTACTGAGGGCTATTAAAATATTGAGTTTAAAACTTAGGAATCATATTTTTTTTGTAAATGTATAAATCACACGGTCACATATTTATGAACGAACTTTAAGAATACAATTACGGCATTGATTGAAACATTTTTTAATAAAATTTTTTAAGGACTCGACATGGAATAATTTAAATGTCTTAGATCATGTAACGAATACGTCCGGAAGATCGTGTTTGATACATTATTAATCGAGTCTTTTCAAGAAGCGACTGTAAGCAATCTGTTTTTTGTTGGCAAAACTAATATGGAATGCCACTGTGGTTACTATAGCTTTTTGAAGAAATTATTATTATTATTATTATTTTTTTTTTTTTATTCCTCGTGGTCCTGTAGGTTGATTTTCAGTTAGTTTTACCGACAAAAAACGGATCGCTTACGGTTGCTTCTTGACGAGTCGGCAGCGTGGTCAAACAGTTAAGAGCGCCGTGGTTGTAATCGACATGGTCTCGGCTCAAAACCTACTCGCTTCATTTTGTTGTGTTCTTGGGAAAAACACTTTACGGCACATTTCCCTACTAAGCGATTTTAGCAAGCAGTTCTAAATTTTAATCATATCTCTCTATAAAAAATAACTAAAAATCCAAAATAAAAAATTCAACTGCACAACAATGTGTTGGCATCTCCGGAAGCAGATCGGGGTAACTACTTGACAGTTGCCTTATGTATAGCGCCTTCGACGCTTTATTGCGAGTCAGGAGGATATATATATATAGAGAGAGAGATGAAAAGCAAAAGAAAAAGATCCCGTTCTTTCTTTGACTGCAATTAATTGTCAAAGCAATTTGTGTCAATATAAACACCGTAATACGATTTATTCATAATTGAGAAAAAGTTATAAAATTTTTCAATTACTTTTTGTCAGTGATAGTGACATTGAATAACTTGAGATAAACATAAACTTTAAAAAAACATTTTTATTAACTACATTACATAGAAAAAAGGTTATTTGACTATAAGAACACCTTTGTCAACTATGGCATAAGCCATAATGCATAAAATCAATGTAGAAAAAGATATCTTATTGGTCTACTTTTTTAAAACTTTTATTGTGTCTCAATGATTACATTTAATACCAATCCAGTTGACTTGAAGTTGAATTTTTTTTGCTTTTTAAAACAAATAATCTTTATCCGGTAAGCAGTAGATAAGTTTTTGAAGTTAAGTAGAAAAATGCACACTGCTTTTTTGCATTAAGTTAACATATTTTTGATTACGTATTGGCAAATCTACCGTCTGCTTTCTTGATTTAATTTAATTTATTCATCATTTGACACAAATAAATTACAATAACCTTGATGGAAAAATGCATTATTGTAAATTGGTTGTTATCTAATTTTGGCTTTGTTTAAATTCAAATTGTGATTTGCAAAAGTAGAAGTGGTTGCTGACATAGGGTTGGGAATGAACGTGACTAGAACCAATCACATCTTGAGACAAGCTAATGATTTCTCATAAAACTCTAGTTATTATTGGATCAATTTAAGGTGAACATAAGAACACAACTTAAAAACTTTGATTTGAAGAATTTGTGCAATCCAATTTATGGTTAGATTTCTAACCTTTAAGTACTTGTTGCAGACAGTTATTACATTATCTCAGGTTTGAAAGTAGTTAATTCCTGTAAAAATTAGGTGAAACTTTTTGGTAGATATTTTTATCTGAGCTTACATCGCAGCAAAAAAAAGTTAAAAATCTTCTAGTTTGGCGTTAATTTTTCATTTTGGCACAGCGAAACACCTAGAGTAGCCCAAAAACTATCAAAAATGCAGAACCTGTAATCTCAACGAAAGGTTAATGATTCCTTAAAAATGATATTGAGAGGATATTTGTTCACTTTAAGATGTGGCTGCTTTGACTTTTTTGAACTTTCAGTCATATTTCAAAATATTTAGTGCAATGGTTACACAACCAAAAATTTTCTTTATATGTATTTAAATTTCTCCTGTAATCTTTAATTTGTAATTAAATTTGCCATACATTTACAAATTTAACCAAAATATTAAATGTTGGAATAGGTATAAAATACTTTGACCTTATTTTCCAATAAATATTTTGTCATGTCTAGCTTAGTTTGTTCGGAAATTTAAGTTTGCTTTTTGATATTTTGTTGTTTTTTTCGGTTAGTTTTAATTGGTGTTAGACTGTAAAGTAGATTTGTAAAAGTGTTGAAAATAGGTTATGCTATTTTCGTTTCTTTAAGGAGGTTTTTACAAAATACCGAAAAATCGATTTTGACTTGCACCTATGTCAGCAAATAATTTGCTATTTGTATTTGTAATAGTCATTCATATTAATTCATTCATTCATATTAGGAAATCATTTATTATCTTTAACGATTCTAAAAATTATCGTTCTTCTCTGCCAAACTTTAAAATACAGTAAATTTATAAAGTAATTACTGAGGGCTATTAAAATATTGAGTTTAAAACTTAGGAATCATATTTTTTTTGTGAATGTGTAAATCACACGGTCACATATTTATGAACGAACTTTAAGAATACAATTACGGCATTGATTGAAACATTTTTTAATAAATTTTTTTAAGAACTCGACAAGGAATAATTTAAATGTCTTTTTCACAACTTTGATAATTTTAGTGTATTGGTAGCTTATGTTTTGTAAAAGTAAAAAAAATAACGAAGAATTTATTAACAATTTGAAAAAGTTTTTGAAGGAACCAGTAATACAACATGGTTTATTTTTTAGTAATTTTCATCTTCATTCAACAAAAAAAAAAAAAATTAAAACCGGGAGTGCGCTAATCGTTTCCTTTTCACATGTTAAAACTTTTTCGAGTGAATCAAATGAGCATTTGCTGATAAATGGCTCTGCTACCTATCATAGCTTGGCTTCTGACTACATAGGCCACGTGCTTTTAGAAACAAACTAGTAATAGTAGGCTAACAGATCGCATGGCAGTGTCCAGACGTCTATGAAAAGCATAATAAAGTTTACTATTGTGTATCAGTGGTTCATTATCTTTTTAACACTCCTACTTACTCTTTCTACAAAAAATTAAATAAAGTAACCATCAATGGTAAAAATAGAATAAATTTTTTTACGATATCTATAATTGGCAAAAAAAATCGAAACATATCTTATCTGTACATTCCATGCAAAAAGTCATTTTACTGCATGCAGATATGTGCAGAGAAAGATAATGAGGTGAAAATACCTCAAGCATTTAAAGCAGGAGACATCAAAATAATTAAATTACAAAAAATTATAATAGAAACAGATCCATCTGTAACAGAAGTAAACAGAGAATTTTCTAAAACTCCTTGAAAAAACCCCTGTGTTAAAATTTTGTTGTCTTAACAAGATGTAAGAAAATTCTGAAATTTTTAAAAGTTTTTTCTTATTTCATTTTGTTAAATTTAAATTTACTGGCAAAACAGTATTATATCTCTTTTTAATCAGCTTTTAGTGCTTTTTTAAACCAACTTCAAACAATTAAGACAATTTGAGAACCCAAAAATCTGCGTCACTAAAACAGAAAAAGAAGTGTTTAATTATACGGTATTGCATAAACGTATTGCATAAAAAGAAAAGTTTTGGCGAAAGAAACAAGAGCTTTAAATCATAGTTAAAGTCGTGAAGTGTTTGTTCAGTGATAAGCCAATCACTATGAAAGATCGAATGCCCAACTAACAAAAACGAAAAACTTGAGGACTAATTAGCGTGATTTAAAGAGTAATTGATCACACTGTTGTTTTAGGGTTCGTGTGCTATAATTAGAATTTGACGACTTGTTCATAATTATTCATGAAATTGATTAAAATTTGCAGGATAAGAGCAATAAAATATTTTGCAGAAGTAGCCACAAATTAACTTTACTCTGTTTTCAGTCTCTTCTATTTTTGCCAACGCAATTTTACAGTCAAATAAATAAAACGCTGCGGGCTCGAAAATTTTGTAATTTTTCAAGATCTGATTGCTGGGGAGCGTAGACCTGAATCGGCCGACTTGTCTTTTCCAGCTCCTCGGGAACTATTTCTGAACAATCTTGATTTCAAATAAGACGTAACAAATAGGTTCGTTTGATTTTCGCACTTGTCTCATTCTGATATACTGGTAAGATCGCACAAGTATTTTTCTGCTATTTAAAGAACGGAGGTCTTGATAAGCTTTTCCCTCAAGCCGAAAGTAAAAAATCACCTTTTGACGTAATCTGTGTTCTGAATATTCACTGAAGAACAAACAAGAAAAAATTTCTTTACATTGGAGGCAAAAATCCCGAAAAATAAGTCATCCTATCTCCGTGTAATTAAAAAAGTTTTGAAAATTCAAACAATTGTATTGTGATTAATTCCCTTCCCCATGAGGAAAGAGTCGGTTAATCGTGCAATGAAAATATGAATAACGGTCAGCTGATTCAGGCTCAGGTTATTGACCTGACTTTTCGTATGAATAGGTATCGTCTCTGTACGATACAGACGTAAGTGGAGCCGTGTGTTTACCCTTTATTACCGTACTATCCCAGTATTTTCCGGATCAGTCACTGGCAAAGATGGCGATAAAAATTGAACTAATAAATATTAACGAAAAAGTTTTTTTACATCTTTGCTCTTTTTTGAAAACAAAACCACTGAAATGAAAAGGAAAAAGGTCTTCACTTTATAATTAAGGCGAAAACATGTTTTTTTGAACTAAGAAAATAAGTTTTGGCCTTTAATTTACAATAAAAATCTTAAATTTTTTGTCTTGAATTTAGTGCGCTTTTAAAGACGATAATTTCAGTAAAAACGTTTTCTGGTTTCTCGTTTCCCTGGGCTTCAATTCAACTAATAGAAAAGGATGTTAACATCGCTCTTTATAACAAGAAAAAATTTTTTTATTTACTGTAAGCGGCCTAATGATATAATTTGGAAATCGTTGATTTTTATTACAGCTCCATGCATTTGGTTTTCACTCTTGCAATAGGAAAAAAAAGCTTTACATTTATTCCTGCTTTGCCAACGCGTTTTAAAAACCTCGTCAGCAACTCCACCCATTAGATGAAGAATTTGAAATCACATTTTTTTGTTCTAAAAATGATAAGAATCAAAGCAGTTTGTTTAAAAACAAAAACATAATTTTTTTCAGTAATTTACAATTTGAAACTATGAAATGGCAGCAACCTTGGTAGAAATAAGCATTTGCAAATTGTTGGCTTCATTCGAATTCAAAATGTGATTTGCAGAGCACGAGTCATTAGTGCTATAGGATTAAGAATGAACGTGACTAGGACTAATCAAATATGGAGACAAGCTAATTATTTCTCATGAAACTTTATTTATTGTTGGATCAATTTAAGGTGAACAAAAAACACAACTTCAAAACTTTGATTCCAAAAATTTGTACAAATTCATTTACCGCTAGATTTTTTACCTATAAATATTTGTCGCAGACAGTTGTTACATTAGTTCATACCTCTCAAGCACTTAATTCCTCTTAAATTTAGTGTGAAACATTTTGTAGGTAATTTACCTGAGCTTATATATCAGCAAAAAAAAATACTTTGATAATATTAATACTATGACTTGCGAGCAGAAGGATGCAAGTTTGGCGCTTAGTTTAGCCGAGTGATTTCTGCTGAGCCCTGAGAAAAGGTCCTTCCGAACGACTTCCTCCATGAATTGACACTGCTTACCTACAACGGTGACTCCCCTTACAATGGAAAGCAGCAACCACTCAATGCGACCATACGAAGAAGAAGCAAAAAAGAAAAATTTTTTAATTTGCCATTGATTTTTTGTTTTGGCACATCAAAAAATCCCAAAGGACCATGATAAAAAACACTAAAAATACGCCCGCAAGGGCGTAAAAGTAACCCAGAAAATTTTGAGAACTTGCACCTAAAAAAACTTGATAACATTGCTTTAACTCCGTTAAACCAATAAATCTTATTCAGAAATAAGATTGCCATAAAAAATTAGTTTTTTTTATTTAAATTATCTTTCTATTTATCCTCCCGACTCCCAAAAAAGCATTAAAAGTTTTAAACCGTGATTGTGATTGGTCACGTTTGCGACCAATCACGCGCTCTTAACCACTTGACCACTCTGCCTATAAATAAACTTATTTTAGAATAGATAAACAGTTTAACCCATCTCTCATACATAGCAATATAGCAAACAGTACTTGCTGTATTACAGTCGATTTTGTGTTTTTCACATTTTTCTAAATTTTTTGGAGAATAGAAACATAGAGTAAACCAGTAGTTTCCAATCTTTTTGAATGCATTCCTCCTTTTGCTGATTTTGAAACTTTTCTCTTGTAGTCTGTTGTTTTGAGAGTTCCTAGTAATTTTTACCGTTAGAACTTTCGGACGAAACTAAATTTCACCGTTGAAAACGGCGCAATAATTTATTTTATATTGCACACACCTGTTCAAGAACTATTTAAAATTTTAACTTTAAATAATGAATTTTCCATAGTTTTCTTATCTGCTTTTATTTTTTAAAATTATTTTGCAATAATTTCTGCAGCAGGTAGCTGATAATTTGGAAAAAAATCAAAAATTTTATTTTATTTTTTGGCATCAAATAATTGCCTTATTATGCCAGACGGTTATGAAACAAAAGCTTAACTGGCTTGATGTTCAACAGTATTCATATTCAATCAAAACAACTAAAACCAATTAAAAATGCTAATAATTTTATGAAACTTTTTGTTGGTTTTGGTTTATTCAATGTTTTGTTGAAAGAATCTTTAATAAATCAAGGTCGTAATTGAGGGAGTCCGTGGGGTTTAAACCCCCCGAAACGTAAAAAATTGTAAAAAATTTTTATATTTTATTTAAATATACCATGTATAACAACATGGAGTTTGATAACACTATATCATCAGAGCACATTGTTTTATTTCATAAATTAGAAAGTGTCCGTAAATGTTTTAAAAATGATAGTTTTTTTACGTATATCGCTACATTTCGTACACAATTGCATGTCGACCGGATTTTTCGGTTCGGGTTCGAATTTAAGTTTCCCAATTTTTTCCGAATGCTTAAGCCTGAATAAAATTGTTTTGGAAACGTAGCCTGAAGTGGGTGGTCCGGTTGTGTCTCGAATTCGTGCCAACTGGCAAAATGTCGTTCATATTTAAATACCGAAACATGGCAGCATGTTGTTCACAAAGAAAGATTATTTCTTTATCAAAGATATAGAAACATTAAGAAAAATTTAAAACATTTAAAAAAACATCAGAAAATTTTTAAAGTTTCTTTTGCTAAACAAATCTTATTTTTGTGTAAAACCTGCTCTTTAATATGTTAAAAATGGCGCTAATAAGTTTGCTGCTCTTTCGATTTCGATTTGAAATCGCTTTTACCTTATTAAGCAATTCCTAGAAATTCGTACTTGTTTCAAAGGCAATACTAAAGCTTTAGATAATGAATTTATATTAAAGCTTTAAATACTAAAACCTTAAAAGTTTTTGCTGGTTTCATTAAGGAGTAGAAAGAATAAACATTTCTGCTGCTGCTACTATCTTAGTTGCATTAAGCGTATTTTTGGTTTTTTAGCACATTCTTTTACACTTTTAACGCTTCTGAGAAATATTAGGTTGTTCGGAAAATAATGGACATTTCAGGTTATATGTTTTAAAATTGGTTTTATTTTTAAACTTTTCCGTATTTCAGGTAAACAATGAACAAAATTAGTTATATACAGGTGCTCCAGAATTTGCTCTAGAATATTGTAATGATTGTTTTTCTTACAAACGCCCATAAGTTTCGCCTTCAATTTATAAAAACTAATATTAATTCATATCAATAACCACATTGCTGCCAGCAAATGATGGTAAAAAGGTTTAATTTACTGATAAATCAGTTCAGTTCAGTTCAGTTCAGTTTTCTTTTATTTCTGCTCCGCCACATGAACAAAATAACAAAATGTAGAGAAGATTGTGTATTGTTAAAGACGGGGTTAGAAAAAGGAAGAAGCAACAAAACGAGTTGACGTTGTGACTTGCTAATTAGCGATGAAAGGTGTGACTTGTTGTATAATATATGTAGAAGCAAGGTTGCTTCACCTCATTATAAAATTGTTTAAAAAAATAGAAAGAGAAAAAGAAAGAAAATAAAGTATAGGACCGAGGTTATTTGCTTAATTAAACACTGCTATGGTGGGACCATACCAGAGTTCGGCTCGATGAATATGATCAGTCCTTAAAAATATGGAAAAGCATGAACATATTCTACCAGCCCAACAGGCAAACAAACCCACCGAAAGAAATCCTTTTGCGGATCAAAAGATCATTTCTCAAACAAAAACCTCAGTAAGAAAAATACAAAAACAAAAACATTACACCATTAGTAAAAAAACAAACAAAAAGAACACAAAAACAACATAAGAAAACATACTAAAAAAAATAAAAAAAATCTACAAAAACCGATGCAAAGTAGTAACAATAAATAGTAAAATAAAATTTATGCAATAGCTAAAAAAATTGTTCAAGTAGAAACAAGAGTGATGCTGAAGAACTTTCCTTGAGTCTTTTCTTGACCGTTGTAGAGTTGTAGATTTTCAAATTGTTCAGTTGTTTTCCTGAAACACAAGAAAAAGAAGACCAGTGAAAGATATTAAATGATGACCTACGTAACAGTTTATAAGTTTGATCGTTGTTCAAGGAAGAATGCTTTAGATTTTTTAACACATGTACTTAAGGATTTACATAGTTTTATTTTTTCAGGTAATTCATTCCAAATTTTTGGGCCAATGTATCTTATTGATTGTTTTGTTACTGTGTTTTTGCATGATATAGGTATGATTTGAGAGTTACTTCTAGTAATTACAGTGGACGTTTTTCTTTGAAATATATTGTTAAATGCTGACATGATTTGTACATGAAAATTGAAATATTTAATTTATAGAGTTGTTGTATATTAATAATATTATCTTTTGTTATTTCTTTGTTGCGTTTTTTTGCGGGATTAGTGCAGATTATCATATTAATAAACTTGTTGCAGATTTTTTGTAATTTATAAAGTAACACAGAGTGTCCATAGCACCAAGTTGTAATGCAATACCTTATATGACTCAGAATTAGTGAATGAAAAAGTGTAAGTAGAGCTTCTTGAGTTAGAAAAGGCTTTACTGCGTATAGCGACTGCGTATAGCGATAATTTTAGTTTGCTGATTAGCATTGCCATGTGGTCTTTCCATGTTATGCGTTCATTGAATATAACACCTAGCAACCTGACTGAAGCGACTCTTTCAATTTGATTTTTTCTAATAGTTAAAACTGATTCTTTTGACAATGTTTTTGTGGTACGAGAGCTAAATAAAATGTATTTTGTTTTTTTGACATTAAGGGAAAGCTTATTTGCTATTAGCCAGTTGTCAATGTTTTCGAGTTCTTTATTTCCTTTATCATCTACCAATGACGGATACACAGAAACTTTTTTGAACTAGTATCATGTACAACACATATCTTTTAAGACTTTGTCACGCACAAGGCAACATAAAAAAATTATTGATTCAATAATTCTGTATAACCGTCATCGTTAATAAAACAATAAATTAAGGCAGCTGCCTTGTGCGTGACGAAGTCTTAAAAGATCTGTGTTGGACATAATACTAGTTCAAAAAAGTTTCTGTGTATCCGTCATTGGTAGATGATTTATCAGTAAGTTAAACGTGTTTCAAGCACGCTTAACGCATGAAAAGTTTTGACCTTTTTACCGTTATTTGCTGGCAGCAATGTGGTTATTGATATGAATTAATATTAGTTTTTATAAATTGAAGGCGAAACTTTATAGGCGTTTGTAAGAAAAATAATCATTACAATATTCTAGAGCAAATTCTGGAGCACCTGTAGATAGCTAATTTTGTTCATTGTTTACCTGAAATACGGAAAAGTTCAATAGTAAAACCAATTTTAAAACATATAACCTGAAATGGCCATTATTTTCCGAACAACCTAATACAACGTTTTGATAAATACCAAAATAACATTGCAATCTGCGTAGATTTATGTTGCAGTTGCAGTTATAAACAATAATGGTACATTCTGTAAATTAAATGCGGTTTATGGTTTTTTTTGGTTTTGATTTCAACTGAATTAGTTTTAAATATCAATTAAAATATTATCTTCTCTTGCTTATGAAAAGTGTGTTTTAAAATTATGTCCGCAAGGTGGAGATAGAGACAAATTTTAGGTGCATTTAAGTTATGATCAACATAAAAATTAATAGTACTGTATAAAATTCTGTTATCTCGAGTGTCCGATTTGTAGAACTTTTATTAATTAAAAACAAATTATCTCAAACTTTATTAATTTGATGGATGCTTGAAAGAATAAAAATGGAAAAAACGCATCAACTATCATAAAATCAAAAAGGATTAAACTAAAAATATGTATTAAAGTTGACCGAGTTTTTTTCATGACACGAGCTTTCGTGACTACTGCTTACTTTTTCAGGTGTGACAGAAAAAATCTTTTTTGGTTCGTTTCTTATTGATCGTGGTATAAGTTGGCTTTTAACTTTTGCCGTCGTGTGTTTGTTAAAGACAAAATTTGCCAAGTCACTATCAGAGATGAAGTAGATAGAAATTTACCTCCCAGAAAAAGCTGGGTGGAGGGCGATCATCAATGTGGTCGATGATAGGATTGTTTCCTACAAGTCAAGGCGGATCGGTATTTTCTACTCCAAGGATAAAAAGTTAAAATAAAATTATTAAGATGATCTTCAAACTAATGCTGCTTAAAGTTATTATTGTAAATTAAGTTAATTAATATGTGAAAATTTCTACGGCTGAAAATTCTATAATTATTTTTAGGTTTAAATTGATGTCTTTTTAAAAAATTTTATTCATCTAATTACAGTTTTTGAAGCGCAAACTTAATGCTTTTGCCTTTCACTTTTTAGGGTTTGTTTCAATACAAATTAAAATAATTACAACTATTTATGTAGAATTTTTCTGTCATAAGTCTTTATCATTCACCATTAATTAAAAACGTATTTCTAAAAATTAAATCTTAATGTTTGTAAATGTCTCGTTTACTTTTTTGTGTGGTACATTTCGAGACAATCAAATGAATATCTGTAATCGTCATTCTACATTACTCACTACTGATGCTCTTCTCTTTCCCTTATAAGGCAAAGATCTTGTCGTGTTGACCTTGTTATAAACTTGGCTTGAAACAACAATGCGTGAAGTAATGATTTCAAAAATACTTTAGGAACCTTTTTAATGTTGATTAAATTCGTTTGCTTTGATATCGATTTCGTAAGCTCAGTAAACTCAAAAATAAATGCTGATTAGAAACTACATCTCTTGTTTAAAAGTAAATTTTGAAAAAAAGTTTTCGAATTTCGCTACTTATTAGACTTGTGTTATTTCAGGAGAAAACGCATCAACATTAAAACTTAACATTTTTTTTTCTTTTTAAATGCATTGCTACGTTTTTAATTAAGTTTAAAATTCGCGTTCATTGCAGTAGTGAATTACATAACTATGTATGACTTTGCAATTGAGATTTACCTTGTATGAACCACGAAATAATTGCTATTGTGGTTTAAAGAGTTGCACCTTTCAAGTTAGCGCACTGCTTAGAGTCTTTGCTTCTGAAGCCGAAATCTGTGTTCAAAACCCGGGTCTGTCAATCTGGCAAACGACGGTTTGCGACGGTATCATGTAAATGAGGGGTTAACTTGATCCACTATTGTAGAAATAAACATCGTGAACATTTGAAACACTTCGGCATATAAAACTTGTAAAATGAAAAGTCAGATTTTAGTTTACTTTTTACAGCAATTAAAAAGCCAAATTTTTTTTAAGTTTGTAATTTTTTTGAACTTAGCTTTACATTATATACAGAACTTGGAAAAAACTTTTGATTTTTGGAATTTTTTAAAATAAGATTACAAACTTTTTCAAATTCGATCCAAGCTTTATCAATCTTTTCTTGTTCAACATAAAACAACTTTCCACCAAAATCCCAGGGCGCATCTCGACCAGTAGGCCATATGTCGCGTTGTTCTCAGCAAATTCATGTCTTATTGATTGCAATCGATTTGTGAGTTATTGTCCGTAGACTTTCTCAATGACTAAAGTCGTGTGGGAAGCAGTTTGTTTGTATACAAAAACTTGAATGATATACCGTACCAACTTGTTTGTCTGCTTGTTTTTATCAATTCTTGTCCTAATTTAGTTGTAAAGTATTAATTTACTTAAAAACTTATTTTCAAAATGACTTTACATCATTTGAATTTAGCTAGTTGTTTTAATTCAACAATAAAACTCTATTGCTCCTCTAAATAGCCAAACTTGGTGTTATAAAATGTAATAGCCATTCAAAATAATTTATCGACTGATTTTCGTACGGGTTGAAACGTCATTTGCTAAAAAATTCTTTTAACAGAAAAGTTTTATTTTAAAAACTAAAACGCAAACCTTGGAAAAGGAACCGCGCTTGAAAAATTCAAGCTTGACATGGGTGTGTGTCTTGACAGCGGGAGAAAAAAGCAATCTGCCTTTTTCTTTCTGCTTTCTGCTTCCCGGTCTTTGCTATAAAAGTTGCGATTCGGACGAAGCTGTCATGTTAGCAAAAAGTGCTAAAAAAGTAGCTAGTGGAGAAGCATAAGCCAATGAGAACTCCATTCTTTCCATTAATAAGTTATTGATTTTTCTGGTAATTTCTGATTGAATATCTTTATCCATGCGGTTCAATTTTGAGAAAACGCAAAATCAACGTTATAGTTTTTGAGCAAGTTTTTTTGAAATTGAATTGAAAAATGTTATTTAAAAAAACCTTGTTTGGAAAGAATATTAAGACAAATCTAAAAAGCAATATGTAAAGTCAAACGAGTTAAAAAAATTTACTGCAGCCCATTACAGCAAGCCGTAAAGTTTGATTTA
Source organism: Diplosoma virens (assembly GCA_963680785.1). Lineage (NCBI taxonomy): Eukaryota > Metazoa > Chordata > Ascidiacea > Aplousobranchia > Didemnidae > Diplosoma > Diplosoma virens. The sequence goes on from OY796896.1 coordinate 10,649,965, forward strand.
ATTTTTATTTTCTAATTGTTTGTTTGTTTTTCTTGAAATATTTCGAACAATAATTAACCTTATTCTATTTTAACAGGTTATACATTAAAATATAAATTGCAAATTGCATTATTTTGACAATCACTTTTTTAAAAAAACTTGAATATTTACAAGAAAATTGCTTCAGATAAAATGGACGCTCAAAGGTAAAAATTTTTATTTGCATATTTGTAGTAATATTCAATAAAATTTATTTTTAATTGGAACAAATAAAAATTGCAATGTATAAACAAATAAATGGTGATAACTCGCAAATAAATTCATTCTCACAAATTTCAATACAGCAAATTTTATTCACATCAAACTTAATACATTTTTCTTTTTTAGAAAATCAAAGATCGAATTGACCACCTCTGCTGAGGATTGGAACATCATCCGGGAGTGTTACGTGAAATCCTTTTTCCGCTATCCGCTCTACAAATACATGGTCCCGGATCAAACAAAGCGCGAGGAGTTTCTCCGCGCTTATCTCGAGGCCAACTACGAAGTGACCGTCGGAAGTGGGCAGGGCATTCTGCTGGCCATCAAAGCTCTCATCGAAAACGAAGAAGACGTACCCAGCTATTACAAAGTAGTTGGTGGGGTTGTATTTGTGCCGCCATCCAGTGATGGTTGTGGATGGGCGATTGGGGACGATGAGCCATATTGGAAGGCTTACCAGAAATATAATCTCAAGAAGATTTCAGAAGAAGGACTTGAACGAGTTATAAGGTAATTAGAGTTTTATGATTATTCAAAATAAAAATAAAACAGTACAGAAATTAATTTTTGGGCAATGCATATCGTCTTTATCAATTCGTCAAAAAAATATTAAGTAATTAATTTTTTACGTCGAAAAAAATAATCTTTACTTTCCTTTTTTTCCTAAAAATTTGATTCATGTATCTTAAGATTTAACTTTAACAGTTAGACAGCTACTCTTATTTAAAACTAAATTTTTCTTTACAAATAATAATCAGGGTGTAAGTATCTAAAGAATTTCAAGATTACTTAAAATACTTTGTAAAAATCCAAAATCAAGACGCATTTTTCTAACAAAGGTTTTAATTTTCTTTTAGATACGAAGCGTGGGAGAACAATCACGTAGCCCAAAAACTCTCCAGAGCTCGAGTTCCGCTTTGGAACGGATTCTTTTGCGCAATCGAACCCAAATTTGCATCGAAAGGTGTCGGAAGCGCCGTGTACAAAGAAGCGATCCGCATCATGGCCAAATTCTGGATTAAACAGCAAACCTTGGATAACCCCAACAAACAAATCCAAGCTAAGGCTCACAACAAACAGGAGGAACGTGGAATTTTAAACAAGATTTTTCGATCCCCATCCTTTAGTCAGTTGCACAGATACGCTTTGTTGCATCACAGAGCTGTTCCTCCAACATCTGTTCTCCAAAAAACTTCCGACAAGAAATTGGAAATAAACGAGAAAAAAGTGAATAAGAAATCCGACCAATCGAAGCCGGTGTCCGTCAAAGACATGATGTTTAATCCGAAAGCTCCTCTTGTAGTTGCTGTGAGCCACAGCGACCGAGCTGCCAACTTCCATCAGTCAAACGGATTTCATCCTGTCTCCAGGCTTCCCTACCACGACAATGTGTTAAACGATACTCCATTTTTCACTCACGTTTTAGTACTAGATCCTTTTAGCACTGGTAAAATTAACGAACTTGAAGCCGCTTTGCGTGACGATACGACTCAACTGCAGGCTGACTTTGAAAACAACATTGCTGAAAGCATTAAAAATTTGAAAAATACTTGCATTGCTGTTTAAACACGCCACTGCTTCTTATCTTTTATATTATTTATTCCAATATTTTTATTTTGTAACCTGTGCCTTACTACTTTTTTTTTCTGCCAAGCTTTCCTTTAAGACTTGCATTGTGCTGTTGTAAGCGTATTGTATCATTTTGTTGCAATTTTACTGAAACCGAATCGACTAGCATCGGAGCAGCAACAGTGTTTCCGAAAATATTTGTTTTTGTTTGCGCAATAATATTAATTTATGATTTTCTAAATAAACTCAAAAAGATTTTTTTTAACGAAATGTGGAATTCAAATTTCTCCTTAGAAAATACAGTGATAAAAAAAGTATTTTTGCGAGTTACCACCAAGCTCTTGTAAGAAAGACCAATGCAGATCAGCACAAGACGAGATTAGCTTGTTTTATTGGATGATGTCATTGTTAAGATTAAAGTTCGGTTTGTAAACAGAGGAAACCGTACCACACGGCAAAAGCTTAATCCCTGTGTATACAAAAGCAAAGTGACGATAACGGGACCTTGCAGGCTCACTGACTGCCAACTGCGGCCGATTAGAAACGCTCAACACTTTAAAATCGCGTCGACATGTAGAAGTGCGCTGATTTCATCACGTGTTCGAACGTCGCGTATTCACGGAACCAAGCCGGCTTATTTTTCATTACTTTCATTGAGGTCAAGTAAAATTGGCGCCGTAGCAACGCGTTTGGATTCGAGCGATCGCACGAGTTCAGCTCAAAGCTTTTCTTTCAAGACTGAAACTCCAAACGGAAAGTGTCGTCACTTGATATTCTTTATCTGGTAACAATTTGAATTTTTAAGATGCTAAAACAAGATTGTAACGTTGAAAATGTAAGGTGACTCTCCGAATCCTTGTAATTCTTTTCCATTTGTTCATTAATGTTAGCAAAACCTAGCAACCAACCGAAAATAATTCAAAATAATCGGTAAATTTCAAATCAACGCATCGATTAAAAATGATTCGCAGAAAAAAACTATTTTAAAATGATTATAAAGCTTTATTTCGACTTTATCAGTAATCTTCATTATAATTTGTTAGCCAAGTTTATCCATCTTATCCTTTTAAATCAGGGGCGTCCAAATTTCTTGAGTAGAGGGCGATTTTCGACTTATCGAAAATATCTGTTGAAGCAAATAAAACGCGGCGGGCGAATTTTACAAGTGAAAAATTTTTTTAAATCTTCACTTCGCATAAAACCATTTTTGCACTCTTTTCAATCGAAAAAAAACCACCATCACCCATGTGGGTTTGCGTCAATTTGAAAAAGACCACGCGAACCACCTAAAGCTTCACGCGGTTGTGCGATACTGTTTTAATTGACGGAAAAAAACAACATCATGAATAAATTTATTAAGACTGATTTGTAAAAGAGAAAATTGAAAATAATTTTCCAAGCTTAATGATCTACTTTCAAAATATGGGATTCGAAAATGAGTTAATCAAAGAAATTTTGAAATACTTTTTTTATAAGTAAGCTCATTAAAGTACACATTTAGGATACCAATAGGTTAATGAAGTACTTTCCTAGTCTGAGTTTCAAGGTTAGAGGTTACAAGTGTTTTAATCAATCGAAAATAGTAACTTTTTTAAACTGCAATTTCAATTTTAGCCGCAGTTTATGAAGGCACTTGGAACAAAAGCCTTTTATGAACATTGCAAACAAATATTAGGAAGCTAATTAAAGGTCACCAAGCGATTTGTAAACCTTGGAACGTGTAGCACAATTCAATTTGTAAAATATACGGGCTTTTTAAAGTCGTCATTAAAAATGTTTGCTTTTCAAGTGTTTTAATTAACAAGGTAGTTTCACATAATTTCAATTCGTTGCGGTATTGTGACAGAAAACGTGAGTTTAAAAGAGAAAAAAATTTAATTGTGAAATTATCCTTAAAAAAACTGTTATCTTTTCTTCAAAAAAATTATCTACGTTTGAAGAAGATCAATCTATCGCTTCCATCTCAACCAGCGACATGAAACGACGCTTTTAAAAAGCTTTCCGAATTCGGTCACACAGTCGTGATATCTGACTGCGATTAATTGCTTTTTTCCATCATGCCGACAGTTGAAATAAACTTAAACGATTTAGTCCTGACGTCATATATGTAACTGATTTTGCAAAAAATATCCGTTCGACCTCATAAACTAAGTCTGCTTGAATATGTAAAAGAATAATTCCATTGACATACGAAAAATAATTAACTAATAATAATCTGCGTCATTTGCAGTGCAAATCATCAAAAGTGCATAAGTGCAAAACACTGGTGTGCATGTTCGATGCTTGTTACAAAGGCAACGTAAGCTACAAAACATTACTGATGTCATGGGTGATGTCATAGTTGTTCGAGAGTTTATTTCAAAAGCGAGAATTAATCAAGTTATCAAATTTCTACCGTGTCATATCAATGATGTAAAAAAAACATATACGCTCTTAAAACAAAAAGTGACACAACAAATCTCTCCCACAAGATTACATTAAATTATATTTGCCTCTCATTGACTTGAGTAAATTGCTCCCATTCGTTCAAACAAAAGTATTTCTTGAAAACTGGCTCTGAAGTCTAAATTGCAAACGACATCACTTTCACCTACCCCTACATCGCAGAGGTTTATGATGGCGCAGTATGGTAGAGTATAGCCTCAATTGCACCACCCGTACTTTTTTTATAGGGGCTGGCTGTGTGTTCAAACATTCAACAATTTTTTTATCCCGAACGATCACAATACTGGATAACGAAATTTCTAATTTTAATTGACAAATAAATGCATGATAAGATTGATATTTACAGTACATATGTGTAACAACCTCAACATATTCTGCATTTAGGCCTCATTAGACCAATGAATTAGGTTTATTTAAAATAGGAAAAACCCTAACCCTAATCCTAATCCTATCTTAATTCGTTATCTTGAAAATAGTTTGTAAATCTTTTTCTTATTTCTACATACTCGTTTTTTATTTTTTTTTATGCTTTTTTTCCTAAATTCTTTAATTAAAACATTCGGATCTTTGCCTTTTAGAATTTTTTCATTCGGGATTATGAAAGTTCGTGATTTTAAGTTTTGGGATTTTGACATTCGGGACCTTGAACGGAACCGCCGTACTAGAAATAAAGTACTTCGTGGCCGACTGTTGCGCGATTCAAGATTATTAAACTACAAGCAGGCAAAATGAAGGCAAAGGCTTAGACTTGCGCAAAACGATGTTAACTGTGTTTGAGAAGCAAATTCAAAGATCTAATATTTTAATTTGTAAAAAAAACTTCTTTTTGAGTTTTGCTCTTTTATTACTGAAAAAGCACTTAATATTTTCGTTCCATTTTTTAAAATCTTAGCTGAAATAAAATTTAAAAACAACTGGTACTAAAAGTATTCTTTTTTAATTGCGATTCATTGATAAAAAAAAGGCCTCAGCCAACTTACAAAAATTTATATATTATAATTTTTTTTCAAGTTAAATACTAAGTTTATCATAGAATGTGTTTTGGCAATAGAAGAGCCAGAATAGCTATGCACAAACATGTTAATAAATTTCCGCAATTCTGCAACATACAAATAAACTGACTATTTTTGGTATGTCTTGTTTTAAAGAATTGTCTTGAAAAACGCGTCACAAGCTTGGCTTTCATCAGCAATTTACTGAATCAACTTCATCATCAGTATCTTTATAAAGCGCTGAGTGAAGCAGTGAATTTTATAGCTCAAGGACAATACTTGACCTCAGCACTGTAGCACCTGGGCAAACAGTTTTGACGATGGCTACTAACGCCTTGCCATGTTGACCGTAACTTAAATAGGAGATTATAGACTTGACAGTGAAAGCAAAGCTATTCCTTAATTCACTCAATTTTAGAAACGACTCCATGTGCAGAAACAAGGAGATACAGACTAATATCTGCACCCTACGGTGGTTCTGAACTTTTTCTGCATGTTTTACCCATTTAGCGAAGAGGTAACTGCATCTTTTACGCATATATCAAAGAGGTCACTGCATGTTTTACCCATTTATCAAAGGGGGGTCACCGGATTCATCCCCGATGCGGAACAATTGTAAACGGTAAAACCCGAACCCAGCACCGGAACCAAACAATTCGCTTATTTGGGCTCGAAGTTCGATGCACATCTCTATTGACAATAAACGGCACATTTCTGCAATGCTGTCATTCTTTAATTTATGATATTTTATATTCTAGGTAGATCAATAAAAATAAACTAGAAAGCATACGAGGCTAGAGTATTTTTGCAGTTCTTGCAAGTACTTTATCCCAAATAAACAGAAAAATTTAACCCTTGTTTTTAAAAATGCTGCATTATTGAGATTTTGATGATGTAACTGGGGTCCGAACCATTTGAAAATAAGTAAAATAGATTTTGGTACCTTTGATGCTCCATTATTGTTGGTTAAAGTTTTTTTCGATAGATTTATTACGTTTTTGAAAAAAGAAAATAAATCGCAAACTTACAAGTTGAATTCCAGGCAAAACAGTCGCAGTAGTTCTGTTTGTTCCGATTTAGTCTCGACAACGACAAATACCCCACCCCGTTTATCACGTAATAATGACCCAATGACCATGCGGCTGTAGTTAACTTAACCGTGACCGATAAAAGGCAAATCAAGAATAAAAGAAATGGAGTACTTGAAAAATTCAAGCGTAAAATAAAACAAAAGTCTACATTGACCCGAAGTCGCCTTCATTCTAAAACTTCAAGAAGAGTTCAAATAGAAAATCTGGACTCAATGCCAAAACGATCAGCTAATAGTAAACTAAACCGAGTCCGTTAACCGATCTCTGTGATGAATTATCTAAAGACTGTTGTTGTTTGTATGCATCAATAACAGAGTAAAAAACGAAATGGCATTCAATTCAAAGCAAAGATGAACGTACTTTGACACGCAAAGGAGCCCATAGTAAAATTAAAGTTATTTAATACAACAGCAAAACTGTACATATATTTTTAAACTAATTTATGTGTAAAATATAATTTTGGCCAGGAATAAATTTTCTTCAACCATATTGCAGCGATACTCAGCAGCACAACTAAATTCATAAAACTTTTATTTTCAAACGTTTTCGGCTTCTCAAGCCCTTTTCAAGAAAAACTTAAACTTAAATGAAATTAACAATAATGCGTCAAAACAAAGAAAATTAATTATTTATGCATGAATGATTTACATTGTGACGAATAAGTTAAAACAAATAGAATTATAAAGCCAATTTTTAGTTTCATCAAATTATTTGAAAGTGAAAGTAATAATTTGATGAAACTAAAAATTGGCTTTATAATTCTATTTGTTTTAACTTATTCATCACAATGTAAATCATTCATGCATAAATAATTAATTTTCTTTATTTTGACGCATTATTGTTAATTTCATTTAAGTTTAAGTTTTTCTTGAAAAGGGCTTGAGAAGCCGAAAACGTTTGAAAAATAAAAGTTTTATGAATTTAGTTGTGCTGCTGAGTATCGCTACAATATGGTTGAAGATAATTTATGTCTAGTTTGGATTGCTTCAAATTATTTCACAGTTGGCTCTTTTTTTTAATGTTACTGTGTATTTATTGCGGTGTCCAACCACGTTACTATTTGTAGCAACATTTTTCAATAAAACTTTTATAAATCATAGACCAAACAAAGTGTTTTATTGATGCAGTTGAACGCGACATGAAAAATTTGGCACTTACTTCCCATTTAACAGCACTCGTACTTGATTTTGCAAACTAAAATTAGAATCTTCTTCCTGTCCCCTTTTGTGTTTTAATTGAAATGCATTTTTATTGGCTCAGAATTATGTCCATAAATAAACAAAAATATGAATATCCACAACTTCGATTGAAATTACAATGACGAGAGATTTACGTAATCCTTAAAAGATTTAGATTGATGAAGTAATGGAATATTGCAGTCAGACAGAAAAAAGTCTAAATCTAAAAAATAAAATTTCTGAACAATTGAAACAAAATCTTTTCTTCTACTCAAGATAATGCATCGTAACTATGACTGCATTAAGATATAAGGTATCATCGTGGACAACTTTATTTTAAAACAATGAAAAACTTGTGTTAAATCCCAATAAACCTCGAGGGATTGGGCGGGATTGCAGATGTGAAATAGAAATTTTTCTTTCCCTTAGTCATGCAGTGAGTAGATTAGTACCTGAGCACATAGGTTGCTGGCATAGAATCACTTAAGTTTAAGTCATTTGGGTCCGATAATTCCGCTTGAAAAAAGTTCACAAAATCAACAGTTGTCAAAAGGCTTTGTTACTTTATTATTTGATGTGTGACTAATAAACAAGCGCAACGCCTCATGTAATTATTGAATGAGTTTTCGTTTGATTGTTACGTCAATAACAATTATAAATTTCTCTTTGATAATGCTATTAAAATACCATTTGTGCACAGGCCTTAACTTAGGCTTCAATAACTCATGTACGCGAAATTTGTAAATAACACTGCATGAAAGATTCTATGTAACTTGAAAAGGTTTTGCTGGCTAGCCGTTTGAAGTCAAATTAAAAGAATTTCAAAATTCAAAAGATTTTGGGACGAAAATAGAGATTTTGAACATTGACTGAAAGTGATTACTTTTTTTTAGAGATCACTACGTTTTTGGGGACGAAAATAGAGATTTTCAAGCTTGCGACAAAGTCTGTAGAAAAAGTTTGGTCGCCAAGACTTTGGTTTCTATTTTTGCTTAGCACTTGGACCGCCACAAAAAAAGGTTGGGAAGCATTGTTTTAAAGAAATACGTCTAGTTAATTTTAATCACGGATTAATTTATTACTACCACCTTCACTGTTAATTACTTCTCTGGCATCCTGGTGGTTGGAAAATTGGCTGAGATCAATGTTTTATTAAGAAAAGGAAAATAAAAGAAAGAGAAAATACAGATAGGAAAGGGAAGATATAGATAGGAAAAGGAAAATATAGATTAACGTTTCAATAAGAAAAGAAAAAGGAAGAAGTATTTAATAGGAAAAGGAAAATATAGCGAAAGAAAAGCAAGGAAAAACTAAAAAAAGTTCTCCTTTTCCTGTTTGATCGAAAATTTAATCGAAAGAAATGCTATTCATCGTGACAAAGTAATTGAATAAGCTTCGTACGCATACAGCGCATAGGTGAATAAGTTACCAATTTCATGAAGTGGATAGATTAATTTTGGTCGGCAGCGTGGTCGAGTGGTTAAAGCGCCGGGCTCGTGACCAACACGGTCTCGGTTCAAAACCCACTCGCGCCGTTCTTTTGTGTCCTTGGGAAAGACATTTTACGGCACATTCCCCTGCTTGTTGGTCCTGGCAAGTAGTTCTAAATTAAAGTCATATCTCTATTAAATTACAAGCGGACATCAATATCTTGGTATCTCCGGAAGCAGGTCGTGGTAATTGCCTACCCTATGTATTAGCGCCTCCGTCGCTTTCCTGTGTGTCAGGAGGATAAATATAGAGATAAAATAGAATAGAATAGATAGTTTTACTTTGTTTAAAATTTAAACCGTTTGAGTTCTGGTCATTTCAATTTAAAATACGGTTGATCGTTGGTTGTTCAATCTTCGTGAAGATTCGGAAATGATCTAACCAACATTCAATTTTCTGATAGTTTTGCGTTCACGTAGTTTCGACACCCACTAGAAAAAACGTTAAAGCTTGTTTCTACTACGAGCGTGGAATGGAATATTTTTTGTTTCTTTTATAGATTTTTTGGCTTCACACAGCATTTTTTTCTGTTTTTAGCGCGCAAAAAGAAGTAAAAAAATCAATAAAACAAAGAAAGAATGCTCCAGTAAACGCTCGTAGAAGGAACGAGACCTCAAAGTGGCTACCAGCGCTTTAAAGTCGATACCGTATTTCAAAAACCAAAAACTTTCCGATTTTCCTGAGTTTGATTTTTCTTTATTTGGCTTAAATTTCTTCATGCTGGCTAGCAATTGATCTGTGTCCACACCTGGAAGCAATTTATTTTGTTCGCCACCCTGCGTTTGAATCTTGTAGGGTATAAATTACATTGTAAACAATTGAAAACTTTTGCGCTTTTGCAACCGTTGCGAAAATGCTGAAAAATTGTCACGTGATTTGAAAAATTGTCACGTGTTCATTGAAACGGAACGGGTAAAAAGGAATAACGGCCTGAGCACGTTTTTCCCAATCAATCAATGTCGGTTAGGATACGTTTTTCAAAGAGACCTTGTTTTTACAGGACTTCAAGTAAGCGCTTTATCTGCGATAAACCTTAGTAATGTATGGTCTATGCCTGACTAATTGAAATGTATATGCATAGCCTGGCTTGAATTTGCTACTTTATTTTAAGGTGTTGATGAGTTTAATTGCTTGCAATTGATAAAACTACTTTTGGAAAGATGGGAGTGAAGATTTGATAGCGATTTCCAAGAGCTAAAATTTTTTTCTTAATGCGAAAATACAGGACAATCGTTATTTTTGATAAGTTATTCAACACTTTTCCCGAAGTTATCTCAATTTTATCTTAAAAATGGAAAAAAGGATATAACCTAGGAATGAAACATAAAAAGTTTTACAATTGACTTTTCGCAGAGTTTCTCTGTTAACACTTCTGCCGGAAATAACTTCTTTTATAATGTTGTAAAAGACAGTAGTACAATTTCATTAATTTCTAAATATTTTTAGATAATTTTTTTCACATCCTTTAAGAAAAAAATAATATTCTAGCTATAAACTTGTGTTTAGACTTAATTTGGAGGTAGTTTTGAGCTTTATTTTCGAATAGCAATCTGCGAAACATAAATGGCTCTGAAACACTGTTTTTTCTTTTTTTTTTTCGATTACTATTATCTGTAACCCTTTTTATGGTGGCTACATTAACTTTTGAAGTAAAGTTAATTGCAATAGAAAGAAAAAAAAATTAAAGTTTAAAAAGTCTAATTGATTGCTTTAGAATCACTTTCTTTGTATTTATTCTTTATAAGGATATAATAGCTAAGCGTGCAGCAAAAGCAATTTTTAACCGTAATTCATCAGATTTTGGGGATTTTTTAAACATATATCAAGTTTGAATGACGAACAAACAGACAAATATCAACATTATTTGTTGTGGTGAGGCAGACATACTAGCATTTTTCTTGATCTTTCGCGCCTGCGTTTCTTTTTTCGACGACGTGATACGTGGCGACGTAGCTTTTAAAGGTGTGGTGTTTGACATTTGCAATAGATGATGCTCTTTAAAAAAAGGACAAAGAAATTGTCCTTCTGTAAAAAAAATATATAACTATATATAGAAAAAAAAATCGAAGGTGTATCGAAAGTTTGATTTTACAAATTAGTTTTCGTTCTGTGATCTTTGTCCCTGCTATATCGGTTGGCTATAAAGGTCATGTGCCCTAATATGAATTTCTCCGTTCTCATTCTTAAAATACTTTGTTCGCCTTGTTAGTTAATACTAACGTAAAAAAAGTTATTTTGAAACAGGATCCCTAAAGACCTGTTTCCATTACAAACGTGGATTGGATTATTCTTTGTTTCTTATATTAATTTTTTACTTCTTTCCGCGCCTAAGTGCTAAGCGAAGCAAAAAAATTAATACAAGAAACAAAGAATACTCCAATCCACGTTCGTAGTGGAAACAAGCTCTTAGGCAGTCTGGGCATTAATTAACTGTTGGAGAACCGTAAACTTTTCATAGCAATCCGTGAAAGTATTGCTAAGACAAATTTCAAGTGATGACGTTGATAATAATAATAAAAATAATAGTTTAAAATTGTTTGGCGTGTAGTCCCAAAAAGAGCAACGATTTTTTCTATGTACGTTATTAATATTATTAATATTATTATTATTATTATTATTATTATTATTATTTTCTTTTTGAAAAAAAATAAATGACTGATGGCTCATTACAATGTCTTGGGAGCCAAATATTGAGTTAAAGCCCATAGTTTACAAATCAGATCTCTAATACAAGCATCCTAAGCTTTCTCATTGGGTCTGTTGGTCCAGCTGCTTTTCGCTTCTATAAAAACTATGGAGTGCAGATTTGAACCTTATCGGTGTTAACTTTAAAAAATGGCTTTAAATCTTAATCGCAACGTACTTGTTGTAGCAATTCTGTTTAATTAAAAGCAATGTTAAAAGAGGGACATAATGTACAAGATGGGGGTATTTAATTCATTTCTATATACTTATTTTTTATCTTTATTTTATCCTCTTGAGCTATACTTGGCGTTGGAGGTGCTATACTTAAGCAATTTTTAAGCTATTGTTCTAAACTTCTGACGAATGTACGAAGATATTTTTAGTTTTTACTTAGAGATATGATTGAAATTTAGAGCTGCTTACTTAGACCGCCAAGCACAGGAAAGTGCCGCAAAGCGCCTTTCTCAAGGATACAACAGAATGACGCAAGTGGGTTTTGAACTGCGGCCCTATCGACCACGTTCGCCATCAATATGGTGACCTCGATCACTGAGCCAAAGTGTTGACATTCATTGAAAGAACTTTGTCTTCTATCAACCTAATTTACACTCTTGGTAAATCCCAATACCAATGTCTATTTTATGGTTTAGTCTAGAGTCCTTGCAGATGCGTTTCTCTGCGAGATTTGCAACAAATTAAAAAATAGAAAGTTTTAAAATTGTGCGCAATAGAATTGAATCTGAAGTAAAGCATTTTTTTGGTTCGGTTAAATATTTATTAAATATAAAAAACGGTAGAAATAAATGTACAAGATGCAAAATTAGATAAGATGCAACTTATTTTTTAATAGAAACCAAACTGCTTAAAATGAGAAGCACCAGACTCGAGTTTCGCTCTTATATTAAAAACTTATTTTTTAATCTTGACAAAACGACGTGAAAAATTTTAAATAAAATAAAAGTTTTGTTTGTCGGCAGCGTATTCGAATGGTTGAAAGTGCCGTGATTGACGGCAAACGTAATCAATAGAATCGCGGTTCAAAACCTACTCCCGCCATTCTGTTGTGTCATTGAGAAAGACACCTTACGGCACTTTCCCCTGCTTGGTGGCCTTGGCATGCAGTTCTAAATTTCAGTCATATCTCTATGCAACCCGATTATTATATCTCGGCATCTCCGAAAGAAGGTCTTTGTAGTCACTTGACGGTTATCCTATGTAGAGCGCCTCTGTCACTTTCCTGCAAGTCAGGAGGATAAATATAAAGATGAAGATAAGATAAACTAACTAATGAACTTGTCTTCAAACTTTTGACATTCGTTTACCTAAACATTTATGAAAATTTCAAACATTTTCTTCGAAAGATTAACTTCATTTGATATTTGCATTACATAACATTTTAATTAAATTTCAAATGAGTTTCAAAAATTGTTCTTTTTAGGTAACATCTAGGAAAAGATTTCATTTTCTTCTTTGGACATGATGAATAATTAAGTGAAAGGTGAGCAAGGTGCGACCTTTATTTATCTTTTGACTATTTTCCGCTACATAAACCACAAAAAATTCGTTTAAAATCAACCAATTCCCTTTTGATTGACCACTATTTGATTATTGACATCTAAAAAGAGACCATATTTTATGGTTTAAATACAAAAGTGGAAAATTGTTTTTCGCAACTCGCTTCTGTGATGTTTAACCAACAAATTTTATTTCAATTTATTTCGAGTCAAAGGCTAGAGACTGCTTTTTGGTCTCATCTTTTGGTGTAAGACAACTGAAAAGCCAAAAATTTTACAGCTCAATAGCCAAAGTCCAAAAAGTACTGTTTACTATTTATCCCTGGTGAGCTTTTGTCATAAAATGGCTTTTGTCTTAAAAAGCTTTCCAAGCCCCAGTTTCACTATATTTCAAGCGCCAATAGCCGCCAGTAGTAACAGTAGATAAAGTTCAATAAACGATAAGTTATCCCTGGTGAGCTTTTGTCATAAAATGGCTTTTGTCTTAAAAAGCTTTCCAAGCCCCAGTATCACTATATTTCAAGCGCCAGTAGCCGCCAGTAGTAACAGTAGATAAAGTTCAATAAACGATAAGCATCGAGCGATTAATCGATATGCAGTATGATTAGTTGAACCTAAAATCGATCTCGGTTGATGTAGTACACTTTCTTCGTTTGTTTGTTACAATTACAATTTCAAAGTTAACGGTTTTCAACAATAAGTTGCAAATTCGATTTAAGAAAGAAAACCTTTTTAGGTTTTCATTTGACTCAGCTTTATATGACTCGCAGTCATTGGTAATGCGAATTTAAGGCGAAAAACTTGAAGCCGTGCTATGATTGTGAAATATCTTTTCCAATTTATAACAACTTTTACTTTTACGTAATTTCATAGCCGTACCTGCTGGGGGGCATGGAGTCAGTTGTCCCCCAAGTCTCAAAAATTTGATAAAATTAGAATTTTTCGGGCAGCGACAAAGGAAATATTTGGGCAAAATCAGACATTTTAGGCTAGCGACAAGTAATCATGTGGGCAAGATTTAAGGTAAAAATCTTTTTTTTTTTTAGAGATTACTATGTTTTGGGGACGAAAATCGAGAAATCAGAAAAAGAATCTTCGTGAAGACTTTTTTTGGTCTTCACCCTAAATTTTAGACAAATTTTTTTTTTACATCCATAAAGTTCTAAAAAATTATGATTCTGGCAAACGTCACAAAATTTGCGCAAAACTGTATTGCGACATTTTTTCAGCTGATTCGCCGATGCGTAATATGTTCTCTTATTTCCACTAAACAATCAAAAAAATCGAATTTTATTCTTTATCAAATCAAAGAGTCCTAAAATTTTATTGTTGTTAGGATAAAATATCAATATGACAAATATTATCAAGTTTAACAAGTTCTAATTGCTGTGTTTAATTACAGATTTTTAACAAAGCAGATTCAAAAGCATTGTTATCTCAGCTTTTCAAATAACTAAAAATTTAAAAATACAAACTTTTCCAAAAACCGTACTATACGATTTACTATGTTCGAATTATAGTAAAATTAGTTTAAATTTTTTCCTGTTAATGATATTCAAAACAAAGTTTAAACAAAATTATAAACGAAATTAATTAATCTTTAATTTTGTTTTGATTTAGGTCTAAGTGTTTTGAAATTACTTTTTTCGTAAAATCCCATTTATCATTAGAAAACCGAAAACATCGGTTTGAAATGTTAATTTTTTGTTAACTGTCGAAGAAATAGTAGGCTAATCGATGGTTTCTCTTAATTGCAAAAAAAAAATTTTTTAACCAGAAATTCACGTAAATCCTCTCAATCAACGATAAAATTTTCCACAGATTTAAATAAATTTTGCTGTTCGTATTACTTTTTATGTTTCGCAAACTTACTACGTAGGTATTGGCAAAGTATCCGCCCTGTACGATCTACTCTGTTCGAATTGAAGTCCTTATTCCAACTTTTTTTTCATTATGTTACTGATAAGTAGAAAACGTTTTGGTCGAGCGAGAAAACAAAACTTAAGCAATACTCTCAGCTCATTATTTCCTATTTTTCTATATTTACTTTTCAATTTTTCAAACAGGTTAGCGTGAAGTAATAAAACTAAATGCCACAACGTTTTATGGTTTTTAAGCATAAGAAAATTGTCAAAAAGTTAAAGGTGGTCTTCATTAATAAAACAGCAAAATTGTTTTTCAAAGCAATTTGGCGAAATGAATTCGTTGGAGGTTTTTTGGGTGTGTTTTTATTGGCCCCACTCATTATTGTTGACTTTCTTTCTCAGCAGGTCACTTTTAAATAACCAATAATTCGTTATTTCGAAAGTAATAAATCGGGCGCTGAAATGTGTCATATATAGCTACTTGGATTATTTTGTACAACTGATATTAATTGTAGCCTACATTTTTTTTCAATATTCCCATTCAATATAATACAAATACTATTCTTCAAAAAAAAAAAAAAAAAAAAGATTCTGACGACAAAGATTAGTGTCGGCTGCAATTGTTACATAAAATTTGGCGTGTGCTGACTTGCAAGGCGCCTTTTTTGTTTCGCACGGTGCACCGATTTAAATTGTGACGACATTCTTTGGTCCAGAGCAATTTGCTTTCTTGTTTGCGCTAGCTTACGCCTAAAAACCATCCATAAAGAATGTCAACGGATATATTTATTTCAGGACTAAAAGTTAATTGAAACTGCGTATAGACATAAGCAATTTAACTTTTTTACCATTATCCCACCATGATCTTGCATTTATTCTGTCAAAAGATAGTTAAGCAACCGAAAGAATTAGACAAAGCCAAACGTTTCTAATTTCTTAAAAGGTTACCTTCAATGCGTTTTTGAATTGTTTGAAAATAATAGACAGTAACGAACTAAAAACAGACAAAAAAGATGTAAAAAGTTACCACGAATCCATTCGTTATGTATTGTCACATTTTCCCTTCATCTTTTTATTGAAATCAATGCAAAAAGAAACATTGCTGTTTTAGTCAACAACACGAACGGTTACAAAAGCAGCAAATTCGAGCGAAATTGATGATGTTGAAAGAGTATTAACCCTCAAACAAAGAGATTTTGGAAGAAATTTGCTTCGTTCTTTTCGCATTGTCTGCCGCCTTGGATTGTTGTATTTGTCTTGTAAATGAATTATGGGTTCAAACCGCGATCTTGATCGAGTTGCACCGAATAGTTTGAAACCCTTTTTCTAAAAAAATATCGCTTTATTATAAAGTTTATGACTTATACCTTTATGTTCGACAAAAGAAAACTTTTGCGGTTAAATTGGTGATTTTTTAATAATGAACAAATGATGAAGCTTTTATCGCGAAAGAGGTTTTTCGTGATCGGTATTTGCAACAGCCACAGCAGTATCAGCAGAGCGGGTTTCGGACCCAAAAACAAATTGAGCCTGTTTGACTTTGTATTAAAAACTTTTCGAAGACAAATTCACACCCGTTTGTCTTAGACTTGCAACAGCATATTTGCTGTGAGTAATGAAGTTTGTGTTCTATTCCTAAAAAAGCGACTTTAAGCGTTTTAGATAAAAGCTAGCTTTAAAATTTCTGTCGATAATTTTTTTTTTTCAGCAAACCCACTTGAAGCTTTGACGGCGATTGCAAGAAACCATGTGCAAGAAAGAAATTCAAAATGATTAATGTAACTCGTCGAGGATATTAAACTATTTTGAAGCAATCATTGCATTTCTGCCAATACGACTAATTATTTTTTAATTAACACTTTACCTCATCAGTCCGTACTCAGGAGTTTGCAAACTGATTCTGCGGAGGCCAAACCGTTGTTTTTGCACTTTTCTGTGTTTACAAGCTCAATTTTTTTTAACGACGGTCAAAAGATGAAACAAACAAACCGGAATTTCGAATCAATGCAAGATTATTTATTCAAGATTATTCGGCATTAAGGCACAGCTACTTTCTTTATTCTATGCCTAATTTGACAAGTGCAATCTGCAGTCATGTTTTTACACATATATATTTAGATATAATTGTTTTTGCAAGTATGCAAGTTATTACTCAGCGGCAAATTTACTTCAAGTCAAATTGTTATATCCAGGAAACCATTTTTGAGATTTTTAAACTTGGCCAAAGTATAATAAGTCTGTGATTATCAATGTGTCACTAAATATTATGAACAGACAAGTCAGAAACTATATTGTATGTTAAGTATCCAATATATCCACACAGGAAATTAAGTCTCTTCTTTACTGCCAAAAAAAAAACAAATGGTCAAGTGTATGTATGGGTTTGGTTCTATGCCGAGTCATTCGAGACTTGATAAAATCGATATTTTCAGCTATCTTTCTTAACAGACGAAGCTTTGTTATAAATAAAGGCTGTGCAGTAAGATTTCTTGCAGGGGTGACACTACATATCTGCCCAACAAACAAGAGGTTTGAGGAGATTGAAACTACTAGTCTTTACGGGGAATTTTAGCGTCCTGAAATATTAATTCACCATACAAAAAAAAGTAATTTGGCCACTTTATTTCTAAAAAGCGCTTCTAGAATATTAAACACTGCTCGTTGTTATGAAGGACAGTTTCCACTACGAGCGTGGAATGGAGTGTTCTTCGTTTCTTTTATTGATTTTTTTATTTCTTTCGGCGCCTAAAACGGCAAAAAGCGCTAAGCGAAAAAAAAGTCAATAAAAGAAACAAAAAATACTCCATTCGACTCTCACAGTGCAAACGGGCTTTAAAAGCTAAATGTGCTTGTCTGTGATGTGGGTTCAACAAAAAAAACATT
The DNA here is from genome assembly GCA_963680785.1 of Diplosoma virens. Taxonomy (NCBI): domain Eukaryota; kingdom Metazoa; phylum Chordata; class Ascidiacea; order Aplousobranchia; family Didemnidae; genus Diplosoma; species Diplosoma virens. The sequence goes on from OY796896.1 coordinate 10,667,918, forward strand.
TGGTTAACATCATAACATCCCAAAGAAAACGATAATACTGTCTTGACTGGTTATGAATTTTCTTCATTAAAAAATTAAGTATCCTCCCGTTTTAAAGTAGGTTGTTAATTTACTTAACTTTCAAAACTCCGCTTTGTTAATAAACTTGAAATAAAAGTAAGTGCGTTTTATTCATGTTGCTGAATTGTAAAAACTTCTACAGGGAAATGACTTTATAATTCCAGAAACCAACTCATTCAATGCCAACTGCACTTATTCAAAGTTATTATAGGAGACAGATTAGCTATAATACCTTCCTTTACAATGGTATTTAAAGGATAATGAAGATAATAATGGAAATGCGGACCTAGTGCTTCTTCCATGCATATAATAATCGGTTGGATTATATAAAGTTTCAGCCAACTTACCGGTCCCACGTTTTGAAACGTTTTTTCGGCCTGTTTTTTTAAACTTTCTTTTAAAAAGCAATCCAATATTTTTGATATTAATGCAAAGTTTTTTGTGAAAAAAATTTTTTCTCTGCAAAGCCAAAAACTTGAACACGAAATTGGAATTGTCAGGGACATGAGCTTCTACCATTGACAGAAACCAGCACAAGACTCGCTCTGCTAAGTTACGGAGTTGCCAAGTCGTGGAGATCAACGCCATAATTGTTCTCATGAATCAAGACGTGAATAGCACAAATCCTTTACGACCAATCATGATTTTTGTTATCTAGCCAACATCTCCTGGGTTTTATTTTGATAATCTCTTTAGGGAAAACCCCAAAACACTTATGACTTTTTTGTCGGGCATTCGGATAATTATAGCGTTGACCTATCTGATGAAGACAGGCTCTTCGGAGATTAGTTATTTTCAGAAAAAATGTGGGGTAATTTGTTTTGCATTTACAATCAATTAAGAACGAAAACATGAAATGAAACATACCCAAAGCTGCCGTTGAACGTTTCAAATAATCGCTGATGAAAGTAGCGCTTTTTTTTTTTTAATTTATCTGATGTAGGCTATCAAAATTGGCCCACATACTGAAAAAAATTCTTGGTTTGATTATAACCCATAATTATAAAACTTGCTTTTAAACTTAAAACAATGTCTACTTTAAAAGAATTGGAAAAATGTATGATAAAATAATGGTTTATTTAACTAATGTTAGGTTCTTGATTTGAAAAGTTTTGCAATTTTTCATAGAAATTAACTATTAAATTTTCTTTTAAATTAATTTATTTTGAATTGTATTTCCAGTTGGAGGCTTGCCAAAATGTATTCGAAGTATCAAAACTACGAGTGTTTATGGCATGATTTTTCCAAAAACAAGTTTTTAACTTGTATCATCAGTATAATTAAGGCACACACGTGCACCATTATCCCTTAAAACAGGAATCGCAATTACATTTAGCGCGATCGAAAAAACTATTAAGACATGGGCTCTTAGACTTTTTAAAACGTGCCTCTTTTTTTTCACACAAGCAAAACTCGCGCCCCTCTTGGCTCAACAAACAAAAAACAAAACCCAAACCCAATCATCATATTCTTAATTTTCGTCCAAAATTTAAGGTGAAGACTAAAAAAAGATCTTAACTTTCCATCAGTGTCCCAAATCTCTATTTTAGTCCCGAATTCATTGTGAAGACAAAAAATCATCATTGTATTAATAGTTATCAGTTTAGTTTGCAGCGAGTTGCTCGCGCCCCCTGATGAGCCTTTCGTGCCCCCCAGTTTAAGAAGTCCAGGTCTAACTAAGATATCGCACCCAAGCATATTTCTGCTTGCTTTCACCAAAAGTCAAATGAAGACTAAAAAACGTCTGGACGTATTCCTGAAGGAAAAAACAGGTTTAGCTATCAATTTAAAGTAAATTATGAAAACCTTTTTTATAATATTGTTGGTTGTTTTCACCTTTTTTGCGCGCAAAGGAGAGTCACAACATACTATTTGTAAATTTTTTCATCTGTTAAGGATCGAAAGCATCATCTGTTTTAACCTTTTATCCTTTTCATCACATTGTCAAACATGGTCAAAGATGACTTATTCATTATGTTACCGCAGTTTTAATTTCAGCACTTGATATTTCTTTCTCACGATTTTCGATTTTTTTGTATTTTTATATTTATTTTTTGCTGTTTCAAATAACAATTCAAAATAATTGGTATTTTTCAAATCAGTTTAAGTCATTCGTGCAGTCGCTCCTGTTAAAAAAGATTTTTTGCTTTGCACCTTGTCCATGGCTCGGCAGCCAATACATTTTACTGGTATCCAAATTTGATCGAAATTTCACCTTTTTTGTAAACGCATTAAATTAACTTCATGTAATGTTTCCCGGCATTTTGATTGCGGCAAGACGCCAACGAATATGGGTACACTTTTCAGTAGAATCAAATTTTTTAACTGTTCGTGAAGCAGTAAAAATTTAATTTTACGCTGAAAAATGCGGAGGTGTTGGAAGGTAAAGAGTTTGTCAACCTTTTTAATGCAAGTACGCACAGAATAGGGTAAACCACACGTCATCAACGGGTTTATTGCTAATCTGCCTAATATGCTGTACCTTTCACCCGAAAATGTTTTGCACGAACTCAAATCAATAACCTTTGCTCGTAACATATGAACTTTAAACTTATGAAACAAAAGATTAAAAGCATAATGCCAAAGAAAATAACACGGCTTGATCTTGCAATTTGCGTTTTCTTACATTTGTATACTTATGAAACAAACGTTATTAAACTCAAGTTTTTTTTAATGACATTACTGAATAAGTGCTTGGTGTTTCTGATGCTGCATTTTAGTTGTTTAGCTTGTTTAAATTTTTCTTCTGAATGTTTCACTCGGTCTACCTGTAAGTGAAACTAATGAATGAAATTACATGACCAAAATGTAAAACATTTTGTCTTCTAAGACAATTTCGCTTTACGGATAGCTGCATAACACAGAGATTGAAATAGTGCAGTGATTCTCAACCTTTTTTAACCTATAAATCGCTTTTGCTCAAAATGTTATTTGGTGAACCCTATATAAAATGTGCGATTTTTTCGCAGAAATACAAATAAAGACCTTTTTTTTGGTCTTCATCTCTCCTACGAGTAGAATTCCAGAATTCACACAAAAAATTTACTTGAAGACCAAAAAAAGGTCATCGTTTTGATTTGTGAAACAATTTTAGCCGTAAATAGCATTTTGATTAAAATGTCATTATTTTTGTTTAAAGTAATTTTGAGGCACAATTTTTAGTTTTCAGGAAGGTAAATTCAAGAATATTTTGTTGACCGGGTTGTCCTGTGTCCATGAATTGAATATTTTTTTTCTGTAAATCTTCTAAAATTCTATGGACCTCGATTAAAGACCTTGCATTAAGGCAGTGACGATAGTTGAAATGTCTCTTCTTTCACTGGTCCACTAGTTTTAGTAAAACTTTGCTCACTTCCAAAAAAAACAAAAAAACAAATCCGATTTTCTAAAAATGTAGCACCTTAGATTGGCGATGTGATTTTTATTTTGTGTTTCGTTGTTTTTTGCATGAAATTGCAATCGGTATAATGCATGTTGTAGACCAAATTCAGAGTCCTCAGGCAAAACCAAATTGTCAGCAAAATGTGACAGCCAATTCATAAATCATGTATCAATATATAACCATATGCAGTTCTCAAAAATGGGCACGGTGTAAGGTACGAGGAACTGGGCAAAAATTTTGGACAAGAGTAAGGGCGCGATTGCGTAGCTCTCACTAAAAATTTCGTTTTTATTTTTTATTCCCGTCTTCTTCTTATTCTCTTTTCGGCCTTTCCCTTCAATCAGGGGTAGCCACAGCGTATCTTCTTTCTCCAAACCGTCCTGTTTTCAACGTCCGTCTCCTCCGCATCAACTTCCTCCATATCTTCTTTCACTACATCTAAAAATCTTCTCTTTTACTCTCATCACTCTCGGGAATTAATATAGGACTTCAATCTGCTAAAACATAAGTTTTTTTTCAAAAATTTGAGATAACTTTGGTGCATTAAAATGCTAATTGCATTTAAAATCGTCTATGCTTTTCGGTGTTTGCATAACCATTAATTTTTGTAATTCTTCCGATTAGAACTGCGTATATGAAAAAAAAGTTACGTAAATTTCGAAAACTATTTCATAAGCTTTGAATTTAAACTAAATCGCTTATGACGTCAAAAAAGCTTTGTCACAAACCATTTTCAATAATATTTAGTTGTAGTTTATTAAAAACAAAAGCAAATTTAATCAGATTAAATCTTTTATTAATAAAAGTTTGTGAGTATTTTCTGCCATATTCATCCAAAATTATATTATGCGGTAACATTCTTCAAATTTTTCGAGGAGAAATTTCCTGAAGCTTTTGAATGCAGGCAAATTCTCAAATGAAAAACAACTTCTTCAATGACATCACCATTCAGTCGATAAATCATAAAAGTTTTATTTTAGTTAAAACGTCCAAAACCAAAAATAAAATGCACCAACCCAAAAGGTGTAATTTCTCATTTAGACATAATCCACATCACATAAAAAATTTGAAGGCTATATTGTTATAGTACTGATGATTTAAGGCAGAGTAATTTTTATAATGATGTAACTATCTCAATCTTGTTTTAAAATGGCAAAAATTTGAATCAAGCAATTAAGCCATATCAAATACAATCATCAAATATATAATTGATGATGTCACAAAACAAAGCAATTGAAGACGTCACTTAATTACAGGAAAATACTGGCCATATCGCAAACCTAGGCAACTGTTTTATATTAATGCAAACTCGAGTCATCCTCCCAATATAAAAAACAATTAACGCAAATGATTTCATCACGTTTGTCGAATTCAACAAAACAATCCCGGAATACCAATTAGCTCTTGAAAAAAATGAATACAGGGAAAAATTAATCTACGTCAAACAAAAACAAAAGAAAACCTCAAAAAACAGTTAAGAAAGATTATTTGGTTCAATCTCCCTTTCAATGAATGAAGTAGTCAGCACCCACACAAGAAAAGAATTTTTTATTCTCCTCAACAAGCATTTTGCACCCAGCAGCGAATATCACAAAATCTTTAACAAAAACTACATAAAGTTAAGCTATAGTTCTATGCCAAATATCAAATCTATTATAAATAAGCAAAACACTTCACGCCTGAACAATCAAGATAACAAAATAAACACCAAGCAATGCAATTGCAAATCAGCCAAAAATTGCCCACTAAATGAAAATGCTGCTAAAACTCTATAGTATTTAAAGCCTTCTTAAAAATTGATATAACGGAGAAATTCTATTGTGGAAGTTGTGAAACAACATTTAAACTGCTGTATAATAATCATAACCAATTTTTTAAAGACAATAGAAAAATTAATTCCACTGAATTATCAAAAGCCGTTTGGAAATTAAAATACTCAGGGTAATCACCACAAATAAGATGAGACATCCTACGCCACGCAACTCCAAACCAACTTGTGCTTATCGGAAAAATTGTATATATTTCGGACTGACCCCCAAAAATTACTTAATAAACGCTCAGAGTTGGTCTCAAAATGTCGACATCGAAGTAAATTTTAATTACGGAGTTTTAACCTCTCAAAAAGGTTGGTTTTAATTTAATAAGTGTTTATTAAAATTTTTATTCCAATTAAAATTTTGTGTTTCAGATAAAATTTTTTATGTGTTTATTGAATGTGTTTAGCAAACCCCCATAAAATAATTAGTTCTCAAAAAAAAGCACATTTGTATCCTGGTTTATTGATGTGACTATTTTGCTAAAACTCTGTAATTGCATGAGAGTGTTCTGATTCTCAAATTCTCACATTGTGTTTGTTTAATTTCCCTGAAACATGACAAGTCGCCTAGTCACTAAAACAAAATCGTTTGAGGAATGTTTCATCCTCAAAAATTCACTCGTTTGAAGCAAGTAATTTTTGGGGATTTATTAAACACATCCAATAAACACATAAAAATTTTATCTGAAACACAAAATTTTAATTTGAATATAAACTTTAATAAACACTGATTAAATTAAAACCAACCTTTTTGAGATATCTCATTAATTGCCTTTGTAATGATTTTTTAAAAATTGTAACAGGACTTTATGGATACACGTATTTTAAATTATACCCTGTAAAAAAATTTTAATGTTTTAATTTTAATCCGTTCTCTGATAATTGTTACTTTCAAACGCACTTTTAAAACATCTTTTCACCTTATTTTCCAGTGCAATCTATTCAATCAAAATTTTACCGCATTTTTTAATGCAAACTTTTTAAATTTATCCATTATTTTCAAACAATAGAGCAAGCTACGTAAAAAACTATGTCTTTATTCATCGACTAATATTATAACTGTAATTTCTCTTGTTGTTGTGTAACGTTTTTTCCCCGGTATTCAATCGCTTTGTTTAAACTGTATTTTTATTCATTTATTTTGTTTTTCAGATTTTCAACCGCCCCCTGACGAGCCCGGGCAGACGAAACAGCCTTTTGGGGCAAAAAAATTAATGTTAAATTAAATTTTGTGTTCTGAAATATAATTAATTAAACCGCTCTGACTTGATGTCATTGAGCACTTTTCTGATAAACACCGACCAGAAATTTTAAAAAACTTTTATTAATACAGGTTGATTATTTAAATTTCAGAAAAATTCTTGGTAGCTCAATAAATGTAGAGTTGGGTTGTTTTATTTGCTGATCAAGAAATGGATAAAGACGAGATGTAAAAATAAGGTAAACCGAGTGTGTGAATTAATAAATATATTTATCAACACCCAGGGTGGTTAAAACTTTGTGAGTTAAATTTACTTCGATTTCTATATTTTGAGACCAACTCTGAGTGTTTATTAAATAATTTTTTAGGGTCAGCCCGAAATATTTGCAATTTCTTCTAATTTTCAGCCTGAAATATATATGTATAGTTTTTGGTTTTGTTATAATTCAATTAAATGTATAAAATCGTTTTAAAATCTCTCAATCACATCTAATGCAAAGTTAGTGTTGATTGATTAAGGTGGCCAACGTAATATACTGGTTACCAGCTCTGATGACTTTCTGGTTTTTCGCTACCATCCTTGCAGTATTAATAAACTGCTACTTTTTTCATACTGCTTTTTTTTATTGCTGGCTTATCACTTTTGACACAAATAAACTGTACAGATTAAAGTTAATTTGGGATTGTTAACATTGTAGTAGTTAAATAAAAGTCCCTTAATGTACTATTTTCTATACAGTAGAATTATAAAAAAGGGTTGGATATTCTTTTAATCACCAAAAGAAGAAAATTTTTGTTTTAAAACCACATAGTTTTGTACTTTTCAAAAAAGATTTGAACAAAGTTCGGAAAAACTAAATAAAAAAAAGTATGCGGTGCAACTTTTCCACCGAAAATTACACGCATGCTTTGTAAATGACGTATTCAATCACGTAACGTAGTAGACACAAAAAAGCCATATCATCTTGTTTCAAACTTCGGCCTCAACTTGGTTTTCCGGGGGCTTGTTCAATAACTTTAAACCTCCTTTCTCCACGTTTTTTTCATCGCTGATCCAACCGGGCAGGTTTAGACCAAAAACGGTTCGCGAGTTCTAATGTTTTTAAAAATGCCTTGGGCGTATATTGTAGAAGGCAGATCATGCTATACTAAACGGTCTAGTAATCATACAGATTGACGAAGCAAATGTTTTTAGACGGTTATTTCACGTGAGTTATTTCGTAACATTATTTTTTATATTAACGTCTGTTTACATTTACATTAATCAGTTCTCTTTACTCTGCAAGAAATATATAGAATTTGATTTTAAGTAAATAAAAAACACGTGCCATATTTAGCATTAGTGTTTGTTTTTGTACAATGTTTACCACTTTTTGCCAGAAATTCTCTCTGTGAAAACGAGTATTACTTTACTCGTATTCTTACGCAATAATAAAATAATTGTGTTTGAAACGTATTGGCACAGAAATTTTACCGAGTGATAATGATTTATTAAACTGCTTTTATTGCTCATCAGCTAACTAATAATCATTTTAGCTCTTAAGCAGTAAACACATTTTGCGTTAGAGACAAAGAGGACCAACCTAATGAGATAGCTTTAGATGAGGTAGCAGTGAATTTTCTAATTAAATTGTTTTTTACAGAGTCATTATTAAAGTTTTAGTACTACTACTACAAACAATGAAGATTGAAATTTGATAAAACACCATGCAATGTAATGAAAGCTAAAGCAAAACATTTTTCTAGCTTCTTCAACAAACAAAGAGAACCTGAATTTGCAGTTACTCATTAATAATCAATTTTTCCTCTTACACGACCTAATCTGATAAGCTCTGGATAATAAAAGTTTTCCGATTAATCAATTACTACGTAATTTAGTGACGAAATAAGTAGCATTTTTTTAAATTGCAGGTTGAAATGTCTCGAAGGACCAATTCAGTCATTATTAATTAGGAATTTTCTGATACAAGTTAAAAGGAAGCTTCATTAATCTTCAGCTATAACGATTTCCGATGATCCATGAGAACCTTATAAACCAGCACTTCAGTTATGTTGAATTACAAATACTGTATATCTCGGCTGTATCAAAACGGCGACCCCTTTATCAGCGATAATCCAATAGTTAGTGATGAGTGTTAAAGTGGAATTTAATTAAAACTGTGCAATTGCGAATAGGTTAATCGGTTTTGTTTTGTAATCACTATTACTATTTGAACCTAGCAACATAAAATCAAGGCTATTTTAAATTCAAAAAGTGTTTTTAGTTATTTTTATGTTTGCATGATGGTGTTCGAAAGTAATCCCTCGGAAAACAAGCGATTTGTGCTGATAAGTGTGTTTCTGATACCTATGTTATTCATACGTTTTAAACACAATTCAAGAGAGGTCGAATTGGTAACATTACCGATATAATATGACTATTCGCAATCAAATTTTAATCAGAAGATTACCAGTTCGCTTCTTTGTAGGATATTGTTGACTCTCATAAATGAAAATTAAATTAAAATACGAGATAAAAATGTCTATTTTTTGGATAAAGTTTACCGAGCTGGTAGATCAGCGTAGAAACACGTATAATTCCATCTCTAAATAAATCTAAGCACACTTTTAGTGAGGCCTATTTGTAAAAGGCTCAACTTGCTCAAAGCGTATTTCAAGCGTAATTACTAATAATCGAGAAAAAATTCAGTAAAACGTGTGCTTTCTTTTAGGTATAACACAGCTACGCCCAGGGAAACTGTGACTTTATTCATGGCGAAATTTTTTTATGATTTTTACCTGCGAGAGTAAGTGAATTCTAACAAGGAAATAAACATTCGCTTAAAAAAACTATAATACCTGAGCATGTTTCTCATATAAAAAAATTTATAGTTTTTAAGTTTTTCCACAAAAAATATCATAAGCCTTATATCTAAAAAAAGTTAAATTTAAATAAATATTTTTGTACAGAAGATGTAATTAATAGAGGGCTCTTGGGTTTAAAAATGTTTCTGTTAAAAGAGCGCTTTAAGTGAAAATCCTCTGAACTATTTCTTAAAAAAATTTCAATTGAAAAATGGACGATTCATTACCAAAGCCTAAAATTAAATCAGTAAAAAATATAAAAACTAATTAATAAAAAAATGAGAAACATGTGAACAGCAAAGTAAAAATATATTTTATTTTAAGCAGAATTCACTTTTCCCGGTGTCATCAAAGTGTCAAGAGTGTACTTATACAATAAAATGTCAAAATCTTGCAATTCAAATTATTTTGCCAACGACTGTAACCTTTTGCGACATTTATCGTCGAATAATGTCGCTATTTTTAAAATTTTTAACATTTTAACACGAATTACACAGGATTTTTATAAATTTGTTTATATTTGTTTACATTTTTCATCATTGAGCACGTATAAGATATATTAATTGATTTTTAGATGTCGGTAAATATTTTCTTTTTTTTCATGTTCAATCAATGACAAAAATGACGTCTAAGCTTTGAGTTTAAGACTGAATCATTGTTATAAATGGTCATGAATGCATTAAGACGTGTTATAATCACGTCATAGACACACGGGATCTCGTTATTTAATTGAGGTAAGAAAAAACATTTTAACGTGTAAATTGGTTCACCAAAATTAAAGGTTTCATTATGCCGGCTTTAATCGCCAAAGCGTGTCCCCATTTTGCCATTCCCATCTCCACGACATAATGCTCAGACAAAATGAACACCAACATATAACTGTCCAAACTGATAAGCAGTTTGATAACGCTTTGTCAGATTTGGCGTGTACGGGAATCGAACCCATACTTTCAAAATCATGAGTAATACCAAACAATCGCGACACCAAACGGATGCTTGCATGCATAAACGTTATGAATATACTAAAAAAACGCGATGACTAAAATTTTACTTATCGTCGCAAACAATATTTTTGGCTACACATTAAAACATTGAATATTGAAAAATTCATATATTAATTTGCTGAAAACTTCGATTAAAACAATGTTTTACTTGAAGTACTTTTATTGTTGGAAAGAAAGATTTTTCGAATTAGATTTTCAGCGACGTCTACTATAAATAAAAAATTCTGCAGTTGAATAATGATCGATGCACCAGGGTTCTTGCATTCTAGCCTACATCATCCATTGAGGTATTAAGCTGATTTATTTTGTTTAATGACTACTGAAGAACAAAAAGCTTGGACGGTTCAAATACCCGATAATTTCATCACGAACACCTAGCGTATAAAAAGGATCAGTTAAAATTGGATTAACAAGGGCGTTGCCAAGTTTTATTTTGTCTGATTCCTGACAGTCCATCAACGATTAATCATCTAGGTTTTTGAAAATAATCTTTAATGCAATCCAAGTTCAACCGCTCTAACATAACGTCATTGGTTTTTCATAACAAGAATTGATTCATTATTCGTAATAAAGATGAATGCGTTGAAATGTATTATCATTTAAAAAAAAAAAAAAAAATCATTACGTCATAAATAGACGTTTTTGTTAATGCGGTTCGGATTAAAAGAAAACTGCAAAATTTACTCAATATTAAAAGCAAAACTAATTTGAAATAGAATGTACTAAATGACTTGCGATTTTGATTTAATTTGTCATCTTTATGCTTCATAAACAATTTGTTTAAATTAATTTTTTTCAGTCTAGCTTGTGCAGTATTTCACACGGATCTTTTGTAAAAAGCCCCCGCCACTAATGCAAAAATGTGAGATTTGAGAAAAACACCCCCGCCACGTTTTAAGTACTGCACGGTGGCGGGGGTGTTTTTTGGAGGGGGCTTTCTACAAAAGATCCTTTCACATTCCAAAAAATCGTATTTCTAGAATTGATTTTTTGCAGCAGACTGTATGTGTACGTATATATCATAATCGGCAAAATACTGTACACGCTAAAGTGAAAGCTTGCACATTCAGCAAATCAATTACAAAGCGACTCAAATACCAACAACTTTCTGGACAGCTTTCGGAAACCTACCCATCAAATATGCGAAGGAACATACGGTATTGAGTAGTAAAACAGTGCTTTTCAAACGGGTGTATTATGCACCCGAGAGTGTAACAAAATTTTTTATGTGAGTGCCTACTTGACGGGGTGCGCAATGAGGTGTTTTATTTTTTCACCATTTTTGAATTTTAACACGTTCGGGATACTGGCTGCTAGAGTTTTGGCTCTAATATTATATGTAAATTTTTTCTATATTATGACGTCTTTTTAGTTTGCAGCGAGCGCTTGAAATTTTGCTGGGCGACAATTCTGCATAACTATTAGAGAAAAAGTAATAATACTTATTTTTTGACAATAACTTTTTTTTTTGCAGATACGCGTTTTTAGTCTTTTAAAAAGGTACCGGAAATCGACTCTTTGATTCGCTTGAGCTCACCAGTTTTAGCTTTCTAGATTGAGTCGTCTACGAGACACGCTAAACATGAAGAATTGTCGCCAAGGATATTTCAAGCGCCCGCTGCAACCTGAAAATAACGTCATAATGGAGAAAAAAATTACATATAATATTAGGGGCCAATACTCTAGCAGGCACAATTCCGAAAGTATTAAAATTCAAAAATGGTAAAAAAATGAAACAACCGATTGTACACAGGGGGTATTGGGTTTTCAAAAAATTTTTTAAGTTTAGTTTGTTTATTAGAATGTATATTTATCATTAATTTTTTTAAATAATTTAATTTGGTCTTCAACTGAATGAAATTATTGTTTTTATTTTCTATTTATTTTGCGGTGCCCCAAACAAAGTGATCCTTTTTTTTTGTATTTGGTCTTCACCTTAATTTCAATGTGTTGTTTTTGAATTAACCTCTTTGATAACCGGAATTCGAACCTCAAACTTAGTTAAAGAAAAAAAAATGTACAGTTTTTTAGTTTAGTCAAAAAAGGTTACATAAAAGTTTGAAAAGCACAGGGCTACTATATGATAAAAAAAGTTTACGCTTGATCGAAAAAAATATTTAATTCAATTGTGGAAGTAAAACTGATTTTGGTTTTGTTGCAATGTGAATAAAGAGGTTTATTAAAAGCAGAAGATTTTCTCCTCAAAAACCAAGTAAAAAATAGATACGATATATAGGTTTGCATTTGGTTAATATTTTGAAAGTGTAAACCTTTAATGATAACATTTAAAATTTTAAGGGTCTATATCCACGTTTAAAACTCAATGTATTTTTGTTAACTTTTTTAAGTTTTTTGGAGAAATTTTAGTCGATAGCTTTTTTTTTGGGTTATAAAATTTGCTGAAAATACCTACCGGTTTACCATTCGTGAAACACTTTAATTAATTAACTAAATTAAACTAATTCTCTAAAAATAACTTTTATCTAGTAATGACATCACTTGACTAGTTTATTTATCAAGGGAACAAAAAAGTGTCCTTTGTCGTTGCTCAGCTGCGCAAAACTAACTTAAATAATGGAATAAAAATGAAATTACGTAATCTTTATGTCAACTAGTAAAAGTGCACAAGGTACTAGTTATGACGTCTTATATCATTTGGAATACATCAATTAAAACTTCTTGGATGGTGACCGTATTAAGTTTTTTGTTTTAACTTGTTGCAGCAATTCGCACACATCCTAAATATCGCCTTCATGGCGGTGGTTGACTATCTAATTCGATTGCTCTTTATTGAAGTGTCTTGACTTTAAAAGGACATTTTAAACCGTATTAACATTCGAAAAGGCTGTGGCAAATTGAATATTTTTGGAATAAGTGTAAGATTTGTCTACAGACCTTTACATTTCTTTTACAATGTTACACAAAAAAGAAATGTGTAGAAATGATATTTAAGTATTTTACCCGAAAACTTTGCTAGCCCGAACTTATGCCTTCGACAAATCAATCTAAGGTCATATACAGGACAATGAATAGGCGATGCTAATCACAAAATAAACTCCAATTAAAAAAAGAAAGACCTTATTTTAAAAATATTAGTTTATCGTCCAAGTTTCTGAAACAAAAAATAAAAACTAACTAATTTTATATAAAACCAAATATAGTTTTATATTTAACTAAAAATTAATTAGTAAGCACTTTTTTCTGGAAAGCACAGTCCCAGTGGAACTGTCGCTATCGTGTATCGCGGCATTGACGATCCTGCGTCAGGTTCAGTCGGACTGGAAATCGAACCCAAACGGTCCCGACCAGAAGCAATAAACCCCACAGGGTCCGGTGTGGTGGTTTGAAACCCGTATTTTAATTTTACTGTTCAAAGCCATCACTGCTGCTTTGTTGCTTCACAGTGAATTGATAGCTTGTAAAGTTTTAAAAACATTGTATTCGAAGTGAAGTTGGAGAAAGAGATGAAATGAATTGAGAGAAGTTTGGGAGCTCGAAAGAAATAATAAAATAAGAAAGAAAAGGAAAAGAATTAAAGTTGTTTGATCTTTTCGAGGAAATTATTAAAAATGCTTAAAAATCTGTTTTAAATCCCAAGACGATTTATTCTGTAATAATATTTATTATAGAGCTTTATATTCTGTTGTGCATATGTTTTTGATATATTTATTCAATATTCGTTTAATCTGTAATATGAAATCAAATTTTATAAGTCGTATTAATTCATAAATTAGTTCATCTCAAAGGCAATACCTGAAGGGTATAGTTGTCATCAACTGATTACTTTTAAATATTAATTAATTTCTTTTTTTTTTGGATTTTTTTCAGGTGAAGCAGACTACGTGACCGGGAACTATTTTCGCATGTTTCACTTTCTCGCATCCCTAATTGCTTTTCTTTAAGTAATCGTAATTGGTGCTGACTTTTTCCACTGATACATTTTATATAAAAAATTTTAAGTAAAATAAGTGTACCAAAATCGTAAATCAGAGATGGTAAACCTGCGGCCCGCGTGTGGTTGGGAAGAAGCAAAGCCAGTACTAGTTTTTCGTCACGAAAATCGAGAAATTAGAGACAGATTCAAAGTGATGACTTTTTTTAAAGATCACTATGTCTTTCAAACGAAAATCGAGACGTCAGAGACAGATTTTAAGTGATGACCTTTTTTGGTCTTCAACATGAATTTAGGATCCAATTTCTTGTATCCGTGAAGCGCTAAAAGGTTATGGTTGGAGCAAACGTCTATAAAATTTGGGCAAAACTTTATTGCTCCCCAAAATTTTATGCAGCCCGAACCAATTTTTAATTTTCTGGTACACCCTGCGAGTGCGATAAGGTTTCTTACTCCTAGCTTAAGTAAAGAAAAGAATTATTTCTTGAGAAGAAAAAAGGTTTAAAATTTAGTCAGAGTCATTTTAAATGTGCAATTGTTAATTGCTGGTGGTTTCAAAACCAGTCCGTGTTTATTTTTTTAAGTTTTTTTTACCAAAAACTTCTGATTATTTCAAGATTTTTGACTCGGAAAAAACAAGAAACCGTTGGTTCGGAGTGTAAATTTTAAAGTTAAGAAAAGTTGGCGAAACTATTCCAGTAAAAAAGATTTTTTGAAGTTTTTAATGCGCGAACTCAAAGTCACCTGGTCATATTTCTGAGACCTGCAAAAAAATAAAAATTTTACAAATTACGTAACTTCAAAAGAGCCATGACTTTGGCATGTGTTTGGTTTGAAGCTACCTAAAAGGAAACCAAAAATTGTTTCAATACCTAGTTTGAGCCACGCCTATAGATCAATCTGTAGTGAAAAAGCTTAAAAAAAATTAGGAAAAGTGGAGTTCGGTAAGTTTGACAAAAACTTAAAGGAAATCTCATATCATCAATAATGGCCATCGTGAAGTAATGATGTAAACTTTTTTATTTACTGCCATACAGACAGAAACAAAACCAGACTAAGAATCTCTTGGCCATATTTGTCGGTCAATCACATATTATACGGACAACTTTTTTAATATTTTGATAAAGAACTTTTTGCAAGAATTTAGAACTGTCATCGTTTTCGTTATATAACCATGCACTGCTCATTAATTGTAGACCACATGCCCTTCAAGTTGGTAAATGTTTTCCTTATATAGAGTTTCTTAAGATAAAGAATGCATTTTTTAAAAAATATCAGCTATATAGCTTTTAATAACAACTTTACAATTCTTTTATTACGCTCCGAATCAGCTTCTATTGGGATTCGTCGAACTTTTAATTTGCAGAAGCATATGGTTGCCGACATTAAAATTAAGATGAAAAAAGCACATACGTCATAATGCTTTTGTATATACTGTATAAATACATCGAATGAAATTTTGTGGGTTTTTGACTAGTGTATTTCGTAAAAACGTTTTGGTTTTATAGGAGTAAATTATAATTACTACTACTTTAAACGTAACAGATATATTGTCATGTTTTTTTACAAGATTGCCTTGGTTTCGTTTAGCCTTTCTAACATTGCATCACTTTTTCTTTAACAAAACACTAGCTAACTCTGCAGAAATTGATAGCACAACAGGAAAAAAAATGCCACAAATAAAAACAAGTTTGTTACCATGATTCATCTCGAAATTTACACATAGCTAGTACCATATCACCTGTTTCTGGCATTTTGTCTTTTGTAAAACGATAAATTCAATTTGTGACGTTCCAGAGAGGGAGAAAAGATTTTAAAAATAAGAATTTTTTTTGTAAAAGCATTTGTCAAAAAAACTTTGGTCTATTTTTTATCATCTCAAAAATAAAATACAATGTAAATAGGAATAAAACTACAGTATAACCAAACATTATATTTGAATAAAAAAGCTCTTAAAATGCTTCAAACAGCTTTAATAAGACCTTGTTTTGTTTCTTCTTAAAACTACTTTTCGTAACAAATTAGATTGGCTAATAAAAGTTAAGTGAATCACGGAATCGCTGTAAAACTGAGCAAACAGTTTGATTTATTTTCTCTTTGATTTATAGAACCACTTGCTCTTAACGTGCATTCGGTTACCGTAACAAGGAGTACAATTTAAGAAAAAAATTAAAATTATTGCATAGTTTGTGGCAAATTTACTTTAATTGAAGCATGAGAACATTACGGTTTTAAAATTTTTTCAATCGATTTTCCGTTAAAGTGAGCATCATAAAAAAAAGGAGAAGAGAAATATGTGCGCTTAGTCTTTGAAAAAAAATAAAATCGCCATTATTTAGTTATAAAAATAACTTTTAAAAGCTTGCCTTCAGCTCTCTATGTGCACGTAAGCAGCGAATTCGGTTCAAGTAAACTACCATAATTTCTAAGAATACTTAAGCATTACAAAAAGCTGTAGACGTGCAAACTGACACACTGTTTGAGTTTTTAAAGCGTGATTGATTTTTAAAAACGCGACGTTCAGAAAAATTAAATGCACGCGAGTTCATCCAAAAAAATTACCAGAAAACTTTTTAAAATATCGGCAAGATTGAAAATTATTTATAATGCTTAGTTATTATAGCTTTTTTGTCTTTTTAAAAGCAAAACTATCGAAATTGCTCTGGCCTATTTTCAACATTTAATAGTGCCCGTTGACTATATCAGAAACTACAAATCACAGATATTTTTCTCCAAATTTTTCCAGCTTTTTTCCAAAGACTCAAATCCCAAATGTCGTGCGCAAAATCAAACAGAAATAATTTAAAAGTCGTTTCCACAATGATTTGGAGAGATAACCGTGATGTCAAAGCTAGACAACTTATTGGATTAAGCTGTTATATAGTTTTTATGTACTTGGTTAAAAATACTCCAACAACGCCTGTCGTTACATAAAAAATAATTCTTGGAATGCTATGTTAAAATTTTTTATAGGTTTAAACATATAGGTTTAGCGGTGTTATAGCAGCTGGCATAACTCCTCATCGAATGCTTAACATTGACAATTTTGTTTTACGCTTTCATTCGCACTTGCTTTTTTGACACAAGGGCCACTTAAAAAACTGTTTTGTACGCAAAGGACCTTTTAAATCATAGTTTTTTGAAAGTCAAGTAAAGATTAAAAAAAAGACTTATTTAAAATCATTAATCAAAAACGATTTTTGTCTTTGAAATTAAAGTCAAGAATAAAATCTGGCATAACTCCATGTGGAAAAAAACATGGAAAAAAAACCACTTATGGGACATGAGCCATAGGTTGCTTTCTGGATTACATTGTTCATGGTAAGAAGCTCAGTTTTTAATGGACCGAGTGGCAAGTCTTTGGATTCCCAAAATCAAAGCATCAGTTTAGGTGTGAATTCTTTTCTTTATTACATCTCGCAACAGTGGAATAAATTGATGAATCCCCAGTTGTGACGAAATAGAATTTGCAATCTGGTTTTATCTATCTTCATTCGCAATTTTTTTGATGCTTTTTCCTCCTCTTTGTATGACCTTATTTTCCTAAATGCTGCTTCAGTTTTAGTTTAATCACTGTAGGTAAGCACCATGGCTCCATTAAGAAAGATCACTTTCTAGGGCCACAAAAGAAATATTTCAGGTTGATTGAGGATCAACTCTCGTTCTTCACGTCCTTCTCCTCCCAAGACGGGCGTTATCGCACTAAGCAATCTCGCCAACATTTTTTTACATTCTAGCCATTTGAGCTGCTTCATAAGCAGCGTTATTTTGATGCTTTTCAAGTAATTTTTACAGCGGCTAATATGAGATCCATAACAGCAAGCAATCGCTTAATAAAAAAAACTTCAATGATTGGAAGAAAAGAAAAGAGTCATTAAAATAAAGACCTGAAAAAGATAAAGAATAAAACCTGTTTTTTGCTCCCCTCACGCTCCCAAATTGTTGAAACTCATAAAAAAAACATGAATTAACGAAAGATTTTTGTTGTTCAAAACCACATACTTGGAATTGCAGTGATTAAAATTCCTGATCGAGCGCAAGAAAAGTCTAGTTTTGATTCTCGGATCGAACAAATCTGACAGGTCTGCCAACAAGTACTCAAGATTGTGAAAATAGCATGTAAACATCTGAGTCGCCAAAGCAAAATACTGTGAAGATAGGCACCACCGATACATTACATGATAAAGCGAGTACAATGAAATGTTTGATTTTGATTTGATAAAACAATATTTTGTTTATTTTACATGTGCAAGCAAGAAATAACTTCAATAAAATACCGTACCGTGTGGTTAAGCTGTCTGCTGGACGAAGGGCGCAACAAAATACAATTTCTAAACTCTAACTTTGTCTTGACCCCAAAAAACGTGTGATTTAAACCCTTTATATATACGTATTCATGTATATATATGTATATGTATTCACTCGGTGTTGAGCGCAGTGGCAAATGTTCGTAAGCAATTCGTGAACGTGTCATTGACATTCTACTGCCATTTAACTCAAAGTCATTTAAAAGGGTTCAAATTTTACTGCAAATTAGCGTAAGCGAAACTACAGTGCTTCGCGTTTGTGACTTAGAATCTCTCCCAGGCTGGTTGTTGTTTGTTGAGTTGTTTTTGATTCAAGTATTTTACAAAGTTTTTCGAAATTTCTCGTCCATTAGATACTAGGACTGAAAAAAAAATGTTTCCCATTATGAAATTATCTTTGTAATTCTTTGGAAACCACACAATTTTTCGAACTTTCTATTGTAGCCAACTCTTCTCCTACAATCAATTCTTAAAGCATTCAGACGTGTTTATTGTGCAAAATATTATTCGCTCGCTGCTTTACGTATTTCGTGCTTAGTTCGCAACAACCGCAAAGCTTGGTTTCTCAGACCTTTAATCGTAAATTGTTGTTTTTCCAAGCTTGATTTGTTATATTTCCTCCCTTGTGCGCGTTGGATGGCCGTAAAGTTGGACTTGAGGCGTCTATATTGTTTAGTTTATCAGGCCGCGTATTACTAAGAAACTGCTAATCACTTATTATGAAATCGCGTGATTTTCGTATAGAAAAAGGGTAATCGTCACTATAGAAAATAATAACTAAATGCCGTAACTCAATCCTGACCACGCAGTCGGAGACTTATACAGATTCGAGCAAACTACCAGAGGCGGTCAGACTGAGGCATACTAACTAGAAAATTTTTAATTCCTTGCTTTTCGTGCTGTAGTTATTGTTCTGTTGCAAATTATTTTACAAGACTCATCTTTGCAATGAGGGAATCCAGCATGTTGGCTCGTGTGCCAAAAGGAACTCACCACAATATAACTAAAATCAAGCAAAGTGATGATAATTAATCAAAATTTACAGTAATTATGATTAAAACGATAAACAAAACTGCGGCAAAGTTCTTGCCAAGAAAACATATCAGGTGACAAAAAATGTTGATTCTCTTTCAAATAACAAGTTTTAATTAATTTTTAAACTGTTTTCAAGAATGTTCCAATAAAAACTACTTAAAAGGACCATTAACAAGATTTTTTGGGCATCTCTTCTCGAAAACATTACCCGCGCGCAAAAATTGTTCGCTGCAGACTGTTCGTCAAAGCTAGACCTAAGTACCTAATTTAGAATTAAGACAAAGCTTTACCTACCCCTAAAACAACCTTTTAATCATGACAAAAGCTAAATTTAGTATTGGCGAAAAAATAGATAAGGATTATAATCAAAACTCGGTTTGTAAAGCACAAAAAATAAAAAACGCTCTGTCTGTTTCCTCTGGGCGAAAAAGTTTGATAGAAACATGCCAAAAAAAGCTTCCAATCCCATAATGAATGAGGAACAACCAATAGTTGGCAGCAGGATGCGGACTCGTCAAAATTTTAAAGCGAGTCCTAGTCCTAAGTCAAGTGAAAATTTTGAAACTAAAAATTATACCTTTGACTTCTAGGGAAGAAGCCAGCCAAGAACTGACATACTGTACAAGTTGCAAAAAAATCAAATTGGCAATATTTTTGTTCTGTACAAGTAATGAACACCAGGGGCGCAGGAAGGGGGGGAGAAAGGGGGCTTCCAATTGCAAACGACCACTAAAACATAAAGAAATGACCTTTATTTAATTCACGAACGCTGGCAATAAAAAAGTGGAGGAAATAATGTTTAAAATTCATTTTTTGCTTGTCGAAAACCTGTTTTGGTTTAATTTTATAACAAGAAAAACGCCCTCGTTAAGCTAGGGGTGACATGGAGGTAATTACTGGTCTAATTAAACAATCGGGCAGGTGTGTAAACTGACTTGTTTTGATTTTTTCCTAATGGTTAAAAGAAAAGTGCACGTGTACGTTCCACTTGGCTGCACAAATTGAAGGATCTAATGAAATTGAACAAACTCATTAATAAGGTTTTCTTAAAATTAAGTGATTCAATAGTGTTCAAAACACAGCTCAGCTATCACTTCACCCCAGAAAAGACGATTAACAAGTGAACAAATTTTTAAAAATACAGGGTGGGCCGTAAATAACGCACCAAAGCATATAAAACAATTCTGATAATAATAACAAAAGGGTGGGCCGTAAGTAACATCGACTGGAATTGTGCATCAACGCAAATGGGTTTCTCTGTTCATTTGTTAAGTCTTGCTTTAATAAAAACGTGTGTTATTATTATCAGTATTGTTTAATATGCTTTGGTGCGTTATTTACGGCCCACCCTGTATATTAATCATTGGAACAAGGATTTCTTTTGACGAAAATGGCAAAAATAGCTGGCAACTTGGTTGCTCCACTAGTTCAAAAGAACATGTGATTTGACCAAGTTTACTATTGGTTTTAGGTAGTTGCTCCCACTTCGGTGAATTGCAACGAGGAAAATGCTTTTTGAAATTTTTGAAAGACCGCACAGTTTCTTCAAACCTTAACGGACTAAATGACTATAGCAACAATATAATGATTTTGTGCTTTTACCTATCACCTACATCCAATTAGAATAGAAGCTAATGAAACAGCTTAGACTTGGCCAGTCTTTTTTTTAATTTGAAATTATGTCACATCTTTTATTGAACATAAATTTTCGAGTGCAAAAAAGTCTGCGATTGTTTTTTTAAAAAATCAAAAGAATCGTTTTAAAAAATTCCATCACTGCTTTGATGTTTGCTTAACGATAATTTAAATGCTTTTAAGATTCTTGTTTCCATTGAATCAAAACAAGAATCTTCTTGTTTTCAATTTCTCGTGTAAACTACTGATTATAGCTTCGGTTCAGATAACTTCTACCAAATGAATAAAAACAAAAGTTTATTAACAAAATTGTCAGAAAAGGTACACCAACCATTAAGCGTCCTCGACAATACTAAAAAGCAAGCAACTACTGCTAACAGACAAGTTTTAACTATTTATACTGCAGTATAGGGACATTCCGTGTCAACTCACACCTTTTTCGGCATTTTTTTGCCGACCATTTCCGATTTTGCTGAAATTTGGCATGTTTGTAGGTTTGGATGAGAAAATGTCTCACAACAAATTTCAAGTTTCTAAATCAAATACCTTTTGATATATAAAGGCTGAAAATTAGACACAAAATCGCCGCTTGAACCATCCTGATCGAGCAAAAGTGGCCCTCCTGGCTTTATTTTTTGTTCAATTTCAAAGATGTTAATATCATTGGAAAGCTCTTTTCAGCAGCTTTCCAATAATATTCATATCTTAAATGTATTTATATAAATATAAAAGTTATTTATTGTCGTGACCTTGTGACCTTGACCTCGCATGACCCCAAAACCCCCACTCTAGACAAAAAAATTTTCAATATTTTTGTTCCTCACATAAAGGACTATCAGCATGCCAAAAATCAAAGTGAGATCTCTATGGGTTTTCAAGATATTTGCATTTTATTGAACAGGTGTGCCTAATGATGCAATTTTGTTGATATTTACGCAATAAATATTTTCGCAACTTTGTCGATATTTTCAAATAAATCATTTTCGTAAGTTTTTTGTTAATTTTTTTCTAATTAAAAAATATCTTGAAAACCCATAGAGATCTCACTTTGATTTTTGGCATGCTGATAGTTCTTTATGTGAGGAACAAAAATATTGAAAATTTTTTTGTCTAGAGTGGGGGTTTTGGGGTCATGCGAGGTCAAGGTCACAAGGTCACGACAATAAATAACTTTTATATTTATATAAATACATTTAAGATATGAATATTATTGGAAAGCTGCTGAAAAGAGCTTTCCAATGATATTAACATCTTTGAAATTGAACAAAAAATAAAGCCAGGAGGGCCACTTTTGCTCGATCAGGATGGTTCAAGCGGCGATTTTGTGTCTAATTTTCAGCCTTCATATATCAAAAGATATTTGATTTAGAAACTTGAAATTTTTTGTGAGACATTTTCTCATCCAAACCTACAAACATGCCAAATTTCAGCAAAATCGGAAATGGTCGGCAAAAGAAGGGTGTGAGTTGACATGGAATGAGGTCTGAGTTGACATAGAATAGTTGTTTTTAAAAGGGTTTTATATTTTTTGAAAATTTGCTGCTATTACTACTCATAATTAGGCATAGTTAGGCATACCATATTTCCCAAGGGATAAACCGGGCCGTTTGTTAAAAGAAAAAAATTCGTCCTAAAAAGCAGTGTTCTCCAAAAAAACCTTCACTTTAAATCTTTCTGGGATTTCTTGTTTTCGTCGCTAAAATGTAGTGTTCTCTACAAATAAGGTCTTTACTTCGAATCTGTCTTGAATTTTTTTATTTTCACCCCTAAAAACCAGTGTTCTCTAAAAAAAGTCTTCACTTAGATTTGGAATCTGCAGGACATATAATGTCAACCGGGCGGGACGCCGGGACAAAACCTTAAAAATCGGGACTGCCCCACCTAAATGAGGACGCATGGTAAGCTTAATAAATTAATGGTATGACTGGTAATAGTAACTACATCAATTCTATCATTATCTGCACATTGTTCCAGCAGCTTTTCAGTTTGGATGCTAAAACCAACTCTTCAAGTCACCAAACTTTCTGTTTGAACTTTGACGCCTTTAACCTTTGAATGTTCTTGCTGATCAGTACCGAAGCAGCGCAACGAAGACAGCCTGTACGTTTGATTTAACTTCGAGTTTGTAAATTATTGTGAAATATGTAAATTGCCTAGTAGCAAAGAAATTTGTTTGAAATCCGCTGTGATTTTGCTTACAGAAAAAATGTTTTGGTTGTAAGTGAATTTTTAATCAACGAGATTGGTGTGGGTAATTTACTTTCTTTTGTATTAATTACTATTTATATTATGTTTGTAGCTATTATGGTTACTTGTTTTATCACATGGCGATTGTTTAACTACTACTTGTGTAAATAATTAGAATATGTAGCAACATTACAAGTGTAAGTTTTTCAGACGTGTTTATTGCCAATTTGGATAAAAGTTGTTAAAGCGATAGTAATTACGCCTAAAAATGTAATTAAAGAAATTAATAAGTTCAAATCAGGTTGCCTTCTACTGTAAGCCGGCGTAAAACATAAAGATCACAAGAATCAGTAGTCGCGAGTCTTGGTCTTGACGAAGATAATTTCAACCAGTTACATGATATGTAAAATATAGATCATATAGTGGCAACAATTTAAAACTCCTGCTTATCATGTGACTGCGGTTTATTATAGTTGCTTTGATATTCAATCATTATAGCCTAGTTGTGTATATGTTAGGTCGATTTCGTTTCTTTGAAGAATCTAGTAACTGTATTTCCGGTATTCTAATAATCCGGTTTTCGTTGTAACAAATCAAAACTATCGAACGTTTAAAAAGATTTTTTTACAAATAAGTACAATCCAAAGAAAAAACTTTTAAAAACGTTTTTTATCAATTCTTTGAGGTTTCATGAATGAAGTCTTGAAACATTGTGAAGAATAAAAGGACGCTGCAAGCAAATACTTTAGGGCAGCGGTTCCCAAACTGTGCGCCGCGAGACTTTGTCAGGGGCGCCGCGAAAGCATGCGAAAGTTGTACTTACTGCTTTTCTCACAATAATTGCAGTGTGAAGGTTGTTAGCAGCAACTTCCCTTCAGAGAACGATTCCGATTGAGGACCTTTTTTAAACAGCCTGATTTTGGGAGGGAAATAGGGAAATCAGAGATGAAATCGAAGTGAAGACCTTTTTTTTTTTTAGAGAACACCCTGATTTTCAGAGAAAAAAAGGTTGTTCAAAAAAGTAATGGAACTGAATACCTTTTTTTCATTAAGGCGCCGCGAGTATTGTTAAGTCTTCAAAGGGAGCCGTGAAAAAAAAAGTTTGGAAACCGCTGCTTTAGGGGAATGTTATTGGCAAAGAAAGACATTTAAATCAAAGTCGTATTTCTTTAAATTATTTGAATTTTAACTTGAATGAAAACATGAATTCAAAAGCCCCGCGTGCTTAACGTTGTTCAGATGATTATTTGTATTGGTCTAAGAGCGACGTTTACACGGATAAACGTCAATCAAGCAATGGTTCTTGAATAAGCTTCCTTGGTCGCGAAACGCTAAGTCCTCGAAAAACTTGCTGATGATACAATATTTACTTTCTTTTTGATTAAAGCGAACAAGACAGCTATGTAAACAGTGTCCTAACTAAAAAGTAAAAAAAACTCCGTAATACACGTGAAATAAAAGAAAGGCTATGGTCTGACCGCTTTGAGTATTAAATAACGTTATGGTTATAAATTTGACACTTAATCTTCGGAAGCTTTCGTGATATTTGATGTAGTGTTAATCCTTTAACCCAGTCTGTCCTAAAGCATTTAAACCTTTTTGCTCTTCTTTATTTTCAATTTTTTGTAACTGTTTTCGTTCACATTTAACATTATTTTTCATCATTATTCACATTTAACCCTTACTAGAGATAACGAATCTGCTCACAACTTTTATTAATTGTACTTTTTTTATAATTCTTTAGAGTTTGTCATATTTTTCATTTTTGTGTTCAGAAAAGTATTTTATTCTACGCGTAAATTTTGTCGCCGCAACGTTTGTCTTTAGAAAGTGTATGATTGTTGCAAACAAGTTACTTATCTTTTTATTAATTTTTTGAATTCCTGGTCCAAGTTTCGAACCGATAATCACAACCTTACTTATTACTTTATTTATTTAGAATCTAAATTTTTAGATCCTCCCTATTATTTGTCCATTGATTCAGAAAATTCGTGATATTGCAACCAGACAAATATTTAGGTTCGCTGTTTAAATGGTCAAATGTCTGACTCTCACTGCGGCCCGCGAAGTCATTTTCTGCGGTCTGCTGAACTGTTTCAAACATTTTCTAATCCGGCCTTTTACAGCAATCCTAGAAAACAAATGGCAATATCGGGGCAATTGTTCTTATAAGGCCTGTTGTTATCCTTAAAAGTCAAGTTAGAACTGAAAAAAGGTCATCATTTAACATTGCAGGCCAAAAGTGTTGCCTTCAATGTCAAGTAACGACAAAAAAAAAACGTTTTCACTTTCCAGTCAACATTTGAATTGAAGGAAAAATATTATTTTTAGTCTACACTTGATGGTGTAAAGCAAGAACTATCTTTTTTGTTTTCAAGTAACCTTTGATTTGTTTTCAAGAACAAGTGACCTTTAATAACCGCATCACTGGTCGTTTGCAACGTTTTTAAACGAATTTGGGCAGAAGAGTTCTTATAATTATGAAAATTGGCCCGTGAACATAAAAATTAAATCCGCCCTGATTTAAACCAGGACGTTTAAATGTATTAGATTTTTTTGATTTTCGATTAAAAATTTTTATTGAAAAATTTGACCTCTTTTTGTAAAAAAAATAAAAAAGCTAAATATTTATCGCTTTTCAAGAAAACAAAAATTAAAATTTACTTTTTTGCTTTTGGAGTGATTTTATTTTACTGCTGTGAGCTAAAATCGTTAGTCACGGTTGAAGGTTTAAAAACTTGGAAGACACACTAATACTTAGAAGTTTGGACCTTAAAGCAAACCTTTGTGTTACTTGTTTAAACTGTCAGCAAACTTTTTTCCTGAAGAACATTTTGCTTCGCCCAAAGGTGAAAAATGTACAATAGCAAATAAGTAAAAAACCTATAAGAAGATTACCATGGCTCGAAAACTGTTTTCGATCCTTCCGTATTGATAAACACTAGGATAGGGGTGGGCAAACTGCGGTCCCCCCACGAAGTTCTGTGCGGCTTGCGAAAGCGTCAAGCAAATAACTTTACTCTCCTTCGCTTTTAATTGTCGTGCAAAACTCCCAGCAATGAATTTTATAAAAGCCCAGACTGCAAAAAAAATCCAGATTTTTCTAAAAAAATAGAAGTCATATTTTTCTCAAAAATACATTATTTGAAACAAATTCTTGGTTCATCATTGCAAAATAAAATATTTTAGAAAAGATTTTACGTGAAATATTCGTCGAAAAGTCAAGAAAAATTAGAAAAACCTTACAAAGACCACTCTTTAATCCAGTTCAGAGTGTGTTGCAATTTATTGTTCTAAAAATCAATGATATGCTAACAAAACTATTAAATATTTATTTACATTAGATTTGTGAAAAAAAGTTTGGGTTTCGTTCACTCTTCACCTTTACTAACCTCGCAGGCTTTGGGGATTTCCCAAAATTTAAAAAGTAATCAACTACAGTCGCGAATTATGAATGAGAATTAAAAATTGTTTTCAAAAATATTGATACTACGCAAAATCGGACCTTTTTTTTATCATTTATATATAGATGCGGAGGGGGGAAGGGATTAATAAGAATTAATTACTTATTTTCTTAAAAAAACTCAGATTTGAAGGGATTTTTAAAAAAAACAGAAACTCAGATGAGACAAGAAAAAATCAGATCTGGGTGGAAAAACCCAGGACTGGGATCTCTGTCGTGGTGACCTCTAAAAAAAAGGTCATCACTTTCAATTTCCATAGGATTCTCAACCTTTTCGCACCTGCGGCACACTGGGACCTTTTCAAAAGTTGTGACACACTTGAACCAGAGGGCATATTTTGATTTTCGTCTCTAAAAAGTAGTATTCTCTAAAAAAAATATCTTCACTTTAAATCCGTTTCGGATTTTTGTCCCTAAAAAGTAGTGTCCACTAAAATAAAAGGTTGCGGAGCAATGGACTGATGCTTTTCAAAAAGTTTCGCGATCCACACTGTACCGCGGCGCACAGGTTAAAAACCAGTGAACCACATGATTGAACCACATGATTAAAAACCAGTGAACCATTACATGATTGAAAGTTTCAGAGTGAAGACCTTTTCTTATAGATCAATTGATTTTAGGGACAAAAATTAAAAAATCCGAGACAAATTCAGAGTGAAGATCTTTTTTTTAGAGATCACTATAGTGCGGCCCGCGAACAAATTCAACTTCCGAATGCGGCCCTCGAGCTAAAACGTTTGCCCACCACTGCACTAGAACGTCACGTTTCACGTCATAGAAGACTGATAAAAAAGTATTCTTCTTAACTTTTTTGTTTATGTTTTACAATGACGTGGAAACAATGCACATTAGATTAAGAGTAGAAAGCTAGATTATGTTGGACTTTACGAGTATAAACAAAAACAAAACAGCTTTTTTCATTCTTCGTAGCTTTGTTGTAGGAATATTCAAGCAATTAATGCTTAAGCCAAAACTTCAATCGCACGTTTTCTGCAGGTGAGTGTGATTAAAAAGCTTTGAGAATGTCTTTCTTTGTGCTGTATCGAAGGCGCATCATTCATCAGACAAGATTTGCAACTTACAATAGCAACAATTGTTTTCTTTTTGTTAGACATAACCATATAAAGAAAGTCCACATAAAATGTGGAAATTTTAGTGTGCTTGCTCCTGCCCTATGGTTGAGTCCGAATCTGAAGTCGTGCGATTTTGATATTACCAAGCTTTGGTTAAGATAAACAAAACTATAAAGAGATTAAATCTACTAGTAGAAAAGACAGAAACACTCACGTGTATAAGCTCTTCAAACACGTTTCTTCAATAAAATCTTGTTCGAAAGATTAATAAAATTTTTCACTCAGCTTATAGGCTTGTTCCTTTGTAGTTTGCTTTCACTTATAAAAGATGTGTATCTTTTAAGGCTACATAGAGTTTAGCATTTGCACAAAATTTCTATTTTTTTATTTTTAAAGATTCTTAACTTTCTCCCATTTTTAAATTCAGTTGCAATGTGTAATCAGTGTTCAATCGCTAGTTCTGTAATTGCATCAGTTACGCCGCTTTCTGCATCTTACTGTAGAATCTGCTGGCGAGATTGAACGTGGCGTTACATTTATAAAAAAAATGCTTGGGAACATGTTTGTTGGATATACAAGATTCTTTCGACTTGATTGTTTTGAAATCCCCAAGCAAATCTGATAAAAACTGATATTTTTATTGATGGTTTTCTAAACAAAAAGTATTTGATCTTCATCCTCACTTATCACTAACATACTATTTTTCCCCTTGCCGAAAAGACTTTTAAGCGTTAAATAACCGTCAGGCGATTACATCGATCTCCTTTTGGAAGACCTAAAATATTTCTGTCTTATTAATTTTTCTAGTTATTTCTGTTGTCTCTTATAAAATGCTATATTTATAGCGTTGACGTTAGGAAACCTCAACGCTCGCTGAGCGACAGGTGTTCAAATAATTGATAAATTGAATTAATTGAACCGGTTTAACTCGGGAGTTTCTTCAAAAAATCACCATTTGCTTTCTTTTATTTCAATAAAATTATGAACCAAACCTTTCCCAACTAATAGTTTTTTTATATTTAAACGATTTTTTTTTGTTTTGTTTTGTGCAAACTACAAAAATCTTGAATCATATCAAAAACAATTTATTTATTCGTATTAAATATTAGAAGCAAATTTTCATGTAAGAAAATAAATACATACTTTATTCGAATACGATAACATTGAGAAAAAAAGTTTTTTCTTGGACAACTTTTTTTTTAAATGATTTTTTTTTGGAATGATTTAACATCTTTTTGTAACAAACAAGCCATTAACAAGTAGAAAAACGCACTTCTTAGTTAAAATAGATAAAAACGTGTTAACTTGTGACAAATAACAATTTATGGTCAAATAAACAACAAAGAATGCTCGATCAATAACCGTACGGTATTTTTAATAGGCTCTGTATGATTTATGCTCTATTTTGGTTGAATTGCAATTTACGCATGTTATTTTGGACAATTGCTTGTAGCTGTTTCAAACAAACTTTATCATTTATACCTACGGTTTGTTTATTTTCTGCCTCGATTGTTTGTAATTTAACTTTTCCCACTAATACTTAAATAAATTAAAAGTAAAGATAAACAACTTTGCAAAAGCACACAACTAAATGATTTTAATTATGACATTTGAGAATCTTGCCAACTTTTTAAATGCAGATTTGGTTGTTGACCGAAGGTGAAAGAAAGGTAAAAAACCTTTCCACAACCTGAAAACAACACTCTAACCTTTGTGTGCAGCAAGGCAAAAATTTTCGATGCTCTCTGCCAAATTGACAACAATTTAAAACAAATATCATTCAAAGAGATTGAAATGTTATAATTTGAACCACTCAGCAGCACCAGAGCCTAGCTACAAGAGCACGCACTCAAGTTGCAAATTGAAATTTAATTGTTGTCCGTTTATTTGGAAGATATTTTGATTGTCTTCCAATGTACCATATTTTTACATTAAAAAAAAGGATCTAGGACTAAAACGTGAGTGAAAAACGGAGTATCGTTTAACACATCGTCGTGGTAGGAAAGCTTGAATACAGGATGAAATCCGTTTGACTGATGGAAGTTGGCAGCTCGGTCGCTGTGGCTCACAGCAATTACAAGAGGAGCTTTCGGATTAAACATCATGTCTTTGACGGACACCGGCTTCGATTGGTCGGATTTCTTGTTCACTTTTTTCTCGTTTATTTCCGATTTCTTGTCAAAAGTTTTTTGGAAAAGAGATGTTCGAGGAACAGCTTTGTGATGCAACGAAGGGCATCTGTGCAACTGACTAAAGGACGAGTATCGGAAAATCTTGTTTAAAATTCCAGGTTCCTCCTGTTTGTTGTGAGCTTCAGATTGGATTTGTTTGTTGGACTTATCCGAGGTTTGCTGTTTAATCCAGAATTTAGCCATGATGCGGATCGCTTCTTTGTACACGGCGCTTCCGACACCTTTCGATGCAAATTTGGGTTCGATTGCGCAAAAGAATCCATTCCAAAGCGGAATTCGAGCTTTAGAGAGTTTTTTGGCGATGTGACTGTTTTCCCATGCTTCGTATCTAAAATTAACATTGATAAAGTCCAATATGAATAAACACAAACCACATTCCCGTGGTACATGGTTATACAACAAAAAAGCCAGCCGCTAAAACCTGAGCTTTATATAAACACATAAAGCTATTTTTACATCACGTGTACGAAACTCATTTGTTTTATGCTCATCTAATCTTAACGCTAAAAACTTTTTGTGTTGTGGAAACAAACTCATTTTGTTGAAAATATTCTCGCTTTGGGCAAAATTCTTGTTTTCTATTTGCAGTTGCGAAGTAAATTTTTGAAAGGTTGTCTATTAATAATCTGAAATCAAAAAAAATGCCAAGTGTAGCTTGGTACGATATCTTTAAATTTATAACTGATTTGATTGAAAATATCTTGAGAATGCAGCTATCTGAATTTTTTTGTAACTAGTTTCGTAAACTTTTTTCTCGCGTTATTTTTCAAATACAAAATCCCATAGAGTAAATACGAAAACACAAAAACTTTATGTGTCTAAAATAAACATTTTGAATAGAAATCTAATGTAAGCCTAATTTTATAGCTTTAATCAATTACATTGAAAGTTGATAATATTTTTATACTACCGATTTGATTGTGTAAGGTGTGGTTGTACGTGATGAAAATTTTTGTTGGGTTTATTTAATGCAAAACAAGCACAAAATAAAAAAGAACCAAATAAAGTAATTTTAACCTGCTATCTGACTAAGTCTACTGAGAAATATATCAAGTTTGTGTGATACTACAGATCAAATATAAAAAAATAATCTATAAATGAAAAAAGTTGACAACAGTCTTCTGTTAAAGTTGTTTCGTCACCTGTAGATCTGCTGCTGTTTTTTAACATTAATATGGTATTGCTTTTTCAATAGTTCTTTCATTGTTCACCTTATAACTCGTTTTAGTCCTTCTTCTGAAATCTTCTTGAGATTATATTTCTGGTAAGCCTTCCAATATGGCTCATCGTCCCCAATCGCCCATCCACAACCATCACTGGATGGCGGTAGAAACACAACGCCACCAACTACTTTGTAGTAGCTAGGGACGTCTTCTTCGTTTTCGATGAGAACTTTGATGGCCAGCAGAATGCCCTGCCCACTTCCGACGGTCACTTCGTAGTTGGCCTCGAGATAAGCGCGGAGAAACTCCTCGCGCTTTGTTTGATCCGGGACCATGTATTTGTAGAGCGGATAGCGGAAAAAGGATTTCACGTAACACTCCCGGATGATGTTCCAATCCTCAGCAGAGGTAGTCAATTCGATCTTTGATTTTCTAAAAAATATCCGGTTAGATCAAAATATCAGATTAATCTAGGAAATAAGTTAAAGCAATTTTTAATATTCCTATTCTTACAGTTGTTTTTCCATTTGCTGTTTTTTGACTGTCGTTTGGCGCGATCAAATGTATTAAGCATTAAATATTTTTACCCTAACTTAAATATTTTGGTATAATATTATACAGCGCCTATAAAACAACAAGATTATCGTAAAAATATAAAAAAGTAAATTGTACAACTTTGTCCCTTGTTTATAATATATTGCGCAATTACTACTTTTTTTCAAATATCTGTTTTCAACAAACGCAGGTTGTTTTCTTAAGAATGATGTAAAATTGCAAGTTACACGACTTTGTTGGATCTGGTGTCTGCCAAAATAACTGGCATCAAATAAACGCATACAGCCAAAAAAACTGAAATGCTTTTTTAAAAAAAGCAGTTATTTTCGCAAGAAAAAAATTTGCTCATACCGGTCAAGTACTATAACTATAGGACTGAATTTAGTTAACGTTTATAAATATTTGCTGTTTTCGATTATTTTTTTGAACTCGGTTTCTGATAAATTAAACTGAAGCAATGGGAAAAGAATTAAATGTGATTCCAAATCGTTCTACGTCAAAGTGAACCTTTTTGTTTCTGTTATCGATTCCTAAAAAATTAGAAATTCATTGTTAAACATGGACAGGGGAAAACACTCTCAATCAAACTTTTTCAAAACTCATGCTTCCTTTTCTGCCACGCACTTTCCATTGAAGGATAGTTCGAAGGAGACAGTGAGGCGATCGTATCCAACGATTAATCGAATAGATTTTGAGGCGCACTGGGCGTCTTAAATACTTTCTTTTTTTACATTTTACATGCCTATGTTTGATTCTTTAATTAATTTCTTGACAAATCCTGTAATTTGAATTTAAAATCAAAACAACTTTCAAAAAATGTACACAATCTTTTTATTAAGTAGATTTTAACAAAGCCAATTAATTCACTTAAAACTTTATCAAAAAAATACAAGAAAGATAGTTTTGTCAAATGAAGAGAAAATCCTTTCTACCGTTGCATGGTGTCATTTAAAAATAAGTTACTTTTAAAAACATAAAAATGAATCAAAGAAATCATTACGTTAATTCTAGAGTTGATTCTTGAATTTCGTGAATACGTTTTTAGTGAAATGTTGAAATGTATTAATTATGTTTGGTGACTAAGTAGAACCTTTTTGTTAATAGCCTGGATTCAATTCCCGGAAGAAAGCAATATTTTGGTGATTCAATTGCATTCTTCATTGCCACACAAAAAATTTTGTTCGATTCCCGCCCATTGCGAATCAAAAGTTTTGCTTTTGCAAGTCTGGGTGGTTTTGTTGAGTTGCCATCTTGTGATCAAAAGGACAAAAATTTATTGCTTGGTTTGAAGGTATACTTTGAACATTTTACATAAACACTTTTTTGCAAATATTTTTCTAATTCGAGTTGACACTTAAAAAGTAATTTATTTTTTTGAGAACAACCATTTAGTAATTTAACATGTATTTAATACTATTCATTAATTCTTATAAAGAAAATCAAAAAAACGTTTATTTCACAGGAAAAATGTAGCGAATTTTTTTTTGCTATCTCGTAAATAAATACACACAACTTTTTATGGTGTCTTTTGAAAAAGTTTAAGGCTAAAACTGCGAAATTTGATGAAACGTCTTAGACGTTAGCAATTCTTCGTGACCGAAGCATTTTTAACGTTGCAATATTTTTAAAACATCAAATTCGCATTTCACCAAAAATATCTGGACTAGTGCGTAGGTTTCCAACAGCAACATTTCAATTAATGTTTTTGGTTTAATAAACGTTAGTGCAAGGCTGATAAATCTCTTTCGCTTTACATTTTGCATTCGCCAAATTGCGTAGAAGACGAACTGTTAGGACGACGAACGTGTCTTTTTTTAGTTGATAAGTTATTTAAAGCTCACTGAAAATAATAATTGTCTGTGATTTGAAGGTGAACTAATTGCTTGAAAAAAACTTTTTTGGGTTTTACCAGTAAAGATAGGCAGGTTTAGTGACGAAAAATTAATTTTAATTCTTTTTATATCAAGCGATTAATTGATTTTGGTAAAAAGACCAAGTATGCTGTGGAATTTAAACTCTAATTATGATTCTGCTTATTACACTTTAAAGGAAATTTTGATTATTATTTTGAGTAAAATGATTGCTTTCTAATCAATTTTTTATTTCCGGCAACAGAAGCCGAGTTTAAATTTTTAGACTTTACGAAAAATTTAAGTTATAAGAAAAAACCAGAAATTTTTTTTTTTAGTTTTAAATTCATTGAAAATATTTAACTTGTAATTGTACCAAAAGCAAACAAACATTTTAACCTTGAAATTGAGAGTCTCTGTTCAAGAAACTTTTGCAAAACTTTCTCTGTTGAATAAACAAACAAAATATATGTTGCAGCCATTCATACCATTGTTTCAAAATTTAAAATCTGTTTTCTTTTATAAAGCAAAAAACAAAAGCAAACATGAAACCTAATTGTGCAATGTACACCTGAGCACAACGTCGCGCAACGTCACGTGGAATGTAAACCAATCATTTATTTTAATTTTTATTGTAATCAAAAATTGATAATAGTGCTGATAACAGTGGTGAAAGGAAGGGGAGAACAAGATTTTTGCAATCAATAGAAGTCACGGTTTCAAACATACACATCGATTCGGATCAAGACAAAATATTTGAAAATATTGGTTATATCACAGTTCAATTTTTATTAATGCTTTCCAATTTTTTCTTGTAATACTTTTATAACTATTATCTTAATCATCTGTTACAAAAAAACGTGAGGAAAGGGCTTACAAAATGTAAAGAAGAAATTTTTATTTTTAAATTATACAATTTAAGAAACACTGAATTATACGCTTTTGCATCCGAAAAAAAACTTAAATCTTATCAGAAGTCTATACAATCAAGATAATTTTTTTAACTCGCATTTCATAATTGATTTTTACACTATTCTTGCAGTGAAACTTGCATAGATTTCATTCGCAGCTGAGATAGTCTTTGTCTAACCTTGCTTCAAACAAGAACTTGACAAGCTTGCTTTCATAAGTTCGACAAGTGGATTTTGTAAATGGCAGGCAGAAGAAAGTTTAAAAAGAAAGGTCAAAGTCACTGGCGGACGATGATCTGTTTTTAAGTGTGCGCTTAAACTAAAATATATATCGTGGTTAATTCAAACCAAAACCAAAAAAGTAATTTACATGTATCTGCATGGTTATACAAATCAAAGTTGTTTTTTTTTTGGTTTTGGTTTGAAATCAGCACGATATTATTTTATATTTTGGTTTAAGCCCGCACCTTAAAAACAGATCACCTTTCGATAGTACTCAAAGACACATCTTTTTGGTCACATCTGCTCCAAAAACCTCTGCTTTGAGGGTCGTGATCTTTCGTCATAACTTTTTATTTTTTTAGGTTTTAGGAAGTTTTTGTTATATGAATTGAAAGCAAGCGGTGATTCTGGTTTATCGGCCCTAAATCGAGTTTAAGATTATTTCTACACAACTTTTTCAAAAGTCGCGAGCCAATCATTCTAATTTTAATGTAAACAAGTTCGTTTGAGAGCCAATGATCTCAAGTCTTCTTTCTTGTCCAAGTGATGATGATGATGATATTTTATTCATGCTTAGTAACATTATTAAGTATATGCAATGTACATTAAGCAAAGCATGAAAAGGAAACGCGACACAACGACAAACGTTAAACATGCAGAAAGTATAGAGAGAGTTGAGAAAGAGAAAAAATAAGAAGCACGGCCGCATTACCTAAGTCCCATAAAAGGGTCGGGAATTGTTAATGACTGAAACTGCTCAACAGTAAATATACTGCTTAATAAAAGAATTAGCGATAAATCAAGGATTATGAGTAATGAAAGTTCAGTTTTCGACTACGTAATAGCATAATTAACCTGAACGATTGCTAGATTTTGAATCAATTTTGTTGCACCATAAAAGTCCCAGCAAGAACTTTCGCTTTTAGCGGTTCAATTAATTAAAAAGACGGAATGGTTATTTAAATTTGCAAAATTACGCACTAAATCAGTCATTTTTAATTGAGTAATTTAAAATGAATCTGAGCCGCTGACAAAAACGTGTCAATTGGCAAAAATTAATGGGGTTACAACTGAAGTAATTTTTCACAGTCATTGTGAAAAACAACCGGTTCAATTAGATAAAAATAATTTAAGAAATTGGTTCTCATGAGGCATTTCCGGTCGTGTTTTTTAAACTTATCGGCATGGAGTGCATTTAATTAATCGCAATCCACAAAGACCCAAGGTCACGAGTTCAAATTTAATTTAAAATAGTCTTGTTAAACTTGTAAAAAATTCTTCATATTTTCGAGTCTCTTTTGTGTGGTGACAAGCTGCAAATCAAACCATTCGTCAGCACAAGCGCCAAAGCGCGTCAACTAGTCGCAAATCTTCTTGAAATTGCGCCTGTGCCACACAACCCGTCACATAAAATTGTCCGGGAATGACGTGCCGTAGGCAACACTGAATCAGATTCGGTCGACCAGAAATCGAACCTGATATCCCGCGCTGGAACCCGAAGTGGTAACCGCTAGATTTTTGTTATCGTATGGGAGAATAACTATTCGAAGTCAGACGAAGAGGGCACTGGGGCCGAAGGTTATTCTTTTTACAACCCCACGTTGTTGTAATGCCGAGATCAGATATAGGCAGTTCTGGTATTAATACAGAATTGGATTCCGCCATCACAACCATCAGATCTCGTGCTCCATGTGGCGCCCCATGCAGGCCACGCTGATGCCGTGTGGTCTGCAGTTTCTTTAGTGGGGCTATACTTGCAATCCGATTAAAAAGCGAAATCCCATTCGTGCATGGACAAATGACCACTAAAACTAAACAATATGTAAGATAATTATCTCTTAACTGTAATTATAAAGCAGTGATTTTCAACCTTTTTGCCAGCACGTACCATCTAGAAATTTTTCTTTACATTACGTACTACAAAGTTCATCAAAAAATAAATTATTTCAATTTTTTTGTTTTTTTAAATTTTTGTTCAAAAAATTATATGTTCTCTAAAAAAAAAGGTCTTCGCTGAAAATCTCGCTCTAGTTTTTTTAATTTTCGTCCCAAAACTCATATATTCTCTAAAAAAAAAAGGTCTTCGCTAAAATCTCGCTCTAGTTTCTTAACTTTCATCCCAAAACTCTTATGTTCTCCTAAAAAAAGAAGATCGTCGCTGAAAATCTCAAATATCTAAAAAACATGATTTAATCCGAGTGTTGGATTTTTATGGAATCTAAAAACTATTCACGTACCATCAAAAAAGGTCTCACATGCCACTAGGGATACGCGTGCCACAGGTTGAGAACCACAGTTATAAAGAAAAGAATTGTTTTTGAAAGAGGAGACGCATCTTAAATGCAGTGTACTGCAATGGCATTTTGATCTTCTTTTTCAAAGCACTCCGTGACTTTTCTAAACTTCGAAGCAAAATGTTTGTATTTGCCCGATTTAAAGTAAAGTTTTTTATGTT
This sequence comes from Diplosoma virens, assembly GCA_963680785.1. Classification (NCBI taxonomy): domain Eukaryota; kingdom Metazoa; phylum Chordata; class Ascidiacea; order Aplousobranchia; family Didemnidae; genus Diplosoma; species Diplosoma virens. Next base: position 10,705,165 of record OY796896.1, read on the forward strand.
TTTAAAGTGTGGACCAGTAAAAGTACTATGAATAAATTTTATTTGAATATGTTTTTAAATTTCAGGCCTATCATTTTATGAGGGTGATTAGGAAAACATTGGAGACCAAAGACTTTCCGTTTTGGGTTCCGCCACTCACAGTTGTAATTTTAGTTTGATTTCTGGGCCAGACTGGAGCTAAGTCCCACATAAAAACGCCTCATAAATCAAGTTACTATTTTTATCATAATACCTGGACTTTGTAACGAAATTTAAAATGTCTATCCTAATTTGACAGAGTTGTTTATCCACATTACAGCTTATTTTAAGAATGGATAAGTAAGATGAAGTTTAAAACGTAACCATTTCAAGAAAAACATGTTTATTTTGCTTTGGTTTTTCTCAACGACTCCATGTTTAATGTAAACATTTTCAATTTTTAAGATTGACACAAATGGTCGTAAAACCAACAGACCTGCCCGTAATGAACCCTAGGCCGATTTTAGCGATCACTTAGCGTTTTGACTTTCGAAAAAAGTTTCTGCATTGACGCCAACCTTCAAAATGGAAAGTGTTTCTGTTCTACGTCATTTACGAGTCTTAAAGTGAGTCATAAAAAAACTTAAAAAAGAAAAAAAAAGTTCTCACATTTATCAAGGTTTTTTAGTTGTGAAAACTAAGTAGCATTTAGTCATGAAATAAAGTTTCGAAGTTTTGACAACTGCGAAAAACTTTTTTTATCTGAACAAACAGTTCAAATGCAGTTCACATTACTCTTTTATGCTAACCAGCATTTTGTTATTCTTGTACAAAAAGTTTTGTTTGATTTGCCATCTTATTTTGTTCCAACCAACTCATTTGAAGGAAAGAAGAAAAATCACCTGTTTAACAGAGCGTGCACTGTCCACTTGTTCAATTAGTCAATGGTCAAGTGTACTATTCAAAAATTTCTAAATTATTGCTTTTAACTCTTACAAATCTCTTAAAAGTAAAAGAGTTGTTGCGTGAAAGTGGCTGTAGTACGATTATTTAATTACACGAGCGAATACCAACGCGTTTAAGTCATAAATGTACTTTTTAAGTAACAATTTTAGTTTCACACTCTTAACATAACAAGTATTGACAAATAACGTGGATTTATTGACATTGAAATTATAGAAATGTGCATTGCTACATTATGGATGAGTTAAAGTAACTTTTTCTGCCTACAATAATTATAAAGTAACGCTTTGACTGCAAGCAGATGGGTGCAGGTGTGATGCCCAGTATACATAAGTAATTTTTTTTGTGTCCTTAGAAAAATTCATGAGGCATTATTATTTGTAATCATACTGTCCATCTAGGATGGCGGATCAGTTTGAAGAAGAAAGAACCAGATCAACGTTAGAATTAAAGAAAAACTATTAGATATATTCATTATACGAAGAAGAAGACTAAAATACAAGGTCAATTCAAAATGGTATGAATTTTGTGACTTGTGCTTTCATTTGCAATCTTAAACCCAGCCAGTTTTTTTAATCTAAACAACCGCCCATCCTAGTTTTGTAGAATTGCACAAAATATTTGAAAACAAACAAGTTTTTTTTGCATCTTGTTAAGTTAAATAGAAAAAACATTCAAAACTTTATCAGAAATTATATAATTTTTTATTTTAGCGCACGACAATCAGTCGAATATTTGTTGAAATATTTCTTTTAAATTAATTTAAATTAAACTTTAACCGACGGTAGATTATTTTCAGTTACATCTTATTGTTATTACAATAAATTACAATCAATCAAAATGAATTGGAAAAATACAAGTTATCAAAACAAATAAATCTGACAAAAACATCAGTTCTATAGCAAATCTATTTTAAATTGTTGATAAAGTTTTAAAACAAATTATATTTTCATAGAACAAGTTTTTTACCAACGACTTCATTTCAACCCATTGCTTTAACCGCTCTTTTTTACAGATCTTACATCGCTCAATAGATGTTTTTAAATCTTATATACAGTATTTCCCTAATCAATTTGTATGAGAAGATAAAATGAGACAAAAATTGGCTCCATTGAAAGCTTTAACCGATTCCGAATTAAATGTTTACGGTGAACTCTTAATACAAAAATGGCTGATGACATAATAAGTAATGCTTTGGAATAAACAATTTTAAACGCAATAATTTCAAACATTATGACAAAAATTTTTTACCTTGAAATTTGTTTTGGCTACCTTAATTACAAACTGCATTAATCTTATTGAAAAGAAAAAAATCTTAATCTTTTATCTTCCATTAATTATAAACGACCTGCGACTCTTTGAAGTCTTTTGACTAGTTACAGGCTCAAATCTTTAAATCTTCAATCAACTAATCTAATAAATTTTTTTTTGCTGGCGGTTATTTGTACTCTCGATACCTTTTCACATAAAAAAATGATTTGCAACGCGAATTCAGTTACTCTCATTTCGATAAAAACTCAATTCCATAATTTTAGAATTCATGAAAGTATGGGAAAAAATTATTGAAACCAGGTTAAGAAATAGAGTGGAGATCAGCAAACAGCAATATGGATTTATGCCAGGAAAGGGAACCACCGATGCCATGTTTGCTTTAAGAATGTTAATGGAAAAATACAGGGAAGGTCAAAGAGAGCTACATTGTATATTTGTGGACCTAGAGAAAGCTTACGACAGGGTTCCACGGGAAGAGCTGTGGTACTGCATGAGAAAATCCGGAATAGTGGAAAAGTATGTGCGACTAGTACAGGATATGTATGAGGAAAGCGAAACAGTGGTGAGGTTTGCAGTAGGAACTACAGAAAGTTTCAAGGTCAAGGTTGGACTGCACCAGGGATCATCGTTAAGTCCATTCCTGTTTGCAGTGATAATGGACAGGCTAACGGATGATGTAAGGAGAGAACCACCGTGGACAATGCTGTTTGCTGATGATATTGTAATTTGCGAAGAGACCAGGGAAGAAGTGGAGCGGAGATTAGAATCCTGGAAGTATGCATTGGAAAGGAGAGGGATGAAAGTAAGTAGGTCGAAGACCGAATATCTTTGCATAAATGAAGGAAATGACGACGAAACAGTGAAGATGGAGGATACGAAAGTGCCAAGAGTAAAGGAATTTAAGTATTTAGGATCAACGGTGCAAGAAAGTGGTGGTTGTGAGAGGGAGGTAAAGAAGAGAGTACAGGCAGGATGGAACGAATGGAGAAGAGTATCAGGAGTAATCTGCGACAAGAGGTTACCAGCTAGAGTAAAAGGAAAAGTGTACAGTTCAGTGGTAAGACCAGCAATGGTGTATGGACTTGAGACAGTAGCAGTCACAAAGAAACAAGTGGAAGAGATGGAAGTCGCAGAGATGAAAATGCTGAGGTTTACTATGGGAGTGACGAGAAAAGACAAGATTAGAAACGAGCACATCAGGAGTACTGTTAAGGTAGAACGGTTAGGAATGAAGATGAGGGAGGGCAGGCTGAGGTGGTATGGACATGTCATGACGAGAGACCAAGAGTATGTAGGAAGAAAGATGATGGAAATGGAGTTTCCAGGAAAGAGGAGAAAAGGGAGACCAAAGAGAAGATTTTTAGATGTGGTAAAAGAAGATATGAAGGAAGTTGGTGTGAAGGAGATGGACATTGAAGACAGAAAGATGTAGAGAATGATGATACGCTGTGGCCATCCCTGACTAATGGGAAAGGCCGAAAGGAGAAGAAGAAGAAGATGCTGCTTATTTCAAATCTTGTCCTAAAATTTGTGTTGAACATACGAAAAAACGTTTATCTGTATGTTGGACTCTACACTTTTAGAAAGATAAGCTAAAGATTAGCGATTTCTAGATTCTTATTAAGAAAAGATAACAGAAAAGTTTATAGAAATCAGCAGGAAATTATTCATCGGGTTATAGAACCAAATTATTCTTTGACTTATAGGCGGAATAGTTCTGTGTGGTAGCACTCTGAGTTGGAAGCAGAAGGACGTGTGTTCGATGCCCAGTCTACCGGAGTGATTTCTGTTCTGTCCTTACAAAAGGCATTTCACGACTAACTCATTCATGTGATGACGCTGCTTTTCTATTGTGTGATGGCGACTATGCTTAAAGCATAAAGCAGAAACCAGGTAAATATGGCCATACGAAGAAGGCCTTTTAATTAAATGAAGATCGTCATCGCAACTGGCTTTGGGGGTGTAAAATAAGAATTTCTCTTTTCTAAAATTTGAAATTCTGACCAAAACCTAGAAGCTCAATGTTAAATAAAAGCCTTAGACATCAAAAATACCGGCATTGTATACCAAAGCACCAATTAAAGGTGAGAACCAATCAGGAATGAAATAAGCTGCAAGTTATTTTTAAGCTCAAAGTTTTTAAAATTGTTTACTTATTACATCTCTGATTGATTCTCACTTCTAATTGATGCTTTAACAACAGTGCCGATATTTTCAATATTTAGTCATTCTATTTAAGATTAGACTTTAAGATTTTTGGATAAAATTCCAAATTCCATAAAAGAGTTTGCTGAAGTTCAACGAATTCTCATCTTACTCTGTGAAACAATTTCCGAAGACTGTCCAAATTCAATCGCAGAAAATTTTGGTAGGCCTGATTGTGAGATGATTCTTCAAATGTTTGGTCTATTTAAGATAATGTTGTTGTTTTAATTTAAGCTGCATTAATAGTTTTTAGCTAAACCTTTTACAACACACACTTTTTTAAACTTGACAGTTTAAAAATTATATTTTGTAAAAAGGTTTTTAAAAGATTTCTTTTAATTTGAAATTTATTATTGTCGAATGGAAGCGCCTTGTTTTATAAAAATAAGATTTGGTTTGGAATTCAACTGAAATTTATTTGTTATTGTAAAAATTTTATTAAATTATTAATTTTTTGAGCAAGATTGTTTGTTTTGATAGTTTGCATTCTTTCGATTCATTTTGTCTGATTATAATTTACTGTAGGTATAAGAACTAAAAAAATGATCGATAGACGAAATCAATTTTAAATAAATTTAATAGAAATATTATAACAAATATTCGACTGATTCTCGTGCATTAAAGTTGAATATTTGATTTATGATCCGTGCCACAAGTAATCGCCGTAAAATCGTCATTTAAAACGACTATCATTGATCAACTAATCCATGGCGCCTTAAACTATGGGGCGCATAAACTTTCAAAGGCTGCACGAAAATGGGAGAATCCTGCATTGGTACCGATATATTAAAAAGTATGATTTTTGAGGAAATCGACTCGACCCGAGTCCATCGATTTTTGAGTATAAGTTGAGTTTCGAGTTTTTGAAAGAGTTATTCAAGTTCAGTCTTTTTGAGTCTAAGCCCATTAAACCTTGAATCATTTTGAGTCCAAGTCTTAATCAAATTTAACTTTTTAAATTTTTTTCAACTACTGTGGTTAATGCTTTTAAAAAATTTAAGTGTGCAAAATTGACTGCTTTTTATTTTCGTAAAAAAATTCATCAAAAAAAAAATTATTGAACACACGTTAATTTTTATTTGAACTTTATATAAGTTAGACTTGGTCATATATGGTTGGATTTGATTATATAAATGGTTAGATGAGTTGGCCTTTACCATGTATGATCATGTCCAACTAATCTGTTGATTTGAGAATTTAAATCGAGTCTGAGCCTTAAAAAATTTTTAAAAAGTGGATTTAAGTGTAACTTCAGTCTAAATTTTGAACTCGAGTCCTTACAACTCAAATTGGTGACGTACGGTACAAGTCTAATATCTGAAAACAAAATTGATCTAGATGAAGATTTTAAAGGCATAGTCAAAATTTATCTGTAATCTTTTTAACAAAAATTTCCGAGACATTTTTAGATGACTGACTTTTTGGTATAAAAGCTATAAGTCTGCCAGATAAACTAGAAGAAAAAACAAAAACAAATTTGAGTTGAAAACAAAAACAAATTTTTTGCTAGACGCGAAGATGCTTACACCATTACGTTTCCAACCTGGGAGAAGTTTGAATATTTTTCGGCGTCTTGAAAATTCTAGCGATTTTCCATAAATTAGCTCGTGTGACCATATATCTCATTGTGATAGTGCAAAGTATAATGTTTTTTTTGGTATCCCGTGGACTTTTACGAAAAAGTTGTAGTCTGAAGAAGTCCTTTTTAACCGCTTGAATATGTTAAGGGTGTGCAAGTTTGTGTTATTGCACCAGATTTATTGTAACAAAAACGAGAAGTTATTAAATTCTGACATAAAGTAGTGATTTTCAAAGAAATTTGACTGCGTCTCATGAAAACTTTTTGGTTTACATCGGGGTAAAAAAAGTAAACTTCTACATTGCATTGTCAAAATATGTCAGCAGACTTTATTTTCGGTATACGGGGTAGCTAATCTTCAAAATTTGGGAGATTATTTTCCCGACTGTGTGTATAGATAGCGAGCCCGTTTTGCTACTAGTGCACAAAAATATCAGCCCACAAGATTGTAAATTACATTTTCTATGATTTTCAAAATTACAAGTCTCGTACTGTTTCCCTACTTTCACTATTCAATAACATCATATTATCTTTCGGATTTGCCTTCTTTAAACTCTACGAAAACATTGAAAAAAGTTAAGTTCTCAAATCAGGAAATGTTTGCGCCACTTCGGTTACGGCGGAAAATTAAAAGATTTCTAAACCTTTGATAATATAAAAATGTTGATAGTGAAGCTGTATGTGAATCTGTATGTAGAGCTATAATGCCATATCTGGCTGCTTATTAGTTTGAAAATATTTTTTTACACTTGCAAGTTTAAAAAGAAAATCTTAACTGGAACTTGACTGTGAAACAAATATGTTATTTAAACTGCTTTTACCTGAGCTACAAATTAAGAAGCTGCAACAAAGCATTTATACATTTTATTTATTTATTTATCCTCCTAACTCGCAGAAAAGGTATCGAGGCGCTAACACATAGGATAAGCAATTACCCCGACCTATTTCGGAGATGCCAAGATATTGCTGTCCTCTTGAAATTTAATAGAGATACGACTGAAATTCTGCTTGCCAAGACCATTAAATAGGAAAGAGTGTCGTTAAGCGTCTTTCGAAAGGAGACAACAAAATGGCGCAAGTAGGATTTGAACCACAACCTGTCGACCACACTCACGAAACTCTAACCACTCGACCACGCTGCCGAATTTGAAATAATGATTATAAACCTAATTTTGTTCGTTTCAATTTTTTTGGTTCAACGGGAATATGGTCTAAAATTGAAATTAAAATTTTTCCGTTTTACAAATTAGATCAAAACGAAAAAATTGCACGTTTTGATTCATAACTTTAAAGAGAAAGGGACGCAGCTTAAAAAGCTTATTAAATCATATACCAAAAGTAGGATTGTGTAGTAATCTAGTTAAGCAGTTTGTCGAATTTTCCTTTTAACATAATAATATATTACTATTTAAGAAGTTTATCGAATTTTATTTTCATTAAGTATTAATTTTTTGGAATTTTTTTAGAAATTACAAATAAATTTACTTTTGATGCGAAAAACTTCTTATTAAAAATAAGAAACTGCCTTTCAAAATAATTTGTATCGAAAAATTTATTGCTACAAAGATATAGACGTATCTCGAAATGAATATACTATACCAAAAGTGAGGAAACTTTTTATTATTAGGGGCCCATCAAGATAGGCGGCAAAGGAGGAGGAGGAGGCCGCATAGTCAAATTACTCAAGAAAATGGTGTCATTACTATGAATCTGTCCCGGTTTTCTTGATTTTCGTCACGAAAACGTACTAATCTCTAAAATAAAAAAGGTTTTCTATTATCAGTAGTAGTCATTGACACGTAGTTTTATTATTATTTAAATTGTCATGGAGGCCACACAAAAAAATCATGGGGCGGCAGGTTACCCACCTAAAGTAAGTATACCAACATATCTTACCCAAACGAGCGCTATGACACTGGTCAAACATAAGACTGAGGTGAACGGGTAAAATCAAAAAATCTTTTAAAAAGCTATTTTTGATTTCAATCAGAACCAAAACTAATGTACCAAAAACAAATGAACTTTAAAAGTCTTCAGGACAAAACAGAGTAGCCAAACCACAGATTTTTGGACATTAGTATAAATAACTTTTAAGTATATCTCTGTTTGCATCAATTTTAGAAAGTTTTATTTATTAAATATATCATTTTAAATCATCAACAAATACAACGCAGCTTAACTGAATATTTAGATTTTTTATTGATCTCCTTAATCGATTTTGGTAAATACGATTTAATTTTTGTTTAAGTTTAAAGTTATTTCAGTTGTGACAGTATGTATGTGACAGTATGTAAACTTATGCTTTGGCAATACATAGAGTATGACGTAACAAATAAACAATCGAACAACTTTTGATGATTTGTTTGGTTTCTGATACGTTGGCTTGTTTATAATTTGACTAAGTAAAAAGGCAAGGCTTTTCTTTTCGAATTTCTCAAAAAACAGATCAAAAAAAGAGAGAGAAAAGACAGAAATTTAGCACATGTCTTAGAAATGCAGAAAAATACCAACATACACCAAGTGGTGATTGCCCACTGGGTCATGATACCAAACCAATTTCAGGAGAGTAATTTCAACTTTCATTTTGAATTGTGTTACCCAAAAAATTGATGGGAATTTCAAAACACTTACGGCTATATATTCAACTGTGATCAAGAGACACATTAAACGACTATTATTGAGATAGACAGTGCAAATCAAGGGACTTTTTTTAGAAAGGCTAACTTACACTTTTTTAGCTGCAGGAAACATATCTATCATCGATTATTTTGAATTCTTTTTAAATTCGTTCAAAAATAGTCATATTCATAAGAAATATTTTCGTTATTGCATTTGCAGTTATTATTTATTATCTGAATTAGAAACAAGCAAAACAGATGATGGGCATGTATGTTTGTTAAAAAAAGATGTTGTTTTGATTAATGATGTCTGCGGTCCTCTGTCAGACTGCAGATCTGCGGTCTGTCCGGTCCTGGCAGGGGACCGTAGACAGACCGTAGGTCCTTTGATCCTGCGGTCTCTTCTGCGGTCCACATCAAACGACCATTATTTTTGACCTCTTCCGGGGACCGTAGAGACCGCAGCCTGCGGTCACTACGGTCCCCGGAAGAGGTCTAAAACTGCGGTGTGACACCATCTGACACACGGTCTGACACCATCTGAACGGTGCTTCTCGGACTGCGGTATTGCAACTGCAGCAAAAAAGAATAGATTGGGACCGCTCATGTTAAAAGAGCAAATGATCATTCGAAAGAACGAACAATACTTGAAAATCACCAAGAAAGAAATGATTAAACATTTTCTTTCGAAAGAAAAGAAATAAAACTTACATATTTGTGCTTCCGATACTTTTTTTATTATATTTACCGCGCATACGATACATAGTCAATACATCAACTTAAATAAATACACAATTGCATACAGACAGATATTGCTCTTCGCATTTCGCATCTTGCGCAATTTATGAGAGAGACCAATTTTAAGGAACACGAAAAATTACGGTTATTAATAACGGTAACGGTTATTTCTCCAACGCGGACCGCAGAGAGGACAGGAGACAGACCGTAGACCGCAGGATTTTCAGAGGACAGACCTAGACAAACCGCAGAAATTTTGGAGGACCGCAGACATCACTAGTTTTGATGTAGGCAGCAGCTTATCTACTACAGTTTAATCTGTTAATTTTAAAAAAAGTACAATGATCTTTAGTATCATCAGGAAAGTAAATTGCTATTTGTGTTTCCAAAATGGATCAGTACTTTGTAACCGTAAGTCACACTTCCACCTGCTTCTTCAAACCAATGTGTACGATACTTTTTTATTCATCTCACAAAAATTCTATTCTGCGATTCTCACGTTGAAACAAATTTTTTTGTCTCTGAGAGAGTTGAGTTTTAGATTGCTGACTTAATCAATTGTCAAGAAGGTGCTAAAATTTATATTCCAGAAATAGATCATAAGTTTTCTGTGACAGTTTTTGTAAAAAGATAAAAATCTTATCTCGTTTCTTTTCGAAAAAAGGTTTAATTTTTTAAAAGTCCACCAAAAAAAACTTTAATTTTTGACCCTGAGATTATTATTAAAGTTATTTTCAAACAATTAAATAAAAAACAGCTTAAAAAGATAAATATTTTTCACACGAATGAGGAAAACATTTGGCAGATGAAAGACTTCAGGCAATGCAGGCTTGATTGCTGAGAAATATCGAAACGTTTTTTATTTAATTGTTTGACAGTAACTTTAATAATAACCAAATCAAAGCTTTTTCTTTTGGTCGACTTTTAAAAAATTGATAAACTTCAAATAATCAACTTCAGATGAAAAGAAACGAGATTTTAGCTTCCCCAATAACAATTGACGAAGCGATCAAATCCGATTTAGGATTTAGTGTTCAATGTGGTTTCTATTCTTGCAAACACAACAAAGAACCTTGTTTGACTCAGAGATTTGCGATCAATATTAGGTTTAAGAATAATCTAATGACTTAATCAACTTGAAAAAAAACAGTTTTGGCACAAAAGTGACTGCTTTTGCCGGGACAATCAACATCAAGCTTACTCGTGTTTGGCACTTTTAATGCAAACTTGGCCTAATAGAGAATATTTTAGTTTTTAATACACATTCCAAGAGAAAAGGTATATTTGACTTTTTTGGTTTTCGCTTTGCTTTCGCAATGCTTATCAATACACTATAACTTCGGATTTTTTTGCATGAAAAAAGTAGGCTATCACTTGCCTTATTCTGTTGTTTTAAAAGAATTGAAAAAAATAATACTTTTGAAAAAAATAATTTGGAAAATAATTTGTTTTTTTATACAATCTTTAAAATTATGCTGAAGATTAAAAGATGGTAAAGAAATGTCAAACAAACCAAAAACTTTAGTGTTAGGCAATAAATAAACGTTTTTTTTTAACTATAAAGTTTTAATACCTTATGCCACGTTTCAAATTAAATAAGCCATTAAAGCTATGAATGAAGAAGGATATGTAGTTTTATTTATGGCTTGAATTCTCAACAAGTAATATCGAGACACCAATCATATTTAAATAAATGGTGCTGATTTATTTTAAATTTGATTACGTAATTTACCTCGTTTGAGGTAGACCAATTAGTGTTCCGTGATGCTTTTGATTGGTTCAAAAATAGTCAAACACTTCAAAATGTTTTTAGTTTTAAAGTCGAGATTTTTCATAAGCAGGATTTTTGCCGGATTTCTTGAAAATTCTATTGAGATATCTGACATTTATTGAGCGAAAACCGAATGGAAACACTTAAGTTTTAGCAAGCGATTTCCTTTCCTGTTAACAACTTCGTTTTGCAAAACAAAATGTTTAAGTTATTACTGCACTAAGGGGGTTAAATTTGGATTTAATTAGATATTTGAAAAAATAAGGTTTTTTAATTTTAAAAACCTAGTATCAGCAACAAATTTTATATTTTTAATTGTTTTGGTGGTTCAAAATTTGGTGATTTTTAAACTATTTGCATGATTAGCAAATAATATTTATTAGCAATACGCTAAAGATAGGCACAATGTCCACTCTTTTAACGTTTATTTTTGAACGATTAATTAAGCGTAACACTTCAAACCAAGTCTGGCGACTATTGATGATGGTTTCACGCTTTTTGCGTTTGATCTTGAAAGAGAAAATTATCGCGCAGTAGAAGGTTTTTTGTTTTTTCCGAAAAAAGCACGATTAGGTGAAAGTGATGGCGACTTTCAATCGAGCTGATCAAATCAGAACGAAGTTTTGAGAAGATAAAAAGCAATATTACTGGAAAGTTGAATACCCAGTCTTCAATTGATATTAATCGGTAAAATTATTGCTAACTTATTGGAAGCTGTCCATCAAATACGAATATTTGTTATGCCGTTGTTTTCTTTCTTTAAAAAAGACCTTTTCAGAAAACTTTTAAAGAAATGGTTGGTAAAGCAAGTTTTCTAATGCCCATTAGTAATTAACAAGTAAAAGTATGTTCTCTCATCAGCACCGATTGGTCAGTAAAATTTTTATCATTTTCAATTCCGACAGAAAAGGTTCAGCTTTGACACACAGTCCGGCCTACCGTGAGACAATCTCGCCTCTTCCGCCAACGTTGCTACAGTTTCAAGTGATTGGCTGTGTTGCCCAGGCCCAAGGCTGCATAGCTGGGCACCGCTAAGTCGTACACCTTTCCGAGTATAAAATAAGTGTTACGTGTTCTTCGTAAATAAAATGGTTATTTTCTAAAAACAGCTTGTTGCCTGAGATTCAGTGATGGCAAACAAACTGTTGAGATAACTTGCTTACTCTTTCTTCCTTTTATTCGAATTGGTTTTAAACATTAAAACTTCTTTTTTAGACTGACCAAGCCATGTCAACGATTTCAAGTAAGAATACATTCAGTTAAATTAGAATCAAATCACATATCTTAATATACGATTACTTTTCAATTTACAACTGGCATTAACGTCGAATCAAACCAAGTTTTTACCGACCGGAAAACGCCAACAGCCCAAGCGATATTAACTTTACATTCTTAGGCAGGGTGAATTTGCCCACAAATCTTTGTTCTTAGAAACTCTTCAAGGCGTTGACGCGAAACCAACTATGTACTCAAGCGTCCGCCACCCGAGCGATATTTTGAGTCTTAACTCACCACTAATGGTGGATTGGACAAGGCTTTGATGACTAAATAAGGCTGTTTGTTTGCTTTTTTTATTCGTAAACGAGATTAAGGACCCTGGATAAGAAACTTTTGAAGATTTAAAAGGCTTTAAGGCCTTTAAGTAGCTGAAGGTGTTGATATATGGTTCATTACAAAAACAAAACATTTTCTACTTAGTTTTTCGCAATGTTAAATGAAAAATGACTAATATAAAAATCATTTGTTGAGCCTGACACATATAGTCGCAAAACATAACTTTACGAAATAAAACAAAAATAGCTTCAAGAAGATTTTTAAAAGCGTCAAAAAGGCGGATGCGGCCAAATAAATATTACCTATTAATGAAAAACTTATTTCGGGTAACTGCCAGCCCAGTGGCAGTCCAATCAATGATTCGAAACCTTCATGATACAATCTTTTTTATAACACGTCCGATCTATAAAGCAAGGTAAAGGTTTTGTTTGACTCGAGTTGTGACCAGAGGCTGCTGACTAAAAACGAGGTGTGAAACTTAACTAATTTCAACGCATTTCGCATTGACGACTGACAAAGTGCACTGTCAAGTGACCCTTTGAGACACTCCTGCGTTTTTTAATTACTCAATTTGATTTTTAAAGACGAGAAGTTTTCCGTTGAACAATATTTTGACCTTTTGTAAACAGACAACAGAGGAAAGCTGGTCAGGAATGTAAAGTTATCTACTCTAGACAATTATTTCTTCCTGATCAAACATTCAGAAACAGGATTACGGCCGATAATGATTGATTTTAAATGTAAACATATAGAAATCTGATCAGTATAATTTTTAAAACGATTAAATATGAACCGACAAAGAGAAAACTGACGCAATAAAATGTATACTTACTTAAATTTGTCTGCTATGATGCTAGAAATGTTGTCCTTAACGTTTTGCCAAATTCCTTTTTTGCGAACCTTAAATACTATCGATTCCCCCCACGGTAAATCACAAAAATTATATTGAAAAATCCCATTTCGTTGCATGACATTTTTTGGAAAAGAAAAAGTTTTTAAAATTTATTTCAGAAAAAAATAGTAATTAAAATGAAAATTTTTTTAGAGTTCACTTTTTTGGCCCGTAGAAGAACCTAAATTTTAAAAAATAAATGCGGCTCCATGCAAGTGAAGACCGTAAAAACGTTTGTGTTTTATTTAAACATAATGTTCTTTGCAATGTGTAGTAAAAAATTTAGCACTAGTGTACAAATAAATTTTTTATGTAATGTCAATAAATAATTTAAAATTTATTTATATTTTATTTAAATTCCTCTACAATTTCTCGCTCAATGATTATTCCTCCCTTCAGATTACGAATTCCTCTTTAGGGATACAAGTGGCTGATTTTGTAAACACTATCTATGCAAGTAAAGATAGTCAAAGTTCGACGCTCCCAAAAACTTTTAAAAATTTTATAGAACTTCCGCGCCTCGGTTGAAGGGGAAATGTCTGTCTTTTTGTTTTTGTCCGAAACGATACGAGAAGACTTTTTTTTGGTCTTCACTTGTTGTTAAAAGCAAGAGTTTTAGGCAGGGAGGGGGACTTTTTAGTTGTCACATGACTTTTAAATCTTCCACACCGTTATAAAAGGATGGTTCTGATTCTAAAATAAATAAAAAGCTGTATGTATAATGAATAGATTTCTTCGGCGATCCCAGAAAATCAGCTCGCGCGCCGCTTGTGGTGGTTGGACAATAACATCAACAGCCTTTTGAAAAAAGCCAAATTTTTCCAATTGAGTTGATTTTTGTTTAAGTAGTTCTTTTTCCTTTTTTTTTAAATTTTTCTTTATTTTTAAACTTGTTTTAAGAATTTATCAAATAATAGCCTTAGCAATAATTTGTGAAAAAAGCTCTCATTCAAAGAGGTACGACATAACATTGAACGATTATAATCTTTCATATTTGTCGCTTTGTTTCGAATAAAGCGCTTCAATCTTCACAACCAGCTTTTGATAGAAACAATCATTTTCTATGTAATACCTTTCCACCTATTTGACTCAAAAACAATCGAAACATCTCACATTAAAGACAAGTATCAAGTGATTATTTTATGCCGAGTTTGTGGCAAAGCGAGCTATTTCTAACGAATTAATCTCATAATTAGTTGTTATTACAGCAAGCCAAGGTAATTCTCGCGAAGTTTTTTCAACATTTTCACAACTTGAATTGAAACATACTCAAATTCGTGATATTAAATCAAAATATAAACTTTCACTAGCATCTATTGGAGAATATTCTATTGATGGTAAATTTAACCATAACCAAGCTATTATTGAGTAATCTTGTAATCTTTATTTGAGTTATAGGGCAGATGGCACTAAAAAGTATCATTGATATAAGTCTTAGATTAATCTTTTTTTTATAAAATATCATTCAATCACTGAAAAGTTACATAAGGGCTGATTGCAATGTTTTTTTAATTTTCCTTCAGCATTGCTTTTTGGAAAGATACTGTAATTGGGTTTAATTCTAACTCAAGTCAAGGTTTTGTTGAAGTTGTCCTTCCTAAGTTCGAACTTTTTGATCAGTCCTATTTTGGAGAGTAGCCTAGACGTACCTTTAGGTTTTTAATAAGTTTCGACGAACATGTAAACTGAAAAAATACGCAGAAATTCAATAAACATACAAAGAAAATGAGCCCGGTTCTTTTCGATCATGCAGTTTGTTAGATAAAGCATTCAGTTCGAATGCCTTGTTTGAATACTGAAACAATTCGTTAGCGCTATCATGCGGAATGTTCAAACCCATTTGGAAAAATCAGGTAAATTGTAATCAGTTTCTGCAAATTATTGTGCAAACCGTTTATTGAAATAATTAAACAGTATGCAGAAGTTTTGGAATTGTTTTCACTGCGATAGCTTTGGTATTATATTCCACGATCCGAATAGGAAACACGTTAAAAATTTTCAAAACTTATTTGTTTTGTTTCGGAAAAAGAAATTATTTGAAATTTTTAAAATCCGTATCAGTATTTTTTTTTCAGCTTCACTGTGAAATAGAAAGAAGAAAAATTTTAATCTATCATTGTTTCAGCAATAATGCTTTTGTCTTGAGTTCTATACCAACTAATAAAAGCAATTTTAATCAAAATCATTTTAGAAAAAGTTTTTCCGATTTAACAAAATCGGTTGATGTTTTGTTGTTTTTACTTCCAACCTTTTAGTTATTTTTAAAATAGTTTAGAAGTAAAGACGAAGTAAAACTTATTACATAGTTTAAAGTTTGCAAGGTTTTCAGCTTTTACTCAATTCGAACTTTTTAAAATTAACTAACATTAAACTCGGGATGGGATGATTTGGTGCCGCCGTTTTGGCGCCAGCCATTGTGGCAGTGTGTCGTTTTCTTATTCGTAAAATCTTGAAAAGGGTTAGGGTTTAGGGGTTAGGTTAGGGTTAGGTTAGGGTTAGGGTAATTGATTATACTGTGTTATTCAAACCTTTCTGCTAGTTTCAAATAGACTGGCGCCAAAACGGCTTTGCCAAATAGTACCCTACCCCGTTTAACTTGGCATTATTGAGCCACTTGCTTATCTCAAGTTTAAGGAATATAAAACAACATATAAACAAATTGCTATATACCTAAAATGACAAATGGAAAAAACCAAAAAAATTTTTTAATTTAAAACTCGGCAGACTGTTTGACTCATAAATGGGATTATCAAGAGCATCTAAACATGAAGTACTAGATTAAAAAGAAACTTAAAATGAAAACTGAATACTGAATATTTAAAACAAAAATTAACAGATTAAGGTTTACCAGGTAGGATCAAGCTTACAATAAGCCAGAAATGTTTAGCCTGCGGCCCACTTGATGTTTTTATGTGGCCCACTGCTTACTCAAATTTTTTGTTATATTTTCATAATTGTATCGAATTTGATGTTATGCTGCCATAGTAACCTTTAGTGAAACAAAGTAAATACATCAGTTGATTTCTGCGTTGAGTGACGTCCAATGAATTGATTTATGAAAACTTTTGTGGGAGGAGCTTGTCACAGACTTTACTTGGGAATCCAAGAAGACCAGTTGAACAAGTAACCCGAATACCTGCTCTGAAGTAAAGCTGTGTCTATTTTTTATTTATTCCGGCTCAAGAAGTAGTTTGCTGCGAGACTAAAGCTTTTTTATACAATTAGCTTCAACTAAGTTCGAATTGATTTGTTTGAAAACTTCTCTCTGCAATTAGACAGAGACCATTGCCTCTAACTAGAAAGAATGTATTTACAAAATCCAAACAACTAACAATTGCCGAAAACTCTTTTCCCACGCTTTGCTAAACTTCAAAGTGATTCCAGCGCTAAAACTTAAATTTGTCCGACACAAATATAATTCTATCTCTATAGCAGTGTTTCCCAAACTTTTTCGACCTGGCGCCCCCTTGGCTTCCAGATAAATTCCCAGCGACCCTTGATTTTCAGCTTGATTCCCAGCGCGCCCTCGCTTCTTTTTTAAGTGAAAAGAATGTTCGACAGAGAATATTTATCTGTAATTTTGCTATTTTTCTCCCAAATTTTTGGTGATCTCTAAAAAAAAAAAAAAAGGTCTTCACTTTGATTTCAACTGTAATTTTGCTATTTTTCTCCCAAATTCATTGTGATCTCTAAAAAAATAAAGGTCTTTACCCTGAATCGATCTTGTATTGAATACTTTGGGAAACACTGCTGCGAGATCACCTATAAAAGGTCTTTAATCGTCCTTCATGTATATTTCTTCTCATTGTTTCCTATCGCCCCCTTGTTCTCTTACCGCCCCCCAATCGCCCCCTTTCTTCTTACCGCCCCCCTAAATCTCGCCAACGCCCCTTGGGGGGCGGTAGCGCCCACTTTGGGAACCACTGCTCTATAGAATTAATCTCCGAAAACACTGGCGCAAAGCAATTCCATACTCGTCAATCAACTCATTGGAATTTTGCGGCCCGATGAATGTACATAAATTTATTATTTGGCCCATTATGGAAAAAAGCTAGGACATCCTTGAATAAGCTCTTACGGCTACAGATTAATACGCTAGATTAACAACAAAACGCGAGGATTTGTGACGATTAAAGTGATGCGAGCAGCGAGACATGTAACCAGCGTTGGGATTTAAAACTTTAAGAACAGGTTCTCTTGTGTATAGAACTTACTAACAACGGGTTCCCTCAAATAACAGAAGGCGTAGTATATTTATCAAAGAAAAACTTTACACTGTTATTTGTTGAACTTAAACTGTTATTTGTTGAAGTTTAACTTGCTAAGTCTACCAGAAGAACAAAAAGGGAATTTTAAACTAAATAATATCCCTGATAACAGTGTTTATATTAGCAGGTTCTCTCATTATACAAAGATATAGAGGTACAGAGATGACGCTGAATTAAGAGCGGGTTTGCTGCACGTGCTGAAATTCCAAGAATCGGTTCGCGCCAACCCGTGCAAACACCCTAAATCCGATCACTACCTATAAGCATGAAGGGCGTCAAATGCAGTCCAGCCGGGGCTCTCAACCTTTACGTCAAGTGTAATAAGAGGTGAAAGGTACGAGATAAAAACTTATAATTAGATAGCTAATAAATAAAATGACCTGCGTTCGCAAGACTATAAGACTATAAGATTACAATAACAACTTTAGGTTCTTTAATTTCAATTCGTTTTTATGCCGACGCTTGCTAATTAATTCTATTTCTTTCATTTAATGATGAATTTGAGTCAGCTGGTACACACATCGAGTTAAATCGCGTATGATATACCCAAAAAGACACGACTCAAAGAAGCCAACGTCAAAAAATTCTGCTTTTATAATCAACTGTATGGGCTTGTATAACCCAGAACGTGAAAATCGTCTGCGTAAATATGTAACAACCCTTTAACAAGTTCGTCTGGTAAGTTGGAGAATACATCTAAAGTGCGATTGGTATCAATGTGTGCAGAGTGCTTAGTGTCAAAAAATAATTTATCTTCTTCCTTATCATTTTTTTGTAAAAACTGTAAAAGCTTATTAGATTCTTCTGCTAGATTGTCGAAGTTTATGACGTAATCGTAGTTCAAGACGCAAGGGTTGCAAAGTGCCACTTGGGGTCGCCAATGAACGTCTTGCTTGTAGTCAGTTAGATTCTTGGCTACGATAAACCTAAACAAACAAAAAAAAGTCAATCATTTAATTTAGATTTGATGACTAAAAAGTTTGCATTTAATTCCAATCCTTACACTAACAAACAATTTCTAAAAAGCTTTTATTTCAAGATAAATTGTATAAAATAACATTGTATTTCAAAAATTTGCAACTATTTCTAAATTTTTAATCTAATGATAATCACATAAAAGTTTTTTTTTGTTGATGAGTTACTTGACAAATTGTTGAAATGATATTTTTCCACTGTTCATGACGTCAACATAGTTTAAAACTTCTGTTTGATTTCTTTGGGAAAGGCTTTTAAAGGCGGCGTTTTTTATAACTTCAAAACCTAATCTAGAAAAAAGAATAGTTTCAAGTAAACTTTAAGCTTTTGCGACATATAAAGACGTTCATTATATGACTATAAAGCTTCAAAGTTAAAAACGGCCAATAATTCTCTCCACTAATCTTTTTTTGTTTGACGATCGCCAAATACTTAAAAATATTTCCTAAATTCAATATCAAGTTTTGTTTTATTTTGAATAGAAAGCAAACTATGAAGCAGTTGTCAAACTAGGGGTGCAAGGGCCAAATCCGGCTCCCATGCCCATATACTGGTTTAACTCAAAATTTTTGAATTATCTAACTTTTGTGGCCCGACTTGAATGAGTTGCCAAGTCTGTTACGCAATAAAAGTTTTTATTGTGCAATATAATTTTAAGTTGAGCCAGCGTAATAATAAATATCACAAAACAAAGTTTTTGTAAGGATTAATTTCTGCATGATGGTTATAACAAAAAAAGTTTAATTTAACAAAACTCATAGATTTTTTAATAATTTTGGATGAAAATAATATAAAACCGCATGTTAAAAGTTGAACATAAATAAAAGTGCAAACATTTGTTGGTTCAATCACAAAAAATTCCACTGCTGTACAGGCCGAAAAAAAAAAACCCGGATCAAAACTATAAACTTACTTCGTGCGATTATAAGGAATTCCCTTCAAGTATTCGTCCGCTTGTTTCAGCGCAGTAGGCTTCCCAAGAAATGTCCGGTATACGAGATCCTTTCTGTTCCGATCCGTGAACTTGCTACTGTAGGCTGAAACCAACCTTTGAAAAGGATGTCGAGTCACGTAAAAGGTCGTGTACGTCAGTAACCTCTCGATTGCCTCTTTTTTCGATAAACTATAAAGTAAATAAAGACTTGAAAAATTGCCTTGAACATCTCTACCATATCTGGTTTGAGTAAAAACTTCTACATCAAACCCTCGACTTTTAAGTAAAAAAATTTAAAGCTTCATTTTAATTTTTATAATTGAATTTTGGGAACATTGAAGAGCTGCATAGTTTTAGACAATACATTTAAAATTGTTGTTCTTAATGTGTTTATGAACTTATTAGAAAGCGGGTAATCATATTTTGACTTGCACTTGAAAATATTGAATGTAAAAATTTTAAAAGCAGTCGATAGCCAAAGTTCAATCATTAACCAAAGACTCCCAAGAACATTTAATTTTTTAATAAATGTGAATTATTTAAATAAATAAAAGTTATTCTATTTGTTTCTTAATATAATACAATTCTATTTGTCTCTTAATTCCATTCTTAATTCTATTTGTTTCTTAATATCTTAATATAACTATAGAGATATTTGTAAGTAGCACGGCAAAATGATATGCGACGAGTCTTCGAATGACTGAAAGTCGGATAGAGGGGATTTTGAAGAAGAGATAAACACTTTGGGCAAGTCCAAGACCCCTCGGGGGATATTTTCTTAAAGACGGAGAAGGAGAGGCTAGAGCAAAAAAGATGTGCCCAAAAAGAACAGTTAGCACATTGTAGCGACCTGTGTTCCCCAGGTGACACAACAGGTAAAGACAGAATAGGGGTATATGAGACCAGAGTTATGATTAATATTGCCGCTCACGAGGAGAAATGTGAGAATGAGTAAAAGTGACAAAAAAAGCTTGTAGAAGGTTTGTGGAAATTTTGGAAAAAAGTGCTCTTTTGAAAGAACAGGGGTTTTGTCAAGAGCGGTGGATCAGTAGACAAAATTCTCTCTATCCACACTCTCACACACCGACACTACTGCTTGGATTAATGATTTGGTTCCTGGTGGTTTGGAGATGGGAGGAGCAGGGATTTGCATTAAATGTACTAAATCTCTCACTGCCGCCGCTCTCTCTTTCTCGACCGGACGCTACGCTACCAAATATAACGCTTATGCTCATGCCATTCTTTATGTTCTTGAATGGCGTATCTCTCGTTTCCTGTCCTGTGATTATCAAACCGTCATTTTATTCTCCGTTTCCCAATCTGTCTTGACAACTCTCTCTGCTCCCCTGCCATACCTAATACCCAAATTCCTCGATAACACCCAATTTATCCTTAATTCTTTATCCGACTCAAAGGTAATCCATCTCTAATGGATACCTGGTTACTCCTCTCCTCCAGGCAACGACTTAGAGAATAATGTTGCTCAAGCGCAGCCATTTATGATCCTCCATCACACCACTGTTCCTTTCACCTCTAATTTTCTCCCAAAACCTATCACTCCACATCATTTAGAGAAGTAGTATCCAATTTGTTTTACCAATATCAAATTTCTATTGTATCACTTAGGAGCTTACTCTCCCTCACTCCGTTTGCTGTGCACTCTCTTGCTTACACTGCAACGGGCATAGCACTCCTCTCGCTACATACCTCTACAGGATCGTTCGAGCTGAGACCTCTTCATGGAACTGTGGTGTTAAATCACAGAACATCTTTCATTTCGTGCTAAACTACCCTGCTCTTGATTCTTTACGTCTGTCCATCTTTGGACATTTCTTTACCATCCTGGACTTTTGGTTTTGTCCTTGGAAATTGCTTGTTTGCAATACAGCAGACAAAACTTTACCTCAACATAGTTTTCATCGGTCCTTCGGGCTCGAGCTTTAATTTTTCCGCTTCTTTTCTCAAAAGATTGTGATGTTCTTCTTTGGTTTTTACTTTTCCTTGTAAAAACCACATGTAACTTTTCCAAGTTGTACAGGCAGCCTAAATAAGAATGTGAAAATTTTTCTCTGTCTTATTAATAACTGAAATTCTTTTTTATGTTAGAATGCAAAAAAACTCATAATGGTGAATCACATTGTCAATATTGCTATTGAGAAAGTTTATAACATCTTGAGTACGTTATACATGTTGGAGTAATTATATTATTTGTAACATCGCCAAAACGGTTTTGTTTCCAAGTGTAAATAATAAGATTCGAATAATCTGTTTTTAGAATACTGTTATTGATCTTAAAACTAAAAATTCAAAAAACAAACATTATTCAATAAATGAATTAAAACAAAAACAAAGTCTTTAATTTCATCTATTAAATGAAAACACTTACTTTTGGAACCACACACATAACAACTTTATGTCTATCATCGTAAATCATTCGGGATAAGTCAATAATAGAATCCAATTTGATTTTCTTGCATTTGGTTAGCATATCTAATCTTTTTTCTATACTCGATTGTTGATTCAAAAACAAATCAGACTTTGATCTTTTATAAAAATCTTGAAAGAACAAAAAATATATGCAGCGGTTTGCATCGATAGTTCGGGGTCATCCTTAGTTACATCTCATGGTTTAAAAAGAAAAAAGTTAGCTCACAGCATGTCTTGGATACCTCGACTCTACTCTAGTATGTAACAAGTTGTTTTTGTTGAATTAATGCTTGTAAAAAGTATGTACAATCTTTTTTATGTATACTAACATGTAAGAATTTGAAACAAAATGCAAACAACTGGATCAATTGAACCCCTTGTAGTTTCGGTAAAAATGGCCAAAATAGCGACTTTTTAGCATCAAATTTTTCTGCAAACTTCTTGAGTGTTTTTATAAATTAATAAAAGTATTTAAAAAGTTTCAAAGTTGTAACTTATTTACGATTTTTATTAATTCGAAAAAACAAAACTTAAAGGATCAATAGATTTTTTGGTAGACTAGAATTAAAAGTTAATTGAGAAAAAGAACGACAAAACCCTTACTAAACAAGTTCACGCCTTTTTCTGTTAAACGAAGGTATGAAGTAGATACAGACGTGTCGTTAGAAGATTCGTAGAGACTATCGATAAATTTTTTTGGAAAATTAAAATCATTTTTAGTGTTTTGTCGGTCATCAAGATTTGTCTCCTCGGCAGCAATGGAATTCCTAAACAAAATAACTTCGAAATCATAACAAAGTCAAAACTTTAAGAAAGTAAAAAAAACAGAAAGTTAATCTTTTTTTCAAACCCTTCGAAGCAACAAGCGTAACCTATTTAATTTAGGCAATACACAAACTTGTTATACGTTTTGGCGTATAAAATAAATAAAATCAAAGGTTTATTCAATTAACCTAATAGTTTTGGTTTGAAAGACATCTGTCGTCTCAAGGTAACTTCAAGAATTCATAAATCAAAATATATTCTTTTGAAGAACACTATCAGCAGTTATACATAAACTATATTATATAAAAGGTTGGCTATAACGATTAAACAAATTTTTAACTGAACTTATTTTTGAAACCAGTTTAATTTTTAAGTTGGTTTAAGGACTTTGCGGGTAGTATTATGGGCAATTATAATTATATTTTTTTGAGATGGTAGGTAAGTGATAACACAAATTAAACTTGTTCGAGGGCACTATATTTTTTAATTCTTACTACAGTAGAACTTGTCTAATTCGCCATCGTTTTATTCATCGCTTTTTTGCCGGTCCCGGCAGAATTCCTATCTTTTTTGTACATTTCAGTTTGTCTAATTCACCATAGTCTTATTCATCAATTCGCTCAATTTGTCACCTTTTTTTCTCTCTGAGAAGCATTTTGTTTCACTTATACGTCATTTGCCGTTTCGCTTTCGATGTTTAAGCAGTTAGTTTAGAAGATTTATCTGAGATAAACAAAGGATCTTTATCTGGGAATTGTTGCATCTCGTAACTTGACAATTCCGAGGGAAAACTCCCCCTTTTGAGGATAGTCTTAAAGTTTGTTAAAGATTTAAAAGGTGTTAGATGAAATTAAAGATTCGAGATAGATTAAAGCAATTAAAGAGTTTAATTTTAACGAAAAAAAAGTTTTGTTATATATTTATCTTGTAAACGTCTAGTTATTGCCTAAGCAATTTCAATAAATTAAATAGAACACACAAATCAAGCACATGGCACCAATTTGGAGGCCTATTACATCCATTATGTGGTCACAGTATATAAGACTTTACCCAATTAAAATTGTTATTGAGAGTAGCGCGTTTTGCAGTTCATTTAAGGAGTGTTGCCACCAGCGAAATTACATAAAAAGTACAGAAAAGTACAGATGTTGAGTTACTGCATACGTATAATAAAGTATACGAGTTGTTATGATAGATTTTTTACCGGTTTGAATAATTCGTCACTTTGCCTAAATCAGAGGTGGGGAACTTGCGGCCCGAAGACCAAATGTAATCCGCAAGATCTTTTAATGCGGCCCGCTTGTGGTTGAGCAGCCAGTGTACGGCGTTTTGTTTTTTTGGTCTTCATTTCAAATTGATGTAAACGTGAAATAAATCGGGATTAGCCATACAATCCAAGTGAAGACCTTTTTTTTACATTCAACATCGCAAGACACATACTTGTTTAATGTTAGTGAAGATGAAGAAAAGGTCTAAACATGACGAATCAGAAGAAGAAGGATGGTCGTTTGAAAAACTACCTTTTTTCTTAAATCAACAAAAAGTTTAATGCGGCCCGCACCTAATTTTTTGATTTTAGAGTGCGGCCCGCCAATGCAATCAGGTTCCCCACCCCTGGTCTAAAGCGTCACTTTTTTTATGATCCCTTTTAGTTGACGAATAAGGCAAATTTTACTGTATCTAATGATTTTATATGATGACTTGCAATCCTAATTCAGTGTTATAAAACACTTCTTTAAAATTAAAAGAAAAAAGTTCTACCAAAACTTTGCTATATCGATTATAGCTGCATCTTAGATATACTTAGCTAGCAGCTAAACTGGTATATCAAGCTGAATTGTGCATCGTTTACGCCGGTCTGTGTCCAGATTACAAATTGAAAAAAATTACGTAAATTTTGCTTTTATTTCAACCAACGCATGCCTTCAGCCTGTCTCCTTTAACTTTTTAAAACCACAGGTGGTTTCTTGAACAGAATGAAACAGGTTGTAAGGGTTTGCTTTGATGTTATAATGTAAAATTAAATTTATTAATTAAACGGTTAGTTGTATTTTTTGTAAAAGCACACTACTTAAAATAATATCTATTTAGTCGAAGTAAAGAAAGGTTTGAGACTGTAGTTAAAATAAAGACACAAAATACGGAAATCATCCTAACAACAAACCCCACCTCGATTTCTGGCCGATGTTTTCATGATTATTTGTTGAAAGAGTTTGAGAAACATGGGCAGTATAATAAATACATAGAAAAAACACCCCACAGCATAACAGAAAAAGAATCAAAACATAGTTTGCGCGAAGCATTTTTAACCTGAGAAATTTTAATAAATATTGATTTTTTCCAAGCTATTCGCAATGTTAAAGCTCTTTAGGTTGACTTAGAAATTTACTCTGCACTAAAAATATTTTTAAAGAATTACCTTGAATTGGTGCGATTGTAGTGTGCTTAAATCATTTCTCGACCGAGGTACAGTGGCCAGCAAAATTCTTAACAAGCTCAGGTACTAGGTGTTTTTTTATGGAAAGTACGTACTATCGACATGCTACATTATATTGTCATCCTATGCTGTAACGCGCCTGAAAACTGGAATCCCCCAAATCTACTGGACAAAAACCGAACAGTTTTAACATTAAAATTCAATTATTTTCTCTACTTATCTATCAACAATGAAAGTCCTCGTAAATAATAATAAAAAGGATAAATTCAACAACAAAAATGCAAAACACTTTCCATCTGTCCTAAAAGGAATTCAGGCATTTCACACTCGACAACTAAAGTCGATTAAATTTTATCATTGTTGTTGAATAGTTTTACTTTAAATTTTAGACTTTGTCCATTACCATTCATCGCAGCATTGAATAAGACGATACTGAGATCTTACATTACTGAGATTACTGAGTTATTTGCCAAGGGAGTTTTTTTTAGCACATTCACCTATTCAGTGGATTATAACAATGCTTTTGTCGTGAAAGTATGAAAGTTGATTATTAAACTTTTTTTGCCAAGCATATGCAATTTAGCTTGTAGCATGCCAATTGCCAACAGATTTTTTTTTGTACCCAATTTTAATAAAAGACTTCTTGATAGTCTTTAAATTTGCAAACTGTGACAATAATAATCTTAGTTATTTTTAGTACGTAGTTAATGTCTATCTCTGCCGTGTTTGTCGCCATTTGACTTTTTGACGTCGGGATTAACCTCATTTTCTGGTTTTAGATGCGCCAATTTGATTTCTCACATTTCCCGTCTTAATTGTTATCCGATCATCGCTTCTCAAATTGAACTCGACATTATTTTATTAAAATGAGTTTTCCCGACTTTCATACTTGCTCTTTAATTAGACATCTTTCCCATCGTGCTTTTAATAGGTTACAATTAACTCGATTCATTGTTGCAAATACTGAAACCCATTTTTACAATTATTACAAGCATCACAAAATTAAGGTTAATTGTATGCGATAGTTATGCTAACATTTGTTCTTTGTGTTTGGTGAATTGTTTTCTGTCTTGTTATGGTTTTCGCGAGATCGAGGCTTAGCTTTAAGTTTTTTCGTATATATTATTTTACTCTGTTCGTCCGCGAGCGTCATCCACCGGAAATGTGTATATTTTATTGCATCTTGCGGCATGTATAGATGCACAGGAAAAGTGATATTTTGGAACCGAACAGAGGGCCAGAGAAAGAGACTGCGAGAGACGAAAAATGGGAGATCGTGGCGACTGTGGCCGAGACAAACGGCACGTGTTTAAGATGTGAAATTGCTTAACGCATATGTATTTCTTTATATCTTAGCATCCGGGCAGACAATTAATTATAATAAATCGAACTTCGAGCAATTGTGAACAAAGTTGCGTTTTTCTCAATTTTCTTAGTTAAGCGACCGTTTAGCATCCAAATCAGGGTTTATCTTGCGGATCATACTGCTTTTTCTTGTCGATAAGCGTCCTTTAGCGAGTTAGCCAATTTCCTTTTCCTCGTAAGAATAAACTTGCTGGCTTTAGCTTTTCAAAGAGCGTTACACAAATAAAGTTTTTTTTTGTTGTAGGGATAATTTTTCGACAAAAACCAATTCCAGAATAAAGACAATTTTTAAGCTAAGCAATAAAGACGTACACACATAAAGTAATATGATCACTAACAATTGTTACTGTTAAGCAGTAGAGACTCATACCATTAGCTTTCACCCGAATCCCGGTAAATGTTAAATGACAGGCGAATTATAATGAATTCGGGGTGCTTCCGAGGTGGTAAAAGGATAAACCCTCAGCTTTGGAAGCGAAAAAGACTCGATAAGTCCACAAATGTTAGATGCAAGCCTTTTGTGCCCATAATGCTACATATAAATGTTGAGGCCTAAGCGCAAAAAAATCTGCGTTATCAGCCAATTGGCCACCATACACAAGACTCTTGTCATCCTCTTACAAGATTTTTCTCCGGAAGAAATTTCCATTGCCTTGCAGTTGTTAAAGTCTGGAAAAGCTTCGGGCCCTAGCGAATTATGCTAGAGCTAATAATCCATACTGGCTCTGCTTGAAAATCCTGGTTCAACAAGTACCTGTCTTCCTGCATGCGCCATCTCAAGTTTTCAAAAATTTGGAGGAGAGCATTAGTGGTTGCCATTCCCAAGCCAAATAAGCTTTTAGGGAACCCAAAGAGCTATAGACCTATCTATATCTTTGCTTTGTGTCTCATTCAATACTTGGAAGAGACTTATCTATGCCCAAATCAAACCAATTATAGACCCACTACTATCCAGAGAGCAAACCGGCTTTCGACGTGGAAGATCGATTGTAGACCAAGTCACTCTTTAACGCAAGAAATAGCTTTTCGACCAAAAAGAAAGCCGGCACTGTGTTTGTCAATCTCACAGCAGCCTACTATACTGTATGGTACCACGGCCTTATCTGCAAACCAGGGCTGCGAACTCGAAGCATTTTTAATCGAGTTCGAGTTCGAGTTCACAAAAAATTTGCAAGTCCGAGTTCGAGTTCGAGTTCTTTAAATTTCAATTTTTCGAGTTCGAGTTCGAGTTCGAGTTCACAAAATAGAGTTGAAAAAATACAGTCGGAATAGAGTTAAGAGAATAATTCAACCGCGAAAAACTGAGCACATGTTAAAAATGCTTTGTCATCAATGTTACCAATTTTAATCTATTATTAAACAAAATAAAAAAGGATAGCAAATTATAATTTGGCACCAACGCTGAGAAATGTTATAGTTAAATTTACTCATTAAATGAACTCAAACATCACAAACTTTTTTCAAGTTCGAGTTCAAGTTCGAGTTCAGAAATTTTTATTTTTTGAGTTCGAGTTCGAGTTCGAGTTCGGCCAAAATTGCCGAGTTCTTCGAGTTCGAGTTCGAGTTCGAGTTCGCAGCCCTGCTGCAAACTACCTTGTCTTCTTCTGGACAGGCACATCGTCTCATTGATCATGAAACTTGTTTGTAATTGAAGTTTTACCCTCACCGCGGATGTCAAAAAGCAAAGCAGGTTAGAACGCCTTAAGAATGGCGTCCCACAGGGATCAATCGTAGCTCCCATCTTGTTTAATATCTGTATATATCAGATATATAACTTGCCAGTGACAGTCTGCAAGAAATTTGCTTATGCTGATGATTTGGTCATCTTGCACTATGCAAGGGGCTGACAGGCGTTAGAGGGAACTTTTACTCAAAACATGGCAACCCTATCTTCCCGCCTTTGCAAATGAAAGCTCAAGCTTAGTACAAAAAAGACTGTATCGGCAGCCTTCCATCCTTACAAGGAGGCACGACGTGAGCTTAACATCTTTGTCAACGGACAGACCTTACCGGCTTGCGTTGAATCCACTCATCTTGGCATAAAGCTGGGTAGGGCATTCACGTTTCACCGACACTTAGAGTCACTTCACAAGAAATTAACACCTCGCGCTGGGCTTTTAGGGCAATTATCTAGATCACGCTGGGGTGCGGATGCCACAATACTTTGCACACCAACCCTTGCCTTAGTTCATTCCAAGGCTGAGTAGCCTACTGTACCCTTGTTTGGTGTCGCAGTGCCATACTCGCTTAATTGACAAGTCCATTAACAATGCCTTGCGCATAGTGACCGGATGTCTGCATTCCACACCAACGGACAACCTTTTTTATGTTAGCAGGCATCCAACCAACTGAGCTTCGCCTCCACCCGCCCTCAGGAGCCAGAACACCTCTTATAAGAAAGGCTCCTGTTTTCACTTTGTGGACGAAGCATCCAACCAACTGAGCTTCGCCTCCACCCGCCCTCAGGAGCCAGAACACCTCTTATAAGAAAGGCTCCTGTTTTCACTTTGTGGACGGCTGTGGCCGCTTAAATCATGACACCCATTTGTACTGGAGCTGCTGAACAACCGAGCCCGGTCAGGCACCACTGTAACACGATAAGCGGAATATAGATGGAGCATGGAGTGGCGAAAAAACACCTCGCGACTCCATATATTTAGTAAGGATGTTAGCCAAACATCACCAGGAATTAACTTTCCCAGCTCTGCATGGGTCAAGCTTAACCGCCTCCGAACCCGCATTAATCTATTCCGCTCAGAAACGCACAAATAAAGTATGGTTTCTGCGGCGGCCTGTGCGTGTATCGCTAAATTGCAGACAGCTGAGCACGCAATAACATCTTGCCCCATCTATCACTATCCAAATGGAGCCCGTACACTCTCAGATGTCGACAAGAGCCTGGTGACCTGGCTGAAGAAAACATATCCGAACATTTATTTGACCATCCAGCTCCCGTTCATCTCCCCCAAATGAACAAAAAGCAGTAGGCCTTCTTATGTGTTAATACAACATATAAAACATTATTGTTGAGAAGTAGACAATTATGGATGAGTACGTGGAGGGGGCGAGTTAATGGCAAAGGCGATCGACAAGGTTGCGGTTTAAAAATCCACTCGCGTTATTCTTTTGCATCTTTGAGAAAAACGTTTTACGGCAATTTTCTCTGCTTGACGGTTTTTGCCATTAGTTTTCGATTTCAGTCATGAAGACCTTACTAAATCAAAAATTGAAAAACAAAGTAGCAATATTTTGGCGTCTCTAAAAGCAGGTCAAGGAATCGCTTGACGGTCTCCGATGTTTTTCTGCCAGTCAGGAGGATAAATAAAAGTGAAAATTAATAATTATTAAGTGAAGTAGCCTAATTTAATTTTTTTGATCATGGTGAATATGAAGCTGGCATTCTGATGTTTATTACGGCATTGTACAAATTTTCAATATCAAGTAGGCCTAGGCTACAGTTCCAGGGGGAGATTAACTGGGACACAGTAAGCAAAGCTTCGACAAACTTTAGGCATGGTCTAAAAAAATTTAAAAAAAGAAAAATCTAGTTTTCATTAGTCAAAAAATTAGAGATATGGTAAAAGGGTACTAAACTAATTAGTTTTAGACAAAAACCACTAAAGAAGAAACAAAAATCTTTCTTGGATAGCTGCATTGACCAATAAAGCCTTTTCAATGACAGTTGCACTTTGCTATAAATTAAAAATCAAAAACATTGTTTCCCATACACAATGATGTAATTGTTGTGATTTTGGAATGGTAATATTGTCATTAACAAAAGCGAAAAGACAACTTTGACAAGCTTCATTCAATGAATTTTAAAAAAAAACTCTTTATTATAGAGTTTAAGACAACCAAAATCTTTACTTATCCATTTTTTTAAATAACCTCAAAGATGCCTGACGTCACTTCAATCTCTGTCAGTCTTTTGTCTTTTGCTTTACGGTCTAGGGTTTCTAATTACATTTCGATTTTCCAAAGAACTTTTACTAGCACTAGACATTTAGTCTTGTCGTATCTGGTGTCAGAATCAATGCTTTTCATTGATAGAAAAACAAATAGTTAATCTGTCTCCCCCATAAAATGTAAAGACTGATAACTTTAAAACAAAGCAAAAGAAATATGCAGCCTAGATGTTGAGGCCTTTGAGAGAATAACATTAAAAGATTAAAATTTCTGGTTATAAACAACAAAAAAATGTTTTTCAATTTTTTTAACATTTAAGTTAAAGTAATCATTGACATTATTTTCGATTTTTATTTTTGAGTGTTGCATTATTTAATACAGCATATAGTTGGTCAGTGGCAGTCAGATTGTCTACATAAACATACTGTATTTTATTTCGTTTTTTTATTGCATATACAGGGTGTCCATAAAGTCTCTTCACAATTTAAAAAAATTATTACAAAGTGAAATGATGAGATATCGCAATGAGGGTTGTTTTATGTTAATCAGTATTTCATAAAGTTTTTATTGACACTAAAATTTATTGTTTCAGATAAAATTTCTTAATTAAAATTTCTTATGTTTAATGATTGAGTTATATGAACTGAACCCCCATAAAATGACAACCCTCAAGAAAAAGCGCAATGTGTATCCTGGTTCATTGAGACAAAATCAGATGTTCAGACCCTTCTTACTTCTTACTGATCCCCAAATTCTACCATTGTATTTGTTTAACTTTCCTGAGACATGAAAAGTTGCCTCATCACTAAAACAAACTCGCTTGAGGAATGCCTCATCCTCAGAAATTCGTTGCAGCATGTTCACTGCGAATTCTTTTTGTCTTGCATGTCGTTTGGCTGAAGTGCCTGTAACATTTGCACTTTGTAAGCATACAATCTTAAATTCTTGTGTAGGACTTTGTGCACTGTTGAACGTGGTAGTTTGAATTGTCTGGCAGCAGTGCGGATGGACTTCATAGGAGAACGTTGAAAGGCTTGCCTTACACGCTCGATGTTTTCTTCAGATGTTTTTGGTTGCCCACTCCTCTTTGTATCGAACACTGTCCCTGTCTCCATAAATTTCTTGTGCCATAAATGAATTGAAGGACGTGATGGTGGGTCTCTTCCATACTTCTGTAGTTTCGTTGGGTCTGAACATCTGATTTTGTCTCAATGAACCAGGATACACATTGCGCTTTTTCTTGAGAAGTAATCATTTTATGGGGGTTCTGTTCATATAACTCAATCATTAAACATAAGAAATTTTAATTAAGAAATTTTATCTGAAACAATAAATTTTAGTGTCAATAAAAACTTTATGAAATACTGATTAACATAAAACAACCCTCATTGCGATATCTCATCATTTCACTTTGTAATAATTTTTTTAAATTGTAAAGAGACTTTATGGACACCCTGTATATTTTACTGTATGTAGGCTTACCATTCGTCCCGGTTTAGCGGGGAAAGTCCCGTTTTTAAGCCTTGTCCCGCCTGGTTGACCAAAATGTCCTGGTTTTTCCAATTTTAAGTGAAAACCTTTTTTTTTAGAGATCACTATGATTTTGGAACGAAAAGTGGGAAATCTGAGACTGATTTCAAATGAGGACCTTTTTTTTTATAGAGAACACTGAGGAATTTTTTCTTTTAACGAACGTCCCGATTTGCCACTTCGTAAATATGGTATGCCTACATATATATTTTGTTTATGGTAGTTGATTGACGTAATTTCTTTCAAAAGTTTACATCTGTCCAAAATACAATTTACAAGTTATAATTGGTTTCGCGTCGTTCCAAAACGAAATAAAAACTCTAGTCTAAATGGTAACATTGATAAAAACAAAATAAAGCAAGAGGTTCAAGATTAAAATCTACCACGTAAAAAGGAAATAAAGCAACTTTATATTTTGTTACCACTATCAGCTGAAAAAATTTTTTCAAGTTTAAAAATAAGTTTTAATTCTTAAAAAATTTAAAAAAGCCGTGCAGTGTTCAAACTTTAGTGTTCTTAACAAAATTATTTTAAGTCAATATCAACTACAGTAGACTTCGGTTAATTCGGATTCAGTTAATGCGGGATTTCGCTTAACTCGGATAAAAGTGAAAGTACAAATGATTTGCTACATACTGTAATTCTTAATAAAAAGCTTCGGATTATCCGGACTTCGCCAATTCGAATGATTTTGTCTGTCAAATCGAATCCGGATTAATTGAGGTCTACTGTATAAAAATGTAAAACCAAACACCAAGAATAATTTTAGGAAATAATTCGGATTGACATAACCCCAGATACGGCTATGAAGCAAAGACCTAAGTTTTTTAATTCCAAACCATTGCTGTCAACATAAGCGTAGAGCCAAACAAATCCATTACTCTTTTTAGTGTGCTGCTTTTTTCTTTTCTTGATTTTTTCTAATATTTATGATTTTTTGTGTAAACTATTTAATAGCGATCGAGAGTAAAAAACGGAATGAAAATGAAATGAATGAATGATTATGCTCAATGAAAATCTTATAAATAATTCATCTGAGTTATACAGGGTGTCCGTAAAGTTACTATACAGTGAAACTGTATAGTAACTTGTAAGACTGTATAGTAACTTTACGGACACCCTGTATATATTTTACCAATTTTTGCAAAGCGGCGTATTTCGAAATCAACTTAGCCAAGCAGTGAGCCAAGTTTAAAAACGATGCACATAATTTTTTACCTTTTGTTTCAACTTAAAATTTCACGTTTTTAGAACTTTAAAAACCTTTTTGGTGATTTTTGATTAATTTTGTTTCTAAATTTAAAAAAAATAACTGAGAATGCTGAACGTTGAAGGTTAGTATGTTTAATAAGTTTTTTTAGTTCTTTTTCAATTCGACTAAGGCAATGACTTCTTAAAACGAGTAGCATTTGATCAAAAAATACGTCGTAAGAATCGGAGAATGTTTGAGCAATTGACATTGGTAATATTGCCATGTCTTGTTTAAACCAATGATGTTATACTCGAATTGTTTAGGAGGCTAAAAAATTCTATTGAGTTTGCAGTTGATCAAGATCTTGATCTTCACTATTTGAATAAAGTCCCGAGCTGTGTCTTAGCTAACGAATCGTAAAGCCAGAGTCAAATGGCTATCACTATTAAAGCTATAAATTTTTTAACTATTGGCAGCAATTGCCAGATACAATAATCAAGCTTCCTAAAAAATAACAACAACGTTTCAATAGCGTCGGATTAGGCTATTATTATTATTATTATTTTGGTAAAGTGCTTTGCAACAATAATAGTTTATCAGTGGGATAGCTCCGTGCAATAACCGTTTGATTTGCAAGCAGAATGATCCGGGACCGACGCTCAGTCTAGCCGAGTGATTTCTGATCTTACGGCAAATTCCTCAATGGAGTCAAGCTGTTTACCTACAATGGCAATTACCAATAAAACTGAAAGCTGCAACTAGGCCAATATGGCCCTAAGAAGAATTGACAAATGTAATTCAATTGGTCGCAGGTGACAGTAGCCAGAGGTTATAAAATACAAAAACTGATAATCGGCAGTGAAGGCGCTCCGCAATAATGGTTCAGCTAGAATGGTTCAGCTAGAATGGTTCAGCTAGAATGGTTCGGCTTAGAACAGAGGTTCTTAAACTTCGGGGTGTAAAAGGTTAATCGGGGGGGGGGGCGAGCAACTGGCTGAAAACTGAATTAATAGCTGCAATAGTAATTTTTTTGTCTTCACATTAAATTTAAAACAAAAATGGAGATTTTGGACCATGATGGAATGTGACTGAGGACCTTTTTGTTTGGTCTTCACTTTGACTTCCGGACAAAAATGAAGAATATCATGAATGCACTTGAATTTTGCTTTTTTTTGTGTCGTCAAATGGGGCGCGAGTTTTGCTTGTGTGAAAAAAGGGGACGCGCCATAGAAAATGTAAAAACCCCTTGAGCTAGAATAAGCCGCACGCGGCAGAGGCAGTTTCAATCTAATCGATGCAGATTTAATGGATCGAAACTCACCGCAAGCGCCAACAACAGCCAAGGGTGTAAAACATTATACAAACTTACATTTGCTTGCAGTATAATGTATTTATTCATTTATTTATTTATTTTCGTTTTTACTCACAATCAAATCGAAATTACTCTTAGTGCATGTAGAAATAAAGATTTTGAATAAAGAAGCAGCGACTAAACAAAATACGTTATCACACACATACAACGTCAGTTGTGTGTAGTTGCTGTACCTTTGAACAAAACAGTGTGGTGTTGATAAGAAATGGAAAGCGAAAAGAAGATAACTAATACACACATCCGAGACATAGTCAGAGAATGTTGCATAATCATGGGTTGGAGAAACAACAAACTCAAAGACCAAAGGGTTTGGACCAAAAAAGGATCAGGCAGGCAAAGAAACCCATCAAAAGAAATCCGCCACGGGTCAAAAGACCATTTCAAAAACATATAGCTGGACAAAAAGCATATGACCGGACAAGAAGTGCTCATGCTTGACTCGCAAGCAATCGCAAAGCTTGATTTCTGAGACCTTTAATTTTAATTTTTAATTTTTTGCAATTTTAATTTGTTGTATACCAGGTTGTACGCGTTGGCTGGTTGTAAAGTCGAACTCATGGCCCTCTAATGCTTAGTTTATCATGCCACACATTACTAAGAAACTATCAATCGTTCATCATGAAATCCCGTGATTTTCGTTCAGAAAAAAGATAACAAAAGGATAATCATCACCAAAGAAAATAAGAATTAAATTTCTTATTTTCCCTCAGTCGTAAACAGGCAAAGCCAAACAAAGAGCCTCACAGAGCCTGAGAACCAAATAAAAACTAAGATTTAATTCTCGAACGAAGATCAGTATTACACTTGATTTAAGAATTTTAAATTCTGTGTTTTTCGTACCGTTATTTCTGTTCCGTCGTGAGACTCATCTTTACACTAAAAGAATTTAACTTTGTTAACTTGTGTGACAACGAATTAGCCACAAGTTTAAATGAAAGACTTTGACTAACCAGTATCCAAAAAAAATAAAACAATTTTTATTTTATTAAAAATGACAGCTGAAGTAGAAACTAGTACATAAGTTTTAAATTTTGTGGAAACATGAACGGAGTGATTTAGAAAAAAAGGAAATTTGAGGCTTGTTATCATCCATTTGCTTCATTTCCGTTATCATCCATTGAGTCAGTTTAAAAAACAGCCAACTCCAATTGTCAGCTCTCTTTTTAACTTTGCTCTCTTAAAAAAAGTTTTCTTTCGAGAAATTTTAAACTGACAGGTTTTTTTATATTTCAGGAACAGTATCGCTTGAAAGCGCCATTTTGCCGAATATCAATCAGTAAGTTGATTGAATTAAACTTAATTTTTTTTTTTTTTTTAACTTTTTCAATATGAATACCGTAATATGTATTTCAGCAGAAAAATGTAGATTCTGATTAAGTTACTGTTCAAAAACTCAACTAGTCAAAGCGTTAAGGCTCGTTTCAACTATAACCGTGGAAAGGAGCATTCTTTGATTATCTGAATGGAGCATTTTATCAATCTTTTCGCGCTTAAAATTTAAGCGAGCGCTATGCGAAGCAAAAAAATCAATTAAAACAAACAAAGAATGCTCCATTTCCCGCTCGTAATGGAAACGAACGCTAAATTGAAAAGAAAAAATTTTAACAAACAACTTTTTAGTAATTGCATTAAAATTCTACTATTAATTCTTAGAAGGAGTAAATAAGTCTTTAAAAAAGCTGCAAAGCAAAAGTAATCAAGAAGAATACGAAAGTAATCTACTAGATTAAGCACAGATTGTTTATGTTTGTTTTACGCAGTGCTATATCATTTGAAACTTTAAACAATTGACAACTTGAAAAAAAATTTCAATAATTTTAAGAATAAATTTTAAAAAGCACGTTCGTTAAAACAAAATATAGACAATCTTATTCTGAAATAATTGTTTAATATTCTCGTAAATCTTTATAAGAAATGAGAAATAACCTTTTGATAAAATTTTAGACCAACTAAAAGAATTCTTGAACTTTCCAAACCGAGAGAAAACAAAAAAATTTGGCAAACCAGTCTCGGGTGAGTTAAAAAATATCAGCCTCAGTGCCTCTCATAGTTGATTCCGTAAAGGTTTTAGGCCTCAATACTGTAAAAAAAAGAAAAGCATGCATTAACTTCTTCAGTACGTATACAAATGAAAATGTTTTTAAGAGCAATGTTACGTTGCGTTTTATTTTTTAATTAATCCTTGTTTGAACAGTCCAAAACTCTATTGGGGAAGTGAGGACATGATGTGGCCCGTTTCTTCGGCGGCCTTGAAAGCCAGGCCCAATCAACGATTGGTGGAGTTAGCTGCAGCAAAAAAGAACTTTCAATCTGGAACCAAAAGAGTAAGACTCCCTAATTTGTTTTAGTTTGGAACAGCTTACAGCCTTCAGGAAGCTTAATACAAACAATACATAGTTGTGTTGGTGCTGAATTTTTTGCTTTTTAGGTCAACAAGCCTTTGTTTACATATAGCTGTGGTACCACGTCGCAAATCTGGGATGTCAGCAAAATGGCCTTGAAAGCAACTGCAACGAAAACAATAAAAAGATTGGCAACACCGAAGCAACCACCGACCGAATACTTAGAAAGCAGGTGATAATTTAAATCTTAAAACAAAATAGAACTGCAAGGTTAAGCTTGTTTTTTCCTATCCGTGTTAGTTGATTATATGTGGTTAGTATATTGGAACCGTCGCCAGTATGTCCTTGTGGCTTAGCGGCGCTCTATGCAGTTATGTTGGTAGTGCATTGTTTTCGATGTAATTTGAATCTTAATCGTTTGTTTTTGTTTGTTCACGCGACAACGACATGAAATATTACACAGGGTGTTTGAAAAAACTTGATATCATTTTGCAATCTAATAACTTTGCCAGTTCCCGTTTAAATGACTTTAAGTTTGCGCAACACGTGTAAAAACATACCAAAATTTTGTTTTAATGTTTGATATATTCTTTTTTCAGGTTTATAAATTTTTGACTAATAAATTATTCATACTGTATTAAAATGGTATTCAGCAGCATAGAAAAGGCATTTTGTGTGTTGGAGGATGCTTGAACAAACTCAAACAAGACTGTGCAGCGTGCATTTGTGAGAGAATTCTCGAAAAAGTCACCAACATCAATGCTAATTTGGCCTTGGCAAAAAATTGGAGACTGTTACGCAAGACATGCTGCAGCGTGCTCGGGAGGAGCTAAACTTCTAACTTGGCTTGTGCCGTGTCAGAGGCGGTGCGCACTGCGCATATAAAACATTTGTAAAACCTTTAACGGAATTCAATGCCTTTGAAGTTCTTATTCAAATTTACAGGAATAAATCTTGTTTAGCTCAACATTAAAAGTGTTTAATTTCATTTGACTTCACCATGTTTCTGTGATATTTACGTACATGTCAAATGATATCAAATTTTTGAAACACTCTGTACTTAGATTAATCGTCAAATGATAGAAACCGAGATACACAACTAGGGTATTTCGATACCTTACTGGGAAGATTTCACAACCTAGGGGGCTGCTAGCGATAAAGATTTGATTTTAGTTTTAAAGTTCAAAAAATTAAAAAGTAAAAATAGCCAAAAAATTATTTTGTGATATTGTTAGATATTTAGATTGTAGCGCTTTGTTATACAGATAGGTGTTCGTGCTGGTGCTGTGCTGATAGATATCGAAACTGTGTAACTGTATACGAAAGCTTAAAGTGAAAAAAACTAAAGGCAGTTTAGGTGAACAAAAGGTGCAAGTAAGTGCGAGCAAAAAAACTTAGAAACAAGTTTTTATTTTCAAAATATGTAGGCCTACATAATTACACTTTTTATTCCTTAAAGATGAGCACATTATTTTCAAACTTACAGACTCATCACAGACTTATGAATTCATTCAAGTACAAAGTAAAAACTGTGTTTCATTTTTTAAAGTCATATTTTGCTAATGATACTGGTACTACGATAATTTATGGAATGACAATTCATCGAAAGACATTCAATCAAACGACAATTTATTAAACAAAGGGTGATTTAACTGTGTAAGTTTCTATGATTGAATCATCTCTTTGTCATTTTGAATTAAATTAATTAAAATCAGAAAAAATCTACAGTGAAGCCGTTGTGTAGGTTCTGAGTAAAACAATATGAAAGTCAGGTTACTTGAGAAAATTTTCGCTAAGAATTTATAGTAATGAAAAATCTTAACTTTAACCAGGTGGATTCACCGAGATGCATTTTAACCACTACAGTATTCTAATCCTAGTCTTAACCCTATGGTAAATTAACCGGGGTGCTTTATGCAATCAAGCTTTGATAAACTGTCGTTTAATTAACTGTTAGGTCACGGCTGATACTGCACAAATAACTTGGTCTACAAAGAAATCTTTAATCTTTTTACGATTTAAGCTTCTTTCATTTTTTATCTTTTTTTTAGAATCCACCATCCATTTGGTTGTGGCCGTGTCTCCCCATTATGGTCAGTCAAATCAGCGGCTCTATCGTGTTCACAGAGGGCGAGAACTTCTGAGTTGGCCGCGCCTAAAACTCCTCATAAAGATTATGAACCGAATATAGATGTAAAGAACTACTTTTTATGAATTCTGTTAATTCTGTTAAAATGCTAGTGACAAACAATCAGAAAAATTAGTTTCTCTGACCTAACTAATTATTTTTAATTATCTAAAAGTCTATGAAGTTAAAACAAGGATGTCGACTATCTAGTCTTTTTTTTCTTGGACCAAATTGCAAAACTTTCTAAATTTACTTTGTGACAAATTGAAAGTTAACTGAAGATTAACAAAAATTACTCAAGCATAAATTGGTCGTCGAAATACAAATATTAGATGCGGATACTCGCATTTTATGGAACCGAATACAATGTCTTCTAAAAATTTAATAATGACCTAGAAATATGTAAACTAAAATGTAGAGCAGAGCCCACAAAATTACTAAGCGGACTCACAGTTGATCATCCTTTTTATAGAAATTAAAGGCAGTGATGGATATTCAAAATTAGGGGGGTCCAAGGCAAAATCTTAATCAGAATTTCCAAAAACTTGTGTTCTCTAAAAAACAAGTCTTCGATCTCGTATTTCCCTATTTTTCTCCCAAAATCATGGTTATCTCTAAAAAAAAGCCTTCACTTTGAATCAATCTCGTATTTCCCACTTTTTGTCCCAATTTCATAGTGAAAAAAGGTCCTCAGATGAATTTGTTCTGAGATTTCCCACTTTTTGTAACAATTTCATAGTAATCTTTATGATACAATTTACAGCAAAATGAAACCATATGGGGTATTTTCAAAAAGGAGGCCCCTAAAAACAAGGGGGGCCCGAGGCAGCTGCCTCACTCGTCTCACCCAATATCCACCACTGATTAAAGACCAATGTACTTGTGAAAGCATGACTGATAAAAACCATTTTAAACATTCAAAAGCAATAAACAATAACGGTTTTGCTTTGTGGCTCATTTTACTTTATTTCCTTACCACAAAAACACGGCAAACCACAGCCATGTACCAAAGGAAACATAATTTTTTTTACAGTTACCAGCAGAAATAAGCTCGAACGCACTAAAGCAGATAGCATCCGCTCGAATAGAAGAATTATCGCGGCCGAAATCCCGTAAAGAAGGCCCTTTTGTAGACGCAAGAAAGCCAGAGGACGCTTTGTGGAAGGTAAAATCAATACAATTTTCTTAGTTAAAAAAATTTCTGAAAATTCGGAAACAGTTTCAAACTTGCAAAATGTAATCCCAGATTTTGAGCTCTTTTGTAAAAATCTCTGAAACTTTTCGCTAAAATTTTCAACGTATTAAAAATCGACCACTTTTAAAGCACGTGATTATGCGCTTGATCAACCAAGCAGCACGTGTCTTTCTGTCCAATTAAACCAGTTGACTAATTTCGACGATCACGAATTGTATAAATAATGTCGAGCTCCTTTTTGATCAGTGTCAACGATGTCGTCTGATAAATATTGACCGAAAAGTACTTTAAGAAAAGTCTTTTTCAAGACTACTTCATAGAAAAAAGTATGAATCCGTCTCTAGCTAAAGCGTTTAATAGGTGTTTTGAATAAAAGCTCTAAACTACAGTCATATCACCATAAAAAACTAAAAAATAAAATGAAAAACTTTCATCTAACGTAAATATCTTGGCATTTTCAAAAGCAGTTCAAGATGGCCAGTAGAAAGTTGATTTAAACTTGACACTTACGATGTTTTCTAAAAGCCTAAAAAAAGTTTTTCTATTGCGACGATGATAGTAATGGTGATTATTTTGTTGATGATGTTGATGATGGCTAACATCGAAAATTTACTACAGATATATCGAAATCAATTTTTTTAAGGTAACATCTCCTGCAAGATCAGCATCTGCATCTTCGCGTGAATCTTAATCTTATGTCATTCTAAAATCTTATGTCATTCTAAAATTCTAAAATATGTCATTCTAAAACTTCCTTAAATTTACTACAGATATTTCTAAATCAATTTTTTTAAGGTAACATCTCCTGCAAGATCAGCATCTTCATCTCCGCGGATTTTGGAGTTGGCAAAGTTTAAAACAAATCCTGAAGGATTCGTTCCCAATCGCGGAGTCCAGTGGCCAGTTTCTCGCTCCGCAAAAAGAGCAGTTGCTACTCCGAGGAACGAAGAACTAGCTAAACCAAAGATTAGGTAGTTACTAATAAATCCTTTGTAAACATAAAACTCCATAAGAATTTTGTATTTTTAATAGTTATTCTATTTCATCCACAGTATTTTATAATTCATATGACTTAGAGAAAAATACAGCTGCTTTATTTAAATTTTGCGTTGACGTTTAAAACGAGCTGTGGTACATTTTAATTAGTGTTTTATAGTTTATTCTTGTTCCTACTTATAGAATCGGGATGCTATGTTTAAGGTAGCATTTTATCCTTAGCTGTCATTATCTAGTCTAGAAGACATTTCTTGAATTATAAAGTCAAAACTTTATTCACGCCTGATTTGAATGATTGAAAGAAATCATAAATTATTCTCATTATGAGAAAAAGACACTTATAAAAATGTTGAGAAAACAGTTCAATCAAAAAACATTTAGCGGTGTTTGAAACAATTATTTTCATGTAAAAACCATTCACCTAAGCCATTTATTTGGAATTTATCAAATTAACTTTAGTAACAATCACTTTTAATTTTATAGAGACTCGATGAGTCATCTTCAGTTTAATCCGAACGCGTTTTTGGTCAGTCCAGCGGCTATGAAAGCAACTTGTTCACCCAGAATAGAAGAGTTAGCCCACCCAATACAGCGTTAATAGTAGCACTGGATTTGTTATCAGTTGCTTTTAAGATATTTTTAAGGATTTAAAAAAAATTGTCGAAAGAAAATTATTGTCTTTTTGAGGCGCAAATTTTTAATCTTATTATTGTTCGTTTTTATTGTATTAAAAGGTTTCGATTATTTATTATATTCTTTGCTGCCTTATTTGACTTAATCATCGCACGTTGACCTTGGCTACAAGTGGACGTGAGTTCCAATCTTTATCGGGTTAATCAAAACTAAAAAAACAAAATTTGCAGCTGTTACATGTATTAAAGTTTTAATATATGCAGAAGATTTTGAAATTTATTCTCTTTTGTAGGTATATATTTTCTTTCAAAAA
Organism: Diplosoma virens; assembly: GCA_963680785.1. Classification (NCBI taxonomy): domain Eukaryota; kingdom Metazoa; phylum Chordata; class Ascidiacea; order Aplousobranchia; family Didemnidae; genus Diplosoma; species Diplosoma virens. Next base: position 10,747,493 of record OY796896.1, read on the forward strand.
ATTTTCTCGCTTAGCCGACTAACTTATCTGCACCATCTTCTTTATGTTCCTCTAAAAATTGATAAAAACCTCACAATTTTCCAAACAAAAATTATGACCATAACTCATTTAATTATGATTTGGAAAACCTGTGCTTTTGCGATTCATTTCTGTTTTTGTGATTATTTTTATTGGAAAAAAGAAAATTTATAGAATGGCTTAGCGAAACATAAGTAGTGAATCGTAAGAAAAAAATCACAAAGCTCTCCGCAATTACCATTAATTATCACCTTTCTTTTTTGTTTCTACATGACATAAGAAAATTCAGCTTTTAACTTACCAAGCTTACCAGCTTTTAGCTTTTAGCTTTAGCTTTTAGCAAAGTAAACAGGCCAGGCTCGTTTCATTCTGTTTGTAAGTTTGTTTTATTATGTGTTGTAAGCTTGTTCGTTTTACTTAAATGGCATTTTGTTGCTTTGCTAGTTCATTTTTTAACGATTACAATGCATCAATTTGTTCTTTTCAAAAAAAAAAACATTTGTTGTGAAAAATGCTATTTATTATAGTTGTGCTTTTTTGTACTTCCTTATATATTAAATTTCTTTTTTGTTTTATATCTAAATGAAATAAAAAGTTTTTTGATTAAAACGTCGTCTTCAGCAACACCAAAGAGAAGCCTTCTACCCTTCGATCATTTATGTGATCAGTACGGTCTCTGTTCCATCTTACTCTCGTTATTGTTGCGGCCTTGAGAAAAACACTTTTGGGCAATTTTTTCTGTTTGGCCGTATTAGCATGCAGCTATAAATTTCAGTAAGATAACTAAAAACTAAATCAAAATTTTCAAGTTGACAGCTATAAAGCATATCGAGGTAATCACCTGACGATCACCTTATGTTTAACGTCCCAGACTTTTTCCCACAAGTTAGGAGGATAAATAGATGATATGATACTCAAAGCATTTTATAATTGCTTGCGCTTTGCTCAATTTTTTTATAGTGCTGTTATAATTTGGTTTAGAAATGGTTGTAAAGGGTATATGTTTAATTAAAACCGAACGAACAAACTTTTATACGTTCAATCAAAAAATGGCAAAACTTCTAATTTTAATTAAAATATTTTGAAAGATTTGGATAAAACTTCTAATTTTGAGTGAAATATTTTATGAGATTTAAGGAAAAATCAATTGTCGTAAAAATAAAAAGCAAGGTAATCAACAATAAAAAAATATATATTGTAAAGAATATGAAAGAAAAGGCAAACAAGTATTTTGTTTTTTAGAAACAAAACAAGTAACATTGATCAAAAATAAAAACAATATCCAAAATCTTTTATGCGCTAAGAAAAAATTGATGTTTCAAATAAAGAAATAAAATAATATAAAACGATACTTTAAAAACTCAATTTATTTTATAATGATTAATATAGTGAACCTGGGTATATGCTTATTGAAATTAACGTACTTCAGTTTATATCAAGCAAGTAAAAGTTGTGTTCTTTTCTGTTCTTTAACCTTATATTTTTCAATCTACAACTCTTATTTGATTTTTACAATTTTCATTATTTTTATCATAATTGTTTCTGTTTTTTCTGTTTTGATTTAGTTGCGCACTTGGCTTTCCTAAAGTTTTCTTAAAAAAACATTGATAAGCAACAAATACTTTTTTCCATCTTTTTTATTATACAAAAGCTAATGGTATTAACAGAAAAAGCCAATATTTAAGACAAGACAATTATTTTATCGAACTTCCGTTTGGTGTCGCAAGACACTGGTGAAATTTTTAAAGTTCTACTCTTTTGCGGACAACTTTACAAAGAGGCGCAGCTTTTCAGAACAAATTCTTCAAAATCAAGCTGAATTTATGAGTAAAATTAAACTTTACAACTTACTTAAGGAGTTTGCTATTTCGGATTTTGAAAAATTAGGCTCTGCGCACCGTTTCACGTGCGGGCCTTTTAAAAGCAAAATCTTTATTGCGATTCCGGAGATATCAAAATATATTTTAGATTGCAACAACTTGATTAAACAAAGGTTTAAAGTCGCTGAACAGTCTATCCCGTAAAATTAAAAAATAACTTCAATTCAGGTGCCCGGACGATGAAAACGTGTTTCAGTGGATGACCTTCAAAACATTCAACTGATCAACAAAAAGTTTTCATCTTCAATTCCAATGACGAAAAAAATTTCACAATGCTCTTTTCTCTTTTATTTTTTAGCAGGGAAACTAGTTGCCAACCAGAGCAACGAACTTGTGACGCTCTGATTACAAGTTCGATTGTTGTTCACACTCAGCTACACATCTTTTTTCTCTATGTAGGTTTCACAAATGTTAGAAAAACAATGAAATTAATTTGTTTAATTTTCGCCATAGAATTGTTTGAACTGTGCACACTTAGGTAATAGCATCTAGTTTTCGATTCCAATGTTTGTTTGATCGTTTTCTTAGTTATAAATTTGAGCTATCACCAAAAAACCAGCTATTCGAAGAGTCACCACAGTGAGTTTCGAACTCAAGTTGCTTTATTATTTATTTTTGCTTGTAAAGTTCCTAAAAAACAGCAGCTTTGTACGATTTGCCAACCTCTACGCTAGTAAATCAAACATTTTTAATTTTGAATAGGGCAACACAAATTCCGAAATGCCCTTTGCTCAGGCAGGAAAGTCGGGTTCACCATTGTTTCCTTGGTTTGAATTTGATTTTTATAGAACTTCGTCATTTAATCGATGCTAAGCAAACAATTGAGGTAAGCTTTTGTATTGAACAGAAACAACCCATTGTAAATAGTTCACTAGTCCTCGAAAGGCAAATTCGGACAAAATTACATGTTGGTTTTAAAATAAAGAATTTTTCGATTAATTTTGTGTTTTTTTACAAAATGCTAAAATTATTAGATTAAAGATGTATGATTTTTTAAAACTTTTAGAGGTGGCAATGACTAGTATTCAGTTTACTAGTATAGAGCTTGTGGCTTTATTGTAAAACTGAACTTCAATGGGTGTTCTTTTTGTAGAAAAGGTGTTTGTTGTTATGATGTAACAATACCAACAAAAGACAGAACAAATTCGTTGAAGAAGGAGTCAAACGCCTTTTTTTAGGTGGCCTTTGTATTTCTAGTGGAGTTCTTTTGTGAAAGTTTGATGTTTATCAGGTACAAAATTCCGATATTTATAGAATTCTGATTTTAACAATAAGTTATTTTTCGAAGCTGAGAGGGGAAAGTTTTAGTAATTAATTAAATAAAAAATAGTTTTTTCGAAACATAAAACTCCAGTAAAAAGCATTGTAAATACTGTCATGGAGTAAGTTATAGTTAAAAGAAGGTCATACCCAGTGAATGCAGACCGCAAATATAAATTGAAGAGATCCAAACTGTTCTAGTTTCATATGTTAGCCATGAATATCTTTTGATGATACTGTATGACAAAAAAACTTAGTCTATGGATTTTATGTAAATAATTTATCTATGAATATTGGTCTTGTATTGTATTAGATCATGCCAGTTACTTATACCGAAGCAGTCTCTACATAACTAAATTATAGAACAGGAAGTTACGCTAAAAGATGACGGGAATTATTATGATTTGCCCCCAAATTTTAACTGATGGATGTTCTTCCTAGTGGCAAAAAGCTTACAGGGCGATCCAGAACTCGCTGGCAGAATTATGTTGAAGACTTGGCCTGGTCACGTCTTGAAATTCCATTAGCGAAATTGCCTCTAGTTGCAGGAGATCAGGATGCTTGGAGATCCCAACTCAAGCTGCTGCCCCCGCAACCACAAAAGGACAAGCGGGCAAAGAGAAATAATCTGAACTAATTCAATGTTTTCCCTGAAAAGGATGATGATGGTGATGCTCCCAATTTTAATTAGTTTTTCGCAGAAGTGTATAGGTGTCGTTATCGAAACTCGACAATCATGAAAGCATGCGAGCCGTGAAAAAACTTCTCTTTGGTCTTTCTGGTGTTTTGAACTTAAAAAATGTGAATTGACCTGACTTAGTTTGTGTTTTTTTGTAGAAAACGACTAAGAAATTATAATAAAATGTAGAAAAACCTTTTGTTTGTCATATGAAAGAAAGTTAGAACAACAGCAATGAGGAAACAGGGAAATACAGGTTTTTAGTTTAAAACTATCCAAAAAGGTAAAAAATAATTTTATTTTGTCTATTTTATTTTCTAAACAATTTTTTGTTAGGAATTGTATTTTTTGTATAGCTTTGTTTATTTTCTTAACTGGCAAGAAAATGACAAAGATGTTTTATTTGTACGAACTACCCAGCGACTACTCCAACCAATTGGTGTAGTCAACGAAATATTGCTGTCTGGCTGAAACTTCATTTTAAATTTTTTGCTTTTTTTATGAATTGAATGAAAGCAATTTCCCGTAGAACTGTTTCTTGCGACCACTCAACAAATAAAAATTTTTTGAATAAGTTTCTAAGACCAACCGGAAATGCTTCGCACACTGGAATCGAAAGGACAATCTTGAAACTGCAACTTCGAACAAGTACCCCGTCACTCAGCAACATTGTAACATAATCGCAGTGCTGAAGTCAAAGCATGACGAGCAGATAGGAGCCGCTTAAATCAAGGTTGCCATCTTAAAAGACGCTATCTTGACAAAAGATTTTTTGTTCTTATTCGAAGAAACGTCACAACCTTTGTTTTATTTCTGAGCTGTGATTTATAAAAACGCCTGTTCTTGGACCTTTAGTGCCATTTCGTGGCTGATGCCCAGTGATGGCCTTGCAAAACGGGGTGGCGCGGTACAAGAAAAATAGGGGACCACTTTTTCGTGTTCCACATTTTTTTGGCATTCAAAATAAAGTATTTTTTCAAAAAAAAGGTCATTACTTTAGGGAGGGCCACCGTCATTGTCCTACTATGAAAAAATAGAGCAATACTTTGCTTAGGAGGGCCACTTTATGACGTTTTTTAGGGGGTTTCGGTGCGACCGCTCCATTCGCTCCGTACTAAAGCCATCACTGTGACGTCACATATAGCTTCAGTTGTAATGAAATGTTTCAACGCGACAAAAATATTGGACCAGTTGGGTGTTTGTTTTTTAATGTAAGTTAGGCATTGAAAATTGATTTTTTAAAATGTAAATCTTTACTTTTTTAAAAGTTAGGTTAAAGGTAACAACATTTTTCAAATTGTGTAACAAGTATTATTTAGACCTGGTCTACACTAGGCGTAGTTTCTCACCGTAAAAGTGTTTATTTATTGTATTTCTTCGCCGACCGTCGATAAAAAAAATCCTTAGCCGAGTGCTGGCAAAAAACGCTTGCTGCAGTGAATTCGTGTTGCAGATAACAAGGCTAGCGAGCATGGAAGTCGAAGTGGTCAACAAACAACTGTCCTTCCTGGATTGGTTTAAAACTCCTAAGTTTCATGATACTAACGAACACCAAGCGGTGGTTTATGATATCTCAGAAAAGGAAACAACTTGGGATTCTTGTTCGGACTCAGACTGGAACTCCTACTGGGATTCTCTACACGTAGAAGGTATTTATTTTTTGAAATCCTTTATCAGAGCTTTGAGTAAATCAGCTCTTACTTTGTTTTCGTCTACTTTTTTATTGTAAAAAGATTTTCAAACCAAAATAATGTTTGCCAATCGCTTAAAAATCGACATATTTAAAACGTTAATAGATGACTTATTTTTACTGGCAGTTTCCGAAGTAGGCCTGCATTCCAAAAAACAAGTAGAACCTATTTTAGTTTGCGATTACCACGGTTGTTGAAATGATAAGGCTTATACTATACCCTATCGACACTGTCATGAACAAATCTATTTAATCTTCCAAGACAAATCTCGCGAGACCTGACGTAAAACCAGCTTCTTAGCAAACAATATTTATTGCTGTCTAACTATTTGCTTCGCTAACATCACGTGATGCTTAAACAACTGCAGCTGAATTACGCAATTATATAGAGGAAAGCGAGACCGTCGTCCAGCGCCGTCCGGGTTCGATGTTGGCCAGCAGAAAAGCGCAAGCAGCGGGAATCATATCAAGCGGAGGAAAGCAAACGGATGGGACAATGCCGCGGATGCATTTAGATCTGGATGAAAAGAAAAGAAAGTGCGAGAACTCGCAGAGTGGATTTCGGAATGCAGAGGTACGGAATGCTGCTTCCGCTGCTGCTGCAATCAAGGCACAAAAACTATTAAGTGGCATTTGCGGCTATTTTAACCAAATCGTCAGAATACTTTTTTCATTTTATTTTTTGCAAAATCTCTAAGAACACTGAAGCTTATCGAAGAAATAACGTGCGCCACAAATCGCTTGAAAAAAATTTCCTTAGTTTAATTTGGGTTCGGTAAAACAATAATTTCAAATAAAATGGTATTATGTAACCTTGTTTATAGAAAAACACTTAAAGATAAAGTGAATAAAGAGCTCTAAGTTTACGAATTGTTGTCAGTTTCGTTCTTCTGCATCATTATGAGCAATGATAAATGTTCTCGTGAACCATCTTAATCTACTGATTTATCGCGACTGTTCTTTATGTGCTTGACGTAGTTTGATCAACTAACCCAATGCTATTCAACCGAGTATACTGTATACCCAGGTGTATACAGAATCAGAACTAGTGTATGCTACTGAGAAAGAGTATACGAGAGGAATAAAGCAGGGCTGCACAAACCGTGAAATCTTTTGATCCGCTCCAAAGAAACGTCTAAGCAGATTTGCGGTCTAGCGGAGGTTATCCGTTTTAGCAGGAAGAAAAACACGTAGCCTATTTTTTGTCTTCAACTGAATTATTGATTCAAATCAAAGAATTAAAAAGATTAATTGAAAAGCTACACAAATTTGGAAAAGAAGACCAAAAAAAGTTTCTTCTATTGAGTTAGGCGTCGATTTTCATCAAATTCTTTACTTACCGGAATTTTAATTGGTAATTCAGTTAAAGACAAAAAAAAGTTCTGATTTTTGTGTACAATTAAACATTTCTGTTAGTAGGTATACAAAGTTTTTAAAGAATCGGAAAAAGGTATGCCGCAAAAAAAGGTTGAACAGCACGGAACTAATTACTGACTTACAGTATATTTTTTGGTGGTCACATAAAAAAGTTTTAAATGAATATACAGGTTTATTAAACAGCTGTAAAATTATCTTTTGAATAAGAACTAAAGTTTTTACAGCGATTGATTTTAACATATGAAAGCTTGAAAGACAACTTAGAATTTCAATTAAAAGAAAGTAAACAGAATGGGGATATAGAAAACAAAATAATGGAAGAGAAAACAAGAGTGAGTAGGTTAAATTTTTTAGGTGTTATTGCGTTTTATGGCATCGTTTTATGATGCTTGTTTGGTTGGTAATAAAAAAAGCTGCTTAGGCGAGCCATGTCATGGCCATATTTAGGCAACGTGTGAGAGGCGTGAGCCACCAAACTTTCTGAACCATTTCGATTTCTTTGTTGCAAAGCTATGAGAAAATGTTCCGAAGATTTGTGTCTTGCCACGATAAACTCCTCAATAGTATAAAATAGATATTTATAATGCTTTTTACTAATTGTGCTGAAATATTGTAGTAGTTCAATCAAATCAAAAACAATAAATTTTAATGATTATTTTATTATTTCCCATTCGAAGCAAAGTGAGATCGCACACCGAAGCAGCATGAAAAAAGTTTTGAATCCAAAGTGAAAGTAAATTATTTTATATATTAATCTTTTTGCAGTTGACACGTTTCTGTTGAGGAAAATTTTTACGCTAAATTCTTTAGAAAAATAAGATTGGCAAGACATACATGTATATAAACCTTAAAGCTTTTTCATATAATAATATTAATCGATCAGTAAGATGCGCAAAAACCCACCAGTAATTAAATTGATGCATGAACACGAATTAGATGAAATCCTGAAATTAATTTATAAAAAAAATAGGAAACTAATCCTTAGCGAAGAGCTTAAATTGCCGCTTTAAAAGAAATTAAATGTATTTTCTTCCTTTATAAGATAGTATAAGGTGTATAGCATTGTTATAGCTGGTATAAACAGCGAACAGCAAATATTAACGCTTTCGAAATTATTTACGTAGAAATCGCAGAACGAAAAGGAATCTTACCTTAAGAAAAAATATGAAAATGTTGAAAAGAAAAATCCACAAAAAGAAACAACATCACCAAAAGAGCAACGGGTTCGTATTGTAGCTTGCTTGCATTAAGGCCCGTTTCCACTACGAGCGTGGAAAAAAGCATTCTTTGTTTGTTTCATTGCTTTTTTTTTGCGCTCGCTTCAATTTTAACCGCTCGCTTCAATCGAAGATCAACAAAAGAGACCAAGAATGCTCTTTTCCACGCTCGTAGTGGAAACGGGCCTTTAGAACAGTAGTTCTCAAACTTTCACGGTTGGAGCCCCGCTGCTTAGAATATTGTCCCAAAAGACTAGTGAAGACTAAAAAAAGGTCATCACTTCGAAACTGTTTCTGATTTTTTTCATTTTCGCTCCAAAAGACTAACGAAAACTAAAAGAAGGCTTCTGTTCGTGGCCCCTTTGAAAACCCTTGCCTAAGAATCGAAAAAGAGTAAAACACCTGTTTTATCAGATCAAAAAACGTGAAGAAATTCCAAACAAATACGAACAAAACATTGAAATCTTTGAAGAAGTTTCGACACAGACCAATTGCGTAAGCGTTTTACTTTGAATCGTTGTCTAGTTGTCTTAATCAAATTATATCGTCAGCGTCGTTGCTTTGTCATAAACATATATAACTGGCAACAGTTTTTTCGTTGATTTTACGTTAGAAATACATAACGATAAGCATTTATGTTGAAATATGCTATTTTGCCAGAGTACGAAATAAAAGTTAGAACCGTTTTGCTGCTTTTCAAACGAGCCAAATGGCTTAACAACCTGCAGAAAGACGATATACAAATAAAAAATCTGAAATAGTTAATCGCGTTTTTGAAATCAATCCATTATAAAAAAAAATATTTATCGAAGCTTATCAGCCAACCATTAATTAAAATGCAAAATTTATTGAAACAGTTTAAAAAATTGCATTGTAAAAGTATAAATAGCCATATAAGAAACAATAAGAGAGGCAAAACAAACTAGTGCACAGTTTTATAAGATGCATAAATTTATCGCCAAAAACTCCGTAAACTTAAAGGAGACCCTCAAAAAACTCAAACGAGGACTATTAATGACAAAATTACTAAAAACTTCTTACACCTTATTCAGAAAATAGTTACTTTATGGGCGCCTTGAACAAGCAGAGGTCCCCAATTAGGGTGTTTGGAGGGTGGTTACACGGGTCCTAATTCTGCATTTCATAAACGAACTATGCTGCTATTCTTTTAACCAAAAACTTGCTTTTTCATTTTAGAAGTTGAATGACAAAAAACCTTCAACCTCGGATACTTTTCATGCTTTAAAGACAAAAGAGGAAGAGTTAGAGAAAACCAAAGAAACATTGAACTTTTTCATCCAGCACAGGGACAAGCTGAAAGAACGCTTAACAACCGCGTTAAACGCGTTAAAATCACAAACTTCAGATATGGAGCTCTACAAAACGATGCTTGAAACGTCTATGAATAGAGCAAAAGAAGCAAAACTTTACTTGAAAGAAGAAAAACAAAAATGCCAACAACTGGAAAATTTGCTTGCTGAAAAAAACCAACGCTTCGAAAACGTGAAGAAAGAATTAAATGAAACTAAGCGTTCTCTTAAAAAAGAAATTATAATACATGATGAGCTGGAACAACAATACAAGATGAGCAACCAAACTATAATTAAATATAAACAAAAGTTATCAGAAATGGAGTTGGAGTATCGCAGTCAGGTTTTGTCATCTGGAATTATAAATGGGGCTCTTCAAGAAAATTTGATAGATTCGCACAAAAAGCAACTTTTAGAAACTGAAAAAGAATTAAGTAATAGACTTGATGAGGTCAAGTCGTTACAGAAAACTTGCGATCAAATGCAAGCACAAGTTAAACTGTTGACACAACAACTTGACGAAGCAAAAGAAAAGGTTCAACGAAAGGATGTAAATTTAACCGAGATGGAAACAGCAGTTTTGCAATTCAAAGTTGATCTAAAGGAAAAAACCAAGTCTGAAATCGAATTGAAAAAAGTTGTTTCTGAAACAAAAACAAAGTTATTGCAAATGGAATCAAAATACAAGTGTGACATCCAAAGCAAACAAGATGAAGTTTCAAACTTTAAAAGCTGTGTGCAAAGTTTAAGACAATTGAAAGAGCTAAATTCTAACGGCATAACACCCTCCCAAAAACTTTGTCACTCAATAGGAACCCAATACGAATTGCAAGATTGTGCTGTTGGCAATCTGATTCACTCCGAGAAAGTAATGGAAATATCCGACAAGCAAGTCATCAAACAAAATTCGGAAACAAAGTCAGTTCAATTAGATGATCTTCAAAAACAAGTTTGGATGCTTCAAAATGAAAACAGTCGACTGCATCACGTGATTGCTCAAGATCGAAACACTATTTATTATAAAAACTTGGGTTTGTCCAAAGCGAATCATGACAGAAGATGCTTCGAATGGGAAAGACAACAGTATGAAAAAACAATTTGGCATATGAAAAACGAAATTAATGACTTGAAGCAGCACAAATCATCAACTTCGCAAAAAAGTAACTACAATTGTACCGACGATTCTCATCTTTCGAAAAATTATCCTTGCCACGGAGATCCGTCTGTAAGAGAGAAGACGAACTCTGGACATCAGTTGGAACCGATATCGGAAGCTGAGGAATCATCATCATCATCGACTAGTTTTCCAGCAACGCCAACATCTGATCAAACGTCTCGTTTAGGGTTCTCGAGTGAGGTTTTAAATCAATCAGTAACAGATTCAAAAACTTTAAGTAATTCGTCATCAGAAACCTTCAGCAAATCAACTTCAATAAGCACCTGTAGATACGGTGAAGATTTATCCAGCAAAACAAATCCTGAAAACTTAAATCATTTTTCCAACTTGCTTAAGGCCGACTCCGAAGCTGAATCTATCGCTGGATCCGATGACGTTTTTTATACGCAACACAAGCCTTCGACGATGAAACGAACGCTTCAACAACCTTTAAATTTTTGCCGACACAGCATCCAAAGCGAAATTGTCGAAAGCGATTCGGGAACGCACGGCGACGATGGCTATTCGTCTTATGGCAATTCCGCTGACGAATGGTCAACGATCGGAAAAAGGCACCTGATTGAACCCAAAAATCCCGAGTCCAAAAAGAAAGCACCAAAGCGTTGCTTGGTGGTTTACAACGGAGTGAGATTTGATCTCGCAACTCTCACTCTTCCCAAGGTCCGCAACATCGTGTCTTCATGCGGGTCCATCGCCACCTCACAAGGAATGAACGACTTTTACGAATTTCTTGCCGCTAAAGTCGACGAGCTAAACAAGGATCCATACTGGAAAAGCAGACACAGCTTGGGAAAGGCAAGCGATTGGCTCAGTGTAAAAATTCATGGGTGAATTGTTCAGTGCTTCTAATCCTGAAAATCACAAGACGTTTTACTCAATAAACAACTTGACAAATAATTTGGTTGCATCATTCTTCAACTGGTTTCTTATGATATCTGAGAAATCAAAAAGATATTAAAAGTGTCATCAATTAAACGTATAATTTACAAAGAACTTGGTTTAAGTTTGATTTACAAAAAATAAAGTCTTTAAAATATGATTTGTTGAGACTGAACAAAAAACCAGTGATATATAGTTTTGATTGGAACGTTCGTTTTTTGATGTCATGATCGTAAATGTTATTCTTAAGAGGAGTCTGGTCCAGGCTTTTCACTCCTGAGGTCACTTTTCAAAATTGTTTGAACTTGCTGACCGGAGTCAATTTGAAATTGTCTGAATTAAGTGGGTTATTGGTTAAAATGAAAGAAAAATAAGTTTTTACGTTTTAAACAAGTGAAGATCTTTTTTTAATCTTTGCTTAATGGAGAACGCTTTTTATCTTTATTGTCCAAACAAAGACAAAAAAAGTTTTCACTTGGCAAAAAGGTAGAAACTTTATAGTATCCAGCCTTCGGGTTGGTGGTACGCTGTTTCTATAATAGAAGGTTGCTGCTGTCACTCATGGACAAGAACAGGGTGTATAAAATTGTTTAACGAGCGACCGAAAACCAGGTCGCAGGCCGCGGTTTGGGCCACTCTGCTTTGTAGAATTTCAATTGACTAAGACCATAGATTGTTTGTATTTTATTTCTTTCACTGTGATGGCTTTTTCTTGTTTTAAAAAATTGAAAAAAGCAAATAGACAAGAGTGTTGTGTTAGAACAGTGCTGTTGACCTTCCTTGCTCAGACCATCAACAAAAGCTTGGTTTAAAAAATAGAAATAAAGACATAAAATAAAGTAATGATGATCTTCCATTGGTAAGATTGAACTTGAGCAATGGAAAAAGGCTCTTCAACTTGTAATTAAAAAGCTGTAACTTTTGCATGTAATTGCTTTGACATTCGAATTATTAAAGAACCATCTTTAATTTTCTTTCGATTTAATTAAAAATTTATATGTAAATTATGTGATCAAACTTTTGAAAAAACGAATCAGAAAAAATAGCTCTGCTCAATATAATCAACGAAAGGCAAATAAATGCCGCGAGTCCCAAACGATGCACTTCTAGATGGGTAGGGTACTATTTCGCGAAGCCTTTTGGCGCCTCCGTTTTGCCACAGCCGTTTTGGCGCCTATTTGATTATTAGCCTTATTCTGTTTGAAACTAGTAGGAAGGTTTGAATAAAACAGTATAACCAATCACCCTAACCCAAACCTAACCCCTAAACCTTAAGGTCCCTAAACCTAACCCCTAAACCTTGAGGTCTAATCCTTTTCAAGATTTTACAAATAAAACGACACACTGCCACAATGGCTGGCGCCAAAACGGCTGGGCCAAATTGTCCCATCTCGCTTCTAGATGGTACTACGACACTTGATCGAACGACATTTGATCGAAATGACAATTTATTTTATTTATTTATTTATTTATCTCAGACCCAAAAGCGTCCATATATGCACACACACGCAAAAAAAAAAAAAAAGAAAAAGAAATATCAACCCTAAAAGATGCACAATAGAAAAATACAAGTTTAAAACAAAGTTCGCACAAAATATTGGTAATAAAACGATTTATACCATAAGTCCGATGACATTAATGACATAATGATTATAAAAATTATAAAAAATATTATAAAAATATTATAAAAATAATTATAAAAAAAAAGATTTACTTTTGTATGTTTCTGCAATTAAACAATCTCTTTGTTACTGTAATCTGTAAATTAGATCCATAAAAAGCAGTGGCCATTACTAAGAAGATTGTTTGTTTTAACTTTTTATAAACTTTTTGCCAATGTTAAGGTCAGGGTTTCTTAACAAGGATTCCTTAACAAGGATAAACTTTCATTTGAAATACGGGACTTAAGCATTTTTAACATTAAAAATAACGCTGTCAAATTCAAATTTTTAATTTGAATGTCACATTTACAATGCAACTTTTTGCGTTGAAATTAAAAACTAAAATGTTTTTTGTACATAGTTTTTGACTTTAAGTTACGAATCAATTGCAGCTGCACGAGCCATACAGATTGTGTATTAGAGCCATACAATCTAATACACACTCTTACCTAAGTCGTCGTCGTCGTTGTTTGGAAGGGCATCCACTCTAGGTCAGACACAAACAGGACTGGGGCCGAGGGTTTATTCTTTTACTACCCCAGGCTGCTGTACTGTACAGATCAGATGCTGGCAGTGATGTTGTTAAGCCAGCATCGAGTTTCGTCATCCAAAACCGTCAGACCTCGTGCTCCATGTGGTGCCCGATGTATAGGGCACGCTGTTAGTACATGGTCTGCGGTTTGCTCTGAGGCGCCACACTCGCAATTCGGTGAAGGAGCGAGACCCCATTTGTGCATGGACGAATGGATTCGCCCAACACCAGTCCGCAGGCGGTTGAGCTTAACCCAAGCTGCTCGGGGTAAGCCTATCCCAACAGGCCTGGCACCGGTCCCGGGCACAAAATCACGGAGCCTGGAAGCATTTTCACAATACTCCATTTTCCATTTGTAATTTGTCCATTCAGAAGCGCGGATGACAAGTCTAGCAAGGTGTCCAAAAGATTTCGCGCACCTGGCACAAACGGGCGTCTGGATCTTAGTCTCACTTGGCGAGTATCTGAGGACCCACTTAAAAGACCATACAAGATATGATCGGGGTCCAGAGATCCACAGTGAGCCAAGGAGAGTGTCGCTCCCAGTCGGCGAAGTTCAGCTGGCTGGATGCCTGAGAGTACAGGTAGGTGGTCCATTGAAGTGGGACGCAGGCATCCAGTGACTATACGCAAGGCGTCATTCAAAACACTATCTATAAGGCGAGTGTAAGCGCTGCGATACCAGACTGGTGCGCAATACTCAGCTGTTGAGTAGACCAGAGATAAGGCAACTGTGCGTAATGTCTGGCACCACCACCCCATCCCGAGCCTGCAAGTCGCCTCAGCAGTGTGACGCGCGAGGAAATATTTTTGCGCAATGTCACTAAATGGTGATGAAACGTGAGCGATCTGTCCAGTTTTACCCCAAGATAAGTAGGAGTTGGACAAAACGGTAAAAGTCTGTGGTTGTTATTGACTTTTAGCTCACGTTTGGCCTCTCAGTTAAGTGAAAGACCGCCATCACTGTCTTAATGTAATTAAACTTCAACCTCTAAGTCTGGAGATACGTTGAAAGTGTAGACATGTCTTAGCTTAAAGTCCCCTCCAAGTCCTTCCAGTTTCCAGAAGAGTGCAACAATGCTAAATCATCAGCATAAGCAAACTTTCTGGAAATCATGGAAGGAAGATTGTACGTATAGATGTTAAATAGGAGGGGAGCCAAGACCGATCCCTGAGAAACGCCGTTTTTTAGACGTTATAACCTGCTTTGCTTGCTGTCACTGGTGATAAGGGTAAAACTTTAGTTTCCGACAAGCTCCATAATCATTCTGACCATGTGCTTATCCCACCTCAGCAGCTTGCAAATGAGGCCACGGTGCCAGACAGTGTGATAAGCAGCTGTCAAATTGACAAATCGGCACCGGCCTTCTAAACCTCAAAAGAATCCTTGATGTTCTTGGTTAGCAGAACAATTTGATCTACGGTTGAATTCCCGCGTCAAAACCCAGCCTGCTCCCTAAATAGCAATTAATCGATCCACTTAATTGATCGCGATTAATCGATGCTCGTCGAGCAATTAATCCATCCACTGCTCCCTAAAGACCCAAATTCAAATTAAAAATCTGAATTTGTCAGCGTTATTTTTAATGTTAAAAATGCTTAAGTCCCGTATTTCAGATGAAAGTTTTTACTTAATTCACAATATATTATTTGTCAAATCTTCAAAAACGTTTTTGCGAAAATAACTTTCACGATTTTTTTTTTTTTTATTTATTTCATTTTTACTCACAATCAACTTGAAATTAATCATAGTGCATGTAGAAATAAAGATTGTGAATAAGGAAGCAGCGACTAAACGAAGTACGTTATTACATGCACAACTTACGTTGTGCATGGTCGCTGTACCTTTGAACAAAGCGATGTGATGTTAATAAGAAAAGGAAAGCGAAAAGAAGATAATTAATACACACATCCGAGCCATAGTCAGAGAATGTTGTGTAATCATGAGTGGGAGAAACAACAAACTCAAAGACCAAAATGGTCTGGACCAAAAGGGTCAGGCAGGCAAAGAAACCCACCAAAAGAAATCCTGCCATGGGTCAAAAGGACCATTTCAAAAGCATATGGCTGGACAAAAAAAAAAAAAAAATTATATGCATAAGATAGAACATACAAATAGTGAACAAGAATAGGTGCAAAATAATTAAATTATGTGAATTTTCATCAAACTAGATGGGCCGAAATGATCTGGATGTTGCCTTTGAAGTCGCATCGGGCTTTTATCACCTTCAATTTCTTTGTACAATTTGGTGGAGTTACCTGTAACATAAAGAAGAAAACCAACAGCAGAAGTTTTAAACTTTATGAAGTCTATTACCATTAAAAATTACGTTGCAATAAGATGCTTTTGAAATTCTGTACGAAATTTACTATATGATTTTATCTGTTTAATGCTTGTTGGGACTTTATTCCAAGCAAGAGGACCTCTGTATCTTAAAGATTGTTTAGTTACATTTAATCTACAAAATGAAGGATAGAATTTGGACTGGCTTCTTGTACATTTAGTGAATTTGTCGCTTATCAGGTTATTTTGAAAAAAATGATCAAAACATGGTGGTAACATGCCTTTTATATATTTGTACATAAAACAAGTTATTTCTAATTCGGTTATTTGATCAATTGTCATTATGTTGTTGTTTCGCAAGATGTCAGTAACGTTAGCTCTATGATGTAATCCAAATGTTAATCGTATGAATTTATTAGCGATTCGTTGAATTTTTGAGGCTGTGGTTTTATTACCAATATGCCAAGTTGTAATACAATATCTTATATGGCTGATTATCAGGGAGTTATACAATACAAGCAAAGTTTTTTTGTCAAAGTGTTTTGAAATTTTTTTGATAGTACCATAACTTACGCAGATTTTTCGTAGAACAAAGTTCATATGCAATTTCCAACTTAAATGTTCATGAAATATTATTCCCAAAAATTTCGTTTTTGGTTGCTGAGAGATAAATCTATTTCTAATTGAAATTGTCAGTTTTTTTGAGGGAGGCTTTGTTTTGGGTGTGCGAAAGATCACATAATGTGTTTTGTCAGTGTTTAGAAATAGCCGATTTGCCAGAAGCCACTTATCTATGTTCCCTAACTCCTTATTTGCAGCTTCATATAAGGTTTCATAGCAATTACTTTTTAAAAATATGTTAGTGTCGTCTGCATACATAATGCATTTTCCTAAGGTTAAGCAATTATTTAAATCATTTACATAAATTGAGAATAGTAAAGGGCCTAAAATTGAACCCTGAGGGACACCATATTTTATTGACTTAGTATTGGAGCAGATATTATTTATTTCAACTAACTGTTTTCTGTTGCTAAGATAGCTACAAAACCAATCATGCGCTACACCACGAATTCCACAATGCCATAATTTGGATAATATTCATCCGTCTACTATCCCGATAAAAACATGCAGTGATTGCTTTGCATCCAGCACACCATCCCCCCTAAAATACAGCGCAAAAGTGGCGCTCTTAAACAGTTGCACAATGATATATTTGTCTTATTGGCTGGTGATGTGCAACGTATATGCAACCCGCTGAAGCTTTAAAACTGGCCCGTGTGCAAAGACGTCCAAGCTAGATGATGTAGGTCTAAAACCAACAGCTATCTGACAGCAATTACTTGGCATCTCTGGAAGCAGGTCAGGGGTAATTGCTTGCCCTATGTATTAGCGCCTCCGTCGCTTTGCTGCAAGTCAGAGGATAAACATAGAGATAAAATGAAAATAAATGAAAAATAGGGTGAGGAAAGTTCTTTATGTTAAGGGAATTTTTTTTAAATTTTGACAGAGGGGCCATGTAGACGCACACAATGCATTTAATTTTAATAAATTTTTTAAATCCCGGTTGAAAACAATGCTTTCAAAGACGTCATGCTTAATATAAATTGTTTGGTGGACTGGATATAGTCCTCTGGCCGTAGTTTTCCCATGTCAGATCTAAAGTGACAAGTGAAAATAATAAATAATTAAACACCAAAAAATGACTTGAAATGATGCAAGTGAAGACCCAAAAAGGTTTTTACTTATTACTAAAGGTATTGATGTTTCACCTCCGGCTTCTGTATTTGGTCTCCGACTCCAAAAGAAAAAATTATGTGAATTTTCTTTTAAAAAATTTTTGTATTAACATTTAACGTAAAAAAATATATTGTGAATTAAAATTTTCCAATGTCGCCTCATTTTTTTATGTTAAAAATACCCAAGTCCCAGATTTGAGATAAAAGTGCGTACCGGTACTTAAGTCGCAGTTTTTCATAGTTTAAAATAATTTTTCCTGAAAATTGATATTTTTTTCCCGTCTATTATCCTGATAAATGTACGCAATGATTGTCTTGTATCAACGCACCGGCCTCCTTAAAAAACGCCGCAAAAGTGGCACTCCAAACGAACACAAAAAATAGTTAACTTTATTTTTTAGAAACTGTAGCCTTTGTTTTTTCAGAACTGACATTAATTGTTAGCACCAGGGTCTTCCACAACATTCTTGTCACGTAAAAAGAATCTCCAAACTTACCGAAGTTACATTTTTTTATCCGGTTAAGCGGCAAAAAGAGGTAGGTACTGGCCATTTTCAAAATAACGCGCGATCAATTGATTAACCCAATTTAATTCTTACGTCAAAACATGTTTTTTATCAAGTTGTTTAAGTACCCGGTAAATTAAAGTTTGACTTAATAAACCTTGTACATAACGGATAATTGAATATAACAGAAGAAATTTCAAGTCTGGATGGTCACACATTGATTCTAGTGCAATTCAACTTCGTCTATAACAGGGGTCGGCAACGTTTTCTTTCCAGTGTGCCAAGTTGTGAAAGTCAATGTCAAAATATACGTTTGCGTGCCGATGTCTTCACTTGGATTTCATCTCCGATTTCCCTATTTTTCTCCCAAAATCAGGATGTTCTCTGAAAGAAAAAAAGGTCTTCACTTCGATTTCATCTCTGATTTCCCTATTTTTCTCCCAAAATTTCTAAAATCTCTAAAAATCTCTAAAAAAAAAAAAAGGTCTGTAAACGTGTTTTTGAAAAATATTCACGACGCCGCGTGCCGTATAAAATTACCTCGCGTGCCAATCACGGCCGGGGGGCAATTTTCAATTTTGTACCCAAGGAATCGTAATCTACATATTTCAACCAATCAAATATCCAAATTTTTTTTCTCTGCTCATAAACATTTTGGCATTCAACTCTTGCAGCGATTAAGGAGCACTCCATGTTAGTTGTCATGGCAAAGCTTTTTTTTAGCGACTTTTTAAGATGATAAACAAACCAATCTGTTTCATATATAGCGTTTCCAAATATACCGAAAAATAAATATAAATGATTTGCAAATGTACTAAAAAATAAATATGATTAAACCGTAAAGAGCTGAATAAGAATTTTTTGACTAGAGAAAAAAATTTGGATTTTTGGTAGATTGAAAATGTGTAGATTACAATTCCTTGGGTACAAAATTGAAAATTGCTGCCGGGGGTTGCCGACCCCTGGTCTATAACGTATCCTTTATCGTATATAACGGACCAATTTTTCAGTACGAGATAAAACATGAACTACAGGGTGGCAAAGCTAAGTGTAGACTCATGTAAATCTTCATAATTCTACTTGTATTTTTTCAAATTTTATGAGCAAACACTCAAATGAAAGGGCATGAAACGACGATTAGTATGAATACCTCATTTATTCAAAATAACCTCCTTTAACCCGGATCAGATGTCGGAGTCTGCTTGGCACTTGAGAGCAAGTTGCACGCACAGTTTCTTCACATATTTCGTCCCAGGATTTGACGAGGGCACGTTTTAGCGAGTCCACGCTCTTATATGAGTTATCGTGCACGCCTTCTGCTCCAAGATGGCCCAAATTCCAAAGTCCACTGGGTTGAGATCCGGAGAAGGAGGCCAAAGGTTCTTTGGCCAAAATCCTTTGAAATGCTCTTTGCATAAGCTCTGAACCATTTTGGCGCTGTGGGAGGTCGCTCCGTCTTGCTGTAGAGTCAGGCCGCCATCTCCAATGGTGCTTTGGACCCAGGGAACCACTTTGTCCCTCAACAAGCCCAGGTAAACATGTTGGTTGACTTTCACCCCCTAATACATCGCATAAAATGGAATCATTCTTCTCCAAAAAGAAATTACAACTTGTTGTAAAGTTGTGAATAGCGACTGTTTATGAGACTGACGCGGTCTGATGTCATAATACCTTTCTCTGAAATTTTACTTGAATTAATAATTTTAGAAGAGTTTAGTCAAACTTCTGCGTATTGAAGTCTACAGTGAACGTAATTCATCATTGTGAGCATCAGATCAATTTCGTATATAACAGACAAATATCGCTGGTCCGACTTGTCCGTTATTTACGAGGTTTACTGTACAATTCAATCGACATAACTAAATCTCTCCAGTTACTTGTAAAATTACAACTAACAACAATCGACTAATTTAATTTACCAAATCTAGTATTTCCAAACCTCACTTTTAATTTAGCTTAAAACAAGACGATCCATTTGCTCAGTCGATACAGATCGCAGCATTATAAAAGTACGCTCAAATTGCTAGAGACCGTTCACACGATAGCACCGCGAGACAAGTGAATCAAAAAAAAAACAAAACAGTAAAAAAACGAAGTAAAACACCACACAAAAACCTTATAAAAAGTAAAATCAGCAGGGCGATTTCACCGGGCAGTTTGAAATAGAAAGCCTAACATAATTAAATCACAAAGTATCCAAGCGCAAAAGGTATATGGGAAGCGACAGCTCAATTCTTTTCCTGTTCTTTCGCCGATTTGCTTTGCGGTTCATCGCTTCATCGCTTTCCGCAACAAAGTATCAAAATCTTCATCATCGTCATCGCAATTTCCTCCGCCGCGTTCAACCCCATCATCTATCAAAATCGCATCAATTAAACACCCGAAAGAAAAACTTTAGCCAATCACAGGAGGTGATATACAGGTTGCGGCATAAGTAATAACGCCCTTTTTTAAATTTTAGTTTTCTTTATTTTTTTTTTAATTAATTTGCTAATTCATTATTCATTTTTTCAGATATTTTATAAAACCATTATTTTCTTTGATTAATTTGCTAAATCGTTGTTCATTTTTTCAGATATTTCATAAAACCATTATTTTCTTTGACTAATTATCTAATTGGTTGTTCATTTTTTCGAATATTTTATAAAACCATGAGATTAAGAAAGTAAAAGCAATTCAATTGTACTATGAAAACAATAAAAATGGTGCTAAAACTGCAAGATTGTTATCAGCTGAATATAACATCCCAAGGGTGCAAAGACGAAATATCAAAAGCTTGATTAGAAAATTTGAATCCACAGGAAGTGTAAGTGATGCCCAAAGAGCCGAAAGGCCAGTTGTTGCAACGAGCTCAGAAAAGTCTAATAAACTACAAGAATCGTTGCTGCATACTCCTCAAAAATCCAGTAGACGTCTTTCTGCAGAGTTAGCAATTAATGTTGAAGAACCTAAAAATGAGACCTTATGTTCCACGTGTGCTTCAAAGTTTACGTGATGGAGACCAAGATAGGCGATTGCAATTTTGTGAAATCTTTATGACTAAAGTTAATGAAGATGAAACCTTCCTTGACAAAATATGGTGGTCAGGTAAAAGCAACCTTTAAGTTAAATGCACATATCAATCGCCATAATTGTGTGTATTGGAGCAATGTGTCAAAAAGTTTGTAAAAGTGTTGTTGGTAGAGTTCAGGATTATATGGCACATGAATGGGGACCATTTTTAACATCTCATATAACTAAATTCTAAAACTTTATATTTTTTTAACTTTTTTTTTTAATTTGGTTTAATTTCATTTGTGTTGAACATTATTAAACCGAATAAGCATTATATTAATTTTGTTAATGTTATATTATATTAATCTATTAACCTGTGGTAATACATTCATGTTCGAAAAAATACAGAATAATCAAAAAGGCTTTAATTTTGTTCCATTTAAAAAAGGGTGTTATTATGCCGCACCCTGTATAATGTTCAACCAACCGTTAATTTGATAAAAATTTCAGCCAATAAGAAATCGGCTTAAAAAGTTCATACAAGGTATGCAAAAATCTAACAAGAAACGGTACCAAAAGAAGTGATTGAAGGTATAAAGCTCAAATCATTAACATGATGTTCAATACAAATGTTTTCTCACCCAGATCAGTGTACTCCATCTGACAGAACTGCCTCCGACCGCCGAAGCACAAGTCGTACTTGACGTCGACGTCACCGTCGTTACCGCGTTCGATGGCGTTGTAAGCGTCTTGCGTGTTATGAAACGTGACGAACGCGTAACTGTCCCTGGGTGCAAGGTTGATTTGAAATAAAGCGACGGTGCGTCGTGAACGAATTCAAAAACTGATTTTCGGTCCTTACGTTGGTATTCAATGCTTTTAATAATAAAAACTACGGCAAAACAGAAAAATAATTCTACCATCTTCTTCGTATGGTGATCTGGTCAGGTTACTGCTTATTCTATTAAGGCTCGTTTCCACTACGAGCGCGGAATGGAGCGTTCTTTCTTTCTTTTATTGATCTTTCCACGCTTAAAATCTAAGCGAAGCAAAAAAAGTCAATAAAACAAACAAAGAATACTCCATTCCACGCTCGTAGTGGAAACGACCCTTAAGCGCAGTCAACATTGCAGGTATGTGGATGACTTCATATAAAAATTGGTCAGAAAGTGCTTTTCACAAGGGGACAGGAAAAACTTCTCAATGCCTCGCGAAACTGATTTTGCCGATTTTCAATGGTCTTGGAAAAAAATTGAGATATTATCAAGTTCTATGAAGATATACAAAGGCATATTAGATTAATTGCACAGGCATAGCGAAATAGGAAAAGCCTTTTAATTAAAGTAAAGTCTTCATTGAAAAAGGGTCTTTTGAATAAATCTAAGGTGTCGGAAGTTCATACGAGCTGGGATTAATGATGGCTACGATTAGTGAATCTATGTGAAAAATAAAGGTTGGCAGAGCTAAAAAACCGAAATAAAACCAATAAGAAAGAAAATCAACGAGTCGTCAAAATCAATGTCAACAAGCAATTCAAAGAATTCAAATTTAAAAGATTAACAAGATTTTTACCTATGACGTCGAAAGTAGAGCTCAACGTCATCAATTTGACCGAAAGAAAGGAATCGTTTTCGGAGGGCGCACTTGGTGGTGGTGCTGGGGATGCGGCCGACGTACATAACCCTCCTCTCTTTAATCGCTTGGTCCTGCGAAATCGCGTCATTTGAAAACTAAGCGTGACGTAACAAACATCTACACCAGGGTGGTCCAAACCGCGGCCCGCGACGTAATTTTCTGTGGCCCGCTGAACAATGTAACACAATTCAAGTCTTGTCGATGGCGGGCAGCGGCAACCTTCTATAACAAGGCATGGTGAGCTTACGGGACAGAGTCCAGGGTTGCCATACTGTCCGGAAATTTTCAAACATCCAAGACCGATTCCAAGTGAAGACTTTTTTTTAGAGAACACCGTGGTTTTGAATAATTTCTAGTCGGCTCTGGCCTGCAAGCTCGAACAATTTTGAAAAGTGGCCCGCAAGAGTGAAGAACTTGGACCACCCTGATCTATACTATAGACATGACGAATATTATCTTGCGACGAATCAAAATAATACTACATTAGAGCGACGTCATTGGTCTTTCTGTTGGAACGATTTATTCATAAAATTAACGGAAGTCCAATCAAACGATGTTGCTGTCAGGAGTGAAATAAAAATCCAAGGCGTAAGAAGTTATCCCACCTTGAAGGAGTTAAGATTTGACTTGCGAGATGAATGAGATGAATGATAATCCAAGCTGGTTGGTCTACGATTGCTTTTTCTAATAACAACACAGCTTTTAGTACTTTGTCAATTGCACAGAAACTAATATCGAACAAGTTTAAAAAAAGTTATGTTTATAATACACTGCTTGGCTAAACTAGCAGCAACGAAGCGGAAACCGCACTAAACAAAGATTCTGTGCATTTTTAAAAAATTACTGTTTAAAGATCACAAGTTACCTTTCGAGACTGGAGGATAACGATCGCTCCCTCCTCCCACGTGACCTTCGTGACGAATCGTAAGACCGACGGTCGCTAGGTTCGAATCTCCACGACCTTGAAAACATCGAGGGTTAGACAACATGAAAGCAGCTGAAAACGCAACGACTGGCAACGCAGGTTTCGATTTCAAACCAACGTCAAAAACGAAACAACCAAAAGCTCGAGAATCGAACGCGTAAATGAACAATCACCTGCGATTTTGAGATCTCGACCTAGACCTTGACCTTGACTTACTGGAATAGTAGGACCGTCGTCGATTGGACGAGCTGTAATAACTGTAAAAGCAATTTTTAAAAAATCTGATTTTCAAAATGATCCCCAAAATGAGTCTTTTAATTCGAAGACAGTGAAGATATACGAACGAACGTACGATACAAAATCAAGCGAAGATTTTGTCGCTTTAACAACTGCGCTGTGCACTTGGCATAAAAACAAAGGTGTCTCGGCGGACTTAAAGGAATCCATTTCATTCCGTCAACAAGCGAATTAAAACGACCCGATGTACGTATGAAAAAAACGAATTCTTGAGATTACTCTTCGCTAATCCAAGCAAGCTAAACTGGACCAGACCTTCGCTTGGAAGACACAGAAGAGTTGCGATCGAAGTTGTCGGAAGAGTTCCGATTCACTGAGGAATAGGAGCGTTCCGACAATCTGCGCCTGCGGCCGTGTCCGCGACCATCCGGACTTGATGATTCGTCGGAGGAGTACTTGTCGATGTTTTTCTTCTTTTTATGACGGGAGTGACGTTTCTTCTTGTGCTTTTTATGCTTGTGTTTTCTTTTTTTGTGATGTTTTCTGAATTAATGACAAAACATTCAAACTGATTTTTCAAAATATCATTTGAAGCAATAATATACGGAACTTCACCAGAAGAAATAACAAGGACATTAAAATTTTTGCGTACCATATACGAGGGTAAATTAAAAAGTTCTAAGACAAATGATATAAATTTAATCTGAGTAAAAATAGGGCAACAAAATAACGTTTAATTGTACCACTGATGACTTAACAACAAATTTGACAAGTTACAGCGTTCTTAATTTTTTATTTGTTGTTCCAGGTTACATATTAAAAACCAACTTTTTTGCTCCATCCAGCATCTGGAAAGCTCCATTGTCAAATTCTGTTCCATCATTACAATGTTCCAGCACACACGGCCAAGACTGTAACGACAATTTTAAGAGAGTTTCGCTGCGAAATCCTTTCACATCCTCCCTACAGTAGTGGACTTCCCAGCGAAACTCTCTTAAAATTGTCATTACAGTCTTGGCCGTGTGTGCTAGAGCATTGTAATGATGGAACAGAATCTGACAATGGAGCTTTCCAGATGCTGGATGGAGCAAAAAAATTGGTTTTTAATATGTAATCTGGAACAACAAATAAAAAATTAAGAATGCTGTAACTTGTCAAATTTGTTGTTAAGTCATCAGTGGTACAATTAAACGTTATTTTGTTGCCCTATTTTTACTCAGATTAAATTTATGTCATTTGTCTTAGAACTTTCTGATTCACCCTCGTATGTGCAATAATATACCGTTCATTAAATTCGTTTTCTTCTTGGCTGCTGACATCAGTCTGATAAGCACGTGGTCCTTCGGCATCCAATGAAAGAGCGTCTATGCCCTCGTCACGTGATACATCTTCGCTTGGAGCAATAGAAATAGAGCTTTGTGATGTTCTACAAAAACAAACACCCAAGAAATGTCAACGAGTCAACTTAGTTCATAGCTTTGATTTTCTAACAACCCTATCGATTATCGGTACAAAACTTAACGTAAAAATTGAAGTTTAACATGTGTGGCAGGATCGGCACCACAGTTACCACAACGACTCTGTGGCTTTCATGCCAGGAATTGAAAAATCGAATAAAGCTCAGTTCTATAAAATGATAGTTCTATAAAATCTAACTTCCAATTCAATCACCTTTCGTCGTTGCAATGCAGTGACAATTCATCTGGATTCAAATTATCTTTCGAAAATAGTTGACAATGATCAGAACGGGTCATTTCGATAATGTTACCTAAGTGCGTCGCGGAAACTTCAATAATTTTATCTGAAAACAAAAGAGCGAACGTTTTTAAAGAGGCAGTACTTCCCCCAGAGCGCC
Organism: Diplosoma virens; assembly: GCA_963680785.1. NCBI lineage: Eukaryota > Metazoa > Chordata > Ascidiacea > Aplousobranchia > Didemnidae > Diplosoma > Diplosoma virens. Next base: position 10,773,345 of record OY796896.1, read on the forward strand.
GCAAAATCTAACATACCTGAAGTTTCCGACGGCAATTCACCGGAAGTGACATCGGTATTACTTACGTCAGCAACACCATCCGATATTTCACCTTCCTCCAAGTCTGACTTCACTTGTTCCGTTGAAGTCTGAAACAGCAGACGCACACGGCTGTTATTTTAACATCTCGGTGATTTTCGACCGGTGCGTCGAGGGGTGTTAAGGGGGGTCCCGACCGTCATTTCAATTAATTTTCGATCAAAAATCGCGGCCCGGGTTCAAGAAATCGTACTAGAAATGTTTTTAAAAGCTACACTGCTAACTATTAAGTCAAAAAACCAGAGAAAAGTTCTTGAGTCGTTTAGCAAGAAACTTTTGAAACGGGTGCCACTGCCAAGGCCCGAACGCGAACTTGGTTCGATCGTGCGAAGCGCGGGGCAGTTCGGAGAATAAATTGACGTCATGTCATAGGTTTTGCAGTGTGAACTAACGGCAACGACGCTTCAATTTGGATATTTCTTTTTCCATGGCTGCTTGCTATACGACCGCTCTCTCGGGCTTCTCCACATTTTGTGAACTACATTTTTTCTAATTTTTAGTGGAGAACGGCTTTTATCGGGGTAGCGCTAAAGGAAAACAGTTACGGGTCAATACAGCATGGCACACTGCCACTGACTGCACAACAGATATTAACAAACAACACTTGCATGATAAAACCGATGGGCAGTCATTTTATGCTTTGACACTCAAACCAACGAACTGAAATCAACACAACCACATCCTCTACGTCAGATCAAAAACGCCATGACCTTTCAAAAGGATTATACTAACATCATCATCATCTAGAAATCACAATGTAAGAAATCCGCAGACATCTACACAATTATCACCTCGCAAAACCTCGGCCCCCAAATAACCACCAGCATCGTGCCCCACCACCTATACGTCATAACTTCACCTATGTAAAAAACAAGCACAGCTGAAAATCAACAAATAACATTTTTAGCAAAGTTACAAACACACGATAAAATCTTGGCATTTAAAAACTACGATGTCGACTGGACTTGACACGCGCGCACGCACACAACCAGACATGCACATACACACCAATCATTTTTTCGATTGCAACTACGAACCAGCACAAAAACACGCAACTACTCGTGAAAAAAATTTGCAGGCAGCGGAGGTCATCCGAAAGTTTACGAGTTATGTAAAGGTTGAAACTCCCGACAAATTGTTGCATATATTGATCAAGTGTGGGTATAAAGTGTTTGGATAAGAGGGTTCAAATTATGGACGAATCTATAATTCGAAGTTTTATGATATCAGCTAAAAACTGAACGGAAAATCACAATTTACAGTACGCCGCAAAAGTCGTTGCAGTTTCAAGCCATTAATCGTTTTCAATGATATCATCTAACTTCCGTTCACCGAAGTACTCACCGGATTTGCAGAAGCGGATCCGACACAAGCGGGATCGACGAGCTGCTGTTCGCACTCTGGTTCGGCATCGGCTCCGTTGGTAAGCTTCTGCTCGAAAACCGGCTCCTCTGTCGCGACATCAGCCTGCGATTTCTCGACTGACGGTGGCGATGACACTGCCTCGTGTGGATCACGAGCGTCCGATGGTGTCATCGTGACGTCAGAGGCGACGTTAAGTGTTGGCGCACTGCCAAGGTCTTGCGCGACGCTTTTGTCTTGAGAAGTGATGATCACTGGTATTTTCAGGAGCAAAACTTCCATGTGGTCTCGCTTCTCCGGTTGCTGTTGGGTAAGGGGGGAAACAATATCCGTCACGTGATCGTCTTCATTTGCGGGCGGTTGGTTTCGACGATTGACAAAAGCAAGCGATTGCTTAGATCTTAACGACGAGGGCAAAGGGTAGGTTATAGCAGAACCGTTAATGGAAGTGTTGCCTTTACACATAGAACTAGAAACAACCACAGGCTTGCTTTGACTGCGACAGACAGTCGCAGTGGCTGGTAGACGGACACGACAGACATTGTGAGAAGTGCATGAGACAGGCATTCTGGGAGCTGCTGGCTGAGGTAGGAAGCGGGACAACGGCGACGATGTGGCCGGAGTTTTGGCGTTCTTAAGTGCGATCTCGTTCTTCTTCGATATGCTTTGCTTAATCTCGTGGATAAGTGACAATGGTGACGGAACAGTGGCCGGCTTTTTCGACGATCTTACGCTCGACGCTACTTGAAGTTCTTGCTTCTGGATCGACGTGACGCCGGAAGCAGAAGACGCTACAGTATTCGTCTTCTGATTGGGTTGCAGCCGAGCGATTGCAGCAAGTAACTGTTGCAGCGTTTCTTGAGACTGGGCTTGGCCAGGTGACGACGACTGCGAAAAACAAAAACCTAATTACAAAACACAAGCAAGAAACGAAAAGCATTATCGGTAAGCCGGTTAAAGAGATTAAGCACAAATTTAGCAACCAAAAGTTTTAAAATCAATAATTTAAAAGTACCGAAACAATTATACTATTCCCATTTAATTTTCCGTCGAGTCACTTTGGCGTATGTACTAGCCTACAAACGCAAAACGATCAAATTTACCTTTTTCTGCAGAGCGGAAACTGAGCTTAGAAGTTTTTGCAATTGTCCTGGCACTTCATTAACAAGATTATTGGGAGTGTTTTTGCCCAATGACACCGGGCTAACGGTAGGTTTACCAGTGCCATAACTTTCCGGACGCTTCTCTGTACTTTTTCCTTTCGACTCAGCATCACTTGAAATCCACTTCACCGGAGGAATAGATTTTGTAAGGGCGGACTGCTGCGCCCTAACCCAAGCTTTCCGACGAGGGTCATTTGCTAAGAGGGCCGCCGGCTTTTTTGGCCTGTGCTTTCCCGGAGCACTTGAGCAAGATTTTACTTTGCAAACAACCGAATTAGAAGAGTTGGTTTCTGAAACAGGTTTATCTACGGCTTCCGTCGTTTTCACGCCCGTGTGAGGTTTTGATGGGGAATCACCAATTGTTACTTCAACCGGGGCAAGATTCCACGACCCGTCGTTTGATGGAGGCGTAAGATTGGTTGGAGGCGAGATGTCGCACTTGATGGAGGGTTCTTGTTCCTGGTATTCAAGGTGGGCAAGATAGTCCTTGAATTCTTGCAGCTCAATGGCCGGGGCTTTTTTCTTGGCCATAGACTTGACAGCCGTGAGGGGGTCCACCAAGGGTAAGGTCGGCTTCACAGTTTGAGGCTGGGCCGCTGTTTTAAACTTCGCATTGTTCTCACCGACTTCCCCCACCATAAAATTGTTTACTTTTCGAGCCGCGCCCCGAGGGATTTTTGGGGAGGTGGAGGGGCTGTTGGGGGCGCTACGAACACCGAGGCGCATCCGCTGCAAGTAGTCCTGCCATTTCAGGACCTTGCCGGAAGGAATCGATTTCGCGTTTGTTGCTTCATTCGAATTGCTCGTGACGTCTTCATCATTGACTATTGGGGAGAGAGACGGAGTAGCGGTCGACGAACGACAGTAATCATGATCGTGACAGGGATGGTAGATTTTCCCTGAAGGGACTTGATCTAGTGTACTTAGTTTGTCAGCTGGCTTTGCAGCGTTGCATTTCGTCTGCTTAGGCTTTTTCATACAAAGAGGATCGATCAAAACCGTTCCGCGTCGTTTCAAACGTTCACGCGACGGCCGGCACGTTTCGATTGGCTCTGTAAATAAAAATCAAGAATAAAATGCTAAAAATCCAGAGATAGTCAATTTTTCAAAAAATTAGTTTCAAATTACTATGCAAACATTTACGAAGGTTTGACGTGATACTTTTTATGCTTCGAAGAAATTCAGAGACCGAACATGGGTCAAGAAAATAAAAATTTAGTCCTATTTCGACTTTGGAGCACTACGTGATGTTCGTCTACGTGAACCTTACCTGCCACCGCGTTCCACAGCCGCTCTTCTATGGCGTCTTCTTCTAGAATGCTCAGCAAACTGTCAACATCCGGCGCCATGATGACTGACATAAAACAAGCAATTCAATCAACTCCGCGCAATAACTTTGATTCGAAAGGGTAAATACAATGGAAAGCAGACGAATCATTACCCGATTAAACACACTGAAGGTAATGTGCACAAACAAAATTATCACTTTGAATTGGGGAAATTCGAAAGGGAACAGAATTACACATGTATAAATTGAAATTATGAATCAACCTGCGAAGAGAGTGCACAAAGCGCTTTTTAGAGCTGTAGCCTTCTCATAAGTATATAACTGTGAAACTGGTTATTGCCGCGTTCATTTTAAGGCAGCATTACGTAGCCAAGACCCATCAACCACAAAATATCATTGAACAACTTCTTCGTTTGCCACAAAATACTATTCAAAACTTTTATAAGCACGGGAAAGAATTATTCAAACGCTGACCAACACACAAAGTTCATGGAAGCTTACCGTCGTTTTCTATATGAGTTGTGGTTGACAAGCAAGTCGTCGCGGTTTTAAAAGGTTTTCTGCAAAAATAATTCAACAATTTCTTTAGATTTTGACAATTAAACAAACGCACAATTGAAGGGAAACGGGAAAATGTATACTAGACTTTATCATAATTCACCCTCAAAAAGATTTTTGCTATACCTTCCCTGACAAAATCAACAACAGAATTGAAAGTGAAGCAAAGCAAATTTTGGTGTAAACCGAATCGGCAAAGAAATGTGTGTCAGCAGAGCGGCCGAGGAACTTATAGGTCGTTTTGAAGGTCACAGCTCATAGTTGACATGATCTTACTATTTCGTTCTGTTTTTGAAAAGGCACTTTTCTCTGTTCAGCGGTTTTAACCCTTTAAAAGACAGTGGATGTGTACCATGATTGTTATTGTAACGTAACAAAAGCACTTTTGTGAAGACATTATAATTCTAATTTTTAGATGTTTGTTACATCATTATTGAGCCATTGTTATTTTATTTTACAATCAAATTCTTATATCCCTAAAAGGGTTAACAAGCGATAGTTTAACAGCGGTTTTAACCACTTAATAAATATCCAAATCTAAAAAACTTTAACCAAAAAGCAATATCTCGGGGTTACTCCAAAGCAGGTCGAAGTAATCGCTTCGATGTTTCAATGCGAGCCGGGGGGGGGGGGGAATAGATGATGTGATGATGAATGACGCAACTTACGACGTAATTACAGTAGTATTAGTGGAATGCGACGGAGTGCAAGACGATCGGGTGCTTTCCCTCGAGCATCGAATGGTCGCTGTTGTCTTGGAATAGTTTTTTCTTTTCATTGGAAATTTAGGCTCCATCAGTTCTGCCACGAAAGATGACAGGTTAAAAACTTGATTGCAACTAAATTATAATGGAGCTACAAATATGTAAGTATATCTATTTTATGTCAGGATGATAAATATTAGAATACCTCATGTTGATTGTTCATTAGGGTTAAACAGAGACATCTTTGAATAATTTTCGTCTATGAAAGTAACATTTTAACGGTTTGCAATTATTAATAAATTTCAACAAAAATTAACTTGTTAGTCATCTTGACTCAGTAAAAAAGACCTTGTTTAAAAAATGGCGGTTGAAGCGCGCCCATCTATAACAACATGCACCAATCAGTAGCCAGACAAAGCGAACCGTGTTTATTTACTAATGTAAACAAGGGCGTATGTCATGCAATGGAACGCTGAACAAATCCCGACTCGGTCAGAATTTACCTTTGGGTATTGGGCAAAGGGAAGGCTTGTTAGGTCGTTTTGCTTGCGGCGTAGCGTCCACCTTCTTCGAAACGGCAATCTTCTTCGTGTTTTTCATTTTCCGTTCATATTTATTGACCTTAGGAACCAAAGTATTTAAAACTGAAAGTTATGAACAAATACCGCATCGATTTGAAAAGCATTAACAATTAACCTTCGGTGAAAGTTTTTCGGTGTCTTCTTTACTTTTTTTATCTACTTCTGCACGCCGCGTATGGCTACGGGACATCGGAAAACGCTCAGCCTGCAAATCACGATAATTTATTTTGTTATTTATGGCAAATTAATCTCATAAACAGCAGCTTCTATTAATCTGGAACAATTGATAAATATAAAAAAATATTCCAGACAAAAATGTTTTTTCTCTCACCGTCGATTCATCAAGTGAGCAATCAAGAGCCAATGAAATGTTTTGTGTCAAAAGGCAGCTACTGTCTATCGGAGAAAAAACGTCGACTAAATCGAAAAACTTGGTCGGGCTTTTCTGATAAACAGAATTATCAAAAGAATCCGGTAATTTCCAGTCATCCATGTTCTCTTCGTACATGTTAAAAATCGACTGGTTGAGAGCACGAAGAAGATCCTCTTCACTTTCTTTTCCAAGCATGCTTTTCTAAATAGATGTTGAGGATAAGATATTTCCTACTATACTACCAGTATTTCCAAAGATCTTTAAGTTTAAAAACTTAGTTATAAAACAACTTATTAAACATCTCTCCCTAGAGAAGTATTTCGTTTTGGCAACAACATAATTCATAACCAATTTAATTAAGAACGAAAAGATAGAAAAGTATGAATCAGCTCGATTAGATTTAGTCGGGGAAAAAAAGGTGTAAGTAAAAACCGCCGTTTAAAGATCGACATAGTTTTAGTTCGATTCTTGCTGTCGTCATATTATCGTGCTCTAATAAAAGAGACTTTTCGTCACTTTCTTCTTTAGCAAGTCTTAAAATGCATTAAAATTACAGTTATATCATTCAAAACATCTATACAGTTTTCCCGCAAGTTCAGAAGATTAAAAAGCACTAAATATCATTTCAGCTTCGCGGTCAAAAATATGATAAAATTAAAAAATTTTCTGTTTTGTTTTGTTATTATTAAAAAAGTATTTGATTTTTTGGTAATAGAAAAGCAAAACAGAAAAATAAGGAAAAAAACGATGATCGTAATAACTTGCGATCAAGGTAGAAAGCAGAAAAGGCTTAAATAGAATTGGCAGCGTGTGGTTTATCGAGTGGTTAAAACGCCGTGCTGATGATCACCATGGTCACAGTTCAAAATCCACTAGCGCCATTCAGTTTTGTTCTTGGGAAAGACACTTTATGTAGCTTTTTTCTGCTTGGCGGTCTTAGCAAGCAGTTCTAAATTTCAGTCATACCTCTATAAAGCTAAAAACAAATAAAAAATTTCAAGCAGACAGCCATATCTTGGCATCTCCTGAAGCAGGTCGGGGTAATTGCTTGCCCTATGTATAGCGCCTCCGTCGCTTTCCTGCGAGTCAGGAGGATAAATATAAAGATAAATAAAAAAAATTAAAAAAAAAAAAAAAAAAAAAAAATGGCCCAGATGGTAGGTGCTTTCACGCAGCCTGGGCCGTGAGTAAGTCTGCTCATTGATTTTAAAATGACAGACCGAAACCGAACCTACCAAAACGGAAGGGTATCCACCCATTCCGATGTTCAGTGCGGGTCTGCTAATCGACAAACGTCCTTTTCAGGACGGGGCAATGTCAGGATAAAACTGCCCTTTTCAGGGCACATTGCCAACAAGTTCCGAAGACCCATTATTCTTCAGCTGAACATCGAAGGCCTCACTGCAAGCAAGATGAATGTTCTTCATCACCTCGCTATGCAGTCTGAGGCACTCGTCATCCTACTGCAGGAGACCCACTGCACTGATGCAGAGAAGTTGGTGCTACCACACTACCAACTAGCTGGGTCTTCTTTAAGCAGGAAGCATGGCCTTGACACGTTTGTCCACGAGCGACTAAGATACACGCTTTTGGACCAATCTCCACCGACATCGGAGATCGAGTGGCTGTGTGTGGACGTTGATGGCTATAAAATAGTCAACGTCTACAAACCACCACCAACGCGATTGCTAACCCTGGATCTCCCAGTGTTTCCTCACCCCTGTCTGTATGCTGGCGATTTTAACTGTCGTCATGCTGACTGGGGTTATGATGACAACAGTCCGGATGGTGAGTGCTTGGCTGGCTGGGCAAGTATTAATTGTCTTGCCCTGCTATATAATGCCAAGGATGCTGCCAGTTTTTATTCCGGCCGCTGGAACACTGGCACCAATCCAGACCTAGCTTTCGCTAGCGTAGGTCCAAACAGTCGCTTACCGGATAGACGTGTCCTTGAGAAGTTCCCCAGGTCACAACATCGACCCTCGCTTATTACACCATCAAGGTTTGCTATGGCAGTGCCAAGCATGCCTGTTAAGCGATGGAACTTCCGCAAGGCCAATTGGAGTCACTACATTGCTTTGACGAATAAATTCGCAAAGACTTTGTTGCCGCCTGATTCACTTGATGTGGATGCGGCTTACCAGGACTTCTGTAACACCATTAAGCAGCCAAAAAGACTATCCCACGCGGGTATCGAAATAACTATATTCCGTGTTGGGATGCAGAGTGTGAATCCCTCTATAAAACCTTTCTGCAGTCTCCTCAGGGAGACGACTCAAGTTTGGCTGCTACAGCTCTGCTTGCCAAGCTTGACAGAAAGCGGAGGGATCGATGGTCCGAAGCAGTTCGGAACATTGACTTCTCACACTCTAGTCGAAAAGCGTGGAGTATTTTGAACAACCTTACTGGTAGGTCACGACACTCTCCTCGTCACTGTCCCGTTTCAGCCGATGCTATTACATCTCAGCTAGTTAGAAATGGGAAATACGAGGCTGTTGATCGCAAGTCATCTCTACTTGTCTTTCAAGAAGTGTCTGACCTTTGGAGGGCCACAACACCAGACGCAGTAAATATCTCTGACAATTTTTCACAGACAGAATTTGCTGCTGCCCTTCAGCACTTAAAACCAGGTAAAGCTCCGCGTCCTGATTCCATCTGCCCCGAGCTTATACTCCATGCTGGAGCTGCTTTGAAGTCCTGGTTACGTGACTTCCTTTCTTTCTGTTTGCGCCGACTCAAAATTTCCAAGATCTGGAGAAGAGCGCTTGTGGTCGCGATCCCAAAACCAGGAAAGCCCGTGGGGGACCCAAAGAGTTATCGACCGATATCTCTGCTCTGTGTCCCCTACAAGATCCTCGAGAGGCTTATCTACGCCCGCGTTGAACCATTAATCGATCCACTGCTCCCTAAAGAGCAGGCTGGGTTCCGACGCAGGAAGTCAACCGTAGATCAAGTTGTTCTGCTAACCCAGAACATCGAGGATTCTTTTGAGGCTAAAAAGAAGGCCGGTGCCGTATTTATCGATCTGACAGCTGCTTATGACACTGTCTGGCACAGTGGCCTTACCTGCAAGCTGCTGAGACTACTACCGGATAAACACATGGTCAAAATGATCATGGAGCTTGTCCGAAATCGAAGTTTCACCCTTACCACCGGTGACAGCAAGCAAAGCAGGCTACGCCGTCTTAAAAATGGCGTTCCTCAGGGATCGGTCTTGGCTCCCCTCCTATTTAACATCTATACGTACGATCTTCCTTCCATGATTTCCAGAAAGTTTGCTTATGCTGATGATTTAGCATTGTTGCACTCTTCTGGAAACTGGAAGGACTTGGAGGGGACATTAAGCCAAGACATGTCCACACTGTCAGCGTATCTCCAGACTTGGAGGTTGAAGCTCAGTCACACTAAGACGGTGACGGCAGCCTTTCACTTAAATAACCGAGAGGCCAAACGTGAGCTAAAGGTCTACAACAATAGTAGACTTTTACCGTTCTGTCCAACCCCTACATACCTTGGGGTAAAACTGGACAGATCGCTCACGTTTCGTCACCATTTAGTGGCATTGCGCAAAAAACTATCATCGCGCGTCACACTGCTGAGGCGACTCGTGGGCTCAGGATGGGGTGCTGGTGCTAAAACACTACGCATAGCCACCTTGTCTCTAGTCTACTCAACAGCTGAGTACTGTGCGCCAGTCTGGTGTCGCAGTGCTCACACTCGCCTCATTGACAGTGTCTTGAATGACGCCTTGCGCATAGTTACTGGATGCTTGCGTCCCACTCCAACGGACCACCTACCTGTACTTTCAGGCATCCAGCCAGCTGAGCTTCGCCGACTGGGAGCGACACTCTCCTTGGCTTACCGTGGATCTCTGGACCCCGATCATATCTTGCATGGTCTTTTAAGTGGGTCCTCAGATACTCGCCAAGTGAGACTAAGATCCAGACGCCCGTTTGTGCCAGGTGCGCGGAATCTCTTGGACAATCTTGCCGGACTTGGCATCCGCGCCTCTGAATGGACAAATCACAAATGGAACGCGGAGTACTGTGAAAGTGCTTCCAGGCTCCGTGATTTTGTGCCCGGGACCGGTGTCAGGCCTGTTGGAATGGACTTACCCCGAGCAGCTTGGGTTAAGCTCAACCGCCTGCGGACTGGTGTTGGGCGATTCCATTCGTCCATGCACAAATGGGGTCTCGCTCCTTCACCGAATTGCGAGTGTGGCGCCTCAGAGCAAACCGCAGACCATGTACTAACAATGTGCCCCATACATCGGGCACCACATGGAGCACGCGGTCTGACGGTTTTGGATGACGAAACTCGATGCTGGCTTAATGACATCACTGCCAGCATCTCATCCAGGCAGTGCAGCAGTCTGGGGTAATAAAAGGATAAACCCTCGGCCCCAGTTCTGTTTGTGTCTGGCCTGGAGTGGATACCCTTCAAACGACGACGAATAAAAAAAATAAAAATAACAATCGAAACTGCAGTCTAAACATAACATCTATAAAAATGCCAATTGTGAGAGCAAACCTGGTCTTCCAACTGAGAAAGAAAGTTTTCTTGCGCGGCAAACGAGTCAGTTTCAGAATCACCAGCATTTTTGACATGCAAAATATCGTCCAAATTTGCCTTGAAATCCGGAAAACGATTTATATACATCTTCGTGCCAAACGCCTTATTACAACCAATACCTGAAAACAAAAGCTTCAGTTAGAAAACAACCAAATACAGCCAGCTATTGGTTAGATTAAAATAACCCTGCCGGAAAACGTCTTAGAAATTTAGTTTAGACAATGTCTTCGCAACTGAACAAATTAAGACTGAGACAGAGTTTAAAAAGCGCACTTTTTTTTCACAGTATTGCTTCAGTGATTTGATTTTGGTAGACAAAGAACTTTTTCTGGTTGGCCATTTAATCACAAAAACAGCTGGCAATTAACAGTCTTTGTCTACGCAGGTATTGAATAGAATTTTTTAATTGCCCTGCTATGACAAAAAGCAAGGTTTGAACAAAAAAGCGTTTGAAAAAAGTCGATTTTTCGTTATGAAACTAAGCAATTTAAAAATCAATAAAAAAAATTCTATTTCTATTATTTATTCTTTAACACATTTAATTCAACCAAATACAACAAGAGATTTTTTTCTAGTAAAAAATCAAACGTTTAATATTAAAAACTATTTTAAAAAGGTAACAGCTGCAAATTTAAAACCGTCAATACAAAAAATCTAATTTACTGAACCTAGATAATTTTAAATTGATTACCTTATCTTTTGGGGTTAAAAATCTTATCGAATGCATGTAACACTAAAAAAAATATAATAAGTAGATGACAACAGCTCGAGTTCGCTCAAACTTAGCCAAATGTTCCCGGATCAAATACAAGTTTTTATGCCATAACTTTGACAGACTAGTCGTCAAGTGGATTTCAAGTAGGTTTAAGTACCGGTATCTAGCATGCAGAATGTTCTAAAAATACTGATAGTACTGAACGACTAAGTCGTGCAACCTCTTTGCTGGCGTATTTCTTTACAATTTTCTCTAATTGTGTTTAAAAAATTTGGGAAAAAGGTAACATAACTGGAGCAAAGAATTTGATGAGAATGCAACAAGGACTTAACAACAAGAACGAAAAAAAACTATAACAACAAAGCAATACCTTCTGGTTACTATACTAATTAGGGTGAAATAGTAAACTATCCTTCGCTATGAGCTGACAACAAAACTTAAAAAATATCTTCAAAATTAATGTTTAGTATTGCTGCAACTGTTAGCTTACAATATTTTCTCTTGAGCAACTTGAAACTAATTATACTCTTCTAGTTGTAAACTTTATCAAAGTGGCCACGTGTAAGTGTTTGTTTAATAATTTACGCACATTGGAATTTCATAGCGCGTGAAAGCAACAATATTGGCCACTAATGAAAGAAAAGCGCAGAGCTTACTACAATAATGAAGAACTGCATTTGTGTTCGTTTTACTAAATCGTGAGAAGAAATCTAAAACGCTTGCACAAAAAAATGCAAGACACCACGTGTTCCGGCGTAATTATTAGAGCGTGACCGAAAGAGCTGTTGCAAGAAAAATTCTAAATATCTAGTAAAAATCTAATCCTATCATTTATCGATATAGCAACATCGTATCGATTGCTTGCTTGTTGTTAGTTTACCGCCAGTTTATCCAATTTTAAATTTTTTGAAAACTATCAAGCAAAAATTAACCTGAAATAAAATCGCGGAATATTCAATAATAGTCATTTCATTTATTAGCATTTTTTACTACATACGCTTATTTCCTATTTAACTATCGTGACTGAAAATGACTTCAGATAATCTTGCTTTCAAAAGTTGGCCAACACCTATTACTCGTCACCGTGTTACTTAATTTCGGGGTGAAAACAGTTTTTTAGGAAGTATTGATAGTCTAAAGATCGCATTTTAAATGTGAAAATGTAATGGATGGTGCCGTTTTACCACTCAAGCACTCAAAGCCTATTGTTAACAAAAGAATAAGTGATAGTGCATAAAACAGAGCATTGGATAAAAATTTCATTGAATTTGATGCATTAAAACATTTAAAAAAAAACAATAATATAATAGAATTATCAAAAAACTTTACCAAAACTACAGAGAACACTACAATTGTTATAAAAATTCGAGAAACAGTGAATGATTTTGTTTGAATACCGAGTCAGACAAAAATTTTTGTTCAAAAAAAGAACGTTAGCTACTAAAACGCATTGCTGCATATAAACTTACAAAATAATATTTAAAAAGTATGCAAAACTAATTAAGGAATAAAAAATGAGCTTATATGCAATTAACGCTTTTCACAGTTGGAAAGAAAAAAAATATCTCGCCAGTTAAGTTTTTAACACAACACTTAAGACATTAGCGCAAATTCAACTTTTTTTATAATTTAATTTTATATCTCATCGAAACCCTAAAAGACAATTTTTAACTTTAATCATAACAAGCTTTTATGAAATTCCAAATTACAATAAAAAATTTCATCAATGGTACAGGCAGGGCTCGTTTCCACTACGAGCATGAAATGGGTTTTATTTTATTGATATTTTTGCTTCGTTTAGAGCTCGCTTGAATTTTAAGCGCGGAAAGATGAATAAAAGAAACAAAGAATGCTCCATTCCACGCTCGTAGTGGAAATGAGTCTTCACTACGGCAAAAGTAATTCAAGCGCTTCTCGCTAGCAACAGCTCCGACCATTACTGAAGCAATTAGTTTGAAAAATTTAACTTGTCAACCAAGAGCAAAAAGACTTTGTTTTTTTTATATTCGCATATTCCAATGATTAAATCACATAGGTCTAAAAAAGACTGGAAAAATAATGTACAACACGGAATTTAATCTACTGTAGCTTCCGAACAAAAAGTCAATACTTAAACGGTCTTTATAAAATTTAGCTCCTTTCAAGTTTTAATCTTTTGCCTCCATTCTGAAAAATATCTATTACATTTTTACTTTAACTCTAAAACTTTATTTTCATTTACCAAAACACTAGTCTACTTTTTGTTTTTCCACAGTAGTTAAAAACAAGTTCAATTGGCGCGTTTTTAAGCTTTAACAAGCATATCAATGAAGAAATATTACACATTAAAATATTATATGCCAACTTTTATTTTTAAAAACGAATAGTTTATTTTAACTTTTTATTCATTTCTTCTTTTCTATTTCAATATTTATTCTTCGGATTTGCAGGAATGCGTCGGAGGCGCTATATATAGAACAACCGTCAAGCAATTACCCCGACCTGCTTTTAAGGTGCTGCAACCATGCACACTTGTTCTTAAAAATCTCTTCTTATCTTGATTGCATGCCATAACGTTCATCGCTTTGTTGCCTCTTCCTTTTTCTGTTCTGCTTTCAGCTACTTGTTCTGCAAATTTCCTATTTCACTATGTTTTTATGGCGGAACTGAAATAAAAGATACTGATACTGATACTGCTTTTACAGATGCAAAGATATTACCGTCCGGTTAAAATTTTTTATTTCTTTTCTTTTCATTTAGAAATAAGACCAAAATTTAGAGCTGCTTGCTAAGGACGGCCAAGCAGACAAAAGTACCGAAAAGTGTCTTTCTCAAGGGCACAACAAAAAAGGGCGAGAAGGATTTTAATCGCGACCGTGTCGATCACGTCTGCCATCAATCACGGCGCTCTTAACTACTCGACCACGCTACCGACAGTCATCGCGCGAGATCGGGGAAAGAGAACCAAAATGCAAGAGACGCAGAAAAGATTGGGAGCGCGTGGCGACCGGTGGCCAAAACAAACGGGATTGTCGAAGTTGAAAATTGCTTAAACGTGAAATGGCTTAGCGCATCTGAATTTCCTAAAATGTTAGAAGCTCGTCTGACAATGAATCACAAATCGAATTTTTGAAAGGACTTCAAGCAATTGTTAACAAAGTCGCGTCCTTTTTAATTTTTTGGTCAAAGTGACCGTTTTTGCGTAGGGATGGGGAACCTGCAGCCCGTGGGGCAAATACGACGGGCAAGGTATTTCAATGCGGTCCCGCGTGTGGTTCGGAAGAAGTATATCAATTTCTTTGATCAAAATGGTGCTTTTTTGCTTTATTGAGAACCGAATATTGTAATAGAAGAGTAAGTTCACCAGAAAAAAATCAATATTGAGGTAAATACAAAAAAGTTATAGAATAAACCAGTGTTTTGCAACCGGTGTACCGCGTTTTTGTTTGGGGGGGGGGGGGCGGGGGGTCTTTGTTACGAATTTGGCGTAAAAGTTAAACAAAATTTTGAAATAAACCATACAATCCAAGGAAAAACTTTTTTTTTCGACACTCAGCATCAAAGAACAAATACTTGTTTAATGCTAGTGAAGATAAAAAAAGGTCTTGATATGAAGAACCAGATAAAAAAGCATGGTCTGTCAAAAAACTACTTTTTTTCTTAAAACCAACAAAGTTTAAAGCAGCTTGCACCTAATTTTTTAATTTTGGGGTGCAGCCAACAAGTGCAATCAGAATCCCCCCCCTACTTTAGCATCTAAATCAGTGGCTGCCTTACAGATCACACTACTTTCTTTCGTCAATAAACGTTCTTCCACAACAATAAAGTTGCTGGCTTTCGCCTCTAAGGAGCAAGCTATTCAACATAAGTTTTAAACTCAAAATGCATTAAGTCGTTAAAACTGCATTTTTTATTATAACAAAATAGGTACAAAGATATTAACTAAATATACATTAATAATTAGCTGAAAATTTGATTACCGATACTATTTATGGTTGTTCTACTTAGACCTAAGTAAAAAATAATGCGTACAAAGAATTGCGATGCATAAATTCATTAATAAAATCGGTCAAATTTCAATAAGCCAAATATTTAAAACAGAAATTAAAAATTAAAACCAACTTAATTCATCATGAAAAATCGATTTTGACCTATAAAGTCCGTCATCAGTTTCCGTAAAAATTTAATATTTTTTTGACAAATTTTTTTTTAATTTAAAAACTCTACTCATACTAATCGGGTCCTGACTCAAAGACACAAGGTGAAGCCTCAATAAAAGCTACAAGGCAAACGAAACAACAGCTGACGACGTCATGATTACCAATCACGTAACGAAGATAAAAAAACGCAGTGTTTTAGAAGATGAAAAAGATGAAAAAATGAAGCAATTTTTACAAAGAATTGTGTATGAATGCATCTCAAAAAACCAATGCTAAATATAATTGCATCAAATATAGAAGTTGCAGCGAAGCTATAAAAAGAAAAGCTACAAAGAAAATTAGAAACACGCATGCTAAACTAAATAATATTTTTAAGTAAATTAATAAAAACAAAGAAAAAGGTAAAAAAAATATGAAAGAGATAGAAGACTGGTATTAAATAAAAATGATAAGAATATGGAAGAACAAAAAACATAAGGTAATTGATTGTCACACTTTAATTGATTTCAGTCTTTTGCAGAATTTTTAAGCTTTTGGTTATGACGTCATCTTTTCCATTGTTACGTACTGATTGCATAATCGGTACACTACCCCTACTAAATATATTTTGTCTGCGAGTTGTTCTTACAAGTGATTATGAAGAGTCGTTTTACTGTTTTATTCAAAACACATTGATTGATTGACTGAAGTTTTTGGCCATTGCGACGCTCATTGCGGCAGTGGTAACGTAATTTTAGCTGAAAAACGTTATCTTCGGATATTGTTAAGCAAATTCTGTTTGATAAGTTATATAACAGTTGTGTAATTTATTATATGATTGTATTGTGACATCATAAACTGCTTTGTCTGATTGCTAACCCTATATAATACGAAATTTAAGAATTCTTGTTCATTTCAGTATCTTCGGTTATTATCTGGTGGCTTTGGCTGATTTACATCGCTCGCAGTTTGTTATTCATTTATTCTATCTAAAGTAGTTACAATTATTTGTGTTACTGCTGCTTTTTGTGGCCGTGGTTAAGCGGTCAAGGTCAGTTAATTCTATCGTGAGATAAAATTGTTTAGACGAACTATTAAGTTTAATATTAGCCATCGGGCTGCACATTTATTCTTAAAATTAGTCAGTACAAAATTGTTGAGTGATTATTCACATTTTTCTGACACTGTGAATTGCTTTAAAGTTTTGTGAAGCTTGGGAGTCAACTTATACGAGAATGGCTCAAGTTCGTTGATTTTATAAATAATGTATTAGTTAAAAATTGTGATTTCTTTCTATTTGTTGAGAGAAGTTTTACAGAAAATTTACTATACTTAACCAGAACTTACTGTATGAGAAACTTCAGTCTTGCGGCAAACTATATCTAGAGCCAGCATAAAAAAAAGTAAAAACAGCTGTACTTTAGCGCAGGTATTTGGGTTATCTAGTTCAACTGGTTTTTTTTGATTCTTAAGTAAAGTTGTAACAATGATAAGGACAAGATGAGAAAAGTTGACGTTGCAGATCCTATTTGATAGAATCACTTGGGAAGAAATGGTAAAAGCAAAAAAATAAACGAAAGCAAGAAAGGAAAACTAAACCATGGGAAATAGATGTAAAAATGATCACTGTGAGTGGTAAAACAGATACAGTGTTCCCTCGCTACTTCGCGGTTCTCCTGTCGCGAATTCACTACATCGCGGCGTATATAACATTTTTATTTCCAATATAATGATTTATTTTTAATGTTTTTTTATGATTTCTAATGTTATTTTGATCGGAAGAAGCAGCGAAAGCAATTTCTCATCACAATGTTCTTTACGCCTCGCGAAAAACAGCCAGATTCTCCTGCTACCGCGCCACTACGGTTAAAATCCCAAGTATAAACGCAGTACGCCACTTCGCGGAAATTCACTTATCGCGGCTGGTCTCGGAACGCATCAACCGCGATAACCGAGAAAATACTGTATTATTGGGTTTACCTACACTTCATCACGCGACTGTTAATTACAGATATTTAACCACTATATATTTAGTCACATATACCTATTAACACTACAACATTTAATCACGTAGACCTATTAACACAACATGTATTTGCGTGGTATTGCGTATTTATCGCATAAATAAACAATTACCCTAACCCTAATCCTAACCCTTACCCTAAATAAATAATTACATTATGACCAGCGGTGGGTATTCAAATTCAAGGGCCCAAGGCAAGGATTTCCAAAAATTGATGTTCTCTAAAAAAAGAAAAAGAGCTTTGATCTTGTCTTTCACTTTTTTCTCCCAAAATCATGGTGTTCTCTAAAAAAAAAAAAAAAAAGGTCTTTACCTCGAATCGATCTTGTATTTCCCATTTTTCGTCCCGACTTCATAATAATCTCTAAAAAACATCTGCAGCGAAATGAAAGTGTATGTGCTATTTTTGAGGGAGGGACCCCAAAAAAAGAGGGCCAAGGCAACTGCCTCATTCGTCTCACCCAATATCCACTACTGATTATGACTTTTGTCAGGCCTTTTTACCCGCTAATTGCCATACTAACTTACCACACTTGAGAGCGTGATGAAGTATCTCCGTGATTAAATTTTTAAATAATTAAATATCCAGTGATTAAATGTCCGTGATTTACAGTCGCATGATAAATATCAAGTGATAAAATATCTGTACACCGTATTATTGTGCTGATGGAAGTTGGTCAATATGTTTTTGGAGGAAAAGAAGCCTAGTGATGCCCATCTTCAAAAAATAAAAACGCAATGCTATGAATTGTAGAGCCTCAGTGAGCACCAGGAAAGCTATAAAAGTCGTGAACTGACGGCTAGCAAGAAGATTACAAACATTGATAATTTTAATTGAGATGTAGTTTGGTTTTATGGCTGGAATTTTTTTCACATCAAAAAGAATACTGTTCATGATATGCTGTTAATGTGTTTTGTAGATATTAAAAGAGCATTTCATGGAGTACTTGGAAAAGTAATGATAATGGTTGCCACCATAAGATGCCAAAGCAAAAGTTAGCATTGGATTATGGTTATCAGAAGAGTTTCTATTGAACATTAATATACTAAAAATTAGTTTTATCACTAGTATTTGGGGGTTGATAAATGCAATCTTTATATAGATGACTTGATCTCAATAATTGACATGATAAAAGATTTTTGAAATGGAAAAAAATTTTTAAAAGTACAGAAAATAAAAGTTAATATCAGAAAAAATCAAAATGATAGTTAGTAAACAGGGAGAAGTTTTGAAGAGTACATTGGATCCTTGGAGAAAGTAGAAAAAGGTTGGATACAAATTCGATATTGTGCATAAAATCTGAAAAACCAACTTTTGGAAGGTATTTAGAGTATAAAAAAATAATTTTTAATTTGGCAGTGTCGTTTTTTTGCAAGAATGAGAAAGATAGAGGTTATTAAAAATTTATGTAAAAAGGTTGAAAGAAAAATCAAGTTTATGCTATTTGTGAGATAAACTGAAAGCAGTGGTGAAATAAAGCAAGAGTATGAATTGGTTGGGTTAAATTCAGACAATATAAGAGATTCACTTGAGATGAAAGGGTTAATATACCAAAGTTGCATAGGGTATATTGCATAATAGTAAGACTTGATCTTTTAACCCTTTAAAGATAATTACAAATTAGATTGTAAAATAACAGCAAAAAGTAACAATAGTGATGTTACCAGTTAGATATAATGTCAATTATAATCTTACATAGGCGTTTTTAGCATTTAACACAAGTAATATATTTTTCCATAACTAAATTTTATTAAGTTTAGGGAAATAAAATAGCAATTTTTAAAATAGTTAAAAAGAGCTATGATGCAAATTTTGTCAAAATGTTAGAAAGAAAAAGTACTAAAAAATTAATGAACATATCAAAGTTGAAAAAGGCAATAGTTCATTTTGCAAAGAGCTAATAGAATGTGATGATTTGGACATATTGTGAAAGATAATGAGCTTTAAAAAAGCATAATAATTTTTAAATAAATGAAAGAATGAAACAAAGGTGCTCAAAAAATTTTTTATTAAAAGGTGCAAAAGGTGAAGAACCTCAAAGAAATGATTTGGTAAGGTCACTGAGAAACCAAGGTAAATTTGGCAATCTTTGAAAACAACAAACAATACTTAATTTGAGTTCTAACTGATTTCAAGCAGCCAAAATTTTAGCAATTAATTTTGCAAGATGATACTATTACCCATGAAAAGTTTCACAAATAACAAAAAAATAAAATTTCAAGAAAAAGTTAAATAGATATATTCCAAGTTGAAAATGAAAAGTTCAAATTGAAATATAATTAATAAAAACATCAATTTAAAAAAAAAAGTTTCCTTGGCCTATACTTTCTTCAGCTAAAAAAAACTTTCAGCAAAATAAGTTTCTACAGCAAAAAAATTCTTCATAATAGCTTTTAAAAACAAGACAAAAAAGAAATATTCTGTAAAAATTTATTATTCTGTAAAGCAGCATGAACCAAATTGGAAACCACCCAATACAAACTTTTAATTGTATTGAGTAATCATTGTTTCATTGCAAACCTATCTGACTCATCCTACTTTAATAAGCTTAAGTGAACCAGTAGATGACAAAATTGCTCTCATTCTAACATTAATCAATTTCATACAGTTTAAAAGCATAATACAATTATATTTTATTTAAAATTTGCAGAATAAGTAATTCGCAAAACCTAAAAAATATGATGAATTTGTACAAAAATACAAAATTTAGATGCAAATTTAAAACTGCATCAAAATAGAAAGAATTTATTTTACTTAATAGTTCAAAAGCTATAACTATACTATCTCCAAAAAATTAACTTCAAGTTTTGAAATCATAGTTGTATATATTAATAAAGTCAAAACAGACGAAAACTAAAGACAAAAATTTAGAAGTTGAATACAAATGATGCTAAAGGTCCAATGCCAAATTTTGAACTTTAAAATGTAAAAGTCTGGCAATGATTTTATCTTTTCATAATGGCTATTTTTTTTACTTTTACCAACACAGAATTAGTGCAATGCAAAAAATGTTTAGAAAATAAACTCCTTGACCTAATTCATTTCTCACTCATTTTTTCTTAGACTAAAGAAAGGATATTATATAAATTAGATTGCACCTGAAAAGCTGATTTTGAAAAACATCGAACAAGAAATAAACCAGGATTTAACACTTACGTTTCAACATTATAACCATCATGCACACTAGCATTGCCAGACTACTACAAAAATTACAATTAAAAAATCAAACAATAAAAAGTCATTAGCAGATCAAATTTAATTAAAGATGTGATAATAAACTTTTAACCATAGAATGAAATTGGATTGATGATGATGATGATGATGATGATATTTTATTCATGCTTAGTGACAATATTTAAGTATATGCAATGTACATTAAGCAAAGCATGAAAAGGAAACGCGACACAAAGACGAATGTTAAACATCATCATCATCATCATCATCATCAACATCCATCATCATCATCATCATCATCATCATCATCATCATCATCATCATCATCATCATCATCATCATTTAACGTTCAATGATTGGTGAGGACAATTATGAATGGAAGCATTAATAATGTCAAAAATAAGGTCTAATAATAAATTTGAATAATTAAAGCAAAGGGAAACAAATATAGCAAATTAATTTTGAAAACAATAGTGCAAACTGCAGTTTAATGTGAAAAATATTGGGGTCTATTCAAAAAGTCACCATAAGCAATTTTGTTCATGAAACTAATCCAGATGCACCTCCAGTTACTACCTATTCTTGAGAGATACTTTTTCTCTTTGGTTTCTTCTTTATTCCACCCTGGTGCTGAGAAATTCTGGGTTAGTTTTATCAAAAAAATTGCTTACGGTGACTTCTTGAAGAGAACCAAATATTGTTACAGCAATCAAAAAATAAAGTCATAACTGTATCAAATCACACAATGAAGAAACTATTGTTAACAGAGTTATACAGGCAACAATATCACACTTCACAACATAAGTTTGAGTTCTTTACTTTACAACATTGTCAGTAGCATGGTCCAGCAGTTAGAGCACCATGATTGTGATAAACATGGTCTTGGTTCAAAATCTAATTGTGCCATTCTGTTGTGAATACACTTTATAAAACTTTTCCCTGCTTGGTGGTCTTGGCAAGCAGTTTTAGAGTTCAGTCATATCTTTATAAAACTAAAAAATAAAAATAAAAAATTTCAACCAGACAGCAATATCTTGGCATCTTCAAAAACATGTCAGGGTAATTGGTTGCCCTGTGTATTAGCACCTCCCTTGCTTTCCTATGAGTCCAGAGGATAAATATAGAAGTAATCTAAAATAAAAATAAGTTGCTTCTTATGAAAAATTATTCAAAAAATTTTTTTTAATTTGAAATTGCATTAAATCTTCTTTGTCGTTTGAAAAGGTATCCACTCCAGGTCAGGCACAAACAGGACTGGGGCCAAGGTTTATCCTTTCACTACCCCAGGCTGCTGTACTGCCTGAATCAGATGCTGGCAGTGCTGTTATTAAGCCAGCATTGGGTTTCATCATCCAAAACCGTCAGACCTTGTGCTCCATGTAATGCCTGATGTATAGGGCACGCTGTTAGAATATGATCTGCAGTTTGTTCAGAGGCACCACACTCACAATTTGGTGAAGGAGCGAGACCAATTATTGGATACATTAAATAATTGGAAGCATAGAAAAAAGGTAAAAAGCAATATTATAAAATCAATGTAGTAAGCCTGGTTTAGCTCATGTCTTTATCGTGTTGTGGCAACCTTGTTTGTCAACTTTATAAACTTAATAACTTTAAACAATTCTCATCATTATATAATAATAAAAAATTTCAACTATTCAACAACATCTTGATATTTTTAAAAAAAGGTCAACATAATCATTTCATGATTTCTGTATGCATAACGCCATTGCTGTTTTCTTGCAAATCAGGAGAAAAAACAACAAATCTATCAATAATAAAGAACTAAATCTTTATCTCAAAATTTGCAATTTTAACTTTCTTTTTTGTTTTTGATTAAGGTGGTAAATTATCATTGTATGATTTGCTTTCATAAAAAATTTAGAAAATCAAAATAAAATAAAAACTTCATTTAATAATATTTTGTAACTTTCACTTTACCATTTGGCATTTTCTTCATTTTGATTTACTGATACATCTTTAAATATCCAAAGTTATTTTATGATTATCCAAAAATATAATGCATATCATTTGTCAATCATTTATAAAATCAAGAAGCCTAATTTTTTATTTAATTAGGCTATTACTTTATTCGTCTATAAATAAAACTTTTAGTTCTTAAGTACTTTTCAGTAAATTGTAATCTCAAATTCAATATAGAAATTAAGCTACAAATCAAAAAATGATTACCTATTTAACAAAAAACATTGATACATTTAAAACTATCTTTTAAGATTTATTCAATATGCAACTACATTCATTTTTTTTTTATAAATGTTTTAACTACTGTATTTAGAATCTTATTCATAATCAGGGTTACCATGTCATGCTTTTAAGATCTGTGTTTACTTTTATAAACTTTGTGTTCAAACATACCCATGTGTTTTTGGGCCTTTTCAAGTCACTGTAAGCAATTTTTTTGATTAAAACTAACCTGAAATCCCCTTTTTAACATCAGGATAGAATAAAGAAACCAAGAGGAAAAGAATTTCTCGAGAAGCAATAGTAACTACAGGAGGATCTGGGTAAATTTCATGAACAAAAATCACTTACAATGACTTTTTAAAGAGACCCATGTTATTTTAGTTCTTGTTAACTATTTTCTGAGTTTACTTAACTACTTTTTAAATTTTGTTAAATCCCTAAAGGCTGCAAGGTTAGTAATAGCAAACAGTAAATGAGACTAACATGCTTATTCTAAAGTGCTTAGTTTTTACATGTATATTTTAATTTTCATAAGCATCTTTTGAAAGGAGTGTATTTTTTTATAGTCTAAATTTTTCCTGCAATGATGTCTTAAACCTACAAAAGTTTACGCAAAATAAAATTCTACTACTTTTATTTTTCTGATGACTTTTAAATTTATATAATTGGAAGCAAAAGTTCAATAAAAACATTTTGTCTGATTTACATTTAGCACCACGTTACTGTATTAAGGTATGTTTGTTTTTCGGCTAGTCCAAATTGATAACTCTGGCTATAATTCATTTAAATTTAATACGGTAATTTTTTGGTCAGTGGGTCAATTTTAGTCAATTCACTGCATCAAAACCGCTCTTACTGTATACTGCACTGCTGCATTATATACGGTATTTATGTTAACAATTTAATAAAAAAATTTTCCGTGTCATCAAACGGGACCGTTCATTTTTACAATAAAAATTTTTACTTAATGTTTTTTCCGCAAAATTGTAATTCAACTTATGGAATGACAGCTATTATATAAACTATATTATATTCGCACTTTGGTACATGTGACTATTTATGAACATGCCACCTCAAAACTAGTCATGCGCAACCAAAAGTTCGATGTTTCGGTTTGTGTTTTTGGCTAAAGTATCAAATGTCGTAAATTCAAAAAAGCAATATTTTTATGAATATTGCAGCAAAAAATTTTCTTTAAAAAATTTATAGATGAAAAAAAAAAATTTAATGAAGTAAAAAGACAACTTGTTTGAATTAACCAACTATTTCTTTTATTGCATTTGGCAACTTACCACAAGCTTCGTCAAGGTAACTGGCGCGAAACGCTAAAATGTTCTCTTACTCCGAGTTATCATTCATCTTTCATTTACTCGAAATCTCTACTTATCCTCTACACTGACATAGCAACTTTGCTGGAATGATCAATTTAGGACAAACTTCCAGTCATTATGTCGACGGTGTTCGTAAAAGCCAAGATACCAGTACTGTTGTCAGTTGAAACTTTTTATTTGTTTTTTCAGTTTCTCTATTTCGAGCGTAAGATGTGGGTAATTACTTATTTTCGGGATTAGAACCTCACTTTTACAAAGATATCAAGACTTCTCAAAAAGATTTAAAAAAAGCTCCTTTAAGTTAGCTTTGTTTGAGAAGAGACTACTTTAAAGTAGCCTAGTCTCCGGTTTAATTAAAACAGTCATTAAATGAATAGAAATTTATTGGTCCTCGCTTTTTCTTTTTGCTACTAGATGAATCCCATTTTCTGTTCTTGGCTACAGTCTATTGTTTTAAATTATCAATTATTTTATTATTATTAAAATTATAATATAAATTTTAATGCATTTGCTAATGCTAATAGTTTTGTTTATTTTGCTATTTTGTTGGTAGGCTTATTGCAAAAAGTTTAATTTTTCTTGTTTTTTGATAAGTTTGTAAGTGAAATGATTTTTTGTTTTGGTTTTTCAGATGATTTATAAATGTTATTTTACGCATACTTTTTTTCAATTTTATCAACTTTGATTAGCAAAATAGTCCATTATATTATTTTTATTCATCGTAATAGTAAATTGTTTTTGTAAATTGTAAATTGCTTGTTTATCATATTTGTTAAACCCTTTGGTTTATGAATATTTTCTGTATAAATTACCCAATACAATTTGGAAAAGGTTTCTGGACCTGATGAGGTTCCTTTTTATTGTTGGCCTTTCTTTACTCACTATCGATTAGTTGAATTAAATTTCCAGCTCCGACTACCTGTGCCACCAATCATCATTACGCAGACTAGTCATCCACTGTTTAAACAATCTTCAATTTTTTTTATTTTTTGATTTGAGCTATTTTATTAATTCCTTTTTCTTCTTTTTAATGTTCTAGTACATGTTCCCTGCTTTCGTATTAAAGTTAAGGCGGGAAGGCCACTGTCATGGTCCTACTATGAAGAGGTAGAGCAATATTTTGTTAGGGGGGCACTTTTTGACGTTTTTTAGGGAGCCTGGTTCGGCCGCTTTGTTCGTTCCGTACTAAAACCATTACTGCATGTTGAACATAATCACGGCGCTATAATCACTCGACGATGCTGCCGACATTTTCTTTTATTTTGTATATTCTTTTAAACAAGGTTTTAGGGCCATGCTTTCTACTGTTTTGTTTTTGCACTCTAATAATTTTCTTTAACATGTTTTAACTTCTGACGTTGTGTTGCTTTTTCCTTTTTTTGATCTTTATTTAATACGTGCAATTCAGAAAAGACGCTCGTGCTGTGCGGACGTGTTTTTTCTCTCTTGTATCATTAAATACCGTAAATGAAAATGATGCGAAATCAAAATCGCAAGGAAACTGCTTATAGTTCAGTTAATTTTACTATTGAAGATAGAAATAAACTAAAAGATATTAACTTAACTCTTAAAGAGCTTTAAAGGAAATAAATAGTTTGAGAAAAGCTTTGGATGATAGCAAAATTGAAATTAACAAAGTAAAAGTTGAAAATTCAAGATTAAAACAAATAGTGAATATTAACCTCTATAAAGTTAATGATTTAGAACAATGCGGTCGTCGAGAAAATATGCGGATTCATGGAATTCCTGAATCAACTGATTTGGTTGATGACGATGGTGAAAAAGTTATTTTAAAAATGGCAAAAGATTTGAACAGCGTGCTCATCGACTAGGTAGAAAAAGGATTAATCCTAATTCTCGACCACGATCAATAATAATAAGATTTATAAGAAATGAATTTTTTTTTTGCTAAATCAAAATTAAGGAATTTAAAGCAATATGAAAATGCTTTTATTTCAGAAGATTTGACAATTCTTCAATCACGCCTACTGAATTATGTCAAGAACGAATGTGATGATAATTTTGTTTTATGCCATACCCGTAACGGAAAAATTAGGATGAAAAGATCTGCAAGAAAAAAGGGAAAACTAATAAAAGAAAATGAAAAAGATTTTGGCATTGGGAACTGGTTAGTAATATCATCGCCAGATGATTTATTTAGTCATGGAATAGATGTTAATCTTGCTAAATTAGATTACCAACCTTTCTTGATAAAAAATGAAAATTGTGAACTTAATATTTTAAACAAAGATAATATCTAATACTTCTTTAATTTTATACTCTATTTATTTTTTTCTTTTCGTTCGTTTCTTTGTCTCAGTGTATATGTCACAGACTTTGTTCGGGAATCCTAAAGGACCAGTAGAGCTAGGTAACCCGAATGCGCTGAAACAAAGCTGTGTCTAAATTTTATTTTATTCCGGCTCAAGAAGTAGTCTTGCTATGAGCCTGAAGTTTTTATACAGTTGATTCAAACGAAAGCTCGGATTGGTTTCGTTAAAGACTCTTCTTCACAGACAAACAGAGACCACTGTCTCTAATAAGAACGAATGTATTACTAAAATCACGACCGACAAAATTTCTATTCCACGCTTTGTCAAACTGCAAAGCGAAATCAACACTACAACTTGATTCAATCAACACAAATAATTCTACCTCTGTAGAACACAACTCCCAACCACTGGCGCAAAATAAATTCAACAATCGCCAAACGATACAAAATCTAACGGGCCACCTCCTGCGCCCAAAGTTACTTTCACTCGAACCGTCTCTCGAGTCGCCTCAAATTACTTAATACTAATGTCGTCTTGCTACGCATCGCCTTTATATAGAAAAAAAATCACGTGACGCATATTTACTTGTATATTCGAGAATTAACTTGAATCCCCTAGAGAAAACGCTACGCTCGAATGCGCCAGAACATTCCACTCTCATCGAAATAGCAAAGCTTGAGCAAAAACATATTACGTCATTACTATCGACGGAAAGAGAAAAAGTATATATGAAATAAATCAAGCGAATCGAGGCATTGTACTATGCAATAAAAGATTAACGATTCACGGCGCGATTATTAATTCATAATAAAACTTTGGATTACTTTTAACGGGAATAAACTACTGTATATCGTCATGATTAAAATTATTATGAATGAAGTGTGACAGTATAGTAATTCTCAAAAGCAGTATGGCTTCTCATACTCTACTTATGTGCAGCTTTTGTTCTGATTTTGCAAGCCATTGTGAAGTCTGCAAAATATGTCCAAGGCACTCTGCTTACTGCAGCTGCAGTAATCAAATTAATAATCACACTTCTGCTTTGAGTTTCTCAAATGTAGGTGTCGAGCGCACAATTTATATGAGTCTCCGTTTTTGAATTGTCAATATCATGATATTGTTTCCATCAATGAATATCTCGATCTTAATAACAGTAGACCTAATTTATTTCTAATTCACTTTAATGTAAGAAGTCTTCAAAAAAAATTTTGATAAACTAACAAACTATATATTACAAATGAAGAAAATACCTGATATCATCGCTATAACCGAAACTAAGTTAGCAAAAAATCAAATTGTCGTCAACATTGACATCGAAGGGTATAATTTCATTCACTCGGATAGTAGTTCAAGAGCTGGTGGTGTTGGTTTATACATTAAAGATTCTCTAACGTTTACTATAAAAGAAGAACTTGATTTAAATATAAATTCGGTTGAAAACATTTGTGTACAAATTGAAACTTCTTATAATAAAAAACCTATAACACTAGGAGTTGTATATCGTCAACCGGTATATGTTGCTGAACATCTTGAATCTTTCAGTAAAGCAATGGAAGAATTATTCTCTAAGCTCTGTAGTAATAATAAGGAATTTTATATAATGGATGATTTCACATTGCCTTACTAAAAGCACAATTTAATTCTTTTATAAAAAACTACGCTGATAATCTTATAAGCTACTCAGTTAAATGCACAATCAATAAAACCAACACGCTGTACTATTAACCCGAAAATGCTTTTAGATTATATTTACACAAACAATTCAAAATATTGTAATTTTAGTGGAATTGTTCAATATGGTATTTCCGATCATCTACCAACATTTATCTTTGTTCATAATACCGCGATGAAAAATAAAGTTTTGAAAGATATTATAATTCGTGATATGAAAAATTTTTCCTTGGAATTATTTTGTAACGATCTATTGCTCCGAAGATTCGTCACCGCACCATCAATTTCAAACTTTTATCGACATATTTACTGACAAAGTTAACTTTCATGCGCCTTATAGACGTACCACTAGAAAAGAAAAGAAATTAAAAGAAAAGCCTTGGCTAACCAAAGGTCTACTTAAATCAATTAAACAAAAAAACAAAATGTATAAAAAATTTCTTGATCATACAAATTGTTCACTATATACTCACTGCAAAAAATATCGTAACACTCTCAATAGAGCATTAGAATGTGCCAAATGTAATTATTACAGCAAAATTTTAATTCGAAATAAACATAATATTGGCAAAGTCTATGAAAGAATTAATGAAATTTGTAAGCTCAAAAGTAAAAAACGTGTCTTACCCAATAAAATTGTTGATGAAACTGGTAGCCATATAGAGGATCCTCAATACATTGCTGAAATGTTCAACAATTATTTTGCACGTATAGGCCACAAAATGGCTAAATCTATTTCGAATCCCCCTCAAAAACTACCTATCTCCCAACTACATTCCTCCAGCGCTAATTCTTTTTTTATGTTTCCATCATCAACTGATGAAGTAGCAACAGGTTGTGACAAATGTGACGCTATATTTGCATGGCGCCATGTCTTAAAAAATTGCCGGCAAATTTTTCAATAGTCGGCGACTGGTCAACGACACATGGCGGCAATCGGCGATAGTTTCTGATAAACCAGCTGTCTGTTTAATTATAGTATTAAGGCGCGTTTACAGCCGTTTACAGTACTTTTTTCTTTTAGTGGAATCTTGGTTTGTTTTTTGACGCTCAAATCCACTCATGTTTTCGAGAAAAAATGAGTGGATTTGAGTGTCAATTTGATTTGAGCGCTGAAAGAAAAAAGTACTGTAAACGCGCCTTTAGGCGTGCTAAATCTAAGCATGGTAAGACGCTACAATCAACGATTGTTTCTGATAAAACAGCACGTCTGTTTAATTATAGTATTAGGCGTACTAAATCTCAGCCTGGTCAGACGCTATTTTGCGAGTAAATAAAAAAAACATATGTAGCTAATTTCCAAACAAAACTTATTAGCTTATACTTCTGATAAAATTTTCACATAGGTAGTTATTTGTTGATGAAATGAGTTGATAAAATGCTTAAATTTTTTTCAATTTGCACATGTTGTCTCGCTTAGTCTGAAATTTAATTTTTATCGTCTCTTTGATTGGTTCTTTATCGATGTTGCTTAAGATACTTTTCCATGTAATTTATTCAACTTAATTTGATATAGTCCAAAATTCAATTTTTTTCAACTCTTTTCTGATTGGTTCTCACGTTTAACTTGACCTCTTTAAGCCCTCCAATGTTTGTTAATAGCATTAGTGAGCAAGGTTGTGAAGTTGGAGCTATTTTTTCCTACTCCGACTCCACCAGTCCATTTATTCAAAATTTTCCGACTTCACCTATTTAAAAAAGAGCTCCGACTTCAACTCCATCATAAATGTGCAACTCCGACAACTGCAGCGCACCTAAAAAAATCGACCTCCGATTTCCGGACCCCTAAAATACGACTACAACTCCCCCAAGTTTTAAAAAGCGACTCCAAGAAATCTAAAAAACAACTCCTATTTCTCCCTAAAACGTGGGACCTGACTCCACAACCCTAGTAGTAAGATAAAGTGTTTTATTTTGAGCACCTATATTAGTATTACTGTTTGGCCTTATATGTAAGCCTAAATAGCTTTTGACTATTGAAATGCTTGCCAACAGATTTTTAGATCAAAACATTAATTTTTGCATTTTATTGAATAATTATATTTTTTTGAGTGAAGTAATTTTATTTTAACAAAAAATAGACCTTGTAAAAGCATTGTTTGAGCTCACTGAATAAACAAAAATAAACGCTTTTTCTTGTTGCATTTCACTTTTTCTCACAATAGCGGTAATACGTTTGTGTGCACCTTTCCAATCTACCTTAGAGGCGTGCACATGCAATCGTTTCCTTTTCGTTTAATAACAGAAGTTTCGCCGGTAGCCATATCTTAACTGTCCGTCCAATATCAGTGCTTTGACATCAGATTCTGAGACATAGACTAGTTTTCGTCCTAAAATCATAGTATTCTCTAAAAAAAAATAAAGGGTAATCGCTTGAAATCGGTCCCAGATTATACACGTTTCTTTCCAAACTCGAGGTGTTCTCTAAAAAAACGTCATCACTTCAAATCAGTCCCATATTTTAGACTTTTCCCCCTAAAACCAAGGTGTTCTGTAAAAAAAAAAACAGGTCATCGCCCCACATCGGCCTCACGTTTCTCCACTGTCGTTCCAAAACAGTGCTGTTTTTTGCTCGCTTGAAAATTGTAGGTCATCGCGAACAAATTAATGCAAAGTTGACAGAATGGATATGACGAAATACTTGGATCCTGAAAGTATTTACTTCTATCACAAAATTAGTAAAAACAAACAATGTCACTATGCAATCAAAGTCATCGTATGATTCATTTAAATTAAACAGCTACTTTACTGATAATTGAAATAGCTATTATTTACGACACATACGTTGAAGCAAAAAGCAATGTTTTTGCCTAATCGTAGGCTATTCATTCTACACAGAATGGACAAAACCACGCAGTTTTTTTGACTTTAACCATGGATACGCGTGCGCATTTGCAGTAATACTATCTTGCGCACATGTCACAAGCAACCTAATTCGAAAAAAATTGTAAAGAAGTGCAACTATTTATTAAATTTTTACTTTACCCATTGTTTCTTAGTTTGTGCACTGGTATCACAGCAGTAAACGTTTTCCATAAAATCTAAAAACGTACAAAAAAAGCCAATTATGTATAATCGTATTATTGTAATTATGCCCTTTTCCTAGCAAAACACACTAAGTACCTGACATCTCCAGAATTTTTGTTGCAAACCATAAACGAAGTTCCTGAAGAGCTTGCGGCAGAATTGTCAAACACGATTTTTGGGGACCATTTTCTGCAGTTTTTACTAATACTCGTAGATCTGTAACATGCATGATTACTACGCTAATAACCTCTCCTAAAATAAATAACAGTTTTTACCTTCAAGCAATAGATTCCACAGTTATTGCCATCAATTTGTATGGTATGGTCCAAAACTGTGGGGCGCCAAACAATGTTTTTAATAGGATCGTCTTGTAATTTGCGATCATGAAAATATTTTCTTAAATCATTAAAAAATAAATTTTACATTGCCTTCGAGGATTTGTTGAGCCTACTATAGCAAAACATACCTTACACTTTCACAAGCAGTAACTGTCAAGGCTTTATCATCGCCGTAAGGATTAATTAAAAACAGTTGTTTTGATGGAACATGCAGGTACTGAAAAACCATTAAATTAAATTGTTTTTAAGCTTCCGTAAAGAGGTTGTTTTTTTTCAATTAGACAACAATAGAAAGCAGCCATAGTGGATTCAGCATTCTTGATTTTTATTTAAATAAAGATTAAAAAGAAAATTATTTTCAAAGACGAACATTTTCGGTTTAGGCTACTTAAGTCCTCGTTCGGTCTCGGCAATTTCAGCAATATTAATATGTGTGCGTAAATTTACAATTAATTAATATTGTTCAAATCGATGAGGACTTACGTACGCCGATAACGTTCGTCTTTGTACTTAATTTTTTTTTAATGTTTGTTTAAATAAAAATCAAGAATGCTGAATCCGCCATGGCTGTTGTTTACAATTATATTCTTCTTATTATTATTTGATAATATATAAATATTTTTCCTCACCAAGAGATTCCAGTGGTTATTCTTTTTGTTATAAGCACCAATAATAGCAAGTTTAGATGCAAAATTTACCTGTATATGAAATGGTTTTTAAAAAATTCGAATGGAAAAGCAAAAAGCGCTTCTTCAAACGTTCGGTGACAAATTCTTATTCTTTTTCCTTTTGCTTTATTAAAAACAATAAAAATGCATCTTTTAGAAATCACACAATTATTTACAACTCTTCAATTTACTTTTACCCTTTATAAATTTTTTTCATGGAAATGTATTGGAAAATTCAAATTTCACAATTCTTTGGCAAAAACCAGTGTCAAATGCAAAGTGTTTACACTGAATGACAAACTGCTGTTTGTTTTTTAGGACTTACATGTCAGACTTTACTAGGCAGCTAGTGTACAATTTGATTTTTCTTCGTTTAAAGCCTATCATACATAAAATAGCTTTTTCAGGCATGTATCTGTTGTCCAATATCACGGTGCCACTATGAAGAAATAAGAGCAATAATTTATTTAAGGGGAGGCCAGTATGGACGTTTTTTAGGGGGGCCCACTCCGTTTGCTTCGTAGTGAAGCCATTATTGATTATTATTTTACCTGAGCTAATCCGTGTCTTTTTGATACTGAAGAGCGGTTAATAATAGAAGCACACCAAATGCGTCCAGTACATATATTTTAGAATTTTTACCAGCTAACATGCCAGGCAGAAATTCATTACCTAAAAAATGTATTCTGTTTGCAGCATGCAATACACAACAAAATCTTTCGTATAACGACCAAATGGCACGATTTAGTCCACTCACCGAATCATCAAGCCAACCATCTTTTGACAGGGTGCAGTACGATGAATGGTGTAGCAAATATTTTTCCCCAAACAAAGATGCTACAACTATATGTTTCGGAGAAATGTTCCACAAACGTGAAATTTTTTCCATTGCTACAGTCTAATAACAAGACGTCAATTCTAAAAATATTGCTAATAAGCAATAGTACGAATTATACATAAAAAATGTATTTATACAATGCATAGTCGAGTTGCGCCTTACAAAAACGGCTCTACAGCCGGATGAGGGTTTTGGTAAGTGCGGCTTCGTCAAGTTTGGTAGAAACTTGATTTATGTCCGTACAAAATTTGAAGCAAAGATTTTTTAGGTCTTTACCTTACAAACATAATAATTGCAGTCGCAAAATACTTCCCACCCGAAATTATTTCTATTTTTGAGTAAAGATCTACATTTACTATAAATAAACACAACTGCAAATTGCTGGTTCTCTTCAGAAGAGTGCTCAATGACTTCAATAGTCAGAGCAATTATTCCTATTTAATAGAACATAAATATTAAAAAAATATTTTATTAAATAAAATTTTCGTGCATTCTGGAAGCAAGTTTTAGTATAATGTTTTTACGAGACTTATTAGAAGAATGAAATCGTAAAATGAAAATCAAGCATGAAACAAAGTCAATTTATTTTAAATTAAGGCGATGTTTCCCTTTCGCAAATTGGTCAATCACTTGACTACAATCAAGTTTAATGTCGTTGTTTATATACAAAAGAGCAGTGACGAATACTCAAAGTTAGGGGCCCGAAGCAAGGATTTCCAAAAATTGGTGTTCCCTAAAAAAAAAGAAGGCTTAAATCTCGTATTTCTTTTTTCTCCCAAAATCATCGTGATCTCTAAAAAAAAACATCTTCACTTCCAATTGATCTCGTATTTTGGTATTTTTCTCCCAAAATCATCGTGATCTCAACAAAAAAGAAAATTTGGACAACTGTTTTACTTTAACCAGATAGTCCAGTCCAGATTTGTGCGAGTAAGTGGTCTGAGCGATGAGTGGTTTTTCACAGAAAAATCGAAATCCAGGGCGAACCCCGAATACTCGCGAACTCCAGCTTTGTCTTTGCTAAAACTGCTTGGTTTTGCTTTACAGTTTTTCATTTTTAGGGTCTGAGGAGGAGCCATGGCACAGTGGCCTCCCCCTCGGTACGCTAGTACTTTTTTTCATTCGTTTAATGTAACGGTAAGTGGTCTTTAATTGACCTTCAATCCAAAAACAACATTTACGCTTATTATTGAAGCAATTTCAAACGTGTTGAAGCCGCAAAAGTTCTAACAATCGTGAAAAGTGGCCAGCAGGAACGAAGAATTTAGACCACCAAAAACTAGGGTGTACCTCTAAGCTTATGTTCAATTTTTTTAATACAAAAAATACTTTTGAGTTATGATAATAGTGAAACAAACAATTACCTGGTTT
Organism: Diplosoma virens; assembly: GCA_963680785.1. NCBI lineage: Eukaryota > Metazoa > Chordata > Ascidiacea > Aplousobranchia > Didemnidae > Diplosoma > Diplosoma virens. Next base: position 10,807,777 of record OY796896.1, read on the forward strand.
AGAGTGCAAGGTTATTTTAACAGAATAATGCTTGTAAACGGCTTCGAAATGCTTTTTGCTCACGCGTACAGCTTCGTCCGAACACAATATGCATTTTTCCACTCCTTCCTCGGTTAAGTTGTTCAACAATTTAACCACGTCTTCTTCAAAAATGCAGCCATTTGTCACTTGTTTGAGTACGCATATTATAACTTTTAAAATTTTTTCTAGGAAACAAACACCGAGTATAGAAAGAGCACCAGTATCAACTACAAATAATACAAAATATATTCACTTGTAGTTGAACCAAAAATCTTTGTGAACAACCCGGCAGAATTACAACGAATCGGACGTTTGTTCGAAGTAAAACAGTCGTTGACCAACTGACCTATGATTATAACTTTACGCGTATAGCTTAGAAAACTGTTTTTATTTTAATTAAATGCAAACCTTCATCTCTTTATTTAGCTTAAATTACTTTTGTTCAATTTCTAACTTGCTTTTACATTAATATTTTTTATACTCAACTGACATACCTACAGTGTGAATGAATCGACGGCACTAAAACTGAACAGACGGCTGTTCGAATCAAAGATCATAAGTTTATAGTTTGAAAAACTGTTTATATTTAAATTAAATGCAAACCTTCTTCATTTCTTTATTTCACTTAAATTATTTTTGTTCGATTTCTAACTTTCTTTTCTATTAATATCTTTTATACTCAATTGACATATCTATGGTGTAAACGAACCGACGGCACTAAAACTGAACAGACGGCTGTTCGAATCAAAAATTATAACTTTATTTTTTTATTTATTTATTTTATTTTATCTCTATATTTATCCTCCTGACTCGCGGGAAAGCGACGGAGGCGCTAATACATAGGGTAGGCAATTACCCCGACCTGCTTCCGGAGATACCAAGATATTGCTATCCGCTTGTATTTAATAGAGATATGACTATAATTTAGAACTGCTTGCCAGGACCACCAAGCAGGGGAATGTGCCGTTAAGTGTCTTTCCCAAAGACACAACAGAATGGCGCGAGTGGGTTTTGAACCGAGACCGTGTTGGTCACGAGCCCGGCGCTTAACCCATAACTTTATAGTTTGAAAAACTATTTATATTTTAATTAAATGCGTTATTTCATTTCTTTATTTCGCTTAAATTACTTTTGTTCAATTTCTAACTTTCTTTTCTATTAATATCTTTTATACTCAACTGACATATCTATAGTGTAAACGAACCGATGGCACTAAAACTGAACAGACGGCTGTTCGAATCAAAACTGCGGTTGATAAAATGTCATGTGATTTTGATCACACATGGTTTTTTGTTATATTTTTTTCTTTCTAATTGAAAAGAATAATTAGAAATAGTTCCAGTTAATGGAACTTTACAATAACAAGCTTCGCTGTCATAGTTTCGCGGGCAGAGATCAATAAAAGAAGTTTTAGCGTTGAAAAGACTTGCAGCTGCAAAGTAGTTGCGAAAGGAGATGCTACTTCTTCGTCACACGCAGATTAACCTAGTTTTGCCAGACCAATTTAGATGAACATAAACCACGCTGTCAAAACAGTTTCAGAATCAATTTAAAAACCTTCAGCATAAACAACCCGGCGGCTTAAAAGTAAATGGACGGCTGTTTGAATCAGTTACTAGTCGTTGATAAACTGACATAGCTTTATAACTTTTGAAAAATTGTTTTAATATTAACTCAATGAAACTTAATACATTTGTTTTTTGCTTTAATTACGATTGTTTGTTTTTATAATTCGCTTTTATATTAAATTTTTTATCAAACTTATATTCCTATAGTGTAAAAACACAGCGGCACTAAAAATTAACAGGGAGCTGTTTGAAATAAAACATTCATTAGTTTGCTGACATATGATTATATCTTAGTAATTAAGAATATCTTGCATTTAAAGCAGTGCTTTTCACCCTTTTTGATGTCAAGGAACCTTGAGCTTACTTTGCCTCTTTTAAACATTTAGTAAGACTCAAAAGGAAAAATTAAAGTTAAAAAAATTCAGGAATTCGAATTGAAGTTTAAAAGCTGTGATCTTAAAATTATCGTAACATTTTTTTAAAATTTAATGATATTATTTTTGAAGATAGTCTAACTTGTTCAAGTAAGCGGCTTACATTTATTAATGAAACACACTTTTTTATTACTTTTAGGGAGTTTAAATTTAATTTGACAAAAGAACAAGCATTGCAACATATAATGCGATTTTTTATTTTTTTATTTTTTTTATTTTTATTTTATCTCTATATTTATCCTCCTGACTCGCAGGAAAGCGACGGAGGCGCTAATATATAGGGTAGGCAATTACTCCGACCTGCTTCCGGAGATACCAAGATATTGCTGTCCGCTTGTAATTTAATAGAGATATGACTGTAATTTAGAACTGCTTACCAGGACCACCAAGCAGAGGAATGTGTCGTAAAGTATCTAATTGATCTTATTGCATGTGATACTTGAGAGTTGAAGTCCAAATGTTCCCTAGCTCTAGTGCTCAAACGTCGGATTGACGTAACAAATTATGCAGGCCATGTCAATCAAAAAAAGATGTTAAATTCTTCTGACTTTAAATGTTTTCTAGACGTTAAAATAGAAATACATTATACAATAGCTTTAGTCAGTAGACACTTATACATGGAGAAAACCAACCAACACTGGACTTTTACTTAATTTTAACGCCTTTTGCCCACAGAAATGAAAATCTAGTTTAATTTATGTTTGCTTCACCATGCGAAATTAATATGTTCTTCAAAAATGTTACCTCGTCGGGAAATAAATAACCTAAGAAAAATGTTTTGTTTTAATGGTTATCCTTGCTGGGTTTTTAGTAAAGTTTTAAACGAATTTGTGTTCAATTTAACCGTTGATCGTTGTCAGTGATAGCCTTACAAAAATGGGGGTCCAGTGCAAGAAAAATAGGGAGGACCACTTTTCAGTGTTCCGAAATAAAGCGACAAAGCAATCTCTAAAAAAAGGTCATTGTTTTAGGTGGGCCACTTTTTAGTGTACCGAAACAAAGTAACCTCAAAAATGATGGTCATCACTTTAGGGATGCCAACGGCATGGTGCTACTATGAAGAAATAGAGCAATTTCTTGTGCAAGAGGGAGCACTTTCTGGCGTTTCTCAGAGGGGCAGGGTGTGGCCGCTCCGTTTGCACCCTACTAAAGCAATCACTAATCGTTCTACTGATTGTCGTACATATTACCTTACAATTCCGTAATTTGGTGTTGACTCGAGACGTTTTTTAAATCGTTTATCCAAAATTTTAAAGTCGAAATTTAACGTGAAAGTTTGTCCTGTCTATACGACATTCAAAATTGAAAATTACTTTCAGTTAAAGTTCAAAACGTTTTTTGATCTTTGCTCAAATGTCATTTATGTATTTCCTGTTCGCGTGACGCGAACTTGACATACATCAGTCCGCATATCAATCCGACATTGGAGCACTAGAGCTAGGGAGCATCTGGACTTCAAATCTCAAGTATCAAGTTCAATTAAAAATCACATAATATGGTGCAATGTTTGTTCTTCTGTCTAATTAAATTTAAACTGCTTTAAAATAATAAAAAAGTGTAAGTCGGAATTTCACTCAAAAATACAAGAAGCATTCTTTATTAAAAAGCGTAATTTTAGTTTAAATCGTCAACTATATGCAAATGATTCTTGATTTCCATTAAGTGTTTTTTAATTTTTTTGATTTCTTGTACTTTAAAATTTCAATTTACTTTCATTTGTTGAATAATTTAATGAAACCAAAAATTGTTTTTATAATTCTATTTTATAATTGGTTTAACTTATTCGTCACAAGATAAAATCATTCATAAATAAGTAATTTCTTTGCTTTCACGCATTGTTGTTAATTTCATTTAAGTTTAAGTTTTTCTTGAAAAGGACTGTAGAAGCCGAAAACGTTCGAAACTAAAAAATATTATGAATTTAGTCGTGCTGCTGAGTATCACAAGATGGTTTTAAGTAAACATTGACTAAAAACTACTTCGAACTTAAACAATGTTACAAGCTTGAAGATATATTTCTAAAGTTTTTTTTTAAGTAATATATTTCTAATGTTACAAGCTTGAAGGTGGTATGTTTTTTGAGTTTTTTTAAGGAGCCTAAAACACATTTTCCCAGATTAAAAATCTTCAAAATTTATAATTACAGGCTAAAGCTATAGCTTAAAAAAACCCAACAGAAATAAAATCAGACCTAGAATTTTGATACGTCCAAAAATAGTTGAGTTGCTATTTAATACCGACCTTAAGTTTAAACTCACTGTTTTGCTTCAAATCAATATGTTAAGCTGATGCACACAAATGTAGAAATTTATCTAAAAATATAAGACTTTTTTACAGAATAAACATGCAAAAAAACTTAAAGTTACTGATTTATTTGAGAACTTTAATCAAAACTTTGAAATCATTAGAATAACTTTGATAAAAGCAAATGACAGAAATAGTTAGTTTATTGCACGAATTGTGATTTATACACGATTGCTTCATAGCTACAATTAAAAATCGTTTAAAATTCTACACAGCAATAATTAAGGTAAGAAACTACATTGGTAAAGAAAATCAATTTTAAATACAACAAAAGGCAGGTCTATTGATACTTAATTAAAAGTTATTATATTTAAGGTAACACACACAAAGTTTAGAGTACAATGTAAAAGATCGCAGTAGCTATTTTACTTGAATTTTATAAACAAGTACCAGGAATAAATTCTACAGTGTTACTTCTTTGGTTTGTAAAAAAAAATTACGTAACAAAATAAGAGCAAACGAGTGCGAATCGAATAAAGCAAAAGTAGAAAGAATTAAATATTTGATATTTTCAAATTAATAAATATTACACAAAATGTCTAATTGAAAAAATAAAGTCTATAACCACAATTAGCACAGTTTATTGAATAAAAAAAGCTTTTTAAAATAAAACGAGTGGTAGAAGAATCATACAATAAGAAAAAGTTTACTTTGAACTTAAACTCGTTACTATTTTTAGCAGTAAGTTACAACGTTGTAGACAATATAGTGACATTTTAAAAATCCTAGAGTGACGTCACAACATGACAGAGTACTTGGCACAGTAATTAAAATTTACAAAATATACTGAAAATTAATTAAAAAGTATACAGGTAGAAAACTTGCGACGAAACAGTTAGTAAAAGTAAAACTTGTAAACAATTTAAAGAAGACATCGATAGAACTACAGAAAAGCAAAAAGTTTTTTTTCACTGTTACATTTATAATGCGGTAAAATCTTCGTTTGTTGATTGTTCAACATTCGTTGTTTCGTCAGTCAAGTTCAGAGGCACATCTGTCGGCGACAAGTTGTCTTTAAATGGCTTATCTAAATCAATGACGATGAGGTCCTGGAGCAAGAAGACTTTTGTTAAGTACGAACTAATACAATCGCAACGCATTACACTCACACACTCTGTAGGGGAGACCGGGGCACGTAGTAACACTTTTTTTTCTTTTTGCTATTTCTCTCATAATAAATGTTTTTTTCAAAATTCTTGTTTAATATGAAAAATTTAGATCACTGTTTAACTAATATCAAAAAAATAAATTAATAATTTTCAAAGCTTAGTGGTTAAAATTACGATTTAAATATTAAAAAAAAAAGGGTTACAATGTTCCCCGTTAATGGGGTACGTTGTAACATCAGTTGGGGTAAGTTGTAACAGCAACAGAAATCACTAATAAATGTTTAAATATAAATGTAACTTGAAGAAAATAACAATATGAAAAAGTAAACACAACGAAATCACACATAGCCTAGTCATAGACATGAGTATCAAGCACAAAAAATGAGGTATTTGGCCGTTGTCTAAAAATGTTAAAACAGTTTTTTTCACTGCTGGATTAGCCTAATCATAAATTTCAGAATCACATTTGTGACAAAAATATGTATTCAAATCTTCAGCACAAGCTAAATGTGACCTCTTTAGGTAACCATAGCATTGTACCACCCACTCCTCATCAGGACGACTGTTAAAATAGGGCTCAAGAAATGTAATGCAAAACTACTCTTTTGCTTTTAGTGTTTTTTCAAAAATTAGTTTTTCTTTGTTTAGAGCTGTAACAGATTGTCCTTTTTTGGTGTGTCTGTTAACATGGCACATTTTTTAGACCTTTTCTTGTTTTGCACCAAGGCTTTGCCTATTTTTTATTTTTTTAGCACTCTGTAGAATTTCACATGGTAAACACCAATGTTTTGCTACTCCCCTTATTAATCTCTTTTTTCAATTATAGCAACTGCTGCTGCAGCTCCTAAGTTGTCTTGTGATGATGAGCTGTTGTTTCTGTTAGTCTTTTTTTTGTAAATTCTCATATTATTCACAAATGTTGTTGCCGAAGTTACTTTTAATATAAGCTAGTTAAATCTATGCACAAAAATATGTGTTACAACTTACCCCATCAGCCTATGTACAACCCAAGGCTTCTATACTGCAAATTTCAAAAAAACACTTTTACAGCATACTAGCACAAAATTACAAGAAATAATAGCTAGTGCTTGTGAAGTAGCTCATGTAGTGCTTGTGAAGCTGTTTATGGCAAATCAATTTAGTAAACATTAGATTAAAATTAGTGATTTAAAGTAATATTAGAAGTGTTTTCCATTTATATGCTGCTTTACGAACAAGACAATAAAAATAAATGATGGTGGTGGTGGGATTACCCGACCCGTTCCTAGGGATAAGGGTGCGGATCAACTCCGCGGAGTCCCAATAATCGGGCAATCACCAAAACGAATGAACACAAATATTAGGAAAACAATCTGTATATAAATCGTAATAAATGGGCCTTAATAATTCCATGTAATTTGCGGATCCAAGCAACCCACAGCTTTCGTTGCTAGCAAATTTGAAATTATTGAACACAGTGAAAAGATTTTGGCTCAAATAGAACCAAAACCATACTTCCAGGCATTATTGCAAACTGTATGAAAAATTAGAGGGCTTGCATTACTACAAAACAAAAAACCTTTCTTGAAACCCACTAAATTTTTTTTCAAGATAAAAATTTGCTAATTTTACTGTATCTAGCAGGAAAATTACGGTAAAATAAAGTGTGGGCGCAAACAGCGAATATTGACGCTTTTTTTCAAGGCTACCAGATTTTAAAAAGTCATAAATCTGTTAATTTTTTATGCGATTCTTAGATTCTGTACCACTGGAAACTACGTTTCAATAAAAAAAAGTTTGCAACCATGCAAATGAGAACTATCTAAATTAAAAGGCTGAGAAAAATATAAACCAGCTGGTTTCTTCTTCTAATATTGCAGCCCCAAAAAGATCGTTTAATTAAAATACTTTTGGTATGATTTTTAAATAAACTCGACTGAAACACCATTTCGATTCTATGCTAGGCAGCGTCATGCTGATTCTCGACAACAGCGCAAAAAACTCTTATGACCAAAATACGACATATACCTCGTGACAGTTACATCGTGACAGAACAGGAGGCGTCAGTGGTTTTATTCTAGACGAAACACAACCCAAAAATATCGAAACTAATGTTTCTCAAAACTACATGTATATATAAAAAACAACTTACATTTCATAGCAAACGATGATTTTTAAACGCCGTTGTCAATTTTAGTTTCATAAATTCGTTCCTGTTCGTTCACAACCGGAACTGGTTCATGAAAAGGTGGTGTTGGTGGTGCTTCGAACACAACATCAGTAGGCACTACGGTGGCATAAACGTTGACGTAGGTTCCGCTGTCTTTGTCAGGTTCGGATTCAATCGGTCCTTCGGTCTGGTTCGAAACACTCGTCGGCTCTGCTGCATAGGGATTCAAAACCATGGAAAAGAAAAGGTTTTTATTTATGGTTATTTTAGACCATCTTTTTTGTAGGAACTTTTGCTAAAAGAAAATTGCTTAACAACAACAGGTTGCTGATTTGTGGAATTTTTTAAAAGCATTAAGTAATCTGATCATGCCGAATATTACAGTCCACTTTGCAATAATCACGGGCCAAGTTTCATCAATCATTAACAGTTGTCATCAATATACTTTACAATGATAACGATAACATCGATTAGCTTTTTTTACATGCCATTTAATAAATTTATTTTATTAACTTTTATAACGACGATTTAGCTACACACACAAAACCTGGTAAAATAACAAACTACTCCAACTTATTATAAAATTTTGAAAATTATTATTTCGTAAATGGTAGGGATATCACGTATTTACGCAAAATATATTAGTAAAAACTTGTTTTAATCAGTCAAGCTAGACGAAGAGGTTTCTTTTTGCTAATTAATTTTAATAACTTTAATAGCAGCGTCGCTGAGGGGTAGAAAAGTTTTTTTAATCGCCACTGTGATTAACTTGATCCGGGTTCGACTCCCATCCTCGTCATATTATCGTCGTCTAACCAAAAGAATTATTAAGATGTTCAAAAGTCTGTTCGAAAGCAATTGAAAACGAAAGTTGAACAATGTCGTGAAAAATATGAAAGTCGAGAAAAATATGAAAAAATGAAATGAAAAATATGAAAAATATGAAAAATATGAAAAAATGAAAGTTGAGAAAAATAGCAGATATAGCAGTGAATACAACGCATCTGAGTAGTTGTACATAGAAATAATGATGCATTATTAGAACCGTTCAACATCGGTTTGTCTACGAAGCAACAAGCTAACACGCGATATTCACCTTCGTTGTGTTGCGAGACATGATCTCGTTCCTTATCGACATCGTTTTGATAAACAGGATTCGGATGGTGAGTCTAAAAAATATTACTAATAAGTTCATTAAATCATTCGACCAACAAAAACAATTCAACGCGAATGAATAATCTAAGCAATTGATTCGTGGTACAGAATTTGAAGATAGTTAACAAAAAACTCATCTCTAAGCTGTTTGCATCAGTTCAATAAAAACTTCACGCGGAAAAGACGGAGCTATAAGGTCATCGCTATACAGGGCGTCAGCGCAAATATTAATAGTTTCTGCCAGGGAAACATTAGTGAAAAGACTGAATATATCAAAAGAGCAAAGGAAAGCAGAAGGGGGTAAATCAAACTGTCTAATTATTTCAGCAAAAGTGAAGGAATCTTGAATGCAGTTAGTAGAATGTAAGAGCAGGAGAGGATCAAGAATAGACGTAAGCCACTTTGCTAAGGAGTGCTGAGCCGAGCCAATCATGGAAGAATTGGTCGCAATGATAAATCTTCTTTATGAGTCTTGGATAATCCATACAATCGAGGTCGCTGCGATCCGGTTGGTCTAATAACTTTGTTGACACTAGGTGGAAGTAGATCATCTTTTTTTCAATTGTAAAAGTTGACGGTGTATTTTGGACTCAACTTTAGCTGTGTTATCAAAATCACAGGACGGCCCAATCAACTGAAACTCAGTGGTATCATACAAAAATATTTTCCATCTTAAGGATGTAGTCACTTTCATCTATAACAACAACGCCAGAACCTTTGTCCGGTTTGTTTGTTCAAATATCATTGTTCGAGCGAAGAGATTGGAGTGCTTGTAGACATTTTTTAAACTGATGCAAACAGCGACTAAATTTGTTAAATTCAGTTTCAACAACGTTACATATCGACAAATAGATGGTGTAGCCATGGGCTCCCCCTTGGGTCCTGCACTGGCTAACACCTTTGTCGGTTATTATGAATCTTTATTGTTCAGAAAAGTAAAGAAACCACCGATGTACGGTCATTACGCGAACGATGCTTTTGCTATCTTTGACAGTGAAAATGATTGCGATAAAATTTTTCATCACTTAAACTCCTTGCAACCTTCCTTGCGGTTACGTTTGAAAAGGATGTTAATCAATCTCTTCCTTTTCTTGATGTACAGGTGGAAAAGGTGGGCTCTAAACTTATTACATCTGTTTACCGTTAACCCACATTTACAGGACAATACCCGAATTGGAAATCCTTCAGCCATGGAAAAAAGAAAATTAGTTTAATTTCCACCCTTATACATCGAGCCTTAATGATCTGCTCAGACTGCAAGCTACAAGTTGAACTTAAAAAAATTTTTTCTACGCAACTTATGAATGACTACCCCGACCACGTCATTGAGAAAACAATTGCCCGTAAATTAAAAGATTTTACATCGCTTACTTCACATACGGTAAAGAAATGCCCTGTCTATCTTCATCTGACTTGGTTGGGATCTCCTTCGGTTGGACTTGAAAATAAAATCAAAGCAAGAGTGAAAAAATGCTTCTTTGCAGTAGAACATGTTATTTTTACATCTCGCCCACTTCTTTCCGCAATCAAAAAGAATGTATTTCCTGCTTCGCTTTTAAGCAATGTAGTTTAAAATTTTTCGTGCTACTGTGATAGTCGGTACGTGGGCCGCACATCTCAACGATTACAGGGCAGAATTCGTCAACACGTGCCAAAATTTATGAGAACCGGCCAAATCCCAAACTCTCGCAATATCTCCACTCGTTCTGGCAAATCTTCAACCCTAGTCATATTTAGTGAATCTGCCATTGGTCAACACTTTTAGATAACCCTATGTGCGCCAAAAATTACAGTGATAAAAAATTTACTATTCTTTCATTTGGGCATACGTCTTTTCATTCATCTGCTTAGAAGGCGTTTACATTAAATCATGCAAGCCAAATTTATGCCGCCAAAAAGAGTTTGTTTACAACTTGAAACTCTTGCATTGATCACGTGTTGTGACGCAATTCTCAAACATCCAATCATCCGATCATCTTCGTTCAGCTTTATTACAAAATCAATTGAATTTTTCTTGGCTTTATTCCGACGTTTATCTCCTGACGAGTCGGACAAAAAGTTTAGAGATGAGTTTTTTGTTTGATTGAATAATCGTAACTTTGCACGGACAAATATTCTATGTCAACATAAAACCGATAGTGAGCATTTTTTAATAATTTTTCGTGAACTTTGCAGTTAGTCATTAATAAAAGCAAACAAATATGGGTCCAAATTTTTTATAGCTTTGTATATAAAACAGGATTACAACTAGGTTTACTTTAACAATGCATTCTGGCTACACTTAATTTTTAAAACAGTTGTAAAAAACTTATGTTATGCATATGTTATGTGGTAATTTACCATGATTAAGGGACCATTTTTTTCCAAGTCATCTGATTTGTTTTTATTCTTATACGCCATGAAAATGATAATAATAATGCAGATTAGCAGAGCGCCCGACAGTCCGCCAGTTACACCATAGAACAAAGATTCCGCAATACAAGGTTGACCTGAAATTCCACAAAAATCACTGTTAAAATGTCGCAACGTTTAAGCATTACTCCGGCAGAAATTTGAATTGTGTAACTAAGTGTTATGAGAATGGAATTTTTAAGGAGTGCCAATGAAAATACGAGCACTTTAATGGAGTTCTCATAGATACATTAAAGGAGAACAAGTACTGGTGATTTGATGAATCCGCTTTAGGGTCTCGAACTTTAACAACAAAAAAATCAAATTCCAATGAATTGCTCAAAAAATTGTCGTGTTATGTATTCTTTAAAACCTAAAATCAAATTTTTTAAATAATTTTTTAATATATTTTCAACAAACATCAAATTATGACATGCTAATTTGAAGACACTAGGAATTTAAAAAAATTGTTCAGTAAATTTGCTTTTTTAATGTTAACCTGAAATAAGACAATAAAGTACCTTTTGCCATTAAAACTTTATCTGATTTTATATTTTAGATAATAATATTACAGTAATTTGCAAAAGTATAGAATCATTCCAGCCAAATAACATACTGTAAAGCAGCATTTACTGTATGTGTTCTTTTTACATTATTCGTCCATTCAGCAGTTTGTAGCGGTGCGACGGAGAATTTATAAACCAAAATCTCAACGATTTAATTTTAATTTATTTATTAGTACATCATATATCCTCCCTGGTCAGACAATCAGAAGATTATGAGAAAAAAGAGACTTCTGGGTGGTATTTTTTCCTCTGGTACACCATAAATAGTTTGAAATACGCTAAACTGCTTCAAAAAAAAATTTACTATATAAAGTATACATGACACCCCTATATTCGTGCATGCTTAGGCATTATGTGATAGATTGAAAGCTGTTTCAAAATATCTTCAAAAAAACATAGCAAAAATTTGATCGGTATGGAAATAGACGAGCGCTAAGGAACTTGAAACCACAATAAAAAAACACGTTTGGGTAAAAGAAACCAGGCCAGAGTATTTTGCATTCTTAGCAAAAAGTATGCCCCACCATCTTGATGCCGTAGTGCAAGAAAAAAGGTAAGCACACATAAAATATTAAAAATAAAACTCTTTTTAAACAGAAAACTAAACTGAAGCTTTTATATAATATGCGATTCAGTGTTATTCATTTATTGTCAAATAAACAACTTTTTTAAATATTATTTATGTTGCCAAACTTTTAAAAAACGAGAAATTTTCAGAATGGTACAATATTTTTGCAAATGACTGTGCAAATAAAGAAGTTAAAAACTAACAATATTTTTGTTTCAAATAGAAAATTAGTCTAAAATTATTAACAAAGCCGAAAACTAAGAAAGAATAACTTTTTATAAATAAAAAATTTCAATTATAAAAGATAGCCAGCTGTTTGTATCAGTTTGATAGTGCAAGGCAAACACTGAGTCAAGGAAAAAAACGTCATACAAAATATACAATCATGCTATACTGCGTGCACAGATCATAAGCAAGCAACACAAGCCAATAATAACAGTACAGCAAACTACTAAAAGAACGACTTTCTGCATTATTGCCGCAAAACAAAAATTACTTTCTTTATCAGCAACTGTTTCCATGTTAAAAATCGGGATCCAGTTAACTGAACTGACGACTTGTTTTACAGTTACACTCGTAACTTTATTATTTAAATAATTTTATCAATTAAATAAAAAATGAAATGTGAAATAAAAAAAAGTATATCTAAAACTGGCACTCTAAAAACACAAAATTATTAACTCATTCAATAAGCACTTTTTCAACTTAAAATGAACTTTGTTGAAACATACAGCAATTAAAGAAAACCGTTTGCAGTAAAATCAACAATCAAATTGATAAAAAGTTGTACTGCTAATAAGTTAATTAAAAATACGTTTATCCAAAAGAAAAAAAGAAATCGCTTAAAAAACAAATTAAAGAAAACGAAAGCAACTTGGAGGCCAATAAAGTAAGATTTCAGTTTTTTAAAATTTAGCAAGCTTAACTTTAAAATTGATGGTAAATCCCTATCATCAAAAGTGGAAAGGGAATTTGAGACAACTTCACTACATTTTACAGTCGTGTCTGTACTGGTGGGTGACGTTACAAATGATAACGTACCCTCAATGGCTTCTGAAACAAAAATATAATGGTAAAACGTAAAAAAACATTTTAGCAAGATTGTGCTGAGTGAAAATAAACAACTGTTTAACTTGAAAGCTTTGATATTTTGAAAATAACAATGACCAAAAGAAATAACTCCAAGATGAAAAAATAATTGAAAACATAATTTCAACCAATTTTAACATGAAAGCAGAACTATGCTACTAATTAATATAAAAAAGCAATTAAAACCCGTGCATCGAAATTAAATCTTGAAAGTCAGTGTCAAGTGAGCTTAAATTTTTCCGATGAACCAAGCACGAAAAATAATCCCCCAGTACATTTGAAGCTTTTAAGTAAAGTAAGCGCTTTCTTTTTTTTGTTTATGACGATTTGTTAAAAAAACAAGTATTGTTAGAATTTAAAAAAGCGCGTTTCAACTTATAATTAACTAATTAACCAAAATGATGGCACAAAAAATGTAAAAAATGACACCTTGAGGTAGCGTCACCAAGTTTTTGATTGTATTCAATACTGCTTTATGATATTATAATAAGTTACATTTTTTCGCATTATAATTGAAGCAATTGACACGATTGCGGTTCAACAGAGCTTATTCGCTTAGTTCAGTTGTGTCCTAATCGAAAGATACTTTACATCACTGTTTTTTGCTTTAAATTTTAGTCACAATATAAAATAAAAAAAATTTTTAATTGGACAGCAAAAACGTGGCATCTCCGAAAGCAAGTGGGGGGAATTACTTGTAGTAGATGGTTACGATTCAGAGTTCCACAATTAGACAAAAAAAAATTCCATTTTTAGTTGGCAAAGTTTATCTGGCATGATGCCTGAAGGAATGGTAAGTGGTCTGTAGGAGGGGAATGCAGGCACCCAGTGACAATTTTCAAGGCATCACTTAAGCCACCATTTATGAGACGAGCATGTGCGCTGCAAAGTACTCAGCTGTCGAGTTGACCGAATATAGGTCAACAGCATGGCGAGGGAAGATTTTTTTGTGCAGTACCAAAAGGTGGTGACGAAGCTGAGCGATTTGTCCAGTTTTACTCCAAGATATGTACGGATCGGAGAGAATTGGAAAAGTTCATTGTGTTCAGATTTAACCTTTTGCTTGTTAAAATGAAAGGCTGCCGCCATCGTCTTTGAATGACTGAATTTCATTCTTTAAGTCTAAAGAAATGGTGGAAGTATTACCGTGTCTTGATTTAAAGTCCCTTTTAAGTCCTTCCAGTTTTAAGAAAAGTGTAACAATGCTAGATAGTCTGCATGGGCAAAGTTTTTGAAGATTTTGGAAGCCAAATAGTATAGACGTGAAAAAGAAAGTGAGCAATACCGATACCTAAGGAACACCGTTTCTCAGGCATCGTAACTTGCTTTGCTTGTTACTAGTAAGGATAAAATTTTGGTTTCGGGCAAGTTTCATGATCTTTCTAACTAAAGTATGTGCTTATCTGGAAAAAGTCTCAGCAGCTTGCGGATGAGGCCACAAGTTGAAGTCGCAAATAGGATTCGGTTTTTTAGATTTGGTTGAGTTGGAAGTTGGAATCGTTATTGCTTTTGTAGACTCCAATTTACAATAAATTAGAACTTTAAGGTTGTAAAATCGGCTTGGTTGGAGTCGCACGTTTTAAGATGGAGTCGAAATTGTTTTTTAGATGTTCTGGAGTTGAAGTAGGAATCGTAAAATTTTAAAGAGCTGGAGTTGAAGTCGGAAAAAGTTTCTTCAACTTCACAAGCGTGGTATTAAATCACACTTAGCAACCAGGAAGGATCCAGCAGGTAAGCAACAGCACTTTCTTAGAATTTTCAAAAATACATTAAAAATAGCTTTTAACAATCGTAATTACTATTGCAGAGTGCTTTTTTTTGATCTTAATTGCATTTTATTAAATTAATTGCAATAATTACTCTTATTTTTTATTTTTGCTCCGGTTACACTCACCGCTAACCAAAGTACTTTTTTTCTGTGAAGTTAAAGCACACTATAAGTATTGGGAATGATAAAAGATTACAGACGGTAGCTTTAGACAAGTGCCCACAATTCTCAGAGATATCTGGCGTTTTAGAAAAGCTGAATACGAATAATTTATTTTTATTTGTCACTTGACTTTTAAAAGCGATATGCAATTAAACACATTTCGACGCATTTTTTTTTAATAAAAATTTTTTAAAACTTTTAGTTGAATTAAAACAACTCCCAAACCGAAACTTAAGTTTATTTTTGCAAATAAGAAGCCGCATTTGACGGTCAATATGAAGTCAAAATTGTTTTTTAATTTGCATTTCAAACTAAAGTCCAAAAGGTAACCTGTGCAAGTACTCGCCGTATTTTCGCTGGCTTATTTTTGATGACTATAGCCTGCAGCGATTTACCGAAAATCGGGGTCGGAGTAGCCAAAGAAAAATACGAATCCGTTACCAACTCCAGCACAGCTAAAAAAGCAACTTCGACTTTGACATATTTAAAAAAAAACTAGTTCGGTTCCGACTCCATCCAAATCTACTCAGACTTTGACTCCATAGCCCGGGCTTAAACTATTATAGAGCAGATTATGTAAAGCAGGGGTGGGGAACCTGCGGCCCGTGAGCCAAATGCGGTCCACAAGATATTTCAAAGTGGTTGAGGCTATTCGAACCATTTGAGGCCAATGCGAGATGAAGACCTTTTTTTTAGAGATCACTACAACTTTAGGATAAAAACTTACTGGCAATGATTTCAAATGAAAAACTTTTTTTTTTTTTGGAGATCACTGCAATTTTAGGACAAAAAGTGCAAAATTTGGCAATGAATGCAAGTAAAGACCTTTTTTTTAGAGATCACTACAATTTTAGGATAAAGACTTGAAAAACTAGCAATGATTTCAACTGAAGATCTTTTTTTTAGAGGATAACTTGTATGAGTAAAGATTAAAAAAAAGTTTTCACATAACGAACCAGATGAAGAAGCGTGGTACGTCGAGTCTTTATTTTTTTCTTAAATTAACAAAAATTTTTACGACCCACACTTATTTTTTTAATTTGGTGATGCGGCCCGTGAGTGCAATCAGGTTGCCCGCCCCTGATGTAAAGTTTCGTGTCTCGTCTCGATCTCGCTATCCCAAAGTCTGGTCTCGTCTCGCTCTCGAAGCTCCGTGTCTCAAATCCATATCCGGCTGTAGCAATAGCGGGCCGTCATTTCCATGGTTTCAATGATAGCACAAGGCTCATATGTGGGGTAAGGCTCTTCAGCAGTTTTGGTGGGCAGGTAAATAAAGTAATTTTTAACGCGTTTACTTGTAAAGCTATACAAAAAAAGCATAAAAAATATTTTTTAAAGTACAAATAAAGTTCAGCAGAATAATATTAATATATTTGGTGGGCATTTTTATTTTTACATTAACTAAAAATAGAATAAACATAGATTTTTTTAATGTATGAAAAATCTTAAATTTTTTATTTGAGATTTCGAACCAACACTCAGCAAAAATCTATTCAAAAGAAATAGTACGTTAAGTAAGTTTTATAAATGTCAACAAGTATTCAAAATCTTAAAATGTAAAGATAAAACTAGAGATACAAACAAAAACAATTTATAATCTTCCTAAAATGATAAATGCTTTTTTAAGTTGATTGAAAATCTTTTTAAAAACTGATTTTGCGTATCATTAACAAAGTTTGATATATTTTAGTAACAAGTAAAATATTCAATTTGGCTGCTTTAAAGATCATGTTATGCTAATAGAGTTGCGAAAAAACGCAATTTCTAATAAAAAAACAGCCCCACAAGCATTTTTTTGTCGTTTAATACAGAAACATAGACAAGGCAGACCCTTACAGCCTCCAACAAAGAGCAGAGAAAGGCTATGGTAGTTAAGTTGCTAGAGAAAATTGAGAAAACCGCACAATTTCTTAACCTCTTTTGGACCTCAGATGAAGCCCACTTTTATCTTGAAGGAAAGGTTAACTCAATAACAAATGTCTTCTGGGGAAACTCCAGGCCTAATGAAAAAGCCACCATGCCTCTACACTCCCTTAAGTGCACTGTGTGGACTGCAATCTCAGCCAAAGGCATCATCAGACCAATGTTCTTTGAAGAATTGGGTGTGACAGTGATAGTTACCAAATAAAGATATGCTGAGGTTCTCAACATATTATATCTCTTCTAGTGCTGCTTATGAGAAAGTTCTAGTTTCAGCAAGATGGAACAAGCTCTCACACCTCCAAGCTTTCCTGAGACTGGCTAAAAGAAAACTTTGGATGCTGTGTGATTAGCCTCAGGACTGATTTTCACTGGGCATCTCAAGCCCTGACCTTACCCTCTCCCCAGATTTCTTCCTTTAGAGCTACCTCAAGGACCAAGTGCATGCAGCGAGACCCAAAACCATCACTGAACTGAAGGAAGCCATCAGAGAGGATATAAAGCCATTCCTCAGTCTGTTTGTAAGAATGATTTTGAGCTGCTGTGCTGCAAATACATTGGAGCTGATGGACATGTTGGGATTGAAGAAAGCAGCAGATAAGCTGGCAAGGGTGAATGGTGTGAGGTGGTATGGTCATGTTTCGAGACAAACTGAGGAAGATGGTTTGATGAAGGCAATGTTACATGAAGTGAATGGAAAACATATATAGGGCCGACTAAAGATAAAATGGAGGAACAAGTTGAAGAAAGCATAAGAAGGATTGCTTTAAGGAAAGAAGATGCGGCAAATCAGTGTAAGTGCAGATAAGGTGTAGAAAGAGTTGCAAAAGTAGTAAGAAGCATCTGGCCACCTCCATTCATTAGGGTAATTTAAACTGGATTAAAATTAGATTGATCATTGATTGCTGCACCTCAAGAAATGCACAGAGCTAAATGGTGGTCATCTCCAGCACATGCTGTAGAATAAAGAAAAGGCCAATGGCTTCCATTTTTCAATATGATGTTTTGAACAAACTAAACCAGTTATAGTTGCAGTATCTTTTTATTCCAACAAAAAATCAGAAATTGAAATCTATCAAAATTTGGGGCCCATTTTTTTGGGTTACCCAGCATAATTAAAATTTGAATGTCATTCAACAATTAAATGTTCTAGACTGAACAATCAAAGTAGCAGTAAACCAACAAAGAGTAATAATATTCATCCCTAAAAAAAGTATTTTTATCAAAAGCTGTTTCTTCAAATCCAACAAAATTAATGTTTAATAAGCAGCATCAAGACAAAAGTATCAAAATACAGGGTGTCCCAAAAAAATGTATACACACTTTAAATAATTGTAAACCAAGCGTTTATTATTATTTTTTTAATTTTCAACATGTAAAAGAATTTACAAACATTATTCTAGTGTTTTGTCACTGCTAGTTCTCACAACTTTGAGAATCCACATGTTATTGTCGACCATCATGTCAATTTACTAGGAATTACAGTGTGGTGCGGCTTATCGTCAAGAGGATTAATTGAACCATTCTTTTTCGATGCTATTGTGACTGTTCCAGTTTACTTGAACTTACTGCAACACTCTTTCATGCCAAGCATTAGTAAACAGGGTACTAAACAGGGTGGTCCAGATGGTAGTTGCTTTCTCGCAGCCTGCACTCTCAGGCATCCAGCCAGTTGAGCTTCACCGAATGGGAGCAACACTCTCTAGTGCTATTCTAGCGCTTTGCGTTACTGGCAGTGTCTGGACCAGAACAGACATCAGTTTCAGAAGTGGGAGTGACAAGATGATAAAAGAATGTTTGTAAATTCTTTTACATGTTGAAAATTAAAAAAATAATAATAAACGCTTGGTTTACAATTATTTAAAGTGTGTATACATTTTTTTGGGACACCCTGTATATTAAACCAAGCATCAAATTATAATTTAATTAAAGGAACAAGAAGTAAATTAATATTCATTAGGGAAAACACAATATCTTCACATTATGTATTGTCAAAAAAAATCTGCAAGTCTCAATAATCAGCATACAAGGGAACTTTCAATTAATAAACATAAACTATCAAACATCAAAAATCACCAATTGAGGTGTTGTGGAAGTAGCATTACTGCAAGAGCAGGTTGGACATGCTTTGACATTAGCAAACTTGTGAAGCAGGGTCTGTTGTAGCAACAGTGAGGCATGCTTCTGTGGTACCAGTGGTGGCACAAGGCTCAAATGTGGGGGCAAGGTTCTGTTGTAATTTTGATGAGGCAAATACAAGAGGTGGTTTCTAAAATCCCATATGCTTTATTGAAACCAGGGATACCTAAATCACTGAAATGTGAAACTTTTTTTCTATACAGCTTCATGCATACTGTAGGGCTATTGCACACATTTGCTGCGTTACAGTTTAGCACTATATATTTAATTTTTTTTGTTTTTATTCAATATATGTTGAATTATTTTTTAAATCATGTATGCTTTTAATATAAACAGTTTTGTATAAATTATGTAATTTATTATAAGATATATAATATACATTTAAAACAATTTTTTAAAACAATTAATTAATATTAATAATACTGAACTAAGCGAATAAGCTGATAGATGTTTAATTTCTTTAAAATGTTTAATATCTTTAAATTTATAATATCTTTAAATTTATAATGATTTAACTTTTTTAACTTAAAAATATTTTTTTAAAGATAATTTAACATTATTATAAAACATTTAAATTTTTACTTAAAATAACCATGATTGTTTTTAACTTATTAACTCCTTTTTTAATATCTATGTATAATGTGCCCATTGGCTTTTTATATTTTATTTTATTTTTGCCTTTTTATATCAATGTGTAATGTGCCCATTGGTACATCTTGCAGCTTCTTATTAGCTCCTTTTTGTTTTTTATTAATTTTTTTATTACCAATAAAAGATATTTTTAAGATTATAGATTAGATATTATGTTATAAAAATTTTTTCAAATAAAAAAATTATTGGTAACTGTTCTTGATCTTGGCAAAAATTTTTGCAAAATTGGCACAATAAATTAAAATTTTTGGCAATTTTTTTTGCTTTGTAAGTGTACCAATAAAAAAGTTGTTGGTACACTTACAATGCAAAAAAAATTATAATCTGTTTTTGTATAGTCTTATGTTTGGTGATCAAAATCATTTTTAGTAAATTCTAAAACTCAAAAAGCTTACTTGTTGCTTTGTACTATAAATTAATTGTGATATGTGTAATCTATCTTAACAAGATTGATTGTTCAGTCACAGGCCATTTCTAGACAAATTACTTCACAACAAGCAGTAAAAAAAACTTTTTTTTGGTTTTGTAGATATTTTAAATCTTAGTTAACTTACATGTAATATTTATTTTCTTTTGCTTTTTATATATTTACTTGATATTTCTATTTTTATAATGAATTTAAATCTCCAATAAATTACACAGCTATAATTAGTGATTAGTACCAGTAAATTCCTTAAATTATTATTTTTCGTTAATTCTTAATATGTGATATACTTACTGTGTTTCCAAATGCAAAACTGGTTACTGTTACAACAAAAAAGAAAAATCTAAATCATCAATTCCTTGTTTAGATTTCCTTCAGACCAAGTTCAATCTTAAAAAAGGATTAAAGCTATTCCATGAAAAAACTTGAAAATTACTGATTTATGCAGAATTGATTCCAAACATTTTATTGAGTCAGATATTCAAACTATCACTACCAATTCTCGAAAAATAAGAGAAAGTGGAAATGATCTTATAGTGTCAAAAACAGTTTGATTAAAGTCATCTGCAATTTCTTCAGTTTTTCTCAATCTTCCTAAATATTTGTCAAATAAACCGTTTCCTAAACGTTCCAATTCAAGCACTGCTTTACACTGATGCAAAAAAGAGGACTTTTTGTTGCAGGAACAAAAAAAACAGTTTATTAAACAGGATTCATTTCAAAACCTAGAATCTTTAAAAATCAAAATTGATAATGCAGTACTCCCTTTTGATTGTTTTAAATTGTTCAAAGATGATGCTGTTGAATTTCATTGCATTTCAAAAAATTTTACTGATGTCAACTCTGCTCCAAAACTTATTGCTTATTGCATCAATTATCGCATCAATTATCATCACTGAAAATTTGATACCAAATTCTTAGGTAGATTCTGTACATTTTCCAAAAGACATGTAAGAGCCTTTATTAAGCTCCTCTTCAGTGTGTACTCAAACAGAAGTTTGCAACATTGTTGCTTTTGGAAAGAATGTATTTAAAGAATGTTTGGAAGATTGTATCTGAAAAAATATATTTGTGGAAATTGCTGCTAATGCTGTTGAAAAATACATCAATTCTGCTATTGAAGTTAAAAATGAGAATAATTTTTTTGGTCCAGTTCAGTTTCTTTTGAAACAACTAAAATTAATACATATTAATAAAGATGCTTTTAGGTATTTATCTGACAATTTTATTGTTGCATTTTTGTGGAAATTATTCAGCACATCTTTGTACAAAAAAACTTAGCAATTTTTGTGCTTCTTTCAATTAGAAGATTGCAACAACTTTCATGTGATGGCAATATTAAAAGTTGCTCCATACAAATGCAATATCTCAAACAACAAACACTTAACTTTTCTGAAGATAAAAAAGCTGTGATGTTACTCATAGATGAGGTGTATACAGCCAATCATGTAGAATACCAAAACTGAACTTTGGTTGGTTTGACAGAAGATGGTGCATGTGCATGTGCATGTGCAAGAACAGTCTTGACATTTATGGTGCAGTCAGTTTGCAAAATTATAAGTAAGATGTCTGTTTGGTACCAGTAGAAAAACTAGATACTAGCTTGTTACATGACTGGTTTAATAAAGTGATCAAATACCTCAATGAAATTTTTCTTTTAGTTGCTGCTTCTGTCAACAACTACATTTGCAACAGGTAAAAAATATTTGTGTTAATCTTATGCTTCTTGATGTTTTTTTTGGCAACATAAATATTCTGGCACATTTTACAAATGTTTTGTTTCCTTGATAAAAACCCTAATCAATGCAAATTTTATTTTTGCTTGTATTAGGCAGCTCTACACTATACTTTTGTTTTGTTTTTGTGTAAGCCAAAACAAAAATACAGTGTAGAGTTTAGACCCACTTTTAAAGCCTTTTGAATATTCAAACATTTGTAGTGTAGCTATGTTATGGGCACTGATTAATCGTTTAACATACAGTACTGTGTGGTTGTATACAAATCGCATATTTACAATGTTTTTTGTTGATAAAAGTAAAACCTCGTGAATTTTTATTTTGCAATTTTATCTTTAGGAAAATTGACTTTTGATGATTTGTCGGAAAACGACCCCAACATAATCTTTTATGTAAGTGTTACATTGGCAGAAGCATTTGCCATCACCATCTTCCTGCAAAAGTTTATTGGTAAATCTGGCAACCCTCCTCTGCTTCCTATCTTTAATTCTGAAGAATATAGCAAGTTGTTTGAGACGGCTAATTGAGGAAATCTGGCTCAACTAACTGAGTTCTGTTTTGTGATGACAACATTGGCTGTGCAATACTATTATAGTTTGCTGTCAAATGATACAGCAAAAACTAAACTGTTTGCTTGTTTAAATCAGCACTTTGCATATTTTTGTCAGTGGAAACTATAGTAAAGAACTGACCCAATTTTAAGTGTGCTATCAACCAACTTTGTGTGGAAGGGCATTTTAATTTTATACTTATTATTCAATTAACATTTAATTGCTTTGCTAAAAATGAGCTTAAACACTTAAATGCTTCTAAACATGAAAACCCTGGACCAATGGTTCGAAAAATCTGAAAATTTGCTTGTAAAAGTGCACAAACCTAAAATTTCTCAAAAATTTCACTTTTAAGTATGTAAATTTTTGTAATTGTTTGTCAATTGTTTTATAGCTATTCTTTTCTTGCTAATGTTTATATTGTAGTATAAATACAGAACTTGTAATTTGTTTGATTTTTATATTTTTGTGTTGTATAAATTTGCAGTTTATTTGCTTGTAACAGTTTATATTGCTTATTCAAAAAATACGCCAAGAATAAACTATTTCCTACTAAGTATGGTACACTTATATGTGATATCACAAGTTACATACAATTAATCTACAGTAGTGTGTAAATTAATTGGCTCACTTGCATTTTTTAAACACTTTTTTATTTTGCACAAATTTGGATAGTTGATACTACACATACTTATTTTTGAAAGGTGTTCTAAAGTATTTTGCAATGATATAATAAATGGTATGATGTCGTAGCAAAATATTCAAATAATCTTAATCAGTTAGTACTTGCAAGTGGTGTAGAGCTTTACAAGTTATTACTAAATGGAAGATATTAGCCCTAGGAAGTGTGCAAGTATTGTGATACTTCATCAATATAACCAGGCATCAAGTAGAGATATTTCTAAGAAGATTGGTGTGCCACAAACCAGTGTATCTAGAATCATTAAGCTGTACCAAACTACAGGATCAGTCAGTCCAAAATGGAAAGGGAAGTGTGGTCATAAAAGGAAGACCACAGCAAAAGATGATGCCTACATTCTGAAAAAGAGCAAGCAAGACCCATCAAAAAGCAGTGTTGAGATTACAAATGATTTGGCTGGCGCAGGAGTCAAGATAATTGCATCTTTAGTGCAAAGATGATTGGTTGCAATGGGTAAAAAAGCTAAAAGACCCTCCAAAAAGCAACTTTTGACAGGTGCAATGAAAAGAAAACAAGTAAAGTGGGAAAAGAAATACAAAGATTGGACTAAAAATGAATAGAAAAAAGTGTCATTTTCCAATGAAAGCCATTTCTTGGTCCAGGGACAACACAGACATTATGTAAGGAGGAGTAAAGGGAAAAAAATTACAGAACAGCACATTAATCAGATGATCAAGCACCCTCAGAAAAAGATATTTTGGAGATCTTTTAGCTTCAATGGTCTGGGATCACTCTATCCTTGCTTGGGAATAATGAATGCTGACAAGTACATCGATATAGTCAATCATAAGGTTATGAGAGACATGCAAATTCCATTTCCTGATGGTGGGGGCATATTCCAGCATGATTTGGCTCCTTTGCCATTCTGCTAAAAAAGTGCAAAAAGTGTTACAAAAAAATGGAATAAAGGTTTTAGAATGGCCAGGGAATTCGCCAGACTTGAACCCCATAGAAAATTTATGGGGTACAATTAAAAATAAACTGAGGTCGAAAGACTGTACAATTGTCAACAAGCTGGTTGAGGCCATTATTTGGTCTGGTACTATGATGACAAAATTACAAAAAGTTGCCAGAAATTGGTCAGTTCTATGCTCAAACAAATGAAGGAAGTTCTTATAAACAAAGGAGGCCATATATCATATTAAATGTGAAAATTGTTTTGTGTTTTAAACAATAAACCATTTAGAGTAAATTTTCAGCTGTTTTCTTTTAGTGAGCCAATTAATTTGCACACTACTGTATATACTTTAGTTGAAAAAAATAATTTATTTGTAGAACTCAAAATTGCAGCTTTATAAGCAAAAAATCAAATAGCCCTGATGTGTGCATGCATTTTTTCGAGTTTCACATCCCGGCAATTTATCTCATGGTTAGCTAAATTTTTAATAATCATTCCATTGCCAATAACATTACTTAACTTTGATTTAAACATATCTTAATTGGCTTGAAAAATACAGTAGAGTAGCTTATACATCAATATAAGAGATTGCAACAGTTAAGCATGTGTTTGGTAAAAATAAATTCTGAAACATTCAATTGCATTCAATTTAATATTAATGCAGAAGATTTGAGGAGTTATAAACAAATCTTCTTGCTGTATATTCTTTTTAAGATCTTAGAGAGACTTATCTGCACTGCGTCAAACCAGTTGTAGACCCACTGCTACCTAGAAAGCAGGCTGGGTTTAGATGCAGAAGGGCTACCATAGATCAAATCACTCTTGTAACTCAAGAAATTGAGGGTAGATACTCGGCTAAAAAGAAGGCTGGTGCTGTGCTAATCAACCTCATAGCAGTCTACAATACCATATGGCATCATGGCCTCACCAGCAAGCTTTTGCATCTTCTGCCAAGCAGGCACATAGTCACCCTGATTATGGAACTTTTTCGAAATTGCAGTTTTATCCTTACCACTGGTAATAGATTTCAAAGCAGGTTATGATGGCTCAAGAATGGTGTCCATGTGGATCAGTTCTAGCTCCTTTTTTTATTCAACATCTACATTCATAATCTGCCAGGAAATTTGCTGTGCTGATGATTTGGCAATCTTGCACTCAACATCTAACTGAAAGACATTAGAGAAGATTTTAAGTCAGGACATGGCAACTATATTTTCATATCTCCAGAAATGGAAACTGAAGCTCAGTACAGCCAAAATGATGTCAGCTGCCTTCCACCTTAATAGCAAAGAGGCATAATGCAAGCTTTTCATCAGTGTCAAAGGACAAGCCTATGTACCTAGGCACAAAATTGGATAGGATGCTCATGTTTCGCCAACACCTTGAGTCACTGTGCAAAAATTTAACAATGCACATTGGGATTATGAGGCTGGCAGGGTCAACCTGGGTGCTGGCACCACAACATTGCACACAGTCACCCTGGCCCTGGTGCACTCTACTGCAGAGTACTCCCACACTTGCCTCACCAACAAGCCTATCAATGAAACTTTGCAGATTGCAACTGAATGCCTGCACCATGCATTAATAGACAACTTATTTGCTTTGGTAGATATCCTTCCAATTGAGGTTTGCAGCAAACAAGCCATGCTGTCACTAGCTTGCTGAGCACAAGGGCCAGAACAAATACTTCATGAAAAGCTCTTGTCCCCCACATATAGAGGACACTGACAGCTCAAACTGAGACACCCATTTGTGCCTGCTGCACTGATACTTCTAAATGACTTTTCTAAGTTGGACACTAGTGTGACATGTTAGGTGGAAACCAAATAGAATATCAAATAGCAAAGCAATATCTTCTGCCCAAGTACTTCTATCCCCAACATCAACCTCAAAACATTAGGAATGTACTTATCCAAACCATCATGGATCAGGCTGAACTGCCTTCACACTGGTGTTGGTTTATTCCACATCATAAAATCTTGCACCACCTTCCACCATCCAAGTTGGAGGCTTGTTTTGGAATCAGTTGATGAGGAGACCGTGGCCTGGCTGAACAATACCTGCCCTAGCATCTGAAAAGTCTTCCCAAAAGTAACATGAAGAAGATCATTAACAACATTTAAAACAAATACTTACTCAAAAAAAAGTCTTGAAAGTTAAGTTAAAATAAAAAAATTAAGGGTTTTTAATACAGTTTTCATAAAAGTAAAAACATTATCAATTAATAGTCCTAGAAAAACTTTATTACTAAATCAATACTTCAGTTTCTATCAAGCTTTTGTTGTCAGTTGCAAAAGCATTTTTTTGAAAAAAATCTATTACAGCAATTTATAAAAAAGTTAAATATATTATATTAATAAAGAAAACATGTAATTCAACAACAAATTTTTTAAATTTTTTTGATAAAAACATTGAATTGTCTACGTGTGTAAGTTTTTTCTATGAAAAAACTAATTTTTCAGTCAAGGTCACTTATAAATTCTTATCTTTTTTTTCTTAACATATAAAAGTCCTGATTATTTGCAAAAACTAAAAAAATTGATTTTATCATTTCTATTTTTTCTAAAAGCTACTTATTTACAAACAGTTAATGTATTTCTTTGTCACATTTACATTTATGCCAAAAAATTCCAAATGCATAAAACAATGGTAAAAATAATACCAACAATATTTTTCAATGCTAATAAAATTCAACAACTCAATGCAAACAATAAATTTACGTAAAAAAATCAAAAAAAAGGTTTCTAAATTGATTTATATAAAAGCATATCTTTAAAAATCTTAGCAATGTTTACAATACTCACTTTGGGTTGTTTCTGGCTGAATAGTAGTAGGTTCTAGCATTGTGGCTGTAAAGAATCTTGTTACCAGCTTTTATTTATAACAAAAAATACAAGCAAAACCATGGTAAATTTTAAAACTTTATATTTACAGGACAGCTTACAATACCTCAAAACAGTAGTAACAAGTTTACATAGTGTTTTCCAGGTAAAATTTATTTTAAATCTTATTTTGTATAGAATTGAATAGTTTCAGACAACTTTCATATAAATATAAACTTTAAAATAAATTACCTTCATCAGTAACATTGATTGTTAGAATGGTTTCAGCAATTTCTACCAATGGATCGCCATAATTGTTTGTGCCACTGGAAGTTGCTTTTCTAAGAAAATAGTACAGTTTTAATGACTATATGTATTCATTAATCATTTCACTAAAGCTGCAAACAATTAAAAACTTATTATCATTTTAATTATAATTATTACAAATCTAAATTACACTTAAATTACAGGGTGGGGGGACAAAATATCCTATTGACAAATTGCCAATTTATTCATAAAAATTTTAAAAATCAATCACCACAAAATTTAAACATTTTTTTCCTATATTTAACCAGGTAAATTATGAATTTATGTTTTTAATATGTTTTTGAAATGTGTGCACAAGAAGCAAAACACAATCTAATTATTGCTCTTAGATGCACAAACACCCCAGAAGGAAATTGCCAAGATTGTTGGTGTGAGTGAGAGAACTGTGCAGCACATCCAGCGTGCCAAAAAAACTCGATGGAGGTACAAAGAGATCTCTTGGCATTGGGGGCCACCACAGAAATAGAAGCAAGGTCTTCCTTGAGACTCTCAAGGACAAAATCACAGAGGATTTTACAGTCAGCACGAGAAGACATGCTAAGACTTTAAATGCAGACCCAAAGACCATAAGAACTGCTGTCACCCTAGACTTGGGCCTCAAATCTTTTTTCAGGCAGCCATGACATCTCACCAAGAGCATAAAGCAAAAATGGCTTGATAGGTGCAAAAAGATCCTCTATTTCCTCAAACACAATGGCAGGATCATCAAGGTTTTCAGCAATAAGAAAATATTCAGTGTGGACCAAGTTTATAATAGAAAGAATGACCACTGAATTACACCAACAAAAAAAGATGTGAAAAGTGTTTTTAGAACAAAGAATCCAGCTCAGGTTATTGTTCTTGGGAGCCTTAGAGTCAGATGGCAGTAAGATATCTCCATATTTCTTCAAACCTGATCAGAAAATTGGATTTGATTTGTACTATAACATTCTGAGGTACACAGTACTGCCATGGCTGAAGGCCACCTACTCTGACAACAATTATGTGTGGCAACAAAATGGAGGTCCTTCCCATACATCTAAAAAAGTGCAAAAGTTCTGTAGTACCAATATAACAAGCTTCTGGTCTAAGGACTTTTGGCCTTCGAGTTCATCTAATTGAAAACCACTGGATTATTTCTGGTGGTGCACCATTGAGAGTAAAACCAATCATATTTCCCATGGCAATTTGGACTCACTAAAAGCCACAATCACCAGGGTAAGAAATGATTTCCTGAAGGGATTTTCCTTTTTGATTTAGCTAACATTTATTTGTGCTTTATTATCAATTTATTATTATCAATTATCAATCAAGCTAACATTTATTTTTTAAAGTTATGGCTTTTTAATTAAGTCTACTTTACCACTTTTATAATAAGGTGAATCCCAATAAAATTAGATTTAATTTAAATTCAAATTAATTTTGTGTTGTTCAATATTCTTAATAAGACTTATTAAAAAGATTGATTATTACCTAAAAATTATACAATAATCATTGTTATAATTTAAAGCAGATTTTTGGTATTATTTTTGAACACAAAAGAAAATGTATATTTTAAATAATATACAACTTCTCAAAAAATGTGGCAGCTTAATTCCTTTTTTCATGAAACCTATATACAGTATATATATTAATTTTCACTAATAAACTGTATAACTTACTCTTCTATCTCAATGTTTCAATAGTATAATTACCAGATAATTCTCCAGTTTTGAAATTTATCTTATATGATATTTTTTACACAGCTTTTTGCTTTTTTCTAAAACATTTCAATCATAATTTTTTGTAATTCAATAGTTTTACAGCATAAAAAAGATTAATTGGAAGCCTTGCAGATTTTTTTCTTTTTTTTTTCATTTTTGTGTAGAAAAATAATTGGCTTATTTTATGAAGAGCACTATCTCAAGAAAAAATTGTTTAGTTTGTGTCAGCTTTAAATTTTCCTCAGTTGAATATTACATCAAACTAAACATTACATATTTGGTTCGAATTTAAAAAAGTATGTGTATGTCATGAAATTATCTTAGTGATGGTTTATTTTAGTAACATTTTTATAAGTACTAAAAATGTATTGATTTTACAAGAGCAAATATTAAAACTGTTACATTTCTTGGCCAGGTTGATTTATTCATAAAAACTCACAAATTTCAAAAGAAACTTTAATCAATTGCTTGAGTTTTTCTTGTGCAGTAAATTTTGTGACTAGACTATACAGTTTTGCATTTGTAGTCATTTGTCATGTTTGTCATTTACTTTACATTAATTT
Source organism: Diplosoma virens (assembly GCA_963680785.1). Classification (NCBI taxonomy): domain Eukaryota; kingdom Metazoa; phylum Chordata; class Ascidiacea; order Aplousobranchia; family Didemnidae; genus Diplosoma; species Diplosoma virens. The sequence goes on from OY796896.1 coordinate 10,837,474, forward strand.
GACATGTCATTAATTTACATTAATTTTACATTGTTATTATTTATGTCATAATTTACATTAAATATATAATTATTCACTTATCTTGTTCTTCAGACAAAACTTATTTAAGAAATTTTTCAATTGTTTATCAATTTCACTATGGCATAAACTTACAGTAACTTCTTTAAACATTCAACAAAAACTACTTTTACAGCAAATGCAGTTTCTAACAGATTTAAACAAACTTAGCAATCAAGCACTATGATTAATAATAAAAAATAATCCAAAATTTATTTTACATAAACTTACATGCGCAAAGTATGCTGCGTATTATTCTGATAGTCAAGTTTCTCATCAAGTCTTATTCTTAAAAATCCATTAGTATTTGGACTGGGTAAGGTAAAATAACCTGCAGGATTCTGCTCAATAATTTCATATTGCAATGTAGATACATCATCATCAATAGCTCGTACTAAATTATCTATTTCAGATGACACAGCAATTGACTGTAAAAAAGTAAAATCAAAACACAACAATTTTGTATTTAAATTGCAAAATGATTCATATAACTATAAATAAAAACTTGGAATCTTTAATTTTGATACAGTTGGCTAGACCATTGTGTTGTCTCAATAAATGTCAATAAATCAATATGTAAGTTATCTATACTACATGATTTTGTTAGCTCAGATTGCTAACCAATGGTTGCTTATTTAAAAATCAATTTTTTACCCATGTACAGTATAAAAAAAGAAAGCTCCAATAGAGTATCTTATTCTGTAAATTCGAACAAGCTGAAAAGTGGTCAAAAAAAGCTTATGAACAGTAAAATAAACATTTGTTAAACAATATTGAATTACCTTTTGATGTTGTACATTGCAACAATCTGCTGTGTAATAGTTTAACCCACCTTAAGTTTATTGAAAAATCTTATGCTGACATAGTTTCTGCTATTATATCTGCACCTGAATTTTGTTCTAAAAAATCTAAATGTAGTAGACCTCATAAAAGTCAAATTTCGGGGTGAAATGAACATCGAAAATACTTACACATTTGTGCAAGAACTACATTTTAACAATGGATAGCTGATGGTAGGCATTTAGATTGTCAAAGTTATTTTATTATGAAAGAAAAGCGTAAGAATTTCAAAAAAGCTCTAAAGGAATGCAAAAAGAGAAAAGACCTTTTCCAGATTCACCTTCAGTCCCTTGCTCTCCAATGCACTTCTCCATTTTTGAAACCTTTCCTTCTGACCCTCCATCATTTCTCTCATCAGTACCAGGTCACCTGTGTACAAAACCTCTTTCATTAAGCCTTCTCTTGCATTCTCTGTCACAACATCCATTACAATTGCAAACAACAAAAGTGACAAAACAGATTCCTGTTGTACACCAACTGCAACATAAAATTCTTCTGAGAATTCAAATTAAAGTTTAACCTTCATCTTTGAGCTCTCATACAAACTCATCACTGCTTTCACCAAGATCTCTGGTAGTCCTTTCTTCCTCAGTGCCCATTGCATTACTCTTCTTGGAATTCTGTCAAAGGCCTTAATTAAATGCACAAAACATATGTACAATTTTTTATCCTTCTTCCTTTATTCCTCTTGCATTCCTCTCACTATAAAAAGAGCATCTGTCTTCCCTCTTCCAGTCATAAAGCCAAATTGCATGTCATTCATCTCCACCAATGCTCCTATCCTTTTCTCCAATACCCTTTCAACAATATTCATTCCATGTTCCAATAACTTCACCCTATATGCTCTGCAGTTCATTATATCTCCTTTTCCCTTGTAGATTGGCACCATCACACTAGTCTTTCAATCTTCTGGCATTCCTTTTCCATCAAGTACTCTCTGACAAAGTTTCATCATCACATCATTCCAACTTTCCCACTTGCATTTATCATTTCCATGCTTTTCCTAATTTTATTTTCTTCATTGTAAATGTTATTTCCTCCAAGAAAATCTCTTCCACTGTACCTTCTATTATACCAATCTCAGTCTTTTGATCCCATGCATTCTCTTTATTCATCATCTTTTCCATATTTTCTTTTCACACTCTCTTTCAATCTTTCTTGCTGAGAGCAAATTTGTTATTTGTTCTTCTCAAACATTGTCAACAATTTAAATCTTGTCCTTCCTTTTTTAAACACTTCACAAGCTAAAACACATTGTTTGGTTTACCACATGAATCATTCATCTCTTGCTCAGCCTCTCTCCTCATTGCTCTACTGAAAATTTTTTTATTCGATTTCTCTCTTTTGTAATTATCTTTATTCTCTTCTGATCAGATCTTGCACTTCTCTCTAAATGCGTTCTTTTTTCTCTTTATTGCTTCTTGCACTTCCTCATTCCACTTATGTGCTTCCTTGTTCCCTCCTTCGTTTTCTCATTCCATAAAGTTCTTCACAAGCCTGCAAAACCCCATTCTTAAATGAACCCCACAAATCCTTTGCTTCAGTATTAACTAATTCTTTTACCTTGTCCTTAAATTTTTTCTTTGTTTCTTTTTCTTTTAATTTCTATACCCTCCATTGCATGTTCCGTTTCATTTCATGCGTTTAAACAGGTTTTGCTTCTTCCTATCAACAACCATTAACCTGTGTTGCAGTACCCAAGGAATCACTTTGACATCTTTCAAGAATTTTCTGCTTTCTATGTCCAGCAAAACAAAATCAATATCAGTTTTATTACCACCTGAACTGTACGTCACCTTCCTTTTCTCCTTCTTCTTAAACCCTGTATTTGGCACAAATCCTTCTGATCGCAAAATTCCAAAAGCATTCTACCTTCTAAATTCTGCTCTCCAATTCCATTTCCTCTATGTACACCTTCAATTCCATCCACTTTTTTTCCAACACATCCATCAAGGTCTCCAATCTTCAAAGTCAATTCTTTTCTACCTTTTATATCCCAATCATGAACCAGTTTATCATAAAATTTATCCTCTGTATATCTGGCTTTCCACTTTGGGGCACATAGACACATATCACCCACATCATTTCCTCCCCAAATATAAGGCCCATTGTCATCATTCTATCACTCCTTTCTTGTATCTCAACAACACTCTCACACAGATCCTCCTTGACCAGTATTCCCATACCACCTTTCCCACCATCATTTCCCATCCACCATAACTTGTATCTTCTTCCTTCAACTCCAATAAAATGAGTTCCTTGGCCCCTCTATGGTACCTCTTGTAGACCACAAATATCCATCTCCTTTTCTTCAATTCCTTTGCCACCTCTGTCCCTCTAACACAAAGACTCCCAACGTTCCAGGTTTCAAGTCTAATTCCAATCTAAATGTTTTTAAATTTATAACCAGAGATTCTTCACACCCCCTGCCCAATTAAGGGCTGCTGGGACTAGGGGCCATTTTCTTAAATTATGTTTTAATGTGAATTGGAAGCAAGTTTTTGTTTCTAATTCACATAAAAAGTGATTTCACATGAATTGGAAGCAAGTTTTTGTTTCCAATCCAGTTTTTGTTGGTCAAATGCCCTTGCTGACACCAACCACAGTTGTAGCCTTTACCAAAAAAGACAATACCAGCAAGGCAACAGGTTGATCTATTTAATTTGCAGTTGAAACCCTAACAAGTGCTTCCACTCCAGGTCAGAGTGAGCCTGGGAGTAATAGGAATTAAAAGGTAAATCCACTTTCTCCAAAACTTCAGAACTCTCAAACTGAAGCCTTCCCATCAGATGTAGTTTAAAGTCACACCTAGGACCATAATTAAATAAATTTTATAATTCTATAAAACTAAATGTTAAAGCTATTATATAAACTCTTTAGAAAACTGTAATACTTACCTCGTTTATTTCATATTCATAATTAGAAGGAAAATCAATGGGATTGATATTATTAATATTTTTGATAGTAATTCTAAGAGTATAAGCAAATGAACCCTTAAAAAATCAATAAAAAATTAGAATAAAATATGGAGTAGTTATCACAGTACAGTATAAAGTGTACACATGATAAGAACTGTATCACCAACTTACTTTACAAAATACCTCACCAGAAATCTGATTACTAAGTGTTGCAATATCTCTTGTAATATTTACACCATTTTTCACTTCAAGCCAAGTTTCATTGAGTTCAAAATATGAATTTAATGGATTTCCTAATGTCAGAGTGTAGTCAACATTGACAGTGCCTTCATCATATACAAGTAGCAACACTTGAGTTCCACCAGGAGCATATTCATAAACTTCTCCTTCGGTACTCTCAGCATCTAATTGGCACAAACCTATTCAAAATTTTATTCAGTTACATTTAAAAAGTAATGGTTCATAAAATAGTTAAGTTGTCAAGTTATTTTTGTAATATTATCAAAAAATGCTTTAAAAAAATTATATCACTGTAGTTAATGACTTGCAGAAGCATAAACAAGAGTTTAATGTTAAAAATGCCATCAAATGAGCATCTAAAATCACTAATGCTGTGAGTTTGCCTATAATGATATAAAAATAATTTTAATATACTAATTAAGACTATCTAACTAAATAAATTGTCTGATATTGGTTTTTCTAAGAGAACACATCAACATAACAAAAATGTTCAAAAAAATGTAATCAAAATTATGTAAAATGTAATGGCTCCTAATTTCAATACCACATTCCCAAATTATAAACTTCAATGAATACAAAAATAAGTTTTGAAGATTTCTCACAAGTTGCAATAATTCAAAATGTTTTTGCACACAAATAGACAATTTCACATTAAACAATATGAAATGGGTATATAAACAATATACCTACTTACCATTTGAATATTCAAAAATACATAAAAGAAACAAATTTAATATAAAACACTTCATTACAGCAGTAGCTTTTTACATGACTAGAAAAAAAAAAAACATTTAGGTTTAAGAAATTTACATTTGTAAAACATATTTAAAGTTAGTTGGTAGTACTCATTATATAATTAGTTTACAAATTTTTGTTTAAAATTACCAAATATCAGCAACTTTATAAAATAAAAAGCTACTAAGCTTAATCCCAATCAGACAAATTTAAAGTACCGGTACTTCTGATATTTTAAAAAGTGTTTTCAAAAATTTTTTAGACAAAAGGTTTTTTCAATTTTTTTTATCTTGATTTGCTTCCAAAAAAAACCAAAATATTGCTGTCCACTTGAAAATGTTTTTTTTTAGTTTTGTAAAAATATGACTAAGATTTAGAACTGCTTGCCAAGTTTATCAAGCAGGGAAAAGTGCCATAAAGTGTCTTTTCCATGGACACAACAAAATAGCATGAGTAGATTTTTGAACTAAGACTATGTCGATCACACTCACAGTCTTCTAACCACTTGACTATGCTGCCAACATTACACTAAATCCAAATTTTTATATGTTGTAAAAATGGATACTTTTAATTTCAAAACAATTCTTTTACAATAAACTCTTGATAATGGTTTAAAAAAATTCAAAAATTACTTCAAAACAAAAAATTTTGTTGCATCTATCCATTTAATTTTACTTTTTGCAAATAAATTTAAAAATGTTACTAAAATGTTCCAGAGTTTCCAGAGTTCAACTTTCATAAAACAATTTATAAACAGTCAAGCATTTGAGAAAATAAGAAGATAAAATGAGATAATTTGTTTTGCTGGCATGATGTTCAAAATAATTGAAAATATAGTCTTAAATCCAATAATTTACAAATATTCGAAATCAAACATATTTCAAATATTTATTTTTTCAACATATTACCTAAAAAAACAAGAAAAGATGGTAAAATAAATCATAAAATATCATAAAAACACATCCTCTGGAGTTTACTCAATCTTAACCCAACTAGATTTCATTCTTGTTGATTACTTTTGGTATATCTCGACATATATTGATCAGATCATTACAATTTTCTAGATGTCTATTTATAAAACAGGAACTATGTAAAAATTATTGTCAGTAACCTATGTCACAAATTTAAATGTGTTAACCATAATAATAGTCACTTTAAAAAATAAGTTTATAGTTTTGCTAGCGGTCCTGGTTTGAAACCTAAAGTAGTCACATTAATGGAACAGAATATTGCTTTAGAAAAAAACATTAGTAAATAACTGATATAGTTTTGACATTTGTGTAATGACATTATTGAAGCAGCTAAATTTTTTGAGGTAGTGGCAAATTGGACAGAATCACTTTTTTATGTCTCTTTCAACTTCTTATGTTTTCAAATCACTTTTGTGCAACTAATTTGTTTTTGATTTTATTTGATAACAAATGCTTTCTTTACATAAAAAAAAAGCAAAGGTCTTTTTTTATAATGCAAATACCTTTAAAAAACAATTGCTGGGTCACAAAAATGCTTTTTATTGATGTTTAGTCTACCTATGTGATTTCTGTGAGATCCTTGTTAAATTTCATTTTAAAAAAAAGTTAGGAGATTAGAAAATGATGAGACAATTTTACCCAAGGATCCCTAGAGCCAGCTATTTTAAAAAGTGTCTTTCATTTTAAAAAACTATAAAGTTTTGAAATTTTATACATTTTAAAAGTTTTTTACTATTATCACTAACTTAAGCAAACTCTTTGTACATATAAATTATTTATATTTATAGTTTTGAAGAATTATCTATTCTATAATTTAATTTTCCTTTAGGGCTAAAAATCAAAAATATGTCATAAATTTGTAACTACTTGAGTTGAGTTAGACTAATTTCTTTTGAATGACTGACTTTATTGAAATATTTTGCATCCGCAACTAATATTGTTATAAATAATAAAATATCTTACTATCCTTTTGGTCTTTTTGTGCCATCAATCAAGCACTTCCCTTATATTTGTTTTGTAATACATACAATTATACTAAATGGTTATTTAATTACAAGAGACCTCTTTGTAACTATTCTCAAACCTTTAAACACACTTTTAAAATATAAAACTTTAAAAGAATTAATTTTGTTAAAAATTCATTGATAATTAAAGAGCTTTGGGAGGTTAATAGCACACAAGGAAGTAAATATTTCTCAAAATTTATATGTAAAATATCAATCAATCAAGAGTCTTATCTTTTTGTCCACTAAACAGCAGAAAGTTATAGAAAAGCTTACACATATTCACAACAAAAGGAATCAGTGACAAACTACTGAAACAGTTTGTTAGAAAGATTATAGATATAGCATTTTGAGTAAAAGTTTATTGCAATTACTTTAGGTATTTTTATAGATAAGGTCTAGCATGATTTTATGCTTCAAACCTTGACTTTCTATTTGTAATTTTGCCTGCTGAATAACATGGTGATACTTAAATTTGTTGCAAATTAATCATTTTTGAGATATTTGATGTTTTATGCATACTCCCTCTCCCACCCCATTTCTGCGTATGCACGCAATCAAGTTACTCGTTTTGCGCTCGTTTTGAATTTTGCATTTTCATTCATTCATTCATTCATTGTCGTCATGGAAGGAGCCCGTGATTTGTGTGATTCAAATTATTTTCTAACCATTAGTTTTTATTGTAACAACGAAGACGCTGCTTTGGACTTCTTAAAACACCACGGTGTCATTCCCTCTCCACTGTCCCCTGTGGAGGAGCTTCCTGGAACTGGGGAGGAAGTGGAACGACAGTAAGGTAAGAGTCAATTTTTCTCTGCTGTTTACAGGATTGTTTGGCACCAAAAGTTTGTATCTTAGGGGGGTGCAGGAGGGTGTCCCCCTGAAAATCTCTAAATATCGTGTTTTTGGGGGGTTCAGGGGTTTTTTTTCCTTTAAAACACTACTAAAAAATGATTTGCAATGCTTCTAAGTGCCTAAATTGTTCTCAGCATGCAAAACAATGGAAAATTAGTCTCGAAAAATGGCCTAAAGTAGTGCTGGACCTTATCTATAAATTTACCTTACTTTGTTTGCATTACTGTAATTTAAAAAGAAAAAAATTTCAAGAACAGGTTAGATGAGGTAAACTACGATTTAATCTTTTTTCTTCAAAGCTTACCTTCATATTAAACCAATATGTTGGATGAAGTCACAATAATAAAGGGTATAATTAAAGTTTACGTACGTAAATTATTTAAGCTGAAAAACGATGGAAAAAAAGAATATCTATGTTTATTATCTGTATGTACAGCAAATTTAAACGGGATAAATAACATGAATCATATTCAAACATTGTTCAAAGTATTTTCCATTGACAACCGTTTGTCTCCAGATGAATTCGTGGAGGTAGGAAGGGAATAACGCGTCAGACGTACCGAACTGACGTCGGATCTTACGTTTGGCCCTCATCCATGTTTCTCGTTAAGAATAGCATTATCATCGAGGATATCACCTTCTGGAACAATGAATCGAGGAGCTGCTGAACGACCTGCCATGTTTTATTAAATCCGAAACTAAAATTAATTTAAATCAGAATAAAATACTAAATTAAAACAAAAATAATTTACGTACGTAAACTTTAATTATACCATAATAAAGTATATAACACTTCTAAATATTCATAGATCTTTTAAGCAATGGAAAATCTTTGCAATCAAATACAAGATGATAAAACAATTCTTAAAATGCAAATTTTTAAAAATTCTAACAAAAGTTTAAAGTTGTTGAAAAAGATTATTATCAGCCATTCTTAGTTCCACAAACTGTTTAACTCAAAACGTCACTGACTAAATATCTGGCCATTTGTGCTTAGTTTCATTAAGTAGGCTATTTCTTTATACATATAAATATTTATTAAGGGGCCGTGGTAATGGGAAAAATTAATTCGAGTGCTGTAGTAGGGAAATCCCCTAATATTTGACAAATTTTGACTTATTTTTGTTTTGATTTTATTTCTAAAACTTGGTAAAAAGCAGGCGTCAAACCGGACCAGAATCGGATCCGAAAAAATAAAATATACTGAACCTAAACCGAAATTAAAACTGTAAATAAAATTTGCTCAACCTGAATCTGAACCTGAACTTTATTTTAAATGGATCCCGTTCGACCATTTGACGCACAGATTTTAATTTTTAACTTATTTGTTGAAGAATCAAAATCATAATTTGGTCTTTGAAGTTGCCGCAATTTTTTCGGTCACTATACGTGTTGTGTGGCAATACAAAAATGTCATAAAAAATTTTTTTTAAACAAGAAATTAAAGTAGACGTTTGGTGGGACAGAATTCGAAAATGGCGAGAAGTAAAAGATTTTTTTTCCCAAAGCTTTTCATTTGACACTCTTCAGGGGAAATCGTCAGAATAAAGCAGAAATGAAACCGAACTAGATTAGTTCAGTTAGATTATAAAGAGGAAAGCAGAATTCTCATTGGCTGAAAAAAGGTAGTCAATGAGAGAAAGGATTAGGAAATTTTCAAAGAGCAGACGAATTCTTTTTGTTCACACAGAAGGGATTATGAGATTTAATGAAAGTCGCTTCAAGACTAGAAAGATGCAAAGAAGAGCGACCTCGAGCGAGAATAGAAAATAAGCTTTACCCTTATTAAAATAATAACCAGTAAACTAATAAAAGCAATTGCTCTTAATTTGCACATTCAACCTAACTACTTGTTTAATTTTAACTACTAAATGATTATCGGTCGGCAGCGCGGTTGAGTGGTTAGAGCACTGGGATTGTGATCGACATGGTCCCAGTTCAAAACCACTCGCGCCATTCTGTTGTGTCCTTGGGAAAGACACTTCACGGCACTTTCCCCTGCTTAACGGTCTTGGCAAGCAATTCTAAATTTCAGTCATAGGCTATCTCTATTAAATTTCAACCGGACAGCAATTTCTTCGCATCTCCAGAAGCAGGTTCGGGTAATTACTCAGCATATCTATTAGCGCCTCCGTCGCTTTCCTGCGAGTCAGGAAGATAAATATAAAGATAAAATAAAATAAATAAATTAGTGAGGAAACATACTTTTAGTTTTAAATTTTAATTTGACAAAACCTGCTCATACAATAGGGCTGCCATATTTGAATTGGCGGAATTCCGTACAGACATAGGCGCACCAACGAAAAAATTTTTGAACGAGCGGACAAAATAAATTTGTTTACGAATCTAGAACGAAGACCAAAAAAAAGGTTTTCACTTCGAACCGATCTCGGATTTCCCTATTTTTGTCCCAAACTCATGATGTTTTCTAAAAAAAAGTCTTCATTTTGAATCGGTCTTGGAATTCGCTATTTTTGTCCCGTAATCAATATGTTTTTTTAGAAAATTGCACCCCAGGAAACAATGTGAAATTGGCACGATATTGTATCGGTATCCTTTTACGATACATGCATGTATTGGCCCAATACTGTGTGATAATCGTTTGCACACAGTATGGATATTGGCCCAGTATCGTATATACGGTGTACCTAATATCGAGACGATACAGTGCTGATACAATGCTACAGTATAGGTTGTATATTGGCCGAATGTTGTTTGCACACAGTATGGATATTGGCGCGGTATCGTATACGATGCACCTAATATCGAGCCGATACAGTGCTGATACAATGCTACCTGATGTCGTTTGCTCACTGTATAGATATTGGCGCGGTATCGTATACGATGCCCCTAATATCGAGCCAATATAGTGTTGATACAATGTCACAGTAGGGGAGACTGGGGTAAGTCGGGACAAGTTTCAGTTTTTGGACCATGAATCGGAAACTACACGAGCTATTTTAAAATAAAAATTTGGATAGAAAACTTTGAAAATTCATGAATTAACATGAGCAGTACCATTTGTTTTCAAAATCGGGAAACAGCCGAAAACAGGGTTTGAAATAACGCACTCAAACGTCCCGACTTACCCCATGCATGGGGTAAATCGGGACGAGCTATGGGGCAAATTGGGACAGCTACAACATTTATCACACACACACACGCATAAAGGCAGTTTTATTGGAAAAAGAAGAATTTAAAAGCAATCAACTGTACATTCAACTGTAAGTTACTACTATACATACATGCAACTGTACATTGTGGACAACAAGAACAACACCTCTTTTTCCCAGTGACCAATTTCTAGAAAAGAATTAATTCAACCAATGTGTTATATCAACAGGAAACACCAATTGATTACATTTTCTGGTGCTTCCAGTGTTCTTTACTGATTTGGGTAACTTTGCAATCACATCATTCCGTTGAAATGCTGCGATGTCAGTTTTGCTAATTATAAACACTGGCACATGTCCTACAATTTGAGGCACTTTTTTAAGAAAAGTACCTTCAAACTCATCTCCCTCAATAGTATCCACTTTGGCGATATATCGTACTTTTCGAGATTTTCCTTCCACTTTTACAACCACAAAATCGCCTTCGATAACTTCGTCATCACTCTCTTCAGTGCATGTACCACTTTCCAGCACTAATTCTACTTCACTTTGACTATCAGAAATAACTTTACAAAATAGGGACTTTCTTGCCTTTTTTGTTTGACGATTTGTTTTATTAACTACAATTTCATCTCTGACGGGGGTGCTCGTCAGCACCCTTGATGACGCTCTTTTTCTTCCGCCTTTTCGCGTATTTTTTCTTGCAGCAGCTTTTGGGATAGGCAATATCTGTGAAGGTGAGACATACGTTTCTTTGTAAAGTGCTTTTCCAAGTCTACGCAGCGGAATGTTATATGAACCTGTACTTGAGGTACTTGGTTGTTTGAAGTTTGCAAATTTTTGCCCAGTTGAATTGCTAGACTCTTGTTCACCTAATTCATCCGGATCTAATATATTTTGGATTCTAGGATCTTGTTGGTCATTTATATCACTTCCACAATCGACAATTCCCATATCTGGGCAATTAGTGACTTCGGCTGGCGCAAAATCCTCATCTGTGAAGACATTTCTGTTATATGGATGTATACCCGAGACACGGAAGCCATTCTAAATATTTCGAATAGTAAGTGAATGAAGCTGAGCTTCAGCAACTAGAGATGGTACGTCATATATTGTAACAATACGACCTGGGTGAGAGCGCATCCAACCATCCATTGCCACACCAAAGGCAGTTTTGAAGGGTCCATAACGTGTTCGATCTAACGGTTGGAGGTAATGCGAGGTGTGTGGAGGTATGGTTAACATAACTACACCATTTTCACGTGCCAGATCAATTGCTGTAGGACTTATATGTGCATCCACGTTGTCCAAAATCAGTAGTACTGGTCGCTCTTTGCTGCTACGCACATGATGAATAAAGTGCTTAATGAAGTTGACATACAAGTCTTCATTCATCCAGCCCGACTTGTTAGCACCTCCTATACATCCTAATGGCCCACCAACAATAAAATTATTCCGAAAATTAACCCTGGGAAAGACAAACATTGGTGGCACTACAACTCCAGATGCTCCCACTGCGTATAAGACAGTGACCAGTTCTCCACGTTCAGCACTAGTCACTGACCCAATGCGCTTTTTTCCTGTGGGTGCAACTACGCCCCCCGGTTGTTGCGCAGTTGTGCAACCCGTTTCGTCTAAGTTGTAAATATCGTGCATTTCAAATTTGTAGCGGTCATACAAATCGCCTAATTGATCAAAAAAATTGCCAACAGTGTGGTGATTGAACGCTGTTGCACGTGCGAGAGATGTTGCTTCAGGCTTTCGCACAGATAGTCCATATTTAAATTTAAATGATAAGAACCTGTCAATTCCTGCTTTTCTCTTTTTTTCCCAGTTGTCCGGTATCGTGATGTTATTTTGCATTGCGAATTCGAAAGCTAGTTGGCGACATTTGTTTGTTGAGAGTCCATAAAACATGTTACTTAATGATTTGATATGGTTTGCGAGGTCTTCTTCCATTTTTGTAGAAAAAATGCGATGCCTGTCACCCACACGCTGGTAGCCTGACTTTTTTTGTTGTATCCTCATCAACTGACATCTGATCGACAAAGCGTTTCAGTGTGGTTTTACTCACGTTAAACTCTCGAGCAGACTGCCGCAGCTTACCACTTTGCGGTAAGGCACCTGCTGCCCTTTTCAGGACATCTATTGGAGTCTGTCCTCTGTTGGTCTTCCTTGTACGTATATTTTCGAGCCATAGGCTATAACTCTTCCACCTAGTAAAGACAATATAAGCAATTTAAAATGAGCATTATTTTTATTATTTGTTTTGGTTCTACTTGTAGATAACATCATAATTAATAGCTTTTTACCGGTAGGTTATATTTCTTGCTTTTAATAAGATTTGAACACGTAAACTTTATTATCACATAAACTTACATGTAAATAGCTCAAGGTTATTGAATATTTTTCTTTATTACACAGCCGACATTACAAATGCTTACCGCTTGAAAGTTAAGTTATAAGTGTAATGGGGTAAGTTGGGACAGTGGTCCCACTTGCCCCAATGACAATGTCCCAACTTACCCCAAAGGCGCTATTTTGAAACTAAGTGTTATATCTTTACTTCACTTCAAGATCTAGGCCAGCTATAGATTTTAAATTACCACATTATTCTATCATAATCAGCATTGTAATCATTGAGGCATTAAACTATATACATACAGAAATAGTAAGCAACATACCTGTTTTTTTAAGATTAACTTTTTTTGCAAAAAATTGAATTTTTTTTGTCAGCTTAAATGAGTACTTGCTAATGACTGTATCGCATAACTACGTAGTATTGTTGCTAATGAAAGACGTAACCACTGTTGGCGCTACAGATTATTTCAACCAACAGTATAAGCAGTACATAGGTTGGACCAACTTACCCCATGTCCCGATTTGCCCAAGTCTCCCCTATAGGTTATATATTGACCTGATGTCGTTTACTCACAGTGTGGATATTGGCGCGGTATCGTATGTCCGTTGCATTTGATGTAGAGCCGTTATTGTTATTCTCAGACAGCCTTTCATCATTATATGATTTAAGCTATACGTTAAAATTATATTTCATCACTAAAATTTTTGTAACAATTTGTCTAATATTATAAAAAACGGTCATAATTCCAAGTTATCAGTTTCTTTTATTTTTAAGTAAATTACATGAATCATAATTTTATTGAGCTAATGTTTTCTTTCACCACTCCGGTCTCGCCAGTTGCGCATCCACTTGCTGCACTCTTTTTCAATTTCAGCTTCAGTGGCATTTGGATTGCTGCCCAAAATTGCATCTGAAATAATTGCAGAGATATAAAAAAAAAACCAAGTTTATACATTTCATATTTACACGCAAATTTTACAAATTACCTGCAGACTACAAAGCAATGAACATTAGCATAAAAAATTTATAGCTTTTTTGTGAATTTTAAATTAATCGGCTCGTTTTTGTGACAAGTTGTAAACACATTGCAATGTGACCTGGTGAAAAAAATTGTAGACATAGTCAGATTACAGACATTGAAAACAAGTTGTACATCTTTTTACTTTAGGGCAGGGTTTCACGCCTGCGGCACATTTTGGAGCCTTTACAAAATTATTTCTTGAGACCTTTCATGGCACACTTAGACAAGAGTACAAATCTTGATTTTCGTCCCTAAAAAGTAATGTTGCTAAAAAGGTTTTCACTTTAAATCTGTCTCGGAGTTCTTACTTTTGTTTCTAAAAAGTAGTGTCTACAAAAAAAGGATAGCGGAGCAATGGTTCAATGTTTTTTAAAAAGTTTTGCGGACACAGGTTGAGAACCACTGCTTTAGGGGACTGGCCGGGACGTTGAGTGATATGTTTTGTATATAAGTCCAGCAACACAACTAAACTAATAAATACAGTTAATTTTTGAACGTTTTCAGCTTCTTATGCTCTTTTTAAAAAAAAAAACTGGAACTTAAAATAAATTTTAACAATATTGCGTTAAAACAAAATAATTGCTTTTCTTTGTTTTCACGCGTTATTTTTAAAATATATTTTAAGTTTAAGATTTTTTTTAAGGACATAGAAAGCCAAAAAATTTTGAAGATGACATTAAAGTTTTTTTTTTAATTCATTTAAGTACGTTGCAGTAGCGGTTTTAGTATAGCGCAAAACAAGTGGCCGCACCAAACCTCTCGTAAAAAACGTCATTAATTTTTTCCTTTCCTAAACAAAAATTGGTCTCCCTTTTACCGTAGCACCATCACAGCTTTACAAAGCTGTTCAATTAAAATTAAAACCTTTTTTTGGTCTTCAATTTTATGAAGCTTTAAAAATTTTTAAATTCATGTCCTTAATTAAAAGTCTGCGCTCTAATCTAAAGAAAAGACATTAAAAATAGCGTAAAGTTTTCATTTTAAAAATGTAATTATTTTGTTTCAGAGAGTTCCTATAAAAGAGCCTTCTTTTTTCTTTCAAGCACAAGCCCCTTTCTTTTTGTAAAGCCATTATTGTACATGTACCATTACTAATATAACAACACTATGATCAAATAAATTTTCTCTTTATTAAAATTCTAAATTAAAATTTGGTTTGACAAAAACAAAATACATATATATGAAGTTCAAACTTACGTTTAACAGCTTGTGAAAGCTTTAAAGATGAAAAGCTTTTTTTTTTTTCTGGATTCATCCTCCCTTTCCAACCACTTTTACCCGACCAGTTGTAGAATTGGCACAATTCATTACTTATGATGTTCTGCATCACTCTCCAACAATTATCTTTGAGGTTATTTCCTCCGATAATTTTCAAGCGAGAAATCTACAAAAATTAAAATATTAAAAAAAAAAGATTTAAAATACGGTTATGTAAAAAACCTCGAGTAACTTAAATTCGATTTGCAGACAAAATCATCCGATTTAGGCAAAACTCCGGATAATCCCAAGCTTTTTATTTAAAAATTATAATTGTACTGTTTTATCCGAGTAGAGCAAAATTCTGCATTAATCGAATCCGGATTAACAGATGTCTACTGTATATTTTTTCCAGGTAACAATTCGCATTTAAGACTTTTTTTCAACGCAAACTTATAAGAAAGTAATTTTATGAGTGGTAGTTAAAAATGTTTTAATTAACATCCTATGAATTTCGAATATATTTAAGTTCTATAATTGCAAAATTAGTAATTTAGTTATTATAAAAAATAACTGATGGTTTAAATTACTCCAAAAATATTCCACAATCATTTGATTGCTATTTAGAAAAGGTAAAAGGAATTTTATTTTTTAAAACAATTGCAATGCGGTTAAATCAGAATAAAATGTCTTACCAAAACGTCCATTACACGTTTATCCTCCAAACTTTTTTCCATTGAATCAATTTCTTTTATACTTTTTAGTGGCAGATGTATGCCCTCAGGGAGCTCGAAGAAAGTATTTTGAGGTTGTTTACTTTGAGCAATTTCTTTGCGCAACGATTTTAGCTCCTCCATTATTAATTCCATGTTAACTTTAATATTTGATAATTCGCGGAGTACAATTTTGTCTCTTGCATCTAAAAAAATTTGTTATATCTACATTTTTGTGTAAGGCATATAAAATTTTATTGTTGTTGTTGTAGTTAATTTACCAGCACATATCAACCTCTCCAAAAACCTACCTTCTTTATCACGAATCAAATTTTTCGGTGTCACTGGAGTTGAATTAACGAATTCTGCTGAAACACAAAAAAGTTAAATTTTCAATCAACTAATTTTTTTACTTTCTTGTACAAATACAATATCAAATGAAAAAAATATAACAAAATAAAACTTTACTAAAATTTATGAAAGAATAAAGGGCCGAAGCTTTTAGTACGCTCTGGTCAATATTCATCAGAAGAAATCGTTGCAATCATCAAAACCCAAAATCGATGTTTTATTTATAGCAATTAAGAGCATTGAAATCAACTTACGGACTTTATTGGACAGTATTAAGAATTAACTTCAAAATTTTTGTTTTGAGATTACACTTTGTTATAAAAAGTTATGAATCGCCTCGGTTAAGCCTTTTTTACAACAAATTTTATACCATCTAAACTAAAATACAATAGAGAACAATATTTTGTACATGTTTTTGATAAACTGTGAAAGCTAAATCAAGGTTTTAAATTAAAACAATTTTACTGGCTATTTTTTTGTAAAAACTCTTGACTTGATTCGAAGAATAATAAATCGGTTCCACTGTTAAGCTGACTGATTGTGACAACAAAAAATAATAGTTTGACCCTAAAATATTTACTTCAACGCCAAAGTTAGTTTTCTATGAAAAGTCGCACTAAACCATAAAGTAATCAAAAATAATAATACTCACTATGCTGAATGACACGATTTGACGAAGTCGAGTTTTCGCGCTGGAAAAAAATGTTACTTTCGCACATTGAGTCAGTAATATCAGGTGGAGAAGGTAATTCCGTGCGCATCCGTTTACAGCGAACTGCTTTCATAAAAAAAATTATTAGATTATTGTCAAACTTTTAACGATAAAAGCAAAAAAAAAAATTAGAGTTAGTTAATCTTATTGCAGTTAAAACAGCGTTTCTTAATCGAGTCAATGGATATTTTGTATATACTGTACAGTATGAACCAATAGAAAGAAGTAAATAAGGGGTAAGTCAGCAAAGGATAGAAAACTCTCAAAAAGAAGCAGGTAATTAGACAGAACTATATTTTAATTACCAAATAGTACAATGCCAACAAAATGCGCAGTGTGATGCCTCGGAAAGTTGATAAAAGCATTAATGGAGTTAAAAAATTTTCTTTCAAAACACACCTTTAATATGCTTTATATTGGGTTAACTTGCACGAATCTCAAAGTGCAAAAAAGTTGCTTTTAGAAGCTTTGTAGCGCGAACGTTCAGGACCATTCTAGTAACTAATTACAACTTTTTCAACTAAATATAATTTAGTTCGATTTTCTTTTATTTCTGCTCTGCCACATGTAAAAGTAAACAAATATAATTATTTAATAACAAACATGATTAAGGCTGTGGATTAGAAAAAGAAGCACAAAACAAGTGTAACTTGTAGCTTGCGAAGATAGTAATGAAATTTATTTATAGAATTTGTATTACAAGAAGCAGGCCAGCACTACTTCAATATGAATTTTTTTCACACAAAGAAAAACAAAAAAGCAGAAAAAAA
The DNA here is from genome assembly GCA_963680785.1 of Diplosoma virens. Lineage (NCBI taxonomy): Eukaryota > Metazoa > Chordata > Ascidiacea > Aplousobranchia > Didemnidae > Diplosoma > Diplosoma virens. The sequence continues at coordinate 10,855,333 of OY796896.1, forward strand.
CATTGATTCATTTGATAAATATAAAACTCTGCCATTAAAGCGTGCATTGGTGGAATCATAGCAGAGTTTGGTTCATAGAATATGATCCAGCCTCAAGTTTAGTGGACGTTTGAACACACTCTATCTAACAGATATTTGCATTCTAAATAGATATGGTGCTATGTGTAGTTGTGATAGATAAGCTTGAATTCGACGCTCAGGATTAGATTCGTAGAGGAATCGGCGTTTGGACGTATGATTTTTACTCAGTTGATAAAAAAAATTTTTCCTTGCAAGTTTTCAAGATTGACTGATAACTGAAGGATAGCATGAGTTACGCTTCTGTTTTGATTACATTTTATTTTGTATTTGAACAAAAAAAGGTCAACAATCCAATTGGTGTAGATTCAAAAGGTTAAAAAACTCAGCTGTCAAAATTTACCAAATTTAAACAACTTTTTTACAGCTACTCTATGCAATTTTTTAACTCAATAAAAATAGTCAAAATTAGAAAAAAATGATAAAGGTTACGCTTCAGAAAAACACGAACCGGCCAAGTAGGCTACTTAGCTTATATAGTCCAAAAACAGGATAAACAAAAGTAATGTAGGCCAGAAAGGCCCGAAAAATACTCTATGCCAATAATGTAATAAGTTTGTGATAATGGGAAATGCTGCAAAAAGCTTCGAATAATGAAATTATCTAGATACTTTTAAAATTTGTTTTATTATATAATTAGTTCATCCGCTTCTCGATATTTTTCACTATTTGTGAATGATGACGTTCACACATAGCGATAGCAAAAATAACAAATAGCAAAAAAACATCTCGCTCGTTCGACGCACGTGATCAGCGCCAAGGACCTCAGTTAAATAAATCTTGTAAATACAATGCAAAAAATCAATATGTTCTTGTTATATGATACTTGGGCTGATATAATAATTTTTTTGGTGAATAAAATTCAAAACTCAATAATTGGGGTGAACAATATCAAATACGTTTAAGAAGCACTGAGTTAAAACTTTCCTTTTTAATTCGGGGGAAAGAATCGCGATAAAGTTTAAAAGCTCGTATTACTATAAACATAAAAAATATCTAAAAAATAGCATAGCTCAAAACGGATTGAAACAAAAAATATAAAGAGCTAAATAGAAAATACACTAAGAAGAAAAAATTTTGGGTAGAAGTTTACATAGCCTACTTTTGAAGCGTGAATTGTTATCTTTTTCAGAATCAGAAGTTGCTTCGGATTCGCTTTCCATAAGTTTTGCTGGTTTTTTGCGTTTTCTCCTAAAAATAAAACTTTTATCATTAAAAAGCAAAAACACTCTTATATGAAGTTAGCTTGCCTTTGATCAACACATCAAAACAACTTTTTTGAAAGAGTACGATTTGTCATTGGAAAAAAGTAGAATAACCAAGTCTGTGTCTTTGTGTTATGCAACAGTTAAAACACGACACAACCATTGTTGGCAGCGTGGTCGAGCCAGAGTGCCGTGTGTATGATCAACATTGTCTCGGTTCAAAACCTACTCGCGCCATTCTGTTGTGTCCTTGAGAAAAACACTTTACGGCACTTTCCCTGCTAGGTGGTCTTGGCAACTAGTTCTAAAATTTAAACATATCTTCATTAAATTACAAGTGGACAGCAATATTTTGGCATTTCCGAAAGCAGGTCGAGGTAATTGCTTACCCTATTTATTAGCACCTCAGTCGCTTTTCTACAAGTCAGGAGGATAAATATAGAGATAAATAAAATAAAAAGTAATAAACTTTTACCCAGCTGAAATAAAACAATATCTTCATCCCCTAGAGCAGTGTTTTTAACCTTTTTTCGTTTGTGGCACACTTTTGAAACTCATGAAAAATTGCGGCATTTTAAACCATTTTTCCTAATTTTTGTTACCAAAATTAGGTAATCTCTAAAACAAAGGTCTTCATCCAGAATTGGGCTCAAATTTCTGGTTTTCTGGCATCCAGAATGGAGTTTTTTCCCTGAATTCAGTTGTTTTTTAACTATGCGGGTGCTCTAGACGCGATATATAATTAGTATCTTCTGACGTTAGCGACGCACTTGAGCTAAGATTCTTGATTTTCGTCCCCAAAATTATGTGATCTCATAAAAAAAAGTCTTCACCTATGTTAAAGTGCCAATTTCCTGCTTTTGATCTCAAAATAAAGAAAAAAAGCTTTCGCCACAATTTTCCGCTTTGATTTCCTCATTTTGGCCGCAACAATAAGCTGTTCTCTAATAAAAAGTCTTCACCTGAATTCACGCTCTTTCTTGTCAATTTCCTTCCCAAAACCAGTTCTTTCTAAATTAAAACGGGTCTTCGCTCCGAATCTCAGTCATTTCACGTGCAAAAACCAAAAAATTCGACTTTCCTAGATAATTTGTTTCCGAAATCTTTTGCGACACACCTGGAAACTTCTCACGGCACACCGATTGAGAAACACTGCCCTAGAGTATTTCTACAACCATTTTTTTGCAAAATTTTCCTTAAGTAATACCTGCATTAAACCAAAAATTATTTCAGCTATGTTTTAGTCGATCCAATATTATTAACTTATATTATTAACGTTTATCATCAAACCCGTCCTTTTTCCTTCCAATTGTCAGAAGATGCCGCTCTAGAGCAATCTAGCTCGACCCACTGTTTAAAAAAGGAAGGTACTGTACAACTATATTGTTGAATTGTTTTCAGTTTTGTAAAAGTGATGTAATTATAACAAAAAACTTCTTGTTAAGGCTACCCAAGTCATGCAAAATGTTTTTTTCAAGTGCACAATGGTATGGCTGGGGCAGTAGTTAAAAACAATCTTGGGTGTCCAGCTTTTTGTGTATTGAAGACACAAAGTTAAGAAAGTATTTATAAGCACTCAAGATGCTTTTGCTTCAAATCAAAACGAAAAAGCATTAATTTATCAATGTCAAGTGAAAGCTAAAAAGATTTTAGTTTTAAACAAAAGTCAAAATTCATCGCGTTGATTTTTAAGTTAAGATAAAGGCTCGAAAACCAATTTTGACCACAAAAGTTGGCGCTATTGTGGTGGTGAGCTGGGGATTAAACGTTTGATTAACATTTCCGCCAGCCTACAAAAAACAAAAATACAGTGCAGCAGTTAATTTTGAAACAGTGAATTTTTTTTGGTCCAAAGTTGATTCTTTCAAAAAATTTGGGCGTATTTGCAAAATCAAGCCAAATTATGGTTTGGAGAATGCTTGTGTAATTTTTGACAAAACAGTTCTTTCCCTGAGTATTTTGGTCTGCAGTATTATGGCTATGGCCAGAAATACGTTATACAATAGAACTTGTTACCTGTTAAGCGTATATTTGTCAAGGCTTGCAGCAAAATTGCCGATGGAGAGAACACTACTATTATACTGCAGCAACAATTAAGATTGTTTTTACCGCAATGCAGTATTTGGAGAGTAACTATAAACAAGTTGGCTTACAATTGACACTTCTACATTAGCATTGTTTCTCAACTTATGATAATATTTTGATAGTTGAACCATTCGCCAAGATTAGTACAAAAAGCAAATTATACCTTTACTTGGTAGGTCTACTTGTGTGTAATTTATCAATTTACAACTTAAAAATCTTTGATCTTACTTTTGAGTAATCGTTCTGTCGTTTTCTGATGCAAGGTCTGATTCCTCCTGGGCTAATTTTGCCTTTTTATTTGCTTCTTTGAAAGTATCTAAGATAATTTTTAATTTGTGATTAAAAAGGTTATTGTTTGACTAATTATTTTTCACTTACAACAATTGCTGTTTGGTAAACACCGTATTGCATACGATTTCCAAGTCATTGGATCAGGACTTGCCTTTATCCTTATGGCATGTGCAATGTCACAATTACCCGAATTCGGCCAGTAAGCTTCAGAATCGGAAATAAACCAATTACTTGGAATACACTCAACTTCATTTGTGCTGGTGAAAATTACAACAACATACATTTTTTAAAGAGTTGCTATCTGCACAATGCATAATAAACTTTTTATTCATAATATAAATAACTGAATCTCTTCTGGTTTACAACATATTTAATCAATCAAAAAAATTCCTTCTATTCAGAGGTTAATTTAAGTTATTCGATCGGTAGTTCAATTTTAAGGAAATCAATTATTTATTAAGTGTTAAAAAAGTAAATCTGAATTTACTTCAAATAATATCATAAGCATAAACTTTTCAAATCAAGTAAAAATTAACGTTACAATTGTGTTATTTTCAAAGAAACAGCGTATTTTAAACCCCAAAGAGGAACACATTATTTACGTCATAAGAAATCATGGCTACCATAGTATTGGAATAAAATTTGCTTTACTCAAAAAAAGTGCATAAATTGATTTTAACTATTTAATTAAATAAATTTTAACTATTTAAAACTTAACAACTTTTCTAGCTTATTTTTTTTATCTCTGATTTTGAAGCGAGAATGAGAAAATAATCGCAATCAGAATCCAATATTTTATCATTTAGTTTGCAAAATTTATTTAAAAATAAAGAAACTGAACATTTTTCACTTTTAGTTGAATGGGGGCAAAGTAATATCGAAAATTATGTTGGCCTCATTGCCAACGTATGTTAACTTTGACCTACTTAGTCAAGATTACGAGGATTAATAACCTGACGTCAATAATGATACTAGTTTCTTAAAGAAGATCCTTACCTACTTCAGAAAGTTCGACTTCTGGTTGGTGAATGTCTTCAGGAGAGTTCGTTGGATGAATCTTTCCAATCCTACCTCTTCCCTATAACTTACTAATTTCCCGACTAGAAGTAGACACAACCAGTACATCTGTAATCAGTACATCGGTTATTGTTATCAATTTTTTCCCAAACGTAGAGACTAATTTTGTTAACTTCCAGCGTAAATGCCCAGCTCTGATGATTAGCGGCCTGAGAAAGCTATAAATATCGAAACAGGAACTGTCGGAACGATGAAAGAGCAAATTAACTGGGTCATAATTTCGCGGCAAGCTTTGATCTAGTGAGTTAGTTTTAATCACTTTAATCGCGGCAAGCTTTTATCTAGCAAGCTTTTTTTTTGCGCTCGCTTCAATTTTAACCGCTCGCTTCAACCGAAGATCAATAAAAGAGACAAAGAATGCTCTTTTCCACGCTCGTAGTCGAAACGGGCCTTTAATCTAGTGCAGTGCAGCGGTAGCGCCCACTTTGGGGCGTTGGCGAGATTTAGGGGGGCGGTAAGAAGAAAGGGGGCGATAGGAAACAATGAGAAGAAATACACATGAAGGACGATTAAAGACCTTTTATAGGTGATCTTGCGGCAGTGTTTCCCAAAGTATTCAATACAAGATCGATTCAGGGTAAAGACCTTTATTTTTTTTAGAGATCACAATGAATTTGGGAGAAAAATAGCAAAATTACAGATGAAATCAAAGTGAAGACCTTTTTTTTTTTTTAGAGATCAACAAAAATTTGGGAGAAAAATAGCAAAATTACAGATAAATATTCTCTGTCGAACATTCTTTTCACTTAAAAAAGAAGCGAGGGGGCGCTGGGAATTTATCTGGACGCCAAGGGGGCGCCAGGCCAAAAAAGTTTGGGAAACACTGATTTAGTGCTTTGAAAACTAAAAACTAATCTGCTCAAGGCCTTGCATTCGTTAGCCTTGTTGTGGAAGCATGTTTCGGAAGAAACAATTCAAAACTGTTTCAAGAAAGCTGGTCTCTCGTGTACCACTACAACCACAACAATAGAGGACATTGTAGCTAAAAAACCAAGTGACATGACGCAAACCGACTTCGAGGAGTGGATGGCAGTGGACAATAGCCTCCAGGTGGCTGCAAAGTTAACGGAGGCCGACGTCTGCTAGTGTCAATCTCTACTCTACAATAAGCATTGCACTAGCGCACATACTCGCTATAGACAATGTCATGATCGACAAGATTGTGTTCATTGTTCCTATCCCGGGCACTTCTCGAACGAACCATTTCTTTCAGGAAACCAGCCCGATGAGCTTAGCCGACTAAACGAATTTGGATAACAACGCTTAATGTCACATGATGATAATTTAAAACTAAATAAAGATTAAATTTAAAAAATTTCTAGTACCAAGCAAGTGTAAAATTAAATACGGATTTTTGTTAATGGCATATTAGTACTCCAAGAAATAAGTTGAAATAAAGACAAATAATACAACAAAAAACTTTTTTTTGTAAATTTGTAATTTGTTCTCAAAGTTTTAGGCACGATTGCATCACTATAGTTGTTTTCAAACAAATACAAATAAATTTGTTAAAAATTGTTTCAGCCGTAATTGCTTAGGATGGCGTTCAGCGTTCCAAATCGTGCACTTAAATATGTCAGCTTGAGTTAAGGCGCGTTTACAGCCGTTTACAGTACTTTTGTGCTTGAGCGTAGTTTAGTTTAGTTTAGTTAAGTTATGCGAAAGAACCGTTTACAGTACAAATTTTTGCAAGCGTAGTTGAGTGAACTTTGGTGAAGTCAGAGTATTGTCCATGGCTTGGTCGTAGATTGCTCTATGTATAAATAAATGTTATTTTGGTTATTAAAATAACGCTTCACAAACAATTATGATTTTATAAGTTTTAAATACAGAGTTTTGCATGAAAAAAAACGTGTTGTAAAAATTTAATTCAAACTTGAAAAATTAAGGCTACTAAAAAAGTAATAAAATGATATCATTGTGGTATGTAGTAAGATGTTACTTCAATATCGTATAGGCCTACATGATTATATTAAGAGATTAAGAATAATTTTTTCCCTGCTGTGCCGTGGGAAATGCATGCAGCTTAAAAAGACTGATAGCTTGGTTGTAGACCATCCCTGATTCAATTTCTCAACCTCTCCCTGATGGCAATATTTACTTAACTTTTATTTACTTGATAAAATTTGATAGAAGGCCTATTTATTTTATAATTCTTCTGTTGGCCTACTTTCTGCATTCCAATATTTAATATTTTTTGATAAATTATGTGACATCTGTTCTTTGCTCCACTTTTTGAGGTTTAGTAAACCAGCATCAGATAAAAATTTATTTTTGGAATTCTATTTTATTTTTACGTATTTTTTTTTTTTTTTTTTTGAAAATTTAGTTGGTTGATCAAGCAAATTTAATTGGTTACCGTAATGAAATAACCTGGATGTATTGATGGTGAAATGCGGTCGGCACATTCCCGGTGCATAACCCACCTGTTTTACTCTGTTGTGTCTTTCGGAAAGACACATTACGCCACTTTCCGCTGCTTGGCGGTCTTGGCAAGCATCTCTATATTTTCATCATATATCTAATTAAAGCACGAACTAAATAAAAATTTTTAACCAAACACCAACATCTTAGCACCTCCAAAAAATAGGTCAGGGTAATCGCTTACAATACCCCAAGTTTAACACCTCTAACGTTGTTCAACCAGTCAGGAGGATGAAAAAAAGATGACAACATTAAGCGTCAACTTTTACGCGACCATGAAGAATTTAGGCCTACCATTACACGATTACCATACTGTTCGTAGGGTAGAGAAAAAAATTAGAAGCATCTTAAAAAAAAACAAATTTTTTAATACCTGCATTGAATAAAATTACTCCTACAAAAAACATTACAGGCTTTCTTCTTTAGTGACTCCCAAAGATTTCAAACGCAAAAATAAGCAATAAATTTAATTTTTACTAGTTAATCAATAAGTAAACATCTTGGTAAAAACAAAGCAGTAAAACTAAATTACTAAGAAATTGGCAATAAAAGCAAACGAAAACCTAGCTAATATCAAAAAAATAAAGAAATTACAAAAGTTAATAAATAAAGGCACAGCGTTCATACTACTTGCTAAAAACAACAATGGGGTATGTAGGAGGGGCATTGTGCCATGCCCCCCGCCTTGGAGAAAACCAGAGACAGATTCAAAGTAAAGACCTTTTTTACCAGTTAAGCATAATATTTTGTGTTGTACGGCTCCCATCCCTTTTCGAAAATCCTCGGTACGCCACTGTTTACAAATAGTCCAAAAAAGCTTCAAACTTTTACAATTAAACTTGCAATTGATCAACACAAGAAACTGCGATATTTCTTTTCCTATTTCTTCAAATTATCAATATAATTATTACAGTGCTATTGAATTAATAATAAAACGTGAAATAGCGCCCTTTAATCAATCAGAGGCAAAAACAAGTTGCCACCTAAGTTCAATCTACTAATTCAGCTCAATTTAATAAAATAAATGATAGAACAGCAAGCATAAACTGATAAAAAACATTGCTAAATAAATGAAAGAAAGCATGAAATATTCAAGGAATGACGGTATGTAAAATTTGAAAAGATTAGGCTGAGTCGTTACTGGTAATAGAAAAAAACACAAAGAGCCAAAAAATAGTGCAAAAAATTTTCATCATGAAGTGTTTTGGGTAAGTCGTTTGGATTTTTAACAACAAGGCATTTGACATGGATTGAAATGCTTTAGTGCACCAGTGTAGTAAAAATTAATCGTCTTGATCGTTCATCTTCCTTGCACGGAGCACGAGATTTGACGGCTTCGGATGACGAAACTCGATGCTGGCGTAACAAAGAAAGCCGTATCTGATCCAGGCAGTAAAGCAGCCTGAGGCAATAAAAGGATAACTGTTTGTTTCTGATCAGAAGTGGATGCCCTTCCAAACGACGACGATGACAACATCTTGGTTGTCTTTTTTGAAGCCTGTTTAAACAATAAAAAATGAAAGGGCAGAAAAGTAAATAAACTTGTATTGCAATTTTTTCAGCAAAAATAAATGAACTCATGGCATGACACTCATAAAATCTGCTATCAAAAAGTAGCTTCTGAAGTAAATTAAAATGCCTGATTTGCTAATATTAGAGAAATTTACAATATGTATCTGTCTTAAAAAAACTTCAGTGAAAAGCGGTCTGCTACTAAAAATTCTGCAAAGATCAGATCAAGTTAAGTAAACAATTAGATTTTTTGCTTCTTAAACAAATATTATGAATGACATAATTTCGTTAAGATGTTAGAATAGTGTTTCAATTTACATGATTAGAAAAAACGGCATAATATTTTCTCTTCTAACATAGGAATTAGGGAAATAAATTAAACATTTTAAATAATTCTTTGTTATCTTTTCAGACTATTATCACTTTTAAAGTATAGCAGCATGATGAAATGACCTCTTTGTACATCACTGTAGCTGGTCAATATAATTTATTTTTTATCTCTATATTTATCCTCCTGATTCGCAGGAAAGCGATGGAGTTGCTAATACATAGGGTAGGCAATTATCCCAACCTGCTTTTGCAGATGCCAAGATATTGCTATCCGCTTGTAATTTAATATGATTAAATTATGACTATAAGTTAGATTGAGATATGACCATAAGTTAGAACTGCTTGCCAAGACCACCAAGCAGGGGAATGTCCCATAAAGTGCCTTTCCCAAGGACACAACAGAATGGCACGAGTGGGTTTTGAACTGAGACCATGTTAATCATGAGCCCAGCGCTTTAACCACTTGACCACGCTGCTGACAATGATGGTGGGCAATGATTATATGATGGGCACACCACAATATACAGTTGACATATAATAACAAACAGGACAACAAAACGATTTCAATAGTAATGATCATAAAGATTAGGAATGATTATTGTGTAACAAAAAGTGTCAATATTAGCAGTAAATACAAACCAACTTAAATCTACAGTATTTTAAAAACAAAATAACTGAATATTTAAGCAACTAGCCTTAATAGAGTTTATAATTACTTTACCAAAACTAACCAATAGTATGAAAAAAATCTGCAAAACCTAGGATTATGTTACCTAATAAACATACTTCTGCTCCAACTATTTTAGGGAAAAATGTCCTTCACTATTCTATACTTGTCTTCTACAAATTTTCATTCTTTACATGTTTTCTCTAAAAAAAACAGTTAAAAATATAATTGACTAAAAACAATTTTCAATACTTCAAACAATAACAACATCAAAATAGTATAAAACTATACCAAAGTTAAAATGAAGTCACTGTTTATTGTTTTGTTTTTTTAGTGCATATTTTTAAAATAAAAATTTATTTTAGTAATATTTCTTTTCTTCATAAAAGCAATTAAATTTTTGTTATTTGATTAACAGAATCACTCAAACTGCTAAGACTCAAAAATTTGGGCAGAAAGATGCAAGTTTAGTGCACAGTCACCACGGTCATTTCAATGTGCTCCAGGAAAGTTATTTTACAAAAATATGTAAATGAATTAATTTTGCTTCCTTCTTTTAAAAAAAGCAATAACCAGATCAATGTTAAAACCAAAAAAGGAAATTAAAAGTATACAATAAAAGATCTGACAACTTACAATAGCTTCAGTTAAAAACTATTTCATTTTAAAGATCAAAATTTAGCTTAACAACTAGTAAAAGTTAAGGCGCGTTTACAGCCGTTTACAGTAGTTTTGTGCTTGAGCGTAGTTTAGTTTAGTTTAGTTAAGTTATGCGAAAGAACCGTTTACAGTACAAATTTTTGCAAGCTAGTTGAGTGAACTTTGGTGAAGTCAGAGCATTGTCCATGGCTTGGTGGTAGATTGCTCTATGTATAAATAAATGTTATTTTGGTTATTAAAATAACGCTTCACAAACAATTATGATTTTATAAGTTTTAAATACAGAGTTTTGCATGAAATAAAAACGTGTCGTAAAAATTTAATTGTAACTTGAAAAATTAAGGCTACTAAAAAAGTAATAAAATGCTATCATTGTGGATTGTGGAATGTAGTAAGATGTTACTTCAATATCGTATAGGCCTACATGAATATATTAACAGATTAAGAATAATTTTTCCCTGCAGCTTAAAAAGACTGATAGCTTGGTTGTAGGCTATCCCTGATTCAATTTCTCAACCTCTCCCTGATGGCAATATTTACTTAACTTTTATTTACTTGTTAAAATTTGATAGAAGGCCTATTTATTTTATAATTCTTCTGTTGGCCTACATACTTTCTGCATTCCAATATTTAATATTTTTTGATAAATTATGTGACATCTGTTCTTTGCTCCACTTTTTGAGGTTTAGTAAACCGGCATCAGATAAAAATTTATTTTTACGTATTTTTTTTTTTTTTGACAATTTAGTTGGTTGATCTAGCAAATTTAATTGGTTACCGTAATGAAATAACCTGGATGTATTGATGGTGAAATGCGATTGGCACAGTCCCGGTGCATAACCCACCTGTTTTACTCTGTTGTGTCTTTCGGAAAGACACATTACGCCACTTTCCGCTGCTTGGCGGTCTTGGCAAGCATCTCTATATTTTCATCATATATCTAATTAAACCACAAAGTAAATAAAATAATTAAATAAAATAAAATAACACGAACTAAATAAAAAATTTTAACCAAACACCAACATCTTAGTACCTCCAAAAAATAGGTCAGGGTAATCGCTTTACAATAGCCCAAGTTTAACACCTCTAACGTTGTTCAGCCAGTCAGGAGGATGAAAAAAAGATGATGACATTAAGCGTCCAACTTTTACGCGACCATGAAAGTCAGTGATGGGTTATTACATTTAAGGCGAAACTGATTGAGAATTTAGGCCTACCATTACACGATTACCATACTGTTCATAGGGTAGAGAAAAAAATTAGAAGCATCTTAAAAAAACCAATTTTTTAATACCTGCATTGAATAAAATTACTCCTACAAAAAACATTACAGGCTTTCTTCTTCAGTGACTGCCAAAGATTTCAAACGCAAAAATAAGCAATAAATTTAATTTTTACTAGCTAATCAATAAGTAAACATCTTGGTAAACACAAAGCAGTAAAACTAAATTACTAAGAAATTTGCAATAAAAGCAAACGAAAACCTAGCTAATATTAAAAAATTGAGAAATTACAAAAGTTAATTAATAAAGGCACAGCGTTCATACTACTTGCTAAAAACAACAATGGGGTATGTAAGAGGGACATTGTGCCATGCCCCCCGCCTTGGAGAAAACCAGAGACAGAATCAAAGTAAAGACCTTTTTTACCAGTTAAGCATATTATATTGTGGTTGTACGGCTCCCAACCCTTTTCGAAAATCCTCGGTACGCCACTGTTTACAAATAGTCTAAAAAAGCTTCAAACTTTTACAATTAAACTTGTAATTGATCAATACAAGAAACTGTGATATTTCTTTTCCTATTTCTTCAAATTATCAATATAATTATTACAGTGCTATTGAATTAATAATAAAACGTGAAATAGCGCCCTTTAATCAATCAGAGGCAAAAACAAGTTGCCACCTAAGTTCAATCTACTATTTCAGCTCAATTTAATAAAATAAATGATAGAACAGCAAGCATAAACTGATAAAAAACATTGCTAAATAAATGAAAGGAAGCATGAAATATTCAAGGAATGACGGTATGTAAAATTTGAAAAGATTAGGCAGAGTCGTTACTGGTAATAAAAAAAAAAAACACAAAGAGCCAAAAAATAGTGCAAAAAATTTTCATCATGAAGTGTTTCGGGTAAGTCGTTTGGATTTTTAACAGCAAGGCATTTGACATGGATTGAAATGCTTTAGTGCGCCAGTGTAGTAAAAATTAATCGTCTTGATCGTTCATCTTGCTTGCACGGAGCACGAGATTTGACGGCTTCGGATGACGAAACTCGATGCTGGCGTGACAAAGAAAGCCGTATCTGATCCAGGCAGTAAAGCAGCCTGAGGTAATAAAATGAGCAGCCTGAGGTAATAAAAGGATAACTGTTTGTTTCTGATCAGAAGTGGATGCCCTTCCAAACGACGACGATGACAACATCTTGGTTGTCTTTTTTGAAGCCTGTTTAAACAATAAAAAATGAAAGAGCAGAAAAGTAAATAAACTTGTATTGCAATTTTTTCAGCAAAAATAAATGAACTCATGGCATGACACTCATAAAATCTGTTATCAAGAAGTAGCTTCTGAAGTAAATTAAAGTGCGTGATTTGCTAATATTAGAGAAATTTACAATATGTATCCGTCTTAAAAAAACTGCAGTGAAAAGCGGTCTGCTACTAAATATTCTGCAAAGATCAGATCAAGTTAAGTAAACAATTAGATTTTTTGCTTCTTAAACAAATATTATGAATGACATAATTTCGTTAAGATGTTAAGATAGTGTTTCAATTTACACGATTAGAAGAAACGGCATAATATTTTCTCTTCCAACATAGGAATTAGGGAAATAAATTAAACATTTTTAATAATTCTTTGTTATCTTTTTAGATTATCACTTTTAAGGTATAGCAGCATGATGAAATGACCTCTTTGCACATCACTGTAGCTGGTCAATATAATTTATTTTTTATCTCTATATTTATCCTCCTGATTCGCAGGAAAGCGATGGAGTCGCTAATACATAGGGTAGGCAATTATCCCGACCTGCTTCCGCAGATGCCAAGATATTGCTATCCGCTTGTAATTTAATATGATTAAATTATGACTATAAATTAGATTGAGATATGACTATAAGTTAGAACTGCTTGCCTAGACCACCAAGCAGGGGAATGTCCCGTAAAGTGCCTTTCTCAAGGACACAACAGGATGGCGCGAGTGGGTTTTGAACTGAGACCGTGTTGATCACGAGACCAGTGCTTTAACCACTCGACCACGCTGCCGACAATGATGGTGGGCAATGATTATATGATGGGCACACCACAATATACAGTTGATATATAATAACACAGGACAACAAAACGATTTCAATAGTAATGATCATAAAGATTAGGAATGATTATTGTGTAACAAAAAGTGTCCATATCAGCAGTAAATACAAACCAACTTAAATCTACAGTATTTTAAAAACAAAATAATTGAATATTTAAGCAACTAGCCTTAATAGAGTTTATAATTACTTTATCAAAACTAACCAATAGTATGAAAAAAATCTGCAAAACCTAGGATTATGTTACCTAATAAACATACTTCTGCTCCAACTATTTTAGGGAAAAATGTCCTTCACTATTCTATACTTGTCTTCTACAAATTTTCATTCTTTACATGTTTTCTCTAAAAAAAATAGTTAAAAATATAATTGACTAAAATCAATTTTTAATACTTCAAACAATAACAACATCAAAATAGTATATATAAAACTATACCAAAGTTAAAATGAAGTCACTGTTTATTGTTTTGTTTTTTTAGTGCATATTTTTAAAATAAAAATTTATTTTAGTAATATTTCTTTTCATCATAAAAGCAATTAAATTTTTGTTATTTGATTAACAGAATCACTCAAAGTGCTAAGACTCAAAAATTTGGGCAGAAAGATGCAAGTTTAATGCACAGTCACCACAGTCATTTCAATGTGCCCCAGGAAAGTTATTTTGCAAAAATATGTAAATGAATTAATTTTGCTTCCTTTTCTTAAAAAAAGCAATAACCAGATCAATGTTAAAACCAAAAAAAGGAAATTAAAAGTATACAATAAAAGATCTGACAACTTACAATAGCTTCAGTTAAAAACTATTTCATTTTAAAGATCAAAATTTAGCTTAACAACTAACAAACATTATACTTTATTCATGAAACTTATATCAAAAGCAATAATATTTTAGCTACTTCTAAACCACCACATTATCTTTTAATTCTTAAAAAAAAGTTGAAATATTTAAGGGCATTTATTGATCATACTTATTATCACATCTATTTTTCTCCTGACTCACAGGAAAGCATCGAAGATGTTATATCAGGGGTGGGCAATAATTTTCAACCTTAGACCACATTGAAACTTTTGGAATGATTTGTGGCCAAACATAAACTGAAAATGGCAAATCTTAATAATTATAGGTTATTATGAAATGTCATTTATCCCTAAAATGTAGTGATCTTTAAAAAAAGGTAGAGGTATCTGGAATTTGCTTGAGACAAAAAAATTCTAATTATTTGCTTGAGGATTTTACAAGCTGCACAGAAATTTGTTGGAAGCAGCAGTTTGCCCACCCTTGTGTTAAAGGGCAACTGTTAGCAGTTATCTAGACATGTCTTCCTAGATGCCAAGATAATGCTGTTTAATTGAAATTTTTAAGTAGCTTTTTTAGTTTTATGTTTTTAAAGTTGAGATTGTCAATGTTAAAACACTGCATTGACAACTAAGCAGTATAAGTCTTCATACATGAAGTGCAATTTTCATATATAAAATTAAAAATCTTATAGTTTCATCATATTAGCACATGTACAGTACTTTTTATTTGTCAATGCAGTATTGCATCATTGACGAACCCCCAAAAATTATACAAAAAATCAATCTTCTTTGTTTGGCTGTACTAGCCAAGTAACTGCTTTCTGTTTTAACAGAGTCAGAATTGTAGGTAAACAGCAGGACCCATCAAGAAATTGTAATGAAGAAGCTTTCCTAAAAATCACTTAGATAAACTAAACATTGAACTTGTGTCCTTCTGCTTGCAAGTTAGAGTGTTGTCACACTAAGCTACTGCCAACAAATGAACAATAATTTTTTAGTAAATTGACTGCAGCTGAAAATTGACTTTAAATAAATATTACAGAATAAGCTAGTCACATGTATTTAAATAAAGCAAACATGATATAAACATAAAATAATTTTATGCAATGCTAATTATATGGCCAGTTTATCAAATAATAACTTTTAATAGTCCACCAGTAGATTAAATACAATTGTATTTAGCATGTAAATGTCTATTGTGGCACTGGCATGTTGATTCATACAATAACAATTAAGACTTTTAATATCCAAAAAAATTGTCTTACCTATGAAACACTTTTTCTTTTTTATCAGTGCAATCATAAACAAAGAAATTCTTTTTTTCAATAAATTCAATTAAAAAATATTCTAAAAAACACAACTTTAGTACTGCTATTACATACATACAAGCAAAATGTAATGATTTTAAGTAAGAAGCTAAGCCACCTAAAATGCAAAGCACCAGTTATGTACGGCCTTGGTCTATACATAGTGGATTCTATTAATTTTTTGTGATAATAGTAAAGTAATAAAATAGCAGTAACTATTCTAATTAAAATAAAAACATTGTTATTTTCCAATACATTTTAAACTCTACACAATTTTACAATAATTTTTCAAAACAATTTTTTTATTTAATGTATGTTATACAGCATTAAAAAAATATGCTGCAAACAGGATAAAAATACTATTGGAAAAAGAAGTCCACATTAAAAAAATATTTACTAATTTAATTACTACGACTGTAAATAAATATTGCAGTAAATATAATTTTTTTATTAATTGGATGAAATAAACAATGGTTTGCAAAATTAATAAATATAAATTTGATTAAATAATTGAATGTCACTTCTGGTCTTAAACTAAGCAAATGTATAAAAAAAATTTTTTTACAACTATACTAAACATAAAAACTAAGATTGGAATGATTATCTTCCTAATTTATACATTTTTCCATTAAAAAAAATTATTTAAATTCCTTAGACTGTAAAACCTACCTGAGACCTGCACTTATCTAAGCTCATTTAAGCTCATCTAAGCTTGCAATTATTGCTCTCGAGTGAATTTGTTCGTAGCTTAGTTTCGTGAATATGAGTGAATATGAGTGAATTTGAGTGAATTTGAGTGGATTTGAGCGTCAATAAAACAAACAAAGATCACGCTGAAAAAAAAAGTACTGTAAACGGCTGTAAACGCGCCTTTATACTTTATACATGAAACTTATATCAAAAGCAATAATATTTTAGCTACTTCTAAACCACCACATTATCTTTTAATTCTTAAAAAAAAGTTGAAATATTTAAGGGCATTTATTGATCATACTTATTATCATATCTATTTTTCTCCTGACTCACAGGAAAGCATCAAAGATGTTATATCAGGGGTGGGCAATAATTTTCAACCTTAGACCACATTGAAACTTTTGGAATGATTCGTGGCCAAACATAAACTGAAAATGGCAAATCTTAATAATTATAAGTTATTATGAAATCTCATTCATCCCTAAAATGTAGTGATCTTTAAAAAAGGTCTTCATCTTAAATCTTAAGAGTTATTTGGAATTTGCTTGAAGACAAAAAAATTGTAACTATTTGCTTGAGGATTTTACAAGCTGCACAGAAATTTTTTGGAAGCAGCAGTTTGCCCACCCTTGTGTTAAAGAGCAACTGTTAGCAGTTATCCAGACATGTCTTCCTAGATGCCAAGATACTGCTGTTTAATTGAAATTTTTAAGTAGCTTTTTTAGTTTTATGTTTTTAAAGTTGAGATTGTCAATGTTAAAACACTGCATTGACAACTAAGCAGTATAAGTCTTCATACATGAAGTGCAATTTTCATATATAAAATTAAAAATCTTATAGTTTCATCATATTAGCACATGTACAGTACTTTTTATTTGTCAATGCAGTATTGCAACAATGACGAACTCCCAAAAATTATACAAAAAATCAATCTTCTTTGTATGGCTGTACTGGCCAAGTAACTGCTTTCTGTTTTAACAGAGTCAGAATTGTAGGTAAACAGCATGACCCATCAAGAAATTGTAATGAAGAAGCTTTCCTAAAAATCACTTAGATAAACTAAACATTGAACTTGTGTCCTTCTGCCTGCAAGTTAGAGTGTTGTCACACTAAGCAATTGCCAGCAAATGAACAGTAATTTTTTAGTAAATTGACTTAAAATAAATATTACAGAATAAGCTAGTCACATGTATTTAAATAAAGCAAACATGATATCAACATAAAATAATTTTATGCAATGCTAATTATATGGCCAGTTTATCAAATACTTTATTAGTCCACCAGTATATCAAATACAATTGTATTTAGCATGTAAATGTCTATTGTGGCATTGGCATGTTGATTCATACAATAACAATTAAGACTTTTAATATGCAAAAAAAACTGTCTTACCTTTGAAACACTTTTTCTTTTTTATCATGGAGAGTGCAATCATAAACATAAAGAAATTTTTTTTTCAATAAATTCAATTAAAAAATATTCTAAAAAACACAACTTTAATACTGCTATTACATATATACAAGCAAAATGTAATGATTTTAAGAAAGAAGCTAAGCCACCTAAAATGCAAAGCACCAGTTATGTACAGCCTTGGTTTACACATAGTGGATTCTATTAATTTTTTGTGATAATAGTAAAGTAATAAAATAGCAGTAACTATTCTAATTAAAATAAAAACATTGTTATTTTCCAATACATTTTAAACTCTACACAATTTTACAATAATTTTTCAAAACAATTTTTCTATTTAATGTATGTTATACAGCATTTAAAAAAATATGCTGCAAACAGGATAAAAATACTATTGGAAAAACAAGTCAACATTAAAAAAATATTTACTAATTTAATTACTACGACTGTAAATAAATATTGCAGTAAATATAATTTTTTTATTAATCGGATGAAATAAACAATGGTTTGCAAAATTAATAAATATAAATTTGATTAAATAATTGAATGTCAATTCTAGTCTTAAACTAAGCAAATGTATAAAAAAAAATTTTTTACAACTATACTAAACATAAAAACTAAGATAGGAATGATTATCTTCTTAATTTAAACATTTTTCCATTAAAAAAAATTTATTTAAATTCCTTAGACTGTAAAACCTACCTGAGACCTGCACTTATCTAAGCTCATTTAAGCTCATCTAAGCTTGCAATTATTGCTCTCGAGTGAATTTGTTCGTAGCTTAGTTTCGTGAATTTGAGTGAATATGAGTGAATTTGAGTGAATTTGAGTGGATTTGAGCGTCAATAAAACAAACAAAGATCACGCTGAAAAAAAAAGTACTGTAAACGGCTGTAAACGCGCCTTTAGGGTTGCCAACTGTGACAAGTTTCAATAAAGGACATATGGAAAATAGATATAAACATAATTTTCAATCCCATCTATATCACTATATATATATGCATCAGTGGCGTGCCGTAACCTCTGAGTCTGGCCATGCAATTTGCATGCCAAAATCTGATCATGAAAATAGGTATGTTGTGGGTGTGAGATTGTAACTTTTAGTCGTAATGTCATGGTGATCAAGAACAATTTTCGCCCTAGATTTTTGATGATCTCTCTAAAAAAAGGTCATCACTTGAAATTGTTGCCTGGTAATGCACTTTTTCTTCTAAAAATGCAGTGATCTCCAAAAAAAAGTCATCACTTCAAACCAGTCTCCGATTTCTTACTTTTCGTCCTAAATTCGCGGTATTGTCTAAAATAACGCAAAAAAACGGGTCTTCGTCTCAGATCTGCCTCAGATTTTATCCCGAATAAGTAATATTTCTCATCGAATTGAACGATATCTACCTCATCGCGCAAAAGTTCGTCATGCAATTTCTAAAAATTTGGTCTTGCAACGCATGACTTGCATGCCCTGACCGCACGCTTCTGATATGCATCATAAAAAAATAAAAATGAAAAATAGTGTAAATCTTTTTATTTTTTAAAATTGTGTTTGGTTTGACTTTTTGCTGCTTTCAACAATTGAAGGTCATCTTTTGTTTTTTCAGCAAATTCTAAACAGCTGTCTTTGAAGTTAAAGTACAGGAATATGAAAAGCTCATTTTTTATTATTTCTGCAGAGCATCTGTTTCTTTCATTTCGCCATTTTGAAGAGATAACACTAAAAATTCTTTCACAGTATGCTGATAAACCATTTCTTCTAATGATTTAGGGGGGAGGGGCAAATAATTTTTTTTGAAAACAACTTGGAAAGTTGCTGGAGAACGTTTAGAAATATAAAAATGTTGATTCAGTATTTGCAAAAATTAAATCAACTTTAAAATACACGTTCTAATTGCAAAATTAGCAGTAAGTAAAATGATATTTAAAATAAAGGACATTTCTGTACTTCATAAAGGACAAGGACGGAAAGGGTTAAATAAAGGACTGTCCTTTCCAATAAAGGACGGTTGGCAACCCTAGCTTGAGTCCACATTTGCTCTTCTATTTCATTCATCACAATTCTTTTTTTTTATTGACGTTCTTCTCACAATTCAACATAGTAACGTCGTATATGAATACGTGTGCCACTGTGACAGTCGGTACGTGGGTCGAACGTCTCAACGCTTGCAAGACAGAATTCGCCAGCATGTTCCGAGGTCTATTTGGAATGGTAATTATAACAATGACAATTAAACAGAAAATGGTAATTATAACAAATGGAACAGAATCGGTCAAGAACGTAAACAACCAGAACGCCTAGGAAAACGAACTAATTCAACACCGCATCGTGACTCAGCGATTGTAAACCATTTATTACATAAACCAAAATGTGCATCTCAATGTAATGACAATCAATTTTTTATTCTTTCTAAAGCACGATCCAATTTTCATTTATCGGTTTTAGAATCAATTTTTATAACTCTTCAAAAACCTAATTTGTGCAGACAGAAAGAGTTTATTTACGAACGTAAATTGTTATAAGTGTAAAAGAAAGGAAAAAAAATCTTTTCAAATACTACATCAGTTCTTGAATTCATTTCAGCGAGACCTCCTGAAGAGAGCTAGACAAAAACGTTCAATTTTTTTTTTTTTAGTTCTTATTTCATCAATCAAGCAGCATGGCAAATACAGTAATTTATCCTCACTTTAAAGTCAATGAAAAGATTAATTCAATATAATTCATTCTTTGTAAATAATTTTTAATTTAATTTATTATTATTTATAATAGGTCTGGTGATTTGGCAATGAATGTTAAAACAGAAATGGTAATTATAACAAATGTATGATATAATAAGTTACAACAGTAAAGTTAAAATCAAGTTTGTGTTATGCAACACATAGCAGCCTATACCTTCAATAGCTTTTAATAAATTTATAAGTAATTTATTTTATATTTGCAAAATTAAACTAATCTAAAAAATGTTTTATAAAATGTTTTAATTTAAGATACTTTAATTTAAAGCTTTTACTTTAGCGCTACCTAACGGAACTAGTAAATAACGACACAAAATCGTATAAAGCAAATAAACCGAGATTGATAAGTTTAAAAAAAGGATCTTAAATAAAATCGAAACACAATGCATTTCCCCATAAAATAAAAGAAATACATACTTGTGCAAGATACAAGATCCAAATAGTTTCATGCCAACAATGTTTTGCCACTGGAAATCCTTTTTGATTAATATACGGCATGGTGGTCGAACTCAAATAAGTAGAGGGCCACTTTTCTTCATCCTAATAAAAGTGCTGGCCGCAATCTCCCAAAAAGTATAATTAAAAGTTAGACTTTTGTTAAATTTAAAATAAAAACAACATTTACTTGTGTTATTAAGAGTGGTTACAATAATTGCAACACTTTGCGGCCCGCGCACCGTATGTTCGACCACCCTAATATACGGTAAACGTTTAATTACCGAAAATCAATACATGAGTTAAATTGGTTCAATACCAAAAAAACAACATACATTAATAGAGGAGGGAAAATTTATGGCACGCGCAGATTTTTTACTGGCACGATCAATTTTTTGGACAAAGACAAGGAATTCTTTGGGTAAAATTAAATTTTTTTGGCACGGACAATTTAGAACAATTTCCCTATTAAATATGAGAAAGGCGAAATCGAATTGCAGGGAAGATCTTTTTTTTAGAGATCACCATGATTTTGGGAGAAAAATAGGTCCTACTTTACATGGTAATGTCTAAAAAAAACATCTTCACTTCAATTCGGCACGGTACTAAGTTGATAAAAAATGTTTTATATATTTTGGCATTTACAAAAAAAGGTTTGTCACCCCTGCGCTAATATCTTAATAAAACAATTATTGTATTAATTAGATTAATAATATTAAATTGCATAATTGCATAAATTAAAACAACAAACTTCTGTTAAATTAATAATGTTTTAAAATTTTAATAATGTCGTCTTATCAGTACATCGAAGCATTATCAAAAAGCAATACACAAACTACTCGTATATTGGTCCAATACCACAGAAACGGTAAACTTTGTATTGTGTTGCGACATCAAAACTGTATCAAATCGATAATATTTTTCCAATTTAATGCCGTTTCATTAATACATCAAAATCATTATCAAAAATCAATACACAAACTATGTGGGTCACGTACCGTAAAAACTGTACGATTTTATGTCACGTTACAAAACTCTAACTGCGCTGGAGCAACATTGTTTTACCAATGTTTAACAAAATTTTTAAACCAACTTTAAATTAAAAATACTTTACAAAAACTGTATTGGACCAAAACTGTATAGTACATACTATATTAATTTATACAAAAAATACGATTCTAAAACTATATTGGTCCAATATAGTGCATACTATACTAATTTATACAAAAATACGATTCTAAAACTATATTGGTCCAATAATGTTTGCTTATCTTTTTCCGATACCGATACAACCGATACTGTACTATACTGAAACAGTATCCGGCCAATAACCCTATGTTTCCTGGGTTGCCACTAAATTTTGATCTCGTTAAACGCATTGATTAGTACCATTTGGATGCCATAATATTGCACCTCCATGTAAACTGTGATAACTTTTTATTAAATATAAAAAAAAGGGACTCGAAGATGAAAGCAGAGACTGTGTTTTGCAGATTTACTTCAGAAAACATTTTCAAGAAAATTGTTTAGTAATGAGTAATCGGGTATGAGCCGCAATAGCTGAGGGAATAGAGCGTCTACTTTGTGGGAGATAGGCTTGGTGTTCTTCATCGGGTTAGGTCAAATCAATAACTTAAAAGTAATACTCGCAACTCTACTGCCAGGCGCTTGGCATTAAAAGGGATAGCGTGAGGAATCGAATGGGATCAAGCAATCTATTCGTCGCGGTGGTCCAGTTAGACTAAAGATTGCAAGTAGAACCATGAAACAACAATTTATGTTGGTGTGGTATCCAGGTGAGACCAACGCTTTGTTAGATGTTAAAGATCAAATGCAGTCAGTCCGCCTTCAAGCTTTCTTATTCCGTTTAGATGTTAAAAAACAGATCGTGACGCTGCACGTAACAACAGAGTTTCACTTCAACTATCTATATTTTCTTTGTGTATATGATCAACTTCGTAAACTTACAACAAGGCAGGCCTATGATAAATAAATTGATTGATAAAAAATAAGTAAAAGACTAAAAACGTTTTATGGATTACGTATTTCAAGTAAAGATCATATAAAAATTCTACTGTATAAGCGTAGGCATGTACTGCTGTTGCATCAGCATTTGAACATCCCGGAGCCGCCTTTACTCTAATCAGCATTAATCATTCATCTCTCATATGTGAAGCCCTGTTTTTAATTTAATTGAAAATTTCATTTACAACATTGAAAAATGTTGCTAAGGGTCAAGTATAATTCGAAGAAAAACCGATTGGCGTTAGAGTTAGTTTTTGGGAGAAACAGAGTTAGTTTTAGAAAGAAAGTAGTTGGTTCAAAAGAAACAAAGTTTTTCGTGAGCATTTTAATAAATTTTTAAAAAATTCAAAAAATTTTGGGCCCGCTTTGGGCCCGTGAACACAATTTGCACGGCGTTTTTTCTCTTTTTATCTTTTAGAGCAGGGGTTTCTAAACTGGGGTACATTTTGGCTTCTAAAGGGGTACATTATTATGTGAGAGACCATACTCTCATTTGATTTAAATTCCGTGTCCGTAAGAGATTTTAAAATAGACTCCAATGTCTGGAATTTTAGAAGCCAATAATTTATAATCAAGTTGAACGAAACAATTAAGAGTAAAAACTTTTTTTTTAGAGATCACCTTGATTTTGGGCCGGAACTCGTAAAATTCGAAACTGATTCTAACTGAAAATCTTTTTTTTTCAGAAAAACGTAACAAAATTTTGGGGTAAATGCAAACCTATTAAAGTGTCCAAAGGGTACCGTTGAACTAAAAGTTTGAGAAACCCTGTGTTAGAGCAACTAATTTAGTTTTTTCACTCTCACTACCAGTGGTGGATATTCAAAGTTAGGGGCCCGAGGCAAGGATATCCAAAAGTTGATGTTCTCTAAAAAAATATGGCTTTGAATTGGTATTTCCCTTTTTTCTCCCAAAATCATAGTGATCTCTAAAAAAAAAAGGTTTTCACTTTGAATCGATCTCGCTTTTCGCTATTAGGTCTTCACTTCGAATCGATCTCTTATTTCCAACTTTTCGTCCCAACTTCATAATGATCCGTAAAATAACATATACAGCAAAATGAGCCTATATGAGATATTTTCGAGGGGGGCCCGAGGCAACTGCCTCATTTGCCTCACCCAATATCCACCACTGCTCACTCCAGTCGGTTTTTCTTTGAATTGGACTTGACCGTTGCTGAGCCCATGTTAGTTTTCATAGCATCATCTTCTGTAATTGTTGCAGTTAATAAACACTATTATTTGGCTTTTCTCACAATGGCGACTCTGAACTTCTGTATTTTTTCTGACTTAACACTGGCATGGTTAAAACCAATAGCTCTGCGGCAATGGTGGGTGTTATGAGTTTTGAACTCGGCAATCGTTCCGATCAATTTAATTTATTATTCGTTTATGCGCGTTTTTCAATCTACATTAATTGTTGTCACGATTGTTATTCGAATGGGTTTTCAGAAAGACATTTTCAGTTCTGACAAAGATGTAGTATTATTTTGTGTGTTGTAATGTTTTTCTTTATAATGTGTTATATTTTAGATGTCAATAAAATAGGCTTTTAAAGCCTTACTAAAGGTCAAATACTAGATAAATTGAATTAACATATTACAATTTAAAAGCCTATTTTTGTTATTCTGCTTTTTATACAATGGCTCAAGCAAACCTTAAATTTGTGCAACCAGAGAAATTAGCTATTTACCCTCGCTCATCATCTGCTGAGGATGACTGGAAGTTCTGGTTTAAAACATTTTCAAACTTTATCAATGCGTTGCCAGGAGGTGAGAATGCTCTTAACAAATTAGATGTGTTGACCGCTCACTTAACAGCTCCTTTGTACAGTATAAACTTATACAAGAAGAAACTATTTATGAAAGAGCTATTGAGACGTTACAAAAAATTTTTGTAAAACCAAGAAATGAAATCTATGCCAGGCATCTTCTAGCAACAGCACGACAAAACATTGGTGAATCTATTGATGAGTTCGTCTTACGCATTGACAAACTGAGTCAAAATTGTAGTTTTACTGCTGTAACTGCTTTAGAATATAAAGATGCAATGAAAACAGACTCCTTTATCAGCGGTATTTCGTCAAACATAATTAGGCAGAGATTATTGGAGAGCCGAACGTTAACTTTTGTCGAAACCGATGCTTCGGATTTTGCTATTGCTGCTACTCTGAATCAAAACAACAAGCCAGTGGCATTTCATGCACGAACTCTCTCTAGTACTGAACAAAAGCATTCTTCTATAGAGAAAGAAGCGTACGCTATCGTTGAAGTTCTACGAAAATGGAAGCATTTGCTTATTGGGAAACATTTTAATCTGGTCACTGACCAACGCAGCGTTTCATTTATGTTTAACTTAAAGCATCCTTCAAAAATAAAAAACGATAAATTTCAACGATGGCGCTTAGAACTTGCTCCTTACGATTTTACAACCATATATCGACCAGGTAACCTTAATTGTGCGCCTGATACTTCTTCCAGAGCCACTGCAGCATCAATATCGCTCCCTTCGCTAAAACCTTTGGACGAATTACACGAAGCATTGTGTCACCCAGGCATAACCAGAATGTTTTATTACGTTAAAATAAAAAATTAGCCTTTTCCTTTTGATGATGTAAAAAATGTCGTGAAAGCATGCACCGACTGTAGTGAAGTTAAAGTTAAATTCTTAAAACCAAAAGACAAGTTTAATTTAATCGAAGCAACCAAGCCGTTTGAGAGAATTAGTCTTGATTTTAAAGGACCGCTCCCGACCACTTCAGGGAACAAATATATGCTCGTAATTATTGATGAATATTCGCGTTTTCCTTTTGTATATGCATGCAAAAACTTAAAAGCGTCAACCATTATTGAAAAACTTACGGATTTATTTTGTATGTTTAGTTTGCCAAGTTATGTGCATACTGACCAAGGGACCAATTTTATGTCTTATGAATTTAAATCGTGGTTGCACAGCTTGGGTGTTCCTACTAGCAGGACTACCAGGTATAATCCTAGAGGCAATGGACAAGTTGAACGTTATAACGGTATTATTTGGAAAACTATCGTTTTGGCTTTACGTGTAAAAAGACTATCGCTTACGCACTGGGAGTATGTTTTACCTAATGTGTTACATTCTATTCGTTCATTATTATGCACTGCTACAATTTGCACTCCTCACGAACGTATGTTTTGCCACTATAGAAAATCCTACAATGGTGTATCGTTGCCATCTTGGGTAAAGCCGGGACCCATCTACGTAAAAAATCATAATCGAAACGATAAGTCTGATTTACTAGTGGAAGAAGCCGAACTATTAGAAGCTAATCCACAATATGCCTACGTAAGGTTAGAACAGGGGTGGGCAAACTGCGGCCCCTGACGACGTTTTGTGCGGCTCGCGGAGCTCTTTTTAAAAAATACATACCCTCACTTTGAGCCACAGTTGCATAGAATTACGTCGGGAATACCCCAGTTTCAGTTTCTTATGTTTTAATGCTTTTAGAGAACACACCAAGATTTTGGGAGAGAAATAGCGAAATTTCAGATCAAATAGAAGAGAAGACCTTTTTTTTTTTTTTAGGAATCACTACGATTTTGGGAGAAAAATAGCGTAATTTGCGACCCGCGAACAAATTCAACATCCAAATGTGGCCCTCAGTTAGCTTCCACGGCCGCAATGCAGCCTGCAAGCGAAAACAATTGCCCACCCCTGGGTTAGAAGATAGTAGAGAAATCCCCGTTTTTCTTCGAGATTTGGCTCCAAAGGATGTCACATTCAATGAAGAAAACCATGTCAACAACTATGATGCGGCAGCAGAACCTTCGTTGCATGAACAAAACGAAACTGTTAACAATAATTTGCAGGATGACGTTAATATTTCTTTAAATCAATCTGACAGTAATCCCGAAGTTGAAAACGACATAAATCAGGACCAACCCAAAATTCTTGAAAATAAACCACAGTTACGTCGCTCGTCGCGAGTTCGTCATTCTATTGAACGTTACGGCGACCCTGCATATTATTGATTATTTTTGTAGTGTTTTGAATAATTTTTGTGGGGGTGAATGTTATGAGTTTTGAACTCGGCAATCGTTCCGATCAATTTAATTTATCGTTCGTTTATGCGCGTTTTTCAATCGACATTAATTGTTGTCACGATTGTTATTCGAATGGGTTTTCAGAAAGACATATTCAGTTCTGACAAAGATGTAGTATTATTTTGTGTGTTGTAATGTTTTTCTTTATAATGTGTTATATTTTAGATGTCAATAAAATAGGCTTTTAAAGCCTTACTAAAGGTCAAATACTAGATAAATTGAATTAACATATTACAGTGGGCACAGTACTTCTTAAAAGTACCGCGGTACCGCTACTCGGTACCTGGCTACAATAGTACCGCGGTACCTGTACTCGGTACCGGTACTCGGTACTTTTAAATAATACGAATTAATGGTAATGACTACAACTCTGTCATACATTGGATTTTATTTGACATTTAAAAATTGTATTTAACAAAACGAAAGCAATATCGTACGTATCCAACTGTTCATTTTCAAAAATCTATTATGTTTTGGATGTGAAAAACATGCAGTGAATATGTTTTTAACTTGATTTTTTGAATAAATTATGCCTTGGACATATAAAAGGTCTAATGAATACGTTGTCTTCTGCTCTGTTTTTTCTGTTAAAAAAGTTCGTCAGGAATTGTACTGATTTCCATATAGCCTGTTACAATGGTTTAGTCAGAATTATTTCCAAACTTTTTGGGCCACGAACCTCTATTTGCAAATCTTTTTTATCATGCACCCCAATTTTATGTCACATCAATTTTCTGCCCAACCAACGAGAAAAGATAAAACAAACCCAAAAATAAATAACACAAAATCCGTTAAAAAACAAATGCTTATAAACAGGCATACCATATTTCCGTAGGGGCAAACCGGGATGTTCATTTATAGACACAAATTCGTCCCTAAAAAGAAGTGCTCTCTGAAAAAAAACGTCTTCACTTCGAATCTTTCTCGGATTTCATGGTATGGATTACTTTACCAGGTATATATGTTGACAAATTTTGTCATATCGTGCGCTCATCATGGACCTCATTTTGGGAAACTCTGGTTTTGGCAATTTGATAAAATTACTCAACCTTCGCTGGCCGTTAAATGTTATGATAATTTTTTATATTTTGCTTGTAAAGCTATGAAATCAAAATTCGATCAAGTCCCTTTCGAATTGGTATGAATATGAAATCTGGTGTTTAGTGGATTTTTGATTTTATGCAAAATATTTCTATTTTTATAATTAGACAACTAGAATGTTTCTTGCAAAAGCAATACCTTCAGAAAATATTTACTATATTAAAATTAAGTCCGATAATTTCTGATATAATACTATATTTAGCGCCGAAAACGCTAAAGATTTGAGATAACTTCACGCAAAAATGCTACTTTTTCCAAAGCTACAATGTTTTTTTGCAGAATAATTACTATTAAAGATTTTTGCATGTTGAACACGATAATCACTCTTTTTTTGTACAACTGGTGCGGTGACCATGCACAATTTTTTTTGTACATGTTATAACATATATAGTTTAGTTGCAGTCTCCCTATTTGCAATCTTTGCTTTATTTTGTTTTCAATTATAATCAACTGTTTTTTTTTAATGCAAATAAAAACAAACTGCTACTACTACTATTTTAATAGCCTACAACATCAAGGCCTTTCTATAAAACAATTTCTTGTTCTATTGAAAAAGCTGTGGATAATAGATTGGCGTTTTTGTGCCATTAACTTAGTTTTCAACTTACAAATAACGTCGACTTGAACACTGAAGGCAGCCTGCTGTGTGTTTAAATAAAAATTCCAAGTTTTTTTTTGTACCACAATGATCTTAACATATCGATTATTTTCTTTTGATCATCTTAAAGGGATAGTTAAACTTATTTTTGTTTTTGCTACGTTCTAGATATGCAGACGTATGTCGGAAAACAGAATTGGGAGATATTTCTTGCGACAGATTTACATATATATATTTCAGTAACACAATGCGAAAGAAAATATATTGCTTTTGCTAGTAAGCTTTTTACTAACTGTAACTTGCAACAAGCACTTTATTATAGATTATGGCTGTTTGATTGGTACAGTATTACAAAATACGCTTTTAACAGCTTTACGAGATAGCCGTCAAAAATACGAAATACGCGATTTTATGACAGTAAAGGTTAGCGCAGGGGTGTCCAACCCGCGGTTCGCGGGCCACATGTGGCCCTCGAAGCCTTTTGGTGCGGCCCGTGAAGGAATTTTTAATCAGACATTTCATCACGTTGAATTATTGCAGCGTATTTAAACCTCCACAATCTGTGTTGCGCGAGAGATGCCAAAGTGTTCTGTAAAAGCTTTTGGAAAGCACTGATTCAGCGACAAAATAAAGTCCACAATCAGAGCGAAGACTTTTTTTTTTGGTAGAAAACGATTAGTTTTGGGGACAAAAATTGTAAAAAATTCGTTGAATCAAAGTGAAGACTTTTTTTTTAGAGAACACCTCTTTTGGTGACGGAAATTTTCGTACAAACTCGCATAACAACATCACTTTGATTGTTTCAGCGATTGCGGCCCGTGCTAAACTTAGAGACAAAAATTTGGCCCGCGACGAGCAAAAGGTTCAACACCCCTGGGTTAGCGTATAAAAATGCCTCTAGTCATAAAATGCTCTCGCAGTGAGCATTAACTCTATTCAGACTGGGCTTTTTAAAAAACTTGTACGACTGGAAGGGGAGGTGAGGCGGAAAGTGCCCGCGCTCTTTGTTTGCTTATATTTGGACAATTAGTCGCGCTAAAAGTAGCATTCACGATTGTATAGAAAAAGAATTTCATGCTGTTTCGATAGAGATACTTAAATGTTGTAATAAAATATTGTTTCGGTTTGAAAAAGCGAGTTTTCGAAAGGTGGTTTACTTTCGTAAATTGGCCAAAAAGCAGAGATTGGTTTCAGAAAGCTAACGACTTCGGCGGTTTGATTGATCATATGATTAAAAGTAAAATTTTTTCACAGTTGGAATCCCCTTTGGGAGGTTACTGCAGTTCACAGAAGAAAAAACGCTATTTCGATTTCATTATTAAAATGCTTCGTTCTTAGTAACAAATAATGTTTTCAAAATTCATTGAACTTTTGAAACAATTTTGGAAATGAACTCTTCATACAATAAAAAGAAATACAATTCATTCCGAGAAAAAATTAAAATTTTAAGTGTCACATCGTACTTTTTTATAATTATTTCAAAATGGTATAATAAGCCTAATTTAAAAAATTTAGTTGGGATTGATTACTTTGGTAAAATTAATTTTTTTTGATTTTTGCAAGTTTTTTTTCTTTTTTTAGTAGGTTAGCCAAGCCTACATAGTAGAATGTTTTATAGTCGAACTTGACTAATGCTCTGGCGTATATTTTTTGATTTTAAATTTACCGTACACGAGTTATTTACATTTCGTCAGAGCAGGGCTGGCCAACCCGAGACCCGCAAAGTCTATTGTTGAAGCCCGCCAAAGAATTTGTAATTACGTAATCGATCAAATTATTGTATTGCTTTGATTTAAATTATTGTATTTTATTATGACTACACCTTAAGAAAAAGCGCAATGTGTATCCTGGTTCATTGAGACAAAATCAGATGTTCAGACCCTTCTTACTTTTTACTGATCCCCAAATTCTTACATTGTGTTTGTTTAACTTTCCTGAGACATGAAAAGTTGCCTCATCACTAAAACAAACTCGCTTGAGGAATGCCTCATCCTCAGAAATTCGTTGCAGCAGGTTCACTGCAAATTCTTTTCGTCTTGGCATGTCGTTTGGCTGAAGTGCCTGTAACATTTGCACTTTGTAAGCATACAATCTTAAATTCTTGTGTAGGACTTTGTGCACTGTTGAACGTGGTAGTTCCAATTGTCTGGCAGCAGTACGGATGGGCTTCATAGGAGAACGTTGAAAGGCTTGCCTTACACGCTTGATGTTTTCTTCAGATGTTTTTGGTCGCCCACTCCTCTTTGTATCGAACACTGTCCCTGTCTCCATAAATTTCTTGTGCCATAAACGAATTGAAGGACGTGATGGTGGGTCTCTTCCAGGGGCGCCGGAAGCGGGGGGGGCAGATTGTGCCTTTTGAAATTTGTCTTACAGAAATATTTTTAGATCTGCTCTACATTTAACCTATGTAATCTCGATCACCATCAAATGGAACAATGTTTCTAAAATTAAAGACATCCGTAAATCATGGTACAATAATGAAAGTCGCGAAAATCGTAAGTTTTAGGTAGTGATGGATTTTGGGTGAGGCGATGAGGCAGATGCTTGTTTAGAGTGAAAGAACGATTTTGAGTGAAGACCTTTGATTTTGAGACGAAATAGGAAAATCAGAGATCGACTACAAGTGAAGACCTTTTTTTTTTTTTTAGAGAACACTATGATTTTGGGACGAAAACAGGAAAATTGGAGATCGACCACAAGTCAAGACCTTTTTTTTTAGAGAATACGCTAATTTGATTGCGACATGGTTGCTATAAACGACTTTTGTTGGAGTGCCTTTTTAGCAAAAAGTGCCGTTTTTTTGAAATTTGCCCCCCTGGAAAAAAAAGCTCCGGCGCCCCTGTTCTCTTCCATACTTACTTCTGTAGTTTCGCTGGGTCTGAACATCTGATTTTGTCTCAATGAACCAGAATACACATTGCGCTTTTTCTTGAGGAGTAGTCATTTTATGGGGGTTCAGTTCATATAACTCAATCATTAAACATAAGAAATTTTATCTGAAACAATAAATTTTAGTGTCAATAAAAACTTTATGAAATACTGACTAACATAAAACAACCCTCATTGCGATATCTCATCATTTCACTTTGTAATAATTTTTTTAATTGTAAAGAGACTATGGACACTATATTCTATACGAATGTCTTTTGCCTTGTTTACGTAAATGTTCGATACAGTCCCCACATAATTCAAAAATAGGACGGAAGTCCTTTGATAATTTTTTATTCCCACAAGAAAATTGCAACAAATATTTCTTAAAATTTCACTTTTTAAATGAATCTATATAGTTCGATTTTATGGTCATTTTCATTACACGCTCAGTGCAACGAGAAAAATAGGCTATTCTATTTGGAGTTATTTCAAACATAAACTTACAAGGAGGAAAAATTAACGCACACCTATTTAGATATTGTAATGTACAGAAAATAAGATATAAAAATGAAATAGTTACTTACGCCAAGTCATTTATGCTAAATTTCAATACCGGTGCGTAGTGTTGTAAAATAATTTCCACTGCTTGTTCTTGTTGCAAACAAAAATATAAGAAAAAAGCTGGAGCAGGGATCTTTTAAATCTGCTACATTTAATGTGTCATCTGCTTTAATAACAGGGCTGCGAACTCGAACTCGAACTCGAACTCGAAGAACTCGGCAATTTTGGCCGAACTCGAACTCGAAAAATAAAAATTTCTGAACTCGAACTTGAACTCGAACTTGAAAAAAGTTTGTGATGTTTGAGTTCATTTAATGAGTAAATTTGACTGTAACATTTCTCAGCGTTGGTGCCAAATTATAATTTGCTATCCTCTTTTATTTTGTTTAATAATAGATTAAAATTGGTAACATTGATGACAAAGCATTTTTAACATGTGCTCAGTTTTTCGCGGTTGAATTATTCTCTTAACTCTATTCCGACTGTATTTTTTCAACTCTATTTTGTGAACTCGAACTCGAAAAATTGAAATTTAAAGAACTCGAACTCGAACTCGGACTTGAAAATTTTTTGTGAACTCGAACTCGAACTCGATTAAAAATGCTTCGAGTTCGCAGCCCTGTTTAATAAAAACAAGTCAAATAACCTCTGTTGGTGCGTTTTCCGTTAAGTTCAATACACTTAAAAATGATTGTGTTATCTTTTTGTGGTAATTAAAATTTTATCGGTTGATTTTACTTCAAAAACCTCTTTTCATTCTATTGTTAAAAAATTGGAGTTTGAATAAAGTTTCAAGAAAAACACAGATATTGGATATGTACAGTATGTAAAAGTCGAATGACATAGACTGACGCTGGCGTATAAAAAATGATAGAATTAATTACATAATGTAAAACTTCAAGCGCATAAGTAATTAACGATTTTTCTTCAATTTAATCAAAACAAAGCCTGATACTTAAACCGATAAGTTAAAACAATACTTTTTTCAACCAATTTTAAATTTGTTTCTTTTTCTATGCACATTTAAACATGATTAAGATCGATGGAAAAAAATAAGACAAAATAAGCTTCATACACAAACCCATCATTCGTTTTCAAGATTTAAAATTTTTATTGAGTTTTGTCGTATTTCAACACTATTTATCCTCCAGACTACTAAGGGCAACTTTTAAGCGATACCGTACCTGCTTATTTAATGCTATATATGCAGGCCCGCAAGCAACCAGAAGATCTAGCAAATAATTGCTTTCAAAGATGCCAAAATATTGTAGTGGTTTGGAATTTTTAATTTACTTTTTTAGTTTTTATTTGAGACATAACTAAAATGCTAGTCTACCAGACTTGTCAAAAAGTTGCAAAAGGGCTACTGGCTATGAAGTGCGTAAAACGTTTCTAAACCTGATCTTACTTAAAATTTTCTAGTAACATGTACCGGGAAGATGGGAAAAGTACTGGTAAACACTTAACTATGATAAATGTCAATTTGTGATAATACTACTGTAAATCAAGAAACTCCTTTGAAGCTACTATCGATACGAAAAACAAAAACTTGTCGCAATTCTTGCAAAAAAAACTTTCAATGACCCTAGAATTAGACGGAGTACCTTTTTTTATAAAGTACCACGGTACCGTACTAAAGTACAATACCGGTACTTTAGTTCACGGTACTGCCCAACACTGCTCTACAGTAATGCCTTTTATCGTATCCGGGCAATTGTTCGAAAACGGTTGTTTGAATTGACCATTGTTCGAATACAATTGTTATCCGGACAATTATTCAAAAACAAGAACCAATAATTTACGAACAATAGGGTTGGTACAAAGCAGCAATAGTGTATGGACTTGAGACGGTGGCGGTTACAAACAAACAAGTAGAAGAGATGGAAATTGCAGAGATGAAAATGTTGAGGTATGCTATGGAAGTGACAAGAAAAGATAAAATTAGAAATGAGTACATCAGGGGTAGAGTTAAGGTAGTACGGTTAGAAATGAAGGTGAGAAAGGGCAGGGTGAGGTGATATGGACATGTCATGAGGAGAGACCAGTAGTATGTAAGAATAAGGGTGATGGAAATAGTGTTACCGGGAAAGAGGAAAAGAGGGAGGCCGAAGAGAAGATTTTTTAATGTAGCCAAGGAGGATATGGGGGAAATTGGTGCGAGGGAGAAGGACATTGAAAACAGGACGCTGTGGAGGAGCATCATACACTGTGGCAAGCCCTGATTAAAGGAAAGAGGCCGAAAGAAGAAGGGTTGGTACAAAGCATTCTCAAAGAGATCACAATGTAATCAATTAAACGGAATTTCCACAAGTTAAATAGAAACAGTAAAATGTGTGAAACTAAAACAAATTAAGAAAAGGACGATTATTATGCGACAAGCCTGTTTCGGTCTTATGAACCTCATCAGGCATAAGTTATTGTAATTTCTAAGGCGGATGGTAGCGCGAAAAGTTAAGATAAGAATTCCATAACTCTTTTGAAAATAAGAATTATTGTATTGATTTAGTTATAGCAGTGTTTCTTGATTGTCAGTAAATTTTTAATAGTATGTTTCTAATATTACAAGCTTGAAGGGGGTACATTTCTAAAGTTTTTTTCAGTAGTATGTTTCTAATGTTACAAGCTTGAAGGTGGTATGTTTCTTAGGTTTTTTCCAAGGAGTTAAAACAGATTTTTTCAGATTAAAAATCTTCAAAATTTATAATTACAGGCTAAAGCCATAGCTTTATAATAAACCCATGACCCTTCAGAAATGAAATCAGACCTAGAATTTTGATACGTCCAAAAATAGTTGAGTTGCTATTTAATACCGCCTTAAGTTTAACTTCACTGTTATGCTTCAAATCAATATGTTAAGCTGATACACATAAATATAGAAATTTATCTAAAAATATAAGACTTTTCTACAGAATAAACATACAAAAAACAACTAAGTTAATAAATCATTTGAGAAATTTAGTCAAAACTTTGAAATCATTAGAATAACTTTGATAAAAGCAAATGACAGAAATAGTTAGTTTATTGCACGAATTGTGATTCATACACGATTGCTTCATAGCTACAATTAAAAATCGTTTCAAATTCTACACAGCAATAATTAAGGTAAAAAACTACATCGATAAAGAAAATCAATTTTAAATACAACAAAAGGCAGGTCTATTGATACTTAATTAAAAGTTATTATATTTAAGGTAACACACACAAAGTTTAGGGTACAATATAAAAGATCGCAGCAGCTATTTTACTTGAATTTTATAAACAAGTACCAGGAATAAATTCTACAGTGTTATTTCTTTGGTTTGTAAAAAAAATTACGTAACAAAATAAGAGCAAACGAGTGCGAATCGAATAAAGCAAAAGTAGAAAGAATTAAATATTTGATATTTCCAAATTAATAAATATTACATAGAATGTCTGATTGAAAAAATAAAGTCTATAACCACAATTAGCACAGTTTATTAAATAATAAAAAGCTTTTTAAAATAAAACGAGTCTTGGAGAATTATATAAAAAAAAGTTTACTTTGAACTTAAACTCGTTACAATTTTTAAGCAGTAAGTTGCAACGTCGTAGACAATATAGTGACATTTTGAAAATTCTAGAGTGACGTCACAAACATGTTAAAGTACTTGGCACAGTAATTAAAATTTACAAAATATACTGAAAATCAATTAAAAAGTATACAGGTAGAAAACTTGCGACGAAACAGTCAGTAAAAGTAAAACTTGTAAACAATTTAAAGAAGATATCAATAGAACTACAGAAAAGCAGTTTTTTTTCACTGTTACATTTAAAATGCGGTAAAATCATCGTTCGTTGATTGTTCAACATTCGTTGTTTCGTCAGTCAAGTTCACAGACACATCTGTCGGCGACAAGTTGTCTTTAGATGGTCCATCTAAATCCATGCCGATGAGGTCCTGGAACAAAAAGACTTTTTTAAAGTACGAACTAATACAGTCGCAACGCATTACACTCACACACTCTGTACTCGTATCACCACCGGACACAAGTCAGTGAGGTTAAAATGATGAAGAAACAAGCCAAAATCAGGATCAGGTCACCAGTTCACTATTTGTTCTGAATACTGAGTAAAGATGAGTTGGCTAAAGTAACCAGCATGCCCCAAATAAGGAACAAAGTTATACCTATAAGCTGGTAACAGGTCATTCAATTTGTGCGTTTTCTGGTTTTTATACATTTTTTCTAATGAGTGAAAACAGAAAACAAAAGAAATCGGGTATTTGATAAAACAAGCGATTGTAAATTTTTTGGTTTGCTATCATTTACTTTACGCGTAGGGTAACAACGAAGAATTGGATTTAAAGCGAGATTCAAAAGTTGGCTTTTCAATCAGAGGTGTGAGATACAATACCTAGGGTGCGATATACGAGATGAAAACATTCAATCAAGAAAACCCTCCGGAAAGAATTGGAAACCGACTACTCTGTTTTGTTGTTGCACAGAAATTTTCCAGGTCTATCGTGAAAGAAGTTAAATGCGCTTCTTTAAACTGCAAAAAAGTCAATTTTTTGAAAAAAGCGCAACTTTGATTTGCGCGAAGAAATTGAATCATCAAAATTCAACCAAATCCAGGTTTAGTTAAACTAAATATTTATTTGTTTGAATGAGTTTACCTCTGCAGAGAAAAAACATTTAAATGCCACCAAAGTTTCAATTCAAGGAAACGCTGTATTTTTGCTGTAAACTGGTTAAAAAAGAATACCTGGCAAAATTTGGAACGTTTGAAAAAATGATCAAATGTAATGCCGAGACACAAATTCCAAGTGCAATCAATGCAAGGAAATTGTAATTCAATTAGAAATACTGTTTAAAATCATTAGACAGAATCTGTATTTTATAAAAGAAAAATTAGAAATATTTGAGTAGATTTTTTAATCCATACTTCTTTAGTATGCACAAAATTTTGATGATGAAAACTGGAAAAAGAAATCAATTGTGTTCTAGAAATAAATATAAAAGCAAAAACTTAATAAATATCGGTGTTCCAACAATTAAAATGTTTCCAAGCTTTTGAAAAAGTTTCTAACTATGCTACACTCCGGTTCAAAACCACATACGTATCTATTAAAACCTGGCTTTTGTGTTCTTTCATCAATCACGCAAGCAGACATGCAATTTTTAGCATAATCCATGAATAGAAAAGAAGGAATCTTTTAATTTCTTTTTGAACATTAAAATTTTTTTTTTAATTTTAAACGACTCTTGCAACTATTTTGCCTATATGTTAATGCTACCAAACTTTGATAATATCAATTTATTTTCGGAAATCGTCGCCTTTATTCCTGAATTCATTATTGCATTACGGTTTTCACTCCAAAACTTTTTATTCAAAGATGCAAGAGTTAACATTTTTTGACATGTGTGGGAAACAAACAAGATTGAAATCCTGATCAAAAGATTTCGTTGATTTCCTTTAACAAAACATGTTGATCACGTGTTCCTGTTTTGATGTGATTCAACGAATTCAAAGCCGCTTGCTCACACCATAAAACAGAAGAAAAATATGACGTAAATCGCTTTCTTGAACAAGGATCAAACTTGCAGGTTAAGAATCACAAAACGAAATGAAAAGTTAAGTGTTCAAAATATAGTTGAACACATAGTCGTGCCAACTCAAAAACATTTGTGGGAGCAATAAATTTCTGCCGAAAATATATCGACTGTTGGCCGAATCATGACCTAGTAGTATGTTATGGATCCGTCGAAATGACATTTTTATTTAAAGTGAAGACGTTTATTTCATTTGTGTTTGGTTTTTACTAGTTTTTATTGCACGAAAAGAGAGAAATATCACATCGATTCAGGGTGAAGACTTTAATTTTGGATCTTCGCTTTGAATCGATGCGACATTTCTTCTTTTTCGTTCCATAAAACTGGTGATTACTAAAAAAAGGTCATCAATTTGAATCTGTCTTCAATTTTATTGAAAAAAATGTGAAAACTAAAAGAAAAAAATCACGCTGAATCGATGTGATATTTTCCCCTTTTCGTCAACCCGATTCAAACACCCGTGTTTTCGCTTCGTAACGTTTCTTTATACTGATTATGCGTATCTTATTCACAAAAAGTGCTTCTTTTTCTCGATGTTACGCCCTTGCTAACTTATTGTTATTTGCTGTTATCAACTTATTGTTCTATAAACTTCGTTGGCTTTAATTTTGATCAAACTTATATGATTGAGACAAATCTAACCATTGCTTCTATACTGCCAATTTCAAAAAGCATTATTTACCCTCCTGTGTCCCCCGTTTTGAAAACAATGAAATTATGAAAATTCCCCCTTCCCACCGCTTCATGCACCCCTACTAGTTGTGCTAAAGTAAAATAAATAAGGCAAAACACTAAAAGATGTAGGCCCTAAACTGCTTAAAATTTTTCATGGAGATTTTTGAGAGATAATGTTTAACAAAATCAGACAAATAAAACTTGAGAGCGACCACGAGTGAAAAAGTAATCAAGTTTTGGAATCAAATCAGCAGTACAGGTTTCTTGAAAAGCATAGCTTTTGCTTAAAGGTTTTTGTTAACTCAAGCTCGGTATCTATTTAAAAATAGCTTATTGGGCTGATATTTTAAATTTGAAAACATGAGCACATTCCACTTTTGATTCAACAACCAGTGTGAATATAAAAAAATTTGGCCTGGCATGGTTATTGTAACAATAATTCAAGTAAATGTTTAATATACAGAAAAGTAACTTCCAATTCTAATATACTAATAGTTCATTCAAATGTTGTATTATTTTTTCTCAAGTTTTTTTTGTATGCTCCATTGTTTATGATATATAAAAGTTAGGCCAAATCCAAGTTTGTATTTTTTCAAATTTATTATTTTGCCCGAAATTTTAAAACTTTACAAAAATGTTTGAATGTCTTACCCTAAAGAAACGTGCCCAGTTAGCAACTCGAAAAAAAGTTTAGAGATCTGTTGTTCAAGTACAAAAATGGTAAAGACCTATTAGATCATGTCTTTCTTTAATTGTTTTTCTTTAAAGGTTTTCCACAATCTTTGCACTTGAATAACGGCTCCCCATAATTGCGTAAAATGTTGTTGGGCATGTTTCTATGGAGTATTAAATATTTAGCAAAATTTAGATATTATCAGCCAAATTTGTGTAATATTTACAGAATTTGAGATGCTAAAAGCACGATGTGATAGCATATAACTGATGTTTTTAGTATAAATCTTAAGAATTTTCAATTTATGTTTTAAACATTTTAAAAAGATTCGTCGGCAGCGTGATCGAGTGGTTAAGAGCGCGGAATTGATAGCGAACGCAATCGAGACAGTTGCGGTTCAAAACCTACTCACGCCATTCTGTTGTGTCTTTGAGAAAGACATTCTATGGCATTTTGAGCTCTAAGTTTCAGAGTTACTGTATCTCTAAAAAAAAACTAAAAAAACATAATAAAACATTTTAACCGGACAGCAATATCTTGGCATCTCCGGAAGCAGGTAGGGGTAATTGGCAATAGCGCCTCTGTCGCTTTTCTGCAAGTGAAAATAAATAATAGAAATAAAAATAATTTAAAAATATTTCAATTTGTAAATTGACGGTAAAATCTTAACAAAAAAACAGTTTTTAAGGCACATCCCCACCAAAAAATTACAAGAAGCAATTGCTGTATCTTCTAGTGGAATGGTTTTCAACCTTTTTCATTCGGCGACCCAATTTCCAACCCAAGGTAACTTAACAAACCACTTCGCTAAACCAAATTAATTCTCGTCCCGAAATCTGGTGATCTTAAAAAAAAAGTTTTCACTCATAATATGTCTTTGATTTCTCGTATTAGTGTTCTCCAAAAAAGTCTTTGCTTTAAATCGAAAATTCTGTTTATCAAACGCTTCCGCCACCCCCAGAAAATAGCCAAACAACCTCCGCAGGGTCCGACCCCAGGTGGAAAACAACTGACCTAGTGTTTTTGTAGCTGTTCGTTGCAAACCAATTTAGTAAACATTCGAGTTTTTTGTTTGTTTGGTGCTTTACGAGTGATACAGGAAAAACGAATGAACAATAAATATATAAATAAAATTGTAACCAACTCAGCCCCGTTAATTACGTGTCATTCGCAAATCCAAGCAACACACTGCTTTCATTGCCAGCAAATTTGAAATTATTGAACACAGTGAAAAGACTTTGGCTCAAATAGAACCAAAACCATACTTCCAGGCATTATTGCAAACCGTATGAAAAATTAGAGGGCTTGCATTACTACAAAACAAAAAACCTTTCTTAACAGCTATTAAATTTTTTTTTACGATAAAAATTTGCTAATCACATCTAACGGGGAAATTACGTTAAAATACGGTGTGGGCAAAAACAGCAAATATTGACTCTTTTTCTTAAGGCTACCAGATTTTAAAAAGTCATAAATCTGTTGATTTTTTACACGATTCTTAGATTCTGTACCACTAGAAACTACGTTTCAATAAAAAGAAGTTTACAACCATGCAAATGAGAACTATCTTAATAGAAAGGCTGTGAAAAATATGAACCAACTGGTTTCTTCTTCTAATATTACAGCCCGAAAACATCGTTAATTAATAAATTTTTTGTATGACTTTGAAATAAACTCGACTGAAACAGACTTTGGATTCTACGCTAGGTGGCGTCATGCATGATTCTCGACAGCAGCTCAAAAAACTCTTTGACGACATATACCTCGTGACAGTTACATCGTTCACACTACTAGACGTAACAGCAGGCGTCAGTGGTTTTATTCTAGACGAAACGCGACCCAAAAATATTGATCGCTTTGGTCTGGGTTCGATAACCAACTAAAAAAAATATAGAAACTCCATAAGTTTTCAATACAAATTTTACCATCGCCTTTTCATTGCATTCCTTTGCATTGCAAATTTTCAACGCTTTTATGCGAATCAAGGAAGTATTTGTTACAAATTAACCACGGAAAAAATCAGAATAATAAAAAGAATGCAAAAAACCAAACAAATCCAACAAAAAACACCACGAACACGAAAAGATCGAATTTAGTAAAAGGACGTAAACTTTTTGACAAAAAAGATTGATTCATTTTTAAATCTTTAACTAAAAAATAAAGTTAGAAATAGCAAAGCCACTCACATTTGCATCCTCAGTCAGTTTCTCGGCAAGATTCGATACCAGGACGTACATATCAGGTCTGAAGCGGGGATCGGCGTTCCAGCAACTCTCAATGATAGAAAATCTGTTCAAATAAAAAATTGTTTTAATTTTCAGAAACAACTTACCGCTACATAAAAACAGTGACGGTAACTCTCATCGCAACAAATATATTTTCTTAAAGCAGTCTTGACTGACCCTACACTCTTTCAAAGTTTTTGAACTACGTTCTTTTTTTTAGATTCAACAGTGTAACATTAATATGTGCT
This sequence comes from Diplosoma virens, assembly GCA_963680785.1. Taxonomy (NCBI): domain Eukaryota; kingdom Metazoa; phylum Chordata; class Ascidiacea; order Aplousobranchia; family Didemnidae; genus Diplosoma; species Diplosoma virens. Next base: position 10,896,969 of record OY796896.1, read on the forward strand.
GGTGTTTAGATAAAAAATTTATCTGCTTCACACTTTTTTAAAAAATTCCTCAAATTCACAAAACTTTGGTAAAAAAACACTTACAGTGCATCAGAGCAACCTTGGGGTTTTTCAAGCCTTTTGTTGTCTTCCAAAAACTTTTTAATGTCATCATCGCTGACGTCAGAGTAAGGTGTCATACCACGTGTTGCTATTTCCCACATCACAACGCCGAACGACCACCTGGGTTCGAAAAATTTATAAGTGCCAGAAAGGTCTAGTTCTAGCAGTTTTAAAGAACTGGTTTGATTTAAACCAATGTAGGAAATAAGCGTTCCAGAACTTTCCATAACTAATCGTTGAAAGCAAGCATCCAAAAAAAGCTTTTTCAACTTGCAACATAGCCAAATATTTAAGAAACAAAATATGTTAACCGTAACTTTCAAGTTTAAGGTACCAAATGAAGCATCAAGTTGCAACTCTCAAAAGCATCTTTTGAGCTAATGTAAAGTTGCAAGTATAAAATTATGAGCAAACAGGCAATAAATTTAAAACCACCGTTACATTTAATGACATTGAGCACGATTGATTAGTTATAAATATTTTTTCAAAATGCTACAAAAATGTTCCTGTTGCTCAAAGTTCAAGCAATGTTGCGTGGGTCCAAGATCATGCTCAGGGACATGCTAAAACATTTCGCGTAAATAAATATGCTTCATATAACAAAGCAGTTGGCCGTAAAATGTTTGTTAATCATTGTTAGTTTGACATAAAGCAAAATAAAACGACTTCGAAAAACAAACTGCATCATAAATTAACTAAAAGTAAACGTATGTCGCAAGCAACGTTCCCTCTAAGAGCTTGCTCAATGTGCGCGGAATGAAAGGCCATGTGAGCAGTGATGGATATTCAAATTTAGGGACCCGAGGCAAGGATTTTCAGAAATTGATGTTCAGTAAAAAAGAAAAGGAATTTTGATCTTGTCTTTGAGTTTTCTCTGCCAAAATCAAGGTGTTCTTTAAAAAAAAAAAAACAAGGTCTTCACTTCTATTTCATCCCTGATTTCCCTATTTTGTTCCCGAAATCAAGGTGTTTCGAGGTTTCGTGCTATTTTCGAGGTGAAGACCTTTTTTTTTTAGATAACACCTCGGGTTTGGGAGGAAAATAGGAAAGTCAGAGATGATACCGAAGAGAAAACCTTTTTTTTAGCGATCACCATGATTTTTAGAGTAAAAACTGAAAGGTGAGATGAAAGCTATTTGAATATCCACCACTGTGTGGAGCTTGCTTTTGATTGAAAGCACGTATTTAGCTTGCTTGCCAATACTTATGCAGTGTGCGGCAAAACGAAAGTACTGCGCGGGGGTTCTAGGCCGCGCAGCTTAGAGGGAACGTTGGTCGCAAGAAAGCAACTCACACATCAGAAGCTGTGCTGCTAAGTTCACCATCCAGCACTTCAATTGCTTGCCATCTGTGTCTGTCGTCGTCTTTCTGCATGCAATCAGTGTCAACTTGCTTTGTCAAGCGTTTGGGCCAATTAAAAATTTAATATTTTGCAACTCGATTCTTTTTTAATTTTATATTAAATTTATTGAAATAAATGCAGCAAAAGACGAGCTTTGTTGCTTTCAAAATGGGTTGAGTCGATGCTCTACGTCAGCGGAACCCTAGGATTCCTTGAAATATTCGCAGGGTTATGTGAACTTTAGGTATTTCCCATTAATTCTCATGTAGGGTGTAAAATAGGGGTTCCGAAATATTTTGAAAAGTTTTTTTCCAGGGTTCCGTGATATATAAAACGTTGAAGAGAGCTGCTCTGTTCGGGTTTCTACTGTTTCCTTTAAAATCAGAAATTTATTTTTGCCATTAAAAACTTCAAAAAAAAAATTGAAGCAAATTACAAGAATAATATAAAATTGCGGTGTTTTTTAATTTTATAACCGAAAATAAATTAACAAAAACTTTCAAATGAGTAAAACCGATTTCACTTTTTAAAGTGGTTATTATTTTAATATGATGCATTCAAAAAAAATTCATGAAACTATTTGATAACCATAATTACACAACTACATTTCTTAGGTTTTAAAGGCAGTTGAGAATGTCCTAATAATTAATTCAATGTAATTTTGCCAAGAAAATTAATTTCTGAACATTTGTAGTCTTCAAGAAAGTTATGATTTAACGTTTTCCTCATTCTCGTGAATGTAAACCATAGGGACGTGATGAAGGTTTCTTTTTAGGCATTCTCCGCACGAGTTTATGTTTGAATCGCGTTATATTTCACGCAAAACAAAACTCATATTCTTGTTACGAGTTCTAGACTCGGTGGGAATGAGCGATTTTCTAATATTAGAAACGTTTTCCAACGGAACGGATCGCTTTCGACGTAACGCAGTTGCTTAGAGCGAAGCAACAGCTATCGAGTGTGACACAACTATTCTTTGTAGTTCGAGTGCACTCGAAATAACTCGATTCATCAACTTCAATCGATTTTCACAGTTGTCAAATCACGAGGCTTTGTATCAAACAATGGTCATCGCGGCTCGATGTTCGTTGCTCCGATAAAAAACTCGACTGAAGTAGCGAGAGTTATGTCTGTTACACGGCGTTGATTTAGGTTCGCGTTGAAACGCGAAAATCAATCAAAACACTCACATTATTTAAGCATTGACAAAAATCAATCAAAACGGACTCGAGTTACTTAAAATGAAACTGAAAGTTCGATTCAGCAAACATTCTCAAGCCGATGAAGAAACCAATCAAATGCGCATCGGCTCTTCAGCTCGACGAGTCACTGATTAAGCTTTTCGAAAGGCAAACATACAAATTGCTCGCTTTATCTTATCTCGAGAAAACGTCGCCGTTCAATTTACTTGTCCCCGCCCTAGTCGGGTCGCTGGTCGCGTCAACGACGAAGCGCTCCGAGAGAATCACGCGACCAGCACTTGGCGCTGAGCGACTTCGAAACTGAACAGCAAAACGTCTGCGCATGCGCACCTTGACCGAGGACACTTCGTTGTTTTCGAAATCGGCGACCATCGGGACGAGGTCGTCGTCCAGCATCGTACATTTCGCTTGAAGGTGACAGTGGACCACGTTCCTGGAGAAAATTGAAGCAATCGTTTTTCTATTTGCGAGAAACCATAAACTCACACCGAGAAGCGAAACAGTGTTCTTTGACTACGAATAGGTTGCCCGACACTAAACAAAATTGACTTGCAACTTAAACAATTGACAGAGTCGGGCTGATAAAGGCAATGCTCCGTAAAATATAAACAAAGTAGAAAGTAAATTTGGGCAAAAAGCAGCAACTGTTCGCAAGCAGTTGCAGGTTTTTGGTTATTATGCGGTTAGTTTCTTAGATAAAACCTTTAAAAAATTTTTTTAAGAATAATTTTAGATGACGAATAATACACACCATTTGGTTTTTCAGAAATATTGATTGAGTCGCATAAGAAGTGCAACATTAATTAACTAAACTTTTAAATTCAATTACTTTTCATTTTTTAGTTTTTGTTCCCACGAGAAAATAAGACAAGGCGAGTGAAACCAGCAGAAAAATTACAAAAGATTTTAAAAGTAGTTTGGGGTCATATTGTTCGTATAAATTGTTTAAGACATGATTTGTTTATTTCTTTCGTTTTGGCGATGAAACTGATATAATAATAAAATATTTTCAGAGTCTCCGTTTCGGTGGATTTTCCTATGGTTCTTCTAAGACTGAAAATGAATTAATTCAAAGAGATTAATTTCTAAAACTATAAAAAAAGTCACGAGCGAGGGTTTGCAGCAAGAAGTTAATATTTGATTGCGAGCTGACGCAAAAAACTAACAAAGTTCTGTCATATTCAGTTTGTCCACCACTTGACAACATGGCTATTTTTGAGCATTCAGACATGGCATTTAGTTTAAGTAATAATAAGTAAATACAGTCATAAGTGGCGGCGTCATACCTCAAATTTGCTGAAATCGATAAAGTATCACGAGGTTAATTAATTACTGCCCTATACGACGCCCTATTTCAAATTCGCTTGTCACTTGCAACCTTTTGGCTTTTCGTCGCTTCGAAAAACTGCAACGTTAATATGGCAGGTTGTAGCAATTACAACAATGTAATCGACGTGAATAGTAAGTTAGATTTTTTAAATGCACGTTTCAAAAAGAAAAACTACAAAAGTTAAAATTATCCATCTATTTTTCAAGTATTAGTTCACACAAACCCACATTGATGGGAATCCTTATTAAACATCACAAAAGTAATTTTGCTTAAAAAACATAAGCTGATGGTACTAAAAAATGAAAATAGAAAACATGAACAGCACAGTAAATTAAAACTACAACATTTTCAAAAACCGATTTAAAGCAAAATTTTAGTGAAGTAAAATTAAAGTGAATGCTTTAAACTTACTTCGCATGCAAGTATTGCAGACCTCTCCCTATTCCAGACATGATTGTTATTATCTTGTACGGCTCCAGAGGTGGGTTGGAATTGTCTAGCATGTACTGAAGCAAATTGCCTTTCGGAGCATATTTCAAGGCGCAATGCAATTCATCTGAAATAAGGAGAACGCATTAGCGATAAGGAAAACGCGCTTTGCTATCAGCCAGTTGCACGAGTTAACTGTTGATAAAATACTTTTAAAATAAGAATTTTAAAGACTACACTAACAAATCTTATTCTTAAAGCAAATGACTAAATAATCAAAGACAAAATCGAGACCAATAATGCGCACGACATGATACGCTTGATGAAAAAACATATCAAAACGTTGTTGGTGCCGGGACGTACAGATTTCTCTTTCAAACGAGAGCGCATTAAAAATTTAAAGAGTTTCAGCAGCAGCGCCTCCCTGTTAAGCTAGGTAACGATCGCTCGACTGATGTCGTGGTCACGTGATCAACCCTACCCTCGCTTTATTGAAACGAAGATTCGGGATAACTTGCAAGGCCCTCAAGGTTTGTTGGTCAGGTTTGGCGCACGAGTCGGCAACGATTTAAGCTTGTAACCTTCGGCTTATGGAACAACTATATCCCAACTGTATTTGTTTTGTTCATAAAAAAATAAACCAATTGAAAGGTACTCAGTCAAATCTAAACGGTCCTGCATTTTCTTTAATTTGAAAGCATCAAATAAATTTTAGACTTACAATTCGAGATGTTTCAATACAACAACAACAAAAAAAAATAATGCCGTGATTGTCAAAGTAAGGAAAACTACAGTTCACTCACGAAAGTTTGCAGAAAACCACAACAGTGCAATTCGATGAAACAATCACAAACAATATTTTTAACGCACCAGTTGACAAACAAAACAACAGGAAAGAAACCGACCATTTCGCTTGCAAAAAACCATCCAATCAATCACTCACCATCATCTTCGTAAGAACCGCAGAATTCGAGAATGTTCTCGTGGTCTTGCTCGCCTACTTTCTTCAAGAGCCGGATTTGCGCTTCCAAGCTGCTACGCTCGCTGAAGTTCGAGCTCGACAACCTGGAGAATTCAATTCGTCGATAAAACAGATGACTCCGGGTTAGGGCTGTTGTTTGCAGCGCGGGAGGTCTAGGTTTGATTTTTAGCCAGACCATATTTAATAAAGTGTTACCAACGGCACGCTAAGTATCGCGATAAGGTCAAGTACAGTAAGTGGCTGTTGTTGCGAAGTTAGGCAACCCCAATTCATAACACACTTGTTACGAAAAAAACGCAGGCCAAGTACATATCCAAAGCAATCAGATCAAGTTTTTGATCTTTCTGTCTGGCGCAAGATGATAATGATGGTTCGAGTAAGATAATAAGGCGAGGGCAATTGTTCCGGAATGGTCCTAGATTTTAATCGAAATGAATCAATCTGGTTAATATTCGGGTGTGAAAGTTTTACCATCAAAACTTTAATCAAAACTCTACTTTTATGATTCTTATTGTTAAAGTTTTTGTTCTTTCAATCGAAGACAAAACAAAACCTGATGTTATACCGGACTTGTATCTCTCACAACAAATGCTAGTTCACTTTCATCGAGTTTTTTTTACTAACAAGTACATTAAAATATCCAAAAAATCTTAGAATGCTTATCAAAATTTTGTTTACTTAAGAATTTTCACGACAGCTTTGACGTCTTGATTTTCGATTCCATATTTTTGAATTGTAACCAATTTCGTTTGAGAGTAATCTCCGTCCTTTAAAAGATAAGCGATTAGAACGAAAAGCTGAACCATTTCTTGGTTCGCCAACGTACCTTCAAAATCTTTTCAACTACGACTTGCGATTTCTTGTAAGCAGAAGCGTAATCTTGAATTTCATCATCATCAGCACCAGGGTTAGAAACAGCGGTAACATTCTTGTGCGAACCGCTATCCGATTTGTCTCCGTCATGTACAGCAGCAACAGCGGAAAAAGCTGCCACAGCAGCGGCACCTTTGCGTCTGGAACAAAACTGTCTCGTGATCATGATGAAAAAACATTGAATTTTATTAATTCATTGACGTTTAAAAAGGAAATAGGATTTTTTACTGTTTGATGTCAAAATTCTAAATTCCGTTAAAAAGTCACCAACCAGATAAAAATTTCGTAAGCAAGTTGGTTCAACTGTCATAAGCTATTGACAAGGACGATATTGGTGTATAGTTTTTTATGAGTTAATATTTTTTTATTTGGTTAGTTCAACAGCGCTAAGTGTATTTTTACAAAAGGGTAACCAGTGCAACACAATAAAATACATTTGACCGATTCTTAACTTTCCTTTATGTCACATATAAGGATATCAGAGAAAGAAAACTTAAGTGGTGCTTATCGCAAAACGCGGCACTTAAAAAGATTATCAACACTCACTGCGTTAGAAATAAATAAAATAAAAACGAATTCTAGCTAATTTCAAACGAGCAAAAACAAATAAGATGTTAATTAACCGTTAAATAAGTTAGACAAATGAAACCAAAAGTAGTATATATATATACATATCTGTTTGCCTTACTTCATCGGCACAGAGCTCGATAACCAAAAAGCTGAAGCAGAATTTATTAATGAAAACACTAAAACAGAATAAAAATTTAAAATTTAAAATTTACAACAGCTTGTTTCGCCGAGACTCGTCAGGTGGAATCTTATCAAATAAAATCATTTTATTTTAATAACGATACCATCTGATGAGCCTCTTCGGCGAAACAGGCTGTGGTGGATTTTAAATTTTTATTCTGCTTTAGTGTTTTCATTAATACATATATATAACAAAAACTTACATTTCAGCAGCAAAAGACGATTCTTGAACGACGCCGTCACTTCCGGTTTCAGAAATTGTTTCCAGTTCGTTCGCAACCGGAACTGGTTCATCCAAAGGTGGTGGTGGTGCTTCAAACACAGGGACAGCAGGCACTGGGGCGTCATAGCCGTTGTCAAAGGTTCCGCTGTCTTCATCAGGTTCCTGTTCAGATTCAACTGGTGCTTCGGTCTGGTTCGAAAAACTCGTCGGTTCCGGTAAATAGAGGTTCAAAACTACTAAAAAGAAAAATATTATATTTAATGGTTATTTTGAGCCTACTTTTTTGTAGGAACTTTTGCAAAAAGAAAATTGATTAATAACAACAAGATGTTGATCTGTTGAATTTCTTCAAAGCATAAAGTAAACTGATTGTGCCAAATATTACAGTCCACTTTGCAATAATCACGGGCAAGTTGCACCCATCAATAACAGTTCATCAATTTCAATAAATTTCAAATTCAATCAACATCAACATTCATCAATCATCAATCATTACAGTTGTATATACTTTACAATTACAAAGATAGCATCGATTAGCTTTTTTTTATACGCCATTTAATGAATTTACTTCATTAATTTTTATAACAACGACGATTTTGTTAAACTAGCATACCTGGTAAAGGAACAAACAATTCCAACTTATTATCCAAGTTTTAAAAAACTTTGTTTTATAAATTGTATGGTCCAGTCATCAAGTATTAATGCGATATATATTTGTAAAAACTTGTTTAATCAGTGAAGCAAATCTAAGAAGTTTTTTTTGCTAACTAATTTTTTTACGGAAAATTTTAATAATTTTGTTAGCAGCGCTGCTAAGAGGCAGAAAAGTTATTTAAGTCGCGGCTGTAATTAACTTGATCCGAGTTCGATTCCTATCCTCGTCATATTATCGTCGTCTAAGCAAAAGAACTTGGAAAGATTTCATTTGCTCAGGTTTTTAACAAGCAGATCTAAGTTAAAATAACATCACATTACGTAAAAACAGGCCGAAATTTGAACCGAACAGCAATTACTTAGTGTGTTCGAAAGCAATTAAGAATGAAAGCTTAACAACTCGCTTCCGCCGTTAGCCTGAAAGTCAAGAAAACAAGCAGCAAACAGGATGACAATGATGTTTGAGATTGCTCTCAAATTGCATAATTTGTTTAGCTTGCTTGCGAGACAACAAGCGAACAAGCGATCCTCACCTTCGCTGTGTAGAGAGACACTTTCGTTGTGCAGCGAGACATGATCACGTTTCTCACCGACGTCACTTTGATAAAGCGGATTTGAGTGGTGAGAAGGCGAACTTAACTGAAAAAAACATTAGTAATGAGTTAATTAAATCATTCCACCAATGAAAACAATTCAATGCGAATGAATAATCGTAATTTTGCATGGACAAACATTTTGTGTCAACATATAACCGACATTATGTACCTTATGAATATTTTTTGTGAACTTTTGCAGTTAGTCGTTAATAAAAGCCAACAAATACGGGTCTAAATTTTTTATAGCTTTTATACAAAACAGGATCACAACTAGGTTTACTTTAACAATTGCATTCTGGCTACACTTAATTTTTAAAACAATGATAAATAAATTTTTGTATAAATTATGTGGTAATTTACCGTTGATTCATCGCTGATTAAGGGACCATTTTTTTCCAAGTCATCAGATTTGATTTTAATCTTACAGGCCATGAAAATAATAATAATAATGCAGATTAGCAGAGCGCCCGACAGTCCGCCAGTTACACCATAGAACAAAGGGGCCGCAATAGTAAGAGGTATAGGTTGACCTGAAATTCCACAAATCACTGTTAAAATGTCGCAACATTTAAGCGTTTCTCTCGCAGCAACTTCATTTGTATAACTAAGTGTTATGAGAATGGAAATTTTCTTGTTAAAGAGTGCCAATAAAATACGAGCACTTTAGTTGAAGTGCCCGTAGATACATTAAAGGAGAACAAGTACCGGTTATTTGATAAACTCGCTTTAGTGTCTCGCACTTGACAAACAACAAAAAAATCAAATTTCACTGAATTTCTCACGAAATTGTCGTGTTATGACCAGTGGCGTACGCAGAAATTTGCCATGGGGGGTTCGCAAGTCGAAAACACTATTATTAAAAGTGGTCGTGGTCATGGGCCGAAAACTATTCTAAACTTACATTCTAAAGTAGAGTGGGCTTATTACGATTTTTGGAGCGCCTTGCAGATCCATGAGTTTTTTTCCCATGTATTAAATATCAATAAAAGTTAAATCTATTAAATATCTATTAAATATCAACATAACTATTAAACATCAATAAAATTTTTCACGAGTTTAGCTTACTGATAGCCTATAATTGAATTAATTCACCTCAAATCGAACCCAAATTTAATAATGGCTACAATCACAAAGCATTGCTACAAAACTATGAACATAATTTATCTTGTATAGGTACATATTGAATTCTATTTCAATAAGATGATGATCTCACTAGGGTGAAAAAGAGTATTGGGTATAAATTACATTTTAATTGCATGATAATTAGATTCAGAAATATTCAGTTTTGACTGCCTTATCGAGCACTCTGTATTGCAAGTAAAATCAATTATATCTAGCTCAGTATTTCTCTCTGGCTGCCTCGTAGGAAATTCGTAATCTGTAGAAAGAAATAACCTTTCAGGGAAGAATTTAAATAAAATGTAAGTTGATTCAAAATTATTAACTGATAAAATAAACTGGCACGTCCTTTATAGTTGCACCTTGACAGTTCATAAAAATTGTTTCGTTAAGTGAAGACCAAAAAAGTGTTGTTGTTGTAGTATGAAAGGTCATTAACTCTGGGTCAAACACAGACAGGGCTGGGGCCAAAGGTTATCCTTGTACTACCCCAGGCTGCTGCGGTGCCAGGACAGATGCTGGCAGCGATGCTGTTGAGCCAGCATCGGGTTTCGTCATCAAGAACCATCAGATCACGTACTCCATGTCATGCCAAATGCAGGGTGTGGGTCACGCTGTTAAGACGTGGTTTGCAGTTTGTTCAATGGCGTCGCACTCGAAATCCAGTAAAGGAGCGAGACCCCATCGTGCATGGACGAGTGGAATCGCCCAACACCAGTTTGCAGGCGATTGACCTTAACCCAAGCTGTTCAAAGCAAGCCCATTTCAACAGGCTTGGTAGCCTACTGATCATGGTTATGAAAGTACGCAGTATGAATGTATTTCCACTCCGCGTTCTATGTGTAATTCGTCCACTGGGCGACACTAGACTGGCGTGCAGTCTTCAGCTGTCGAGTAGGCCAGAGATAGGGCAGCTGTTTACAATGCTTTGGCCCAGCATCCCATCTTTGCAAGTCGCCTCAGCAGTGTGACACAAGACACGATTTTTTACACAATGCCACAAATGGTGATGGAATGTGAGCGATCTGTTTAGTCTTAACCAAAAATTAGTTAAGACTGGAAAGACTGGTAAAAGTTTATTGCTGCTATAAACTTTTAGCTCGCCTTTGGCCTCTCCGTTATTTAAATGAAAGACTGCTCTCATCGTCTTTGAAAGACTGAATTTTAAATTTTAGGTCTGGAGATACGCAGAAACCGTAGTCATGTCTTGCCTTCCAAGTCCTTTTAGTCTCCAAAAGAGTGCAACAATGCTAGATCGGATGCAAAAGCAAACTTTCTGAAGATTGTGGAAGACATATCACACGTGTAGATATTAATAAGAAGAAGAGGAGTCAATACCGATCCCCGAAGAACGTCATTTCTTTGACAGCGGAGCTTGCTTTGCTTGCTGTCAAGTAGTAAGAATAAAACTTCTGTTTCGGACAAGCTCCATGATCATTCTAATCATGTACTTATCGGATAGAAG